>JAQFVV010006216.1:12586728-13253481 GCA_028023455.1 Epiperipatus broadwayi | reverse complement strand
TACCTTCTTTTCTTATTGGGGCTGTATTTTTATTTATTAGTTTATTTGCACTTTTCACCCATGACACTAATTTTTCAGGTTGTTGTTAAGGCAACCAAAATAAAGCAACATATCCATTAATTTTCCAATATGATCTAAAATACTTTTCATATAATACAATTGTACATTCAATTCTCTTAAGCCATGCCACGATTGTAATAACAACAATAATTGATCACTTATTAATTTAAAGAATAATTATAATAATATTAATCTCAGGGTTCTTTGTTTCATGTAAGGAAATGCTCGGCAGTATTGTGTTGTCGCATATGACTGGCATTCTGGTCGGCTATAGGAAACATTTATTTTACTTAAATTCAATGTGTCTTCATCTCTCATATCAACTGCTATATTATTTAAAGAGATGATAATTCTATTCAATAATGACGTATAATTTTGAATAACACAGCCCTTTTTTTTTTTCAGAATCTCAGTCAGAATAATAAAAAGACAAGGGTGCTTTTTGTGTCCTTCCATCATCCATGACAACACAATAATATAACTAAGATTTATTACTTAGACAATTTAACTAAATGGGAATGGAATAATGTGCAACCAAAGTTAATGGTTTGGGAATAAATTCATTTTTTTTTTTTTTTTACACAAAGGTGAATGTTTAGTCTTAAGTTTTCAACTCCATAAATAATTATCATTAAACTAAAATATAATGACATATTCCGATCTGCTTAACTTTATTTATCTGGTATATTAAGTTTTTAAGAATTTGGAATGATTTCGGACTCAAGAAAAGGTTTTGCAAATATTGTGCAAACACTTATATTTAGCATATAAAAACAAAAAAAATGAATCTACAACAAATTTTAACAAGACTATAATTTATTATTATCACAAAAAAAAATATATGAACATTTATTCAATAATCCCATAGTAATACAAAAATATAAAATATAACTGACATTAATCTGTATACTCTTTTGGTTATGGACTAGAGGTTACTACTTCTCCTGTATGCAATCATATGGATTGATTAACTAAAAGTACATTTCATTACCAATACATTGTTTATTAAATTTTGGTAACCTTGTAGAAGCTTTTATTCAAAATTATTGACTAACTATTTTTTTTTTTTTTTAAATGATTAATCCAATCATATGCAATACGCAAAATATTAAATTTATTTCTAATACATTTACTTTATTTATGGTCTTTAATGGGATAACCTATTCTAATTATAGGCCAGTTATCAGAAGTTACACTTACCATCTTACATTTAACTTAATGCTAACTTAAGTTATGATACAAATTTTATTCATACGTATAATTTTAAATATGAGTATTATTTAATTACTAACCAGAATTAAATATTGCATTTGAATATTCCTTCAGTAAATAAGCGTTTTAAATTACGCAATTTTAATTACTTTCTCCATTGATTTACTTGTCAAATACTAGCAATATTTAGCAGCACAATACAGATATTGATCTTAGTTACTAACGCACTATTTATACTAAAGTGGATCTTGAGGAACTAACACCTCCAATATAACCTTTATCTTGCCCGAACTTTCAAAATTAAGCACAATAATCAACACCTTCCATGGTGGAGCTATCTTTATTTTCACATGAGGAATATGGAATAACCACGAAGGTCTGTAGAGTAATCTACTACATTAAAATATTTTGGTGGTTTCTTGCCTCTTACTTGGGCATACAACGAACACACACCAAATACAATCCTCTCCTGGGATTTAAACGAATGAAGCATACTAAATGCTAGATAAATTCTTGATCGTCCTATCTATGAGAATCGATCACTTGGGCTATAAACATACCCGAACATTATATTTAAAATCTTCCTCTCATGGAAAACAAAGCTTTTGGGGAGATCATTTTTCATCCCACAAAATAAATACATTATAATTATTACCTATGCGAATATTAAGCATATACCAATGCTATATCTGGGCAGGATAAGTAAATACACTGATTATAATAAACTTATGTTACCGTGTATACTTTGATCAACATCTGAAATCAATGGACATCATAGAATAAAAGTATAATAATTTTAATTTTAATAAAGGAACATTCAAAAATAGTTGGTAGCATACTATCTTAAACTAAATAAAGTGGATGTGTTATTTAAGAATAATTAGGAATAAATTCCTCAATTAATACAGTATAAATTCGTTTCAAAACTTTAACAAGAAATATTTTGTTATAGCATTTTTTTTTTTTTTTAGTTACTTCTGATAATTTTCAATATTTATTTTACCCCTTAAATATCTAAATATTTTTCTTTTACGTATCTAACATACAAAATTTCTACCTACAATTGTATGTAATAATTAAAACATATTTTATAGATTTTTTTTCTTTCGTGTTAAATATCAACTTAACCTATAATAATTATATTAAAACATACCTTTGTCATTACAAGGCTATTAAATATCCCTTGACCATACAGACTTTAACCTATGTGATATAACAAAAAAATACATATCATTTATAACTTAGTTTTAAACAATCATTAATTAACAAGTGCATATTCTCTCATTAGAAAATGTTTTTCTGTTGAGCAATTGGTCCAGGTGAAGAGCTTTATCCAGTCGTATTTCACGAAGCAAGTTTAAAAACAATAAACGCATGGTATTATTTCCTTTAAATAAAAGTTTTCTCTTATTTTGTGCGTTTAATAAATTAGGTAAAGAAAAATATAGCAGAATTGAAGATTAATTCTTACTTGAATTAAACTGCTACAATTTTGGGATCCATAGAAAATAAAATATACATATTCTAACATAAACGAATATTTGACTATAGACGATAAACATACACAATTTTTTTTTATTGACGATACGTATACTTATTAGCTAGCTTACTTATGGACGGAAATGCGCAATTTTTCCGAGATTATTCTGATAATAACTGCAGCTGATTTACATGTATAGGAAGTTTTAATAACTCCAACTGATGTGTAATATAATATATCATTTATTTTTATCATTAAGTCACTAAGATATTTGGTTTTGTTCATACTTTAGGAATTATAAATTTTTTTTAACGGTAACTTCTCCGTAAGAATGCCCCTATATAACTTTTCCTATATTTACTCTGAGAAAGTTTATATATTTTTTTTTTTTAAAAAAAATATACAGGTGCATAATTTAATCTTATTTATCATTATTATTATTTCCAGACAATTCTTGGTGAATAAAACATATTTTAACGTATGTAACTACATTACTTGTAAAGGCAGACAATATTGAGAAAGAGCGCGAAAATGTTTCTAGTTGATTTTCCTTGGTTTCAAAATATTTCTTTCAATTATTTTTTTTTCTTTCTATACCAAGAAAATATCAATAAATGACATAAAGTTAATAAATAATTAATCTTTTCTTGGAAATCGCTTCTTTTCCTTAATTTAGATATAATATAATTTTTCGTGACTCTTTTAGTTACATCTGTCATTTTTGAACTTTAGCGTGAGACAATAAACTTTTAAGTATAAAAGGTCTTTAAATAGGTAGATGGCAAAGAAAATCAGGATATCTTATCAAAAAAATTTAGCCACACATTATATTATTAAAATTTTACTTTGATTACATTTATTTCTGCAAAATAAAATGAAAAAATTGAGTTACCAAATTTCAGCACTGTTCCTTCCTTGAAAACTAAAAGCAGACTATATTTTTCAAAAAAAATGATCTTGATTATGAAATTGGTTGTTTCGTTTTTTGTTGTTTTTTTTTTTTTTACTTTAGCGACCTCTTACAGAAAAATAATCATTTGATTATAACATAAACAAAAGAAAGGAAAAACCTATTACAATCATATAGTTTTAGTATTATTTACCTGGATTACAAAGTAATTTGACAATATAAAAAAAATAATAATAAATACATTAAATTAACAATCAGTGATGTATAATTCTTTAAACATTATTTTTTTTTTTTTTTTTACAAAAAGAAATTACCAGAAGTTATTGTGCTTTATGATAAGACACTCATCCACTCTCCCCTCTACCCATCCAAAATCAATTACTGTTTAGCTTTTATACCATATTAATTTGCTCTAATTATTAATATCTCAATTAAATTATTCATGTTCTCTCTTTAAAAATGACATTGAGTTATTAAATCTATTAGTTATTCACCCAAAACATGCCAAAGTGAGTGAATAGCATACTTTATTAATCAATTATTACTATTGTTATTTTATCTTTTTATTTCTTTAAAGAATAGCATTGTTTTCCTGCAGAAATAATGCCAAGTAAACCAAGTGTCAATAACACTAGGTTACAATTCTCCCACCGTTATAATAAATAAAAAATAAAATAATATATGCATTTTTAACACTTCTTATGGTATTACTAAGTTTATATCCTACTTCTTTCTTATGTCAATAAATACAGTTTAAAGGATTTAATTTTGCTTGGGATATGGTAGTAAGCTTCGGGCATTATAGGTACCGCTTGTTCCATCAGGGGTTGAGACCAAAAAGGCATTCTCACCCACTTGTTTCACAATTTCATAGGGGCCTTCATAAAGATACATGAATTTTCTAAACATATGTTTCCGGAGATTACTCACATGGGGAGTTCTAATTAAAACAAAATCATGGACTTTAAAAGGATGTGGACTGGTTTTGGAATAACGAGTGCGTTTATCACCCATCTTTTTAAGGTTAATTCTGGCCAGTGCTTGGTCATGTTCCACATTAATATTTTCCACTATTACGGGTAACGGTGTTTTGATTAGTAAAGGTTCAGGTCTACCAAAGTGCAGCCGAATTGGAGACATCCTAGTAGACTCATTAATAGTTATATTTATATAATTAATCACCTGTGGCAACTTATTGACCCACTGTTTGTGATCCCGTTCCATATATACTCGGAACAACCTACTTATCTCACGCATGATTCTTTCACTTGGATTGGATTGGGGATTTCTAATCGAGCACATGATATGTTGAATATTTTGCTTCTTACCCCACTTTTTCCATGTACCAGAAATGAATGCAGTAGCGTGGTCGGTAAGTATTGAAGCTGGTTTTCCTATTAATGGAATTTGATAAGTTTCCAAGCACTTAATAACATTTTTAGCATCTGTTTTTGGAACTGGGTAAGCAGAGACATATTTGGTAAAAACGTCATACATCACAAGAATAAATTTTTGACGGTTGAAAGGTGGAAGTGGTCCATAAAAGTCCAGTGCCAATAATTCATTGGGCTGACTGGGCAGTATGGGTTGAAGTGTTCCCACATACGATTTATTTTGAAACTTAGTTTTTAAACAAATCTCGCATTCCCTAAGTCTACGGGCAATGGATTCAGACATCTTATGAAAATAAAAATGCTTCTTAATAATAGGTTCAATTTTCTGAATTCCATAGTGTCCATATTGGGTGTGAACATAATCTATGAGTTTATTGACTAAACATAAAGGAATAATCACTCTCCAAGAATTTTCATCTCCCCTTTTTAATTTCTTCATTAAAATTCTATCTTTAAACCTATACCCCTCTTTAATTCTATCAGCATATCTACTTTTCTGACCTAATTTAGCTGGATCTGATAAGAAGTGAACTATTCTCTCCAGCCTAGCATCCTGTGCTTGCAGTAATTCTAAATTTGTATAATCTCTAACTATTTCTTCCTCTAACAAACTAGACATATTACAAATAATTATATTTTCAGTACTGGGGTTCTGATAATTAACAGAAACAGGATTGCGGCTAAGAATATCTGCAATGACATTATCCTGTCCTGAACAATATATGATTTCATACTGATACTGTTGGAGATAGAGGCTCCATCTGATTAATCTTTCATTATTAAGGTAACTCTTGTTGAGAAACTCTAAACTACGATGATCAGTTAATACTATAATTTTTGATCCCAACAAAAGCTGTCTAAGTTTTTGAAATCCCCACACAACAGCTAATGCCTCTTTTTCTGTGGTGGTATAGTTAAGTTCCGCTCCCCTTAAATGTCGGCTTAAGAAATATAAGACTCTAGGTTCCTTATTCTCATTAAATTGGTATAGAATCACCCCTAAACCGAACCCACTACTGTCGGTTTGCAAATAGAACTCTTTATTTAAATCTGGATAGGCTAAAATTACTGTTTTTAAAAAGTTATCTTTAACAATTTGAAATTCCCTTGTATGTTCCTGGGTCCACCTCCACTTTTCACACTTTTTTAATAAAACAGATAAGTGCATAGTATCATATGAAAATTTTTTATAAAACCTGTGATAGTAATTACACAGTCCCAAAAACGATCTCAAGTGCTTTCTGGTTTTAGGGACGGGAAACCTTTGAATGGCGGCAATTTTGTCTGGGTGAGGTTTGACCCCTTCAGCACTAACCAAATGACCAAGAAAAAAGATTTCTCGGGCAATTAAAATACATTTTTCTAAGTTGACTTTTATATTGTTATCTGAACACTCACAAAGAAACATGCTAAGATGCTGTAAATGATCATTTAAATTTTCCGAAGCAATGACAATATCATCGACATATATAACTAACAAATTTTTCAGTTCTTTTGAAAAGACCATATTCAAGCATCTGATAAGGCCAGCCCCACTATTAATTAAACCAAAGGGCATCCTTTGAAAAATATAAGATTGGCCCTGGTAACGGAATGCCGTATACTTTTGATCATTTTTGTGGAGTGGGATTTGCCAATAGCTGGCGGTTAAATCAAATGTGGAGAATATGCTCTTCCCTTTGAACTTCGTCAATAATTCCTGAATAGGTGATGGTATGTCATGCTCTGGGACAGTATGCTGGTTAAGTGTACGTGCATCCAGACAGACTCTAATGGATCCATCTTTCTTTTTGACTACTACTAATGGATTCACATAAGACGAAGGGCTGGGCTTAATTATTTGCCAGTCAATCATCTTATTAATCTGCTGTTGAACCTCTGCCTGGTATTGATAAGGAATAGGATAAGTACGCTGCTGGAAAGGCTCATTATCTTTCAAATTGATTCTATGGACATACCCTTTTAATATACCAGGTATTTTGGAGAAAACACAACGATACTGGAACAACAACTGGAAAAATGGTTTATAGTATTCTGTGCCAATAATACATGAACCATCCAACTTAACTTTAATATTTACATCAACTGTTGTCTCCTGTATGGTCATTAATTGATTCATCTGACTATTACAATTGACTACAAGAGGGCAAATCTCCTCTTTACATCCAAAAGTTTCATCTCTGTAATTAATATAACAATTATTTAGAGTCATGAAATCCGAACCAATTATGGCTTCATGAATCAAACCTGGCATGATTAAAAAGACATGCTCAAATTTGCACAAATTAATTTCTAATGTAATAAAAACCTGTCTATTAGATAACTTAGTCTTCTTTCCATTAGCAAGTATTACCCTAATCACCTTAGTTGGTAAAATTGGAATAGATTGGTCAGCTGACTGAATTTTCAAGTAAGTTTCTTCAGACAACAAGGAAGCTTGACTGCCTGAATCAATTAAGGTGTTGACAACAATTCCTGAAATGATAATCTTTATCATGGGACAGTTGTACAAGATAGGTGGCTCAGACATTTTGCCAGGTTCCAAATAATCAATGTCAAGGTCTATATTATTGATAATCCACATCATGCTGTTCCCCATATGTTTAAAAATAGGGCCCTGAAGTGAGGAACGTTCCTGCGAGGTCCTTTTTAATTTAATGCCCCGCTACTTTTACTACCTTTTATATTTTTCTTTGGTATTGTTGGGATACCACTAGTAGAAGGCTGATTCTCATTCAGAATTCTACTCTTAACTGTTGGCCTACTGAGGTGGCTATTCTGTCTACCATAGGGATTCGTCCTATAATATCCTTTTTCTCTAACTAACTTCCTCCTTCCCATATGTGACCTATCTGCGAAATTGATATTACTCACCATCGGATGGGTGTCTCTATTTACCCTAATTCTATTATCAATATTCCTATCGCTGGTCTCTAACGAATCTAAAATTTCTACTACCTCTTCTATGGTATGTCTGTCAGCAGCAATCAAGATCTGCTCTATATGCCTCGGCAGATTATGGCGAATTATTCGCACAATTTGTGTCTCAGATAAAGGATAAGCTGTCAAGGTTTTCAATTTGATGGCCTGACTCCTGAAAAACTGAGTATAACTACCCATATTTACATGATATCTTTCCTGAGATATCTGATATCTCAGGTTATCTTGGTGGTCTTCCCCCAAAAACTGGCTAACATAAGATATTTGAAGTCTCCATATGTTTCTGGTTTAATAAATAATGATTGCCACCAGTCTTTAGATGCTGCACACAAATGGTTAGCGGCAATAGCAATCTTTTCTATCTCAGATAAATGACATAAGGTGAATAACTCCTCCAGATTCTGGAGATACTCGTGTGGATTCTCCAGATATTCACCTCTAAAAAATTTTATTTTTAAGAATTTTAAGGCCATGGAGCTATTACTTTCTGGCTCTAGCATGACTTTACTTCTAGCCTCATTTAATGGATCGTATATTGATTCTACTGGACTAATTACCGTATGTAACTCAGATATTACTTGGTTATTATGACCATTATTTGTTTCCTTTACTTGAGTTTCAGATAAACCTTTACTTTGAACAACTTTTTTACTTTTTGTAAAATTATCCCTATTATAGTCTATAGCTTGCATTCGACTCTCTAATTCTAACTTATAGTTCTGCCATTCACAGTCTATTCTCTTTGAACTATCTTTTAGGCCTACATTTAAGTGTTTAATCTGTTGTTCCAATTGGTTAATAGTTTCATCTTTATCTATCCCGAATTTATCTTCTAACCTTTGATAGACTTTACTCTCACACTGAGTCATTAATTCCCCTATTTCATCTTGGAGATTATTATGTAATAGCTGTGCATTACTCTTTATTATATCATTAAAATTTTCTACTCTTCCCATAACTTGACTTAGCTCACTTTCTAGATTTTGATTAATCTCACATTGGGTTAACTCTTGAGTTTCTAGTTTAGCTATTAATCTGGTAATCTGGCTCTGACATCCTTTCACTACATTGTCAGGTGCTAGAGTTATATTTTTAACTTCCTCTTTCAAATTACTAACTTCACTTCTAGCACTGTCTAATTCTCCCTTAATAGATTCAACTCTATCCTGAACTTCTCTTTGAAATACTACTGTTTCCTTTTGATAATTTCTTATTTCCTGTACTTCATTGTTTAATACAATATATTGACTTTTAAAGTCCTGCTGGATAGCCTCAATCATATTTTCTGCCCTTTCAGAATTTGTTTCGATCTCTTTCCTTATTCTTATTTCCAGCTTTTCAGAGGCCAATTTTGATTCTTCTACATGATTTCTCAAATCTTCCCTTAAGTCCTTTATCTCCTGTACTTGATTTTGAGATGTCTCTTTGATCTCCTGCATTTGATTCTCTAATTTAATATTTAAATTTTGTATCTGACTTTTTAATTCACTATTTGATTGTTCTAATTTACTATTTGAGTTTTGGATCTGACTTTTTAATTCACTATTTGATTGTTCTAATTTACTATTTGAGTTTTGGATCTGACTTTTTAATTCACTTTTTAATTCACTATTTGAGTTTTGTATCTGACTTTTCAATTCACTATTTGATTTTTCTAATTTTTTCAAGAATTCCTCCAATGTATTTCTCATTAATTGATCTGGCTCATTTTCATGTTTTCCCTTTATTATTGTGGCTTCTTCTGGGTTAGCTATATCCAAATCTTCCCCTTCCTCTTTTAATTCTACACTAAAATATGGAGTCTGTGTATCAGGGGATTGTAACTCTTGGGATCCTCCCAAATCCTCAGAAATACTATGATTATCTTTGTTTTCACTCATATTAAAATTCTAACTCTTTTAGTATTTAACAGTACTGAAATATTAGCAATGAACTATTAATAAATTTATCGATAAGAAATTATTGACAAGACATCCTGCCTCCATGCCTCTCCTACCAAAAACAATCTACACCAAAAACTATGCTCTGACATTTAATATCCCTAAAGCTCCAACATTAACTACTAAATATGCTCTTTTTTTTTTTCACATGCTTCTTGGTCCATATAAATCTCATTAGATATTATGTAATATAGCATAAGTGCCAATCACAAGACCAGACAAACAGATCATCATAAATGATAAAATCATTACAGTGTTTTATGGAATTGCCTACAGACCACAACATCATAAACTGACAACTTAATTATTTATTTTTCAGTGGCAAAAGATTAGATCATATAATAGATATTCACATAATATCTTATGGCTAAAACAATTCATTATTGGCAAATATTTTTAATCAATGAATAACTAATCCATTCAAGTGCAAACAATATTAATATTGACTTCAAGAAAAGTTTACTAAATTCCTCGTGGCCAGCTATAGCCATCGATGGCCCCTGTAGTTGGGCGGCCATTTCTAACCCAATAAATAATATATACCTTCTTTTCTTATAGGGGCTGTATTTTTATTTATTAGTTTATTTGCACTTTTCACCCATGACACTAATTTTTCAGGTTGTTGTTAAGGCAACCAAAATAAAGCAACATATCCATTAATTTTCCAATATGATCTAAAATACTTTTCATATAATACAATTGTACATTCAATTCTCTTAAGCCATGCCACGATTGTAATAACAACAATAATTGATCACTTATTAATTTAAAGAATAATTATAATAATATTAATCTCAGGGTTCTTTGTTTCATGTAAGGAAATGCTCGGCAGTATTGTGTTGTCGCATATGACTGGCATTCTGGTCGGCTATAGGAAACATTTATTTTACTTAAATTCAATGTGTCTTCATCTCTCATATCAACTGCTATATTATTTAAAGAGATGATAATTCTATTCAATAATGACGTATAATTTTGAATAACACAGCCCTTTTTTTTTCAGAATCTCAGTCAGAATAATAAAAAGACAAGGGTGCTTTTTGTGTCCTTCCATCATCCATGACAACACAATAATATAACTAAGATTTATTACTTAGACAATTTAACTAAATGGGAATGGAATAATGTGCAACCAAAGTTAATGGTTTGGGAATAAATTCATTTTTTTTTTTTTTTTTACACAAAGGTGAATGTTTAGTCTTAAGTTTTCAACTCCATAAATAATTATCATTAAACTAAAATATAATGACATATTCCGATCTGCTTAACTTTATTTATCTGGTATATTAAGTTTTTAAGAATTTGGAATGATTTCGGACTCAAGAAAAGGTTTTGCAAATATTGTGCAAACACTTATATTTAGCATATAAAAACAAAAAAAATGAATCTACAACAAATTTTAACAAGACTATAATTTATTATTATCACAAAAAAAAAATATATGAACATTTATTCAATAATCCCATAGTAATACAAAAATATAAAATATAACTGACATTAATCTGTATACTCTTTTGGTTATGGACTAGAGGTTACTACTTCTCCTGTATGCAATCATATGGATTGATTAACTAAAAGTACATTTCATTACCAATACATTGTTTATTAAATTTTGGTAACCTTGTAGAAGCTTTTATTCAAAATTATTGACTAACTATTTTTTTTTTTTTAAATGATTAATCCAATCATATGCAATACGCAAAATATTAAATTTATTTCTAATACATTTACTTTATTTATGGTCTTTAATGGGATAACCTATTCTAATTATAGGCCAGTTATCAGAAGTTACACTTACCATCTTACATTTAACTTAATGCTAACTTAAGTTATGATACAAATTTTATTCATACGTATAATTTTAAATATGAGTATTATTTAATTACTAACCAGAATTAAATATTGCATTTGAATATTCCTTCAGTAAATAAGCGTTTTAAATTACGCAATTTTAATTACTTTCTCCATTGATTTACTTGTCAAATACTAGCAATATTTAGCAGCACAATACAGATATTGATCCTAGTTACTAACGCACTATTTATACTAAAGTGGATCTTGAGGAACTAACACCTCCAATATAACCTTTATCTTGCCCGAACTTTCAAAATTAAGCACAATAATCAACACCTTCCATGGTGGAGCTATCTTTATTTTCACATGAGGAATATGGAATAACCACGAAGGTCTGTAGAGTAATCTACTACATTAAAATATTTTGGTGGTTTCTTGCCTCTTACTTGGGCATACAACGAACACACACCAAATACAATCCTCTCCTGGGATTTAAACGAATGAAGCATACTAAATGCTAGATAAATTCTTGATCGTCCTATCTATGAGAATCGATCACTTGGGCTATAAACATACCCGAACATTATATTTAAAATCTTCCTCTCATGGAAAACAAAGCTTTTGGGGAGATCATTTTTCATCCCACAAAATAAATACATTATAATTATTACCTATGCGAATATTAAGCATATACCAATGCTATATCTGGGCAGGATAAGTAAATACACTGATTATAATAAACTTATGTTACCGTGTATACTTTGATCAACATCTGAAATCAATGGACATCATAGAATAAAAGTATAATAATTTTAATTTTAATAAAGGAACATTCAAAAATAGTTGGTAGCATACTATCTTAAACTAAATAAAGTGGATGTGTTATTTAAGAATAATTAGGAATAAATTCCTCAATTAATACAGTATAAATTCGTTTCAAAACTTTAACAAGAAATATTTTGTTATAGCATTTTTTTTTTTTTAGTTACTTCTGATAATTTTCAATATTTATTTTACCCCTTAAATATCTAAATATTTTTCTTTTACGTATCTAACATACAAAATTTCTACCTACAATTGTATGTAATAATTAAAACATATTTTATAGATTTTTTCTTTCGTGTTAAATATCAACTTAACCTATAATAATTATATTAAAACATACCTTTGTCATTACAAGGCTATTAAATATCCCTTGACCATACAGACTTTAACCTATGTGATATAACAAAAAAAATACATATCATTTATAACTTAGTTTTAAACAATCATTAATTAACAAGTGCATATTCTCTCATTAGAAAATGTTTTTCTGTTGAGCAATTGGTCCAGGTGAAGAGCTTTATCCAGTCGTATTTCACGAAGCAAGTTTAAAAACAATAAACGCATGGTATTATTTCCTTTAAATAAAAGTTTTCTCTTATTTTGTGCGTTTAATAAATTAGGTAAAGAAAAATATAGCAGAATTGAAGATTAATTCTTACTTGAATTAAACTGCTACAATTTTGGGATCCATAGAAAATAAAATATACATATTCTAACATAAACGAATATTTGACTATAGACGATAAACATACACAATTTTTTTTTTTTATTGACGATACGTATACTTATTAGCTAGCTTACTTATGGACGGAAATGCGCAATTTTTCCGAGATTATTCTGATAATAACTGCAGCTGATTTACATGTATAGGAAGTTTTAATAACTCCAACTGATGTGTAATATAATATATCATTTATTTTTATCATTAAGTCACTAAGATATTTGGTTTTGTTCATACTTTAGGAATTATAAATTTTTTTTAACGGTAACTTCTCCGTAAGAATGCCCCTATATAACTTTTCCTATATTTACTCTGAGAAAGTTTATATATATATATATATTTTTAAAAAAAATATACAGGTGCATAATTTAATCTTATTTATCATTATTATTATTTCCAGACAATTCTTGGTGAATAAAACATATTTTAACGTATGTAACTACATTACTTGTAAAGGCAGACAATATTGAGAAAGAGCGCGAAAATGTTTCTAGTTGATTTTCCTTGGTTTCAAAATATTTCTTTCAATTATTATTATTTTTTTTTTTTCTATACCAAGAAAATATCAATAAATGACATAAAGTTAATAAATAATTAATTTTTTCTTGGAAATCGCTTCTTTTCCTTAATTTAGATATAATATAATTTTTCGTGACTCTTTTAGTTACATCTGTCATTTTTGAACTTTAGCATGAGACAATAAACTTTTAAGTATAAAAGGTCTTTAAATAGGTAGATGGCAAAGAAAATCAGGATATCTTATCAAAAAAATTTAGCCACACATTATATTATTAAAATTTTACTTTGATTACATTTATTTCTGCAAAATAAAATGAAAAAATTGAGTTACCAAATTTCAGCACTGTTCCTTCCTTGAAAACTAAAAGCAGACTATATTTTTCAAAAAAAAAAATGATCTTGATTATGAAATTGGTTGTTTCGTTTTTTTTTTTTTTTACTTTAGCGACCTCTTACAGAAAAATAATCATTTGATTATAACATAAACAAAAGAAAGGAAAAACCTATTACAATCATATAGTTTTAGTATTATTTACCTGGATTACAAAGTAATTTGACAATATAAAAAAAATAATAATAAATACATTAAATTAACAATCAGTGATGTATAATTCTTTAAACATTATTTTTTTTTTTTTTTTTTTTTTTTTTACAAAAAGAAATTACCAGAAGTTATTGTGCTTTATGATAAGACACTCATCCACTCTCCCCTCTACCCATCCAAAATCAATTACTGTTTAGCTTTTATACCATATTAATTTGCTCTAATTATTAATATCTCAATTAAATTATTCATGTTCTCTCTTTAAAAATGACATTGAGTTATTAAATCTATTAGTTATTCACCCAAAACATGCCAAAGTGAGTGAATAGCATACTTTATTAATCAATTATTACTATTGTTATTTTATCTTTTTATTTCTTTAAAGAATAGCATTGTTTTCCTCTTTAAATAGGTAGATGGCAAAGAAAATCAGGATATCTTATCAAAAAAATTTAGCCACACATTATATTATTAAAATTTTACTTTGATTACATTTATTTCTGCAAAATAAAATGAAAAAATTGAGTTACCAAATTTCAGCACTGTTCCTTCCTTGAAAACTAAAAGCAGACTATATTTTTCAAAAAAAATGATCCTGATTATGAAATTGGTTGTTTCGTTTTTTTTTTTTTTTACTTTAGCGACCTCTTACAGAAAAATAATCATTTGATTATAACATAAACAAAAGAAAGGAAAAACCTATTACAATCATATAGTTTTAGTATTATTTACCTGGATTACAAAGTAATTTGACAATATAAAAAAAATAATAATAAATACATTAAATTAACAATCAGTGATGTATAATTCTTTAAACATTATTTTTTTCTTTTTTTTTTTTTTTACAAAAAGAAATTACCAGAAGTTATTGTGCTTTATGATAAGACACTCATCCACTCTCCCCTCTACCCATCCAAAATCAATTACTGTTTAGCTTTTATACCATATTAATTTGCTCTAATTATTAATATCTCAATTAAATTATTCATGTTCTCTCTTTAAAAATGACATTGAGTTATTAAATCTATTAGTTATTCACCCAAAACATGCCAAAGTGAGTGAATAGCATACTTTATTAATCAATTATTACTATTGTTATTTTATCTTTTTATTTCTTTAAAGAATAGCATTGTTTTCCTGCAGAAATAATGCCAAGTAAACCAAGTGTCAATAACACTAGGTTACAATATATATATTAGTAATAAAATCAAGTGATAAATCACATGACCTATGTAGCTTCTTAATAGTTAAGTATTAGATAAATGCTTGGTTAGAGTTGGTATTTTTAAAACTGATGTCCTAGCTCTTCACTGAAGAGAGCCATAGTTTGAAAACAGTCTGTGAATGGGGACAATTATAGATAAGGATTTGAATGCTTTCTTTTATAGCATTTATCATTAAAAAATAAAATAATAATAATAATAATAGAATAAACTTGTTTAGAAATATTTGCTTATTATATATATATATAATTAGAGAGTATTTGAGCTCAGACTTTCAAACTCCTTTCAGTCATCCACACTATCTTCTACAACTGATACACATGACCATGCTCATGTGGAAATGGCAAATGATCTCCAATACACATATTTCGTGCCAATCCAGCATTTATCACCTAGTCCAGATCAACATCTCTCAGTGCTTGGTTTATACCAAGATAGCAAATTTTCAAACTCCAATGGATAGGTTTTAATCCTCTTCACTCTCCAACTCTTCAGCCATCTATAACATTGAAAATCTTATGATGGCATGTTCAAATCTCTTGTTTACCAGTTTTTTTTATTGTCATACCCATGTTGACCATAAGTCATTTTGATCCGTCGTATGTAGAACCTTAAGCCCCATTTAAATACACAGAAGAGGGATGGGCAGAATACAGGCAGAATATGTGATATTTAAATACAAATATAATATATATACCAAATTTACCACTTTTTTTATTTTTGCTGTAATATCTTATAACAAAATTACAAGCATGTTGAGGCACTGGCAGGAGAAGCTATATAAAGTACTCTTACAAATCAATAAATGAATAAGTAAAAGCTGAGTGCTTCATATTCATAGCTACAAAATAAATAATGTGGAGTAGTGTGTAGATGGTAGTATGCAAATTATATGTAAATTGTTTAATTTGTCCAATGCTTAGAAATATCAAATTGTGCCATGTCTGTTAATGGTGTTATTATTATTAGTGATAAAATTTACTTCTTTGATTTTTCATTTAGTCATCCACTCTACTTTGACACTTTTTAGCAAAAACTTTTTATTGTACATTTTGACTGTCCTGCAGTCGTCTTCAGAGCCACTTTTATTTTAATTTTTTAAAAGCAAACTACATTAGACTGTATATGCATGTATGTACAATAAATGGTTTTTGTTAAAATGTGTTAAAAGTAGAGTGGCATTTGTATAATATATACACTTTAAGCTAGATGTAATTAGAAGGTATATGATCTCAGACTTTCAAGCTCACTATAGTCATCAATTCCATTTAATATAATTGGAAAAGACAAATGATCTCCAGCCCCAAACCAGCACTCATCAGCTAGTTCAGATTACCATATCCCATACATATACACACTTAATGCCCAGTTTACACCAAGATAGCAAATCTTCAAACTCTAATGGACAGCCTTCAATCCTCTCCACTTTCCAACCATCCATATCATTGAAAATCTGATGGCATGTTCAAATCCTTTGTTTGCCAGTTTTTTTTTTTTACTGTCATCAGATTTTCGATGATATAGATGGCTGAAGAATTGGAGAGGATTGAAACCTGTCCATTGAAGATTTTCTATCCTGGTGTAAACTGAACACTGATTGTATATATATATGTGGAAGATGGTGATCCAGACCAACTGATTAGTGCTGGTTCAACACTAAATGTGTGTTGGAGGTCATTTGTCTTTTCTACATGTGTGTGTGGTAATGTGTATCAGTTATATAAAATAGAATGGATGATTGAAGGGAAGTTGAAAGTCTGAGTTCAAATACTTACTAGCTTAAAAGTATATATATTATACTTATATTTAAATATTACATATTTAGCCTGTATTCTGCCCATCCCTCTTCTGTGTACTTAAATGGGCTTAAGGTTGTACATATGAGGGGTCAGAATTACAGTCAACATGGTTATGACAATAAAACTGTCAAACAAGGGATTTGAACATGCCATCATCAGATTTTCAATGATATGGATGGCTAAATAGTTGGAGATGATTGAAACCTGTCCATTGGAGTTTGAAGATTTGCTATCTTGGTGTAAACTGAGCACTGATTGTATATATGTGGAAGATGGTGATCTGAATCAGCTGATGAGTGTGGCATGAAATATATGCATTGGAGATCATTTCCGCATGTATGTGGTTGTGTGTATCAGTTGTATAAGATGGAGTGGATGGTTGAAGGGAGCTTTAAGTCGAGTTCAAATACCCTCTAATAAGTATTTATATTATATTTGTACTTAAATATTGTACGAAGCTTAATAATTGACAAAATCACTTAAATAATAGTTTTGATTAATAATAGGAGTATTTGAATAGTAATTAGTGTTTAGAATATGGTTCTGAAATTGCTCATGTTATTTCAACTGGATTTCAATGAATGTTTTTGATAATGACTCTTTGTCTTGGATATATACAATCTGAATCCTTTCTGGTCAAAAATCTATTTGTATGCAACATGGTGATTAATAATATTCTGAACATACCTGAAGAAGGTAAATACATATAATTATTAATTTTGTTGCAAAGTCAATGAATCTAATAAACTACTACTAATGTAAGTGGTTCATAACACCAAAATCTCTGAATCATTCTTTTATCATTTCTCTAATCTACATAATCTCCAAAATTTCAAATCTATTTACTTTCTATTCTATTTTATATTATTTTTGTCCATTCAATAACTTGTTTTAAATGCATTCTTATTAGCATATCCAACTTTTTATATACTGATTTAATCTATACTTTTTTCATAAATTCATTATTTGCATCTGTTGTGATTGTAAGTATCTACAATCTAGTAGAAAATAAGTAATGTTTTCAGCATTGAATATATTCTTATTCAAATTTTAAAATATAGATGAACTGCTTGTGATAGTATTTGTTTTTATATATATTCAAACTCTTAATTTTCCATGATCTGCTTTTCATCTCTCTTCCTTTTATTAATGAAATTATCCTAATATTTTTACTACTGTAACAATAATCATAACACATTCACTTCATTTTTTGTATAGGTAAACACAAAATCTTTATCCAGTTCATTAGTCCATTTTTTATTGTCTTTCTTACTTATTTTGATGTTTATTCTTTTCTTAATTATTCTATAATTAAGTAATATTTTAATTATCCATAAAACAAACTACCAAACATCTTATTTTTTTATATTCTCAGCTATCAAGTATGTTATCGATTCATATAAGTATTTATTATAGCTTCTCTTTCCAGCGTCTCAACACGCTTATAATTTTGTTATATTCCTCCTGTAAAATCTTGACCATGTCTTGCGTTGTTAGCCGAGAGGTATCGCAGCCGCCATGCAAGCAAGTAGTTGGTTGCAGACGGTTGTGGGTTCGCGTCCCGGCCGATGCTATGACATATGAAAAAAAAATCTTGACCATATCTCCCTCAATTGCTTCATTTAATGTACTCATATTCATATCCAAAGAGGTATATCTATGTAATTCTCTTGAAAAAGATCCTAATAAGCCATTTTATACAATTTTTGCTATGCTATATTATATAAAAATATTTTTATCAATGTTTTTTATTTTGTATAATTTAACAATTTTACTTCCTAATCACACAAATATTTATTATTATTAGAAGTAAATAATTATATGTATTTACCTTCTCTTTTTTAAAAAAAAAAAAAAAAAAAACTGTTTTTCCCCCATGCTAACTGGAAGCTCCTGCCCTCTTGTGACAAACGATGAAAGTAAAAAATTATGTATTTAGCGTTATAGCTTTTGATTTTGAAGGTGGAAATTTTAAGTTCATTTGCCACATACATTTAAAAAAAAAACCCACCATCTTATACTCAAAATACATATTTAGCTACTTCATAATATTTTCAACCCTGCCAAAAAATGTATACATCATAAAGACCGATAAAGCAATGCAGTTGTAACTAAAAAAAGAAATTTTAAGTATTCAACTAAGTTGCTTCAGATTATTTTTATTTTGTTCTATTTTTCAATATTATAATAATCTTTTCTTTAAGATTATTTTTCATTTTCTATTCCATTAATCTTTAATATAGTATTCCTCTACTTTTAGAATGTCTACTGAATTTTTTTTTATAATTTCTCTAAAATTGTCATTTTGCATTAATAACTTTATTTACCAAATATATTTTTCTTCAAATTTATTCTTGAAATGTTTCGACCATTTCCATATTCCAGTTTAATCTTAGATTAAATACCTCATAATTTTTTCTTTTTAAAATTCCACTAAACCGTTGTTTTACTTTAATATTCTTTTGCATTATCAATGTCTTTAATTAATCAATTTCTAAACATTTAAAATTATTCATCTATTTATTATATATTGTTAGTTTTATTCATGTTTATTTTTATTTCAAATTAAACTAGTTCTGTTCAGTATTTTACGTTCTTTGGGTTATCGTAATCTATTAATGTAATTTGAGCTTTCTTTTCACCAATATTTTTAAAACCACATTCAATAAATTCTTAACAATGAATGTTAAATAAAAGTGGAGATAAGCAATAATTCAGATACATAAATTTTGTTATGCCAAATTTTAATTTTGGATGATAAGCCCCATTGATTTAACTCTATAGTTTAGCATGAAATACGTATATTGGTGATTATTTATCTTTTCAGCATATATGTGTTTAGGTGTATCAGTGTTATTAGATAGAGTGGAGAGAGGTGGGTGGTGTGAAAGTCTGTGCTCATATACCCTATATTACATATATATAGCCACAGGTATATAACAAGCCTGTGTTTCAGTTATAATTAAATTTAATAATTTCCTAATAAAACAAACATTTGTACTTAATAAAAACAAAATACTGCATTTTCCCATTGTGAGTGATTTTATTAGTATCTATTACGTTACTGATTTAGTTCTTGGTCTTTCCATAATCCAGATATAACAACTTTCCTTTTCATTCAGGAACTTTGATTATCAATATGTTTAATTCCAGAGGAAATATAGACAAATCTAAATATGCATTTTATACATAAAATATCTAGATATTTTCATTTTTAGAATATAGTTTTGATATTATATACAAAAATGAAAAACAATTTGATAAGCTACAATAGAAATTTTAAAAATGATTAATCAAAACAAAGTAATTTTTTTTTTTAAAAAAGTCCTTAATCTATTCAATATTATTTTAGAAAAATTAGATATAATATTAAGTAAACTATTTATTTTTTACATTTAATTTTATAATATTTACATTTTATTAAATAATATTTTGATTACTCTTTTTTTTTTGCCTTTTCTTTGTTAAAAAAAAAAAAGGAGGAAGGTCTTAAAGAAGATTGTTAAACAATGGAAAAGTAATTAGTACTTGATAAAATGTAAACATTGCAAAAATTTAGAGTAAAAAGCAGATAATTATTTAGCATCACTATTCTTCATATGTTAGTCTGGGAAGATGTCATATATGGTTAGGGCTTTTTAAAAAATATATTCTAACAACTCATTAATTTACGACGTAGTTCTATTATTTATATACTAAAAAGTTATAAATAAAGTGCTAAGCAAAAGCAAACATGACTAACTATGATCAAGAATCGGTTATGATGTCCTACTGTCTAGTTAAATCATCTTGCTTTGGTAAAGAATTTAACATGTACATTCATTCTTAATCAGAAATTCTTGACCATTTTCAGATCACAATCCTCCTAGTCCTATCTATTATTTTATGAAATGTGCTAAAAAGTAATTTTTAAAAATTAAATTTACTACTCATTTTGGAAGATTTGAAAAATATTTATAAATTATGACAAAATGCTATGCTTTTAATCAACAATAAAATTGTATTTTAATACAGCATAATAAAGTCAGATATTCTACGGTAATATCGCCACACAAACTCAAATATATATTATTATTCTAATTATTTATTTCTTAAGCGCTTTTCGAAGGAACTATGCCTTCATTTTCAAAGCTATAGATTACAGCATAATATAAAATTTAAAAAGAATTTTGTGATAGAATAAATGATGGCTCAGTTGGTTAAAGCATTACCTTAAAATTAAATATTCAAGAATCTAAGTCCAGGTTCGATTCCCATAATAGTAGTCACTGGTCAGGCCAACACCATCTGAATAAGAGGGGAGAATAATACCTCTCAAAACATTGTGTGCTATTACTAACAGTTGAATGTTTTTGGAATATTTAAATAAAGTTAAATTTTTCTAAAGACATTTTATATTAGATGATGGAAATAGTCCAATATATAAATGCAACTAAAATACCATCAGCACAAAACTTCAGGAAAACATTACCATCAACTTGGTTGTACTTTTCACATTTTCAACATAACATCTCTATGAATAAACACACAACAAATTACATGAAAATATAAACAAAAGACAAAGTTATAATTCCAGTTTGAAAGTTATAATTGAATATTTGTTAGTCTTCTATCAGAACAGGTTACATTTACTTGTTTAATGAGATTTATTTAAACTTCTTTGCATCAATAATTTCATTCTCTGTGATCAAGTTGCAATCTTTAGTATTTATATAAACACATTAGTCTATAAATAAATATAGATTTCCATCTTTATTGTTTAAAGGAAGTTGCCTTGACAACAGTTTGAGATTGTTGATTGTTACTGATATTGCTTAAATGTTGACAGCTTTCAATGAATTTACATTATTTAACTAATATATTTACATATATTTGAATGATATAAATATCCAAATGAATTAAATACTATATAAAAAAAAAAAAAAATAGAAAAAAGTTGGACTTCCAACTCAAATTACAATTGTACCTTTTGCTCAATATACCATTACTATTTTATATTTAAAGCAAAGCTTGATGAGTTACTATCTTAGTAGTGTTAGATTAGCATCCATATGCTAAGGTCATAAATCTCTGTTCAACAATTTGTATATTATTTCTTTATTTAACTAAAATGTATGATTCACTACTAAATCTCATTTTATTAAATGTTAGAAATTTTTTAGCAATGCCCTGTTGATGGAGGTTGTTTTAAAATTTTCTTTTGTAATCAAACCTCTTAATAAATATCATTAAAATTTGGTTTCAATTCAATATTTCGTACCTCAATAAGTTCTTCGTTTACAAATATTCACTAATATTTGGATTTATCAATCAATATGAAAATTACAGATTAAGACCTTCAAATCTGGAATATTTTTGCTGTACAAGTTATTCCCAAAAATTCCATTGTATAACAATCAGTTTTTCACTTAATTCTTCTATTTCCAACAAATTCAAACAATTAAGATAATTTCAATTTAAATTGCATTTAAAAATTAGACAAAATGTCAACATTTGAGACTTCACTGTAATAAAAAGTTACATTAAGTCCTTGTAATTGTAAATTTATTTATTAAATTTAATAAAGATATCTGATAGATATGCAATATCAGTTTTAATTTTTCAAAGGCCAGCCCTGTTTATTTCCAAAAAAACTCCACAACAATAACAAAAGGTTCACAAAATCATTTCAAGAATTTAATCTTTGATAAGTAGCAAACTTCTGTATGAAAAAATATTAATTCCCAGCACAAAATTTTTGGGAAAGACAATAATTTTATTTATAGTAACAACTACAGTTTGTAGAGGATTGCATGATCTATCCAAGTTTTTTTCACAACTAAATGCTGTTAGTGAGTAATGAAATGAAAAATATTTGCCACAATTTCTTTAGAATAAACTGCAAAACCTCTATAGTAACCTACATTGACAAGGTTCTATCAATTGCACAGTCGATTATATTTGTAAGTAGAATTTCTTTTTCTTAAAAAAAAATTGTTTAAAATAATGGCATTTTATTGTTCTGGAATTCATAAGAAGTTTGAGCACCAGAATCAATTCTGAGACCACCCAATCCCAAGTTGGATGCTCTATCTACTGCTCCAAAGCAATTTGAGATTGGGAGGTCCCAGGATTAATTCTGGCGCTTGAACTTCTTATAAACTCCCAAGCAATAAAGCCATATGCCTTTTTAAAAAATTGTTTGATAACATGAAAGAAAGATATCTTTTATAATTATTTTCAAATATTTTACAAATAAAAATTTGTTAGTTTTTTTTTTTTTTATCTTTATGCAATGTGACTCATTGTAATACCAATTTTGTACCATAATGTATTTGAACTGCATCATTACTCAATGGAATCAATTTTATTGTATTGTGTGGTCATTTGCGTAAACATACTATTTATTTCAGAAATTGCAAATAAAATTAAATCTTCATCAATTGTGGCATTTTTCTGTTTGGCAATTAAAAGTGAGATATTATAGAAAGCCAACAACCACCATTATTTTATTGCAAAGAGCAAACACAAATATATGATAATGTTGGTTACTGCTCAAATTTGTTGTGAAGTTTTGAAAGATAAGACTTTATTCATGTTATTTAGATGAACTCTTTTTTTAATATTCCAGTAAGCAGGAAAGTTATGGTCTCGTTTGAAATAATTTTTCACAAATGATGCACAAATATTTTTGTAAAATATCTTTGACTTTTACAAATTTCCAATTTTTTTTTCTAAAAAAAATAAAAGTAAATTATTTGAATATTAAAATATTTAATAGTAAATATATAATGAAAATAAAAAATGTTTTTATTTTAATGTGCAATTATTGAAAGGCAAGGCTAATCCCATAGGTAAGACAAAGAGGCAACTGCTTTGGTGACAAAATAAAATTAAACTGGGACATGGAATATAGATATTTGTAATAAATAAATGTATTTTAATATATATTTTTTCCTATTATATTCATTGCTTTGTTCAATGAAACATTTTTAAACAAGCGTATTCAATAATTTTAAAATACAATTTTTAAGATTTTCCCCAACCACTAAAAGTGATTAGTCAGGCCATGCTAAAAGATTAATCACATTATTATAACAGAACTATGAGAAATTAATGATATATCTCAGTATATAATATTTTTAAATAATTAATATACAAACATGAATTAAACAAATTATATTTCATCATCTCAGGTAAAATAAAGTTCAGTAACAGTAATGCTAAACAAAATACATATTCTAATTTTCTACAGACTCTTATTTAGTTAGGATAACTTAAACTCTTTCACAGAGACAAGTTTCCACTGCCCTATCTCAAACGCACACATTCATATGAATACTGTCAAATAATTATCACATTGCATTTAAAAATTCAATGAGTCAAAAATATTATAAATGAATCTAATTTGAAGTATGTGCAGTTATTTATTAAAATGTATTGCTCTGTAGCACCCTTATATCTAACATTCTCCATCACTCTTGAAATTTAATACCATTTTGAATGCATTGTACATTCCAAGAAGATGCTAACACCATTGTTACAAATCACTATTCTAAAGAAAGATAAATTGTTAGCTATCATTTAGATTTCTTTAAATTCATTGGGAGTATTTTTTTTGTTGTAAAGATTATATTAAATCAAATATTAAACACCCTCAGTTGTATAGCCACCAAGTAACAAAGAAAATCAATGCCTGGTTGGTCCATGTGAATGAAGGGCTCATAAAATCAAAGATGCATTTTCACATGCCAAGAGTTTTTTATTGATATATTTTTGAATTCCTATAAAATCATAATTGGTTTAAAATAAACCATTTTAATATTTAAAAATTGTAATAATATAAAGTTAGAATATTCTAAACATATATATGTACATAGTCTTTTAGTCATATTAGTAAAACAAATTTTTATATATGAATGACAGTATTATTGAATGTAAATATGTTATTTTGCAATGCTTTTATACCTTATTTCAAGATTTCTTATATAGTCTACTTCTCTTCCTGTACATAGAACGAGATCAACAATATTTTATAGGTTTTTTAAAAGATCACCTATATAGTAAAGCAATTTTTAAAATTATTAATTACAAAATTTGTTTGTTTGAAAAGTGAATTTAATAACATTGTAAATTTTTTTATTGCTTTTTATACTTCTGGAAATTGTGGTTAGCATTTAGAAAATATTAAAAAAAATTCACAAAGAAATTCATTTGGCCAAACATAAGAAAACATTTAAAATTATCTGAACAAAAAAATTACTAACTTTATAAAAATAAAGGACGAGGAATCATTTTTAAAATGAGAGTTTATTAATTTGTTTTAAATGATAACTAATTAAAGGTTTTAACATAAATGTATGAGAAAAAAAATTTAGCATTTTGAAATTGGAAATGTTTTGAACTTTTAGTTTCAGATCCAATTTTTTTTTATATCAATAAACACCTTAAAATGACACCCTCCCCCACATAATGGCTAACTAGAAATTGAAATTTATATTAAAATGATTTCATGATGTGCAGATTAATCATGCAATTTCAATATTATCTACGACAATACTATTTACAAGTCAAAACCTAACTGTTAATAATATGAATTATATATATATGTTCCAATCAAATAATTACATTTTAGTCTTTTAAAAATTCATAAATTCACAAATAAATATAATTAAACTAAATTTATTAGCAAGATCTTGTAGAAGACAAAAAATATATTATATGAATATTTTTTATTCTGACGGTATTACTATATTGGATTTACAATAATATGATAGGAATAAAAATATTAAGAAAACTAGTTGTAGCTTGAAAAAAAATAACACTACTTTGAATAAACAAATTTATATAAAAATTTGCTTTTTAAAAGCATAAAAATAACAACCAGTAAAAGAAAAATTACTTGTTTAAATTTTTTTATTCCAATGCAAATGTTTACATCATATGATATGAAATTAAACAGTGTGTTTAAAATGCTGATACTCCCAAATAAATAAATAATAATACATTTTTATAGTGAAATAAAATCAAGCATAGCAAAACGACAATTCATATATAAATATGTAATAAGTTAGCATTAATAGAATTTACATTCAAAAAAAGAGTAAAGATTAAAACCAAATAAAGATATTTCAGAAAAAGAAATTTTATTTATGATATCAACTTTATTCTTAAGCACAAATAAAAAATAGACACCATCTTCAAGCATAGTCTCAGATACATATAATTGATGGTGTGTTCTAATTTCTTTAAATATTCATGTTATTGCACACTATTTATCTTTATTAACATTGCATATATTTATTGTGTTCGGTGTATTTTTATTAAGAACATTACACATATTTCTTGTAATTAAGACGAATTTTATTCTTATAAATGTTCAATATACAAATGACAGTAAACAAAAGATACAAAAATGAACATGAATGTAATAAAAGTTATACAAATTATTAAATGTAATGAGCTACATACAATTTCATATAACCTACAATTAAACCAACCACTAAAATACATTATATATAGTTAAAGTACAAGTGTTTATAAATGTCTATATGCTGTATGGGTATGCAAAAAAATATATGAACATACACACAATACAAACATATAAACATTTGTGTTTATATACACAAATACATATAAATGTTTTAAACTTACATAAATGTGAATCTGTGTATATAAACGTACACACACATTTATTTCTATATATAAATATACACACATATGAATGTGATATACACATAACATATATAAATATATGTGCATGTAAAAGATTTACACTACTTTTATTTCTCTAGAATGAATATTGAATAGCTGTTGCTTATGAATGTTAAATCATTTCTATTTTCAAACTGTTAAACCATATTAGTTCACAGTTGGTACTGGAAAAGAAATCTTTAATTGATCTTACTGCAGCACACAATTTTTCAAATAATTATTTCTGTTGACAATTATGAAAAATGGTACATTTATTTTACAAATATAAAAGTAAAATACATTCATAGAAGTTACAGAAATTAAACCTTAAAAAAAGTATAAAATTTCTTCATATATACTAATGTGTTAATATAAAATATGAGGGAAAATCAAAAAGTAAAGATAATTTATATGCTATTTTCAAAAAGAAACAAATTATTTTTCACATTATCTCATTAGACTTTCATAGACTGTTTTGACCCACAAGATTTTATATTTCATCAATATTTTTTAAGCTTTGAATAATGGCTTCTTTTAACTCTATTGCTATTGGAAATAGGTTAAAACTATAAAATAGATGTTGCAATCACTGTTCAGAGCCAAGAATTAATGTGGTGTAAAACAAGTTTCAATTATTGGGTTTCTTTCAAAGCAAATTAAACTTCAAGTTGCTTTAAGCAGAGTTGGATTAGATTTGTTTATGCTTCATGGCAAAAGTAGTATAATTTCACTAGTTGCGAATGGGTTTTTGAAATTTTTTAATCTTGAGAATGAAGTTTAATAGAATATTTTTAATTTCAATATTACATATTAAATAAAACAGTTTGTGATAATTGGTTCAAATCCATGAAAGAATAGTAAAACAAAACCCTCATTCCAAGTAAATTTGCACAATTTTCATTTATTACGTTTTCACTAAATTCACTTAATTTTGAATGAGATTATAAATAAGTACAATATTTAATACTGAAGACTAGTAGATTCTGTCCACATGTAATATGATGCCTTGAGCTTTAAAAAAAATCTGGCTTTAGCATGTTATTTATTAATAACACAGTTATAGAGAATCTGCATGCATTTTAAATACTTTGTCATTAGTATACTACTCCTCCCCATCAAATCTTATATCAATGTTAATAGTTAATACTTGATTTGAATTATCTTTACTTTTTGATAAATTTTCATATGTATACATATTTAACACTGTTCCTATATTTCTTTAAGTATTGATAAAAACATAAAAGTATTGCATTAATAAATTCTACTATTTTAGATGTAATATCCATCAGAAATATTTACAGTAAAAAAATGATATAACAAGCATATCTACAAGCTATCCAATTTTAATACAATATCTATCTTTAAAAAAAAATACACTTTATACTGAAGACAATATTTGAAATTAATTTGCTTCAAATAAAGACAAATACAAAAAAAAAAAAGCTAGTATCATGTGATATAAATTGTCCAATCACGTAAGCCTACTCAGCAGTGTCCTCTATATCTCAAAAAGCATTAGTTTATTCTTTTAGAGAGGTAGAAGTTTTCGCGTTTTTGATTTATCAATTTTCTAAAATAATTACTTTCTATCATTTAAAATATTATATTAGTACTACACTTTATTATTTTAAACTGCATATAGTACATATAAAAAATTATATCTATGTACTGTATACATTTAACAGGAAACAAATGTTCCATCAAATTAAAAAAAACAAACACTTTATTAATACTGTCAAAACTATTTATTCAATGTATTATCTATGTGGATAATTAAAAAAAAAAAAAAATCAATATACTTGGATACACAAGACTTTCGCTATTATACAGCATTTAATTGAGTGGAAAATTTTAAAAGCCTCCAACTGACTAATACAAAAAACATTTAAATTGTGTAAACATTAAGAACATATTTGAAGTTGGAATGACCATACTCATTTATGAGAGACTGTTTATTTTTTATTATTTTTTATTTAAGAACATAGTTGTGGCCAGGCACTTTTACCGTCAGCGAATCTACAAATTTCAAAATGCATCTGTTTGCATTTGTGACAATCAGCATTTAGGCCTCTAATAAAAGCTGCTAAGATAATGAAATGCATGAATTTGCTGAAGATAAAGATATTTATTCTATTTTTTTAAATAGGCCACTGTCAACAACAAACTATGACATCTTATGAACTAATTAATAGATAGCTTTATATACAACTTTAAAAAACAAAGACTTTAAGTGGTTCATAAATTGATGATTATATATCAATAACGGCTTTTAATAATTAAAATGTTAAAAGTTTTGACATTATTAAAAAAAAAAATTAAATTGAGCAATTATTAATAGTAATTTCGGTCCAAATGTTGATTTCATTAGACAAGATGTAAAGATTTTTTTTTTTTTAGTAAGAAGCAGATCGATTTTAAATATGAACATTTATTTTTATTCTGGTAGAAACTTATGAATAATTACTTTTTCTTGGTGTTGAAATTTACTTTATTCTGCTCTCTTTTATAACTTTTTTTCAATCATACTTTTTTATTTACATTTTCAGATTCTACCTGAGATAATGGTTTAACTTCAGCTTGATCGTTCTGTTGTGATTCATCTGAAGGAGTCTTCAATGGAAATTTCTTCTTTTTTTCTTTTTTGCTATAATCGTCTAAAATAAATAAAAAATTATATTTATAAATTGTGTTCAATTCATGCATGAATATTAAGTATATAAATATTATAAAATATAATTTCAGGAGAATGATAATTATTCTTTTTTATTTAAAGTTCATTTTGCTTTTAATATATTCTTATCAAAACTATTACTTATCAAGAAATGTGATTACCTTAATTCTGAAAAGAAAAACAAATAGAGATGAGAGATAAAAAACAGAAAGTTAAAAATAAGTTTATACTAATCAAACTGTAAAACATAATATGTTCACATATTTTACAAGTATTGTCTTTAATCTGTATAGTTTGGAGTCCTAGTGAACTCTTTTTTTTTTTAAGGTCTATGGCTGCAAACTTTTCTTTCTGTTTAATATTCACCTAATTATTACCAATGACAACAATTAATATTGCATCTTTTTATAATATTTTTGAAAATATCTTTCTAAAAAATGTGTCTATCCTGTTTTTAAAAAGTATATTACTCTTCTGTTTCATAAACACAATCAACAAAGCTTTTCTTAACATTGTAGATTTAACATCATCAAATCTAGTCAACTTATCAATTGGTCTTATGATTTAGCCATCATATTTTAATAATAAAGGAGCATTCTTAAATTTTTTTCAGTGCCTTTGTGTTACACAATTAGGGTATTTTTATTTAGTGTATGGTGTTAGCACATTAAAATTCAATATCAACAGAGCCAATTCCCCCAAGCTATCCTAAAGCAAAGAGGCCAACAGGGGTCAAATAAATTGAACACATCCTATAAATATGTATCATAGTTTGTGATCTTCCACACTCACAATTTGGAGAGTCTACAAATCCTCATTATGCAACATATAATGACATCTACCCTTACCTTTTCTGATTCTGTTAATCTTTGACCAGAGTTTTCTTTGGAGAAACCAGTATTCAGAGAGTAGGATCAACTATTAGAGTATGATTATTAATATTGTAGTTATCTTCAATCATGTGTCCACATTCTATTGATATCCAATGTGGGTGGCTGCTAAGAATTACAAGTAAGCTGGAAAGGCTGCCTTGATTTTAGCTTGGCATTTGGGGGACTGTTCAGAATGATTGACTGGATGAATTGATATATCAAAAAACTTGTTGAATTCATTGAGATTTGTTAAGTGTGTCTGAGATTAGCTGGAGGGATACTTGAGAATACAAGTAAACTATATTTTTGTCTCACATATCGTCTGGATAACAACTGCATTTCAGCATCTAAGTTCATGTTTCTAACCATAAAACTAACAAAGTATTTTTTAAACAGCTATATCTTTTTAAATTGATGGTTATTAGGTATTTTATTATTAGACCAGTGGTGATAAAACTTGACCTCAACCCTAACCCATTATGGCAGTGATATTTCACAGCAAGTCTAATACTAAAATACCATTGTTCAAAACAAAAATTGATGAAAAATTATTTTCCATCACTGACTGATAATGCACCCTTCTTTTTTGAACATTAATTATTAAAACAAATTCTTTGTAATTGTATTAACCTTCTAGAGATTATCCTACGAATAGCAAGAATCCACAAAATAAATTTCTAGCTTTTTTTTTTTTTCATATGTCATAGTATTGGCCAGGAGGCGAACCCGCAACAATAGTCTGCAACCAACTGCTTGCTTGCAAGGTGACCTCTCGGCTAACAATGCTTGACATAAATTTTTTATCTTTTATATTAATCTACCTTTATGCCTCTCGGCTAACAACGCTTGACGTAAATTTTTTAGCTTTTATATTAATCTACCTTTATGCATATTTTTTTGGTAGTCAATAAAATGCTTTAAAGATAAGCAAAAATATAAGCAAAATTTTCAGCTGGATTATCTGTTTTAAGTCCAGTTTACAATACAAAAGCTTCAGATTTTCTATCACCAGTAATGTAACTTCTCTAACCTTATCAAGTGGCTGTTATATAATATGAATAACTTTCGTAAATAATCAGTTGCATTTAATCATTATTTACCAAATGATAACAATGTATAAAAAAATTCTATATTCAGAATATTTTACTTTATTTTCCTGACAACAAAACAATATGGTTCTTGATTCTTTGAAACCACAATAAATCAATGCCACTCACCTTTGATTAGAAGCAATCCAATAAAATGATTTGAAAATATTTATGCTGCAGTGAGTGAAAATTTATATTCCATGATAATTATTACAGTATTTTTTATGCCATCTATTATAAATTGATACAATAGAAAATCGTTATAACCAGGTGATAATGCTTTATGACTTAATTAATACCTTACCTTCAATGCATCTAAAAAAGAACTAATATAACTATGATTAAGAAAAGACTATCTTTTTTATAGTTTAATCTACTAATCATTGCTAAGATTTCTTTTCAATCACTGAAATTTTCTATACTGCTTATGAAAATCTATTCATTTTATTATTCAGCCTTGGTTGTCATAACCCAATAGGCTAAATGATGTCTGGTAGTTTGCATATTTTAGCTCTTCGAGAAGATGATGTTAAATTTCTTGCCTGTTCTACTCATTTAGAATCTCATGTTGATTTTCAAATATAACAGTATGTTTTTAAAAGAAAGATTGATGGAATCCATATACTTGAGGAAAAATTGCTGCATACTGCTCAGGCTGTGATAGCTATTGATAATCTGGCAAATATGTAATTTCTGCTAGACCTTATGGTCAGCATTCCAGCTGCTAGTGGAGCTACATCAATTGTTGGCAGATTCACAGCTGGAACATTTACAAATAAGATCCAAAAGACTTTTAAAGAACTACATTTTTTGATTGTAACTGATCCCAGACAAGACCATTAACGTATAAATGAAGCTTCTTATATTAATATTCCAGTTATTGTTTTATACAATACAGATTTCCTCTTCGATAAGTGGATATTGCCATTCCATGTAATAATAAGAGATATTTTTCACACGCATATATATACTTGACAAAAGGCGAAATTACTTGCGGCAGTACTTCTGATTTTAACATTTGCGTTGGCGTTTAGAAATCTTTTTACGAATTCTATAATCTAAACGACATTTTACTTTTTCACTCGCATATATATAAAATTGATAAAAAGTGAAATTAATTGCCACTGCCTTTAAATAACAATCAATCAAAAAAAAAAAATCAATAAAATATCAAAATATAATAATCGAACGTTTCTCTTAGACAAAATAAAATTTTCACTACCAATGCGTGCATTATACATATATATATAAATTTTACGTATATCATACATATAAATCAATTCGACAAAATATAAAATTGAACTTCAACATAAATCTACATGATTTGTGCGTCTATATCTGTGAAAAAAAATTTATATATCTATCTTTTCCCTTCTCACACCCTTCTCTGCAACACGCATTTAGTTCAGGGCGTGGAGAAAATTTTTAACGAAACTCCACGTTTGGCGTTCATATTCGGAAAAAAATTTTTGGGAACCCTCTACACATACATAACGAATGATATGAAAATACATCGATGTTAACATCCCCTCTCAGGTATGTAGGTTTATATTCGAAGGCCCCAGTTGGCGCGACATTCCCGGAAAAAAAATAAAAATACTATGTAACAGTCATATTTGAACATCCACGCAACAAAATCCAGAGTTTTGGTAAATTATACCAAGGCTGATCTAGATGAGGGTTTGAGATCAAATCTGACCGCACCTCAGCTCCTTTACCAACACTCCCTGACTTACTACCTTATGAATGACATATATGAGGCTACACTCGTAATCTCTCAATTTCCGCCGGCAATAGCAAAGGGTAAAACGAGAGACTCGGGGATATTTAACTAAATGTTTTATAGCTTAACCAAACGTACTCACACAACCTATGGCTGATTATCTAATGCATATAAAATCATTATGGATGGTGGTTTAATATAAATAAAGTGAATAATACTGCAGACGTTAATAGATTTTAAAATTATTTAATATTGACAAAACAAACAATAACAATTAAATATACTGAATATTCCACTCGCAGGTGGGATGGTGAAAATACGAACTACACGTTCTGTAATCAATTGTGAAAATACGAACTACACGTTCTGTAATCACTTGTACTTAACGATCATTATTCTATTATATCGTTTATACGTTAATAATTATTTTACGTCTATACTGATGTCTAAATTATGTTCTGCCATTCCTACTCAGTATGTTAAGGGTTAAACTCTAAGAGAGTGGGAACTTTATACAATGTGTACTTAAATTTATCAATACGTGGAGAGCAGTCAATGTGCTCTTTATGTAGGTATTCTTAGATAAACTAGATCTTAGGTTCAGATCAATGCTGAACAATTAATATACAGCAGATGAACTGGCGTTTTGTAGCATAACTTCTGAGGCTATGGCGCTATGCAAATTACATCAGATGCGGCTTGAATGTGCTTTTACTCATGAGATTCAGCAGCGTTTGCTCGGTTCTCAGATACCGCTCGCCTGCTATACATGAACTTTTAGTTCGGATGCTCGAACAGCCACGATATAAGATGCTGGATTCCGGTGTTCCAGTTTTTAAAGGAGGAAATGGGAATGACCCTTAAAATCATTATCCCATTCAAGAGGAGGCTGCCCGAACTAAGGATGATAAGATAGCCCTTAAAACCTAATCTTATCTTAATAATTATATGATAGCAAGACGGAATGCACCTCAGTGCTTCGTAAAAACTCATTCACAACGCTTTTGGAATCTTAATTATAACAACTAGTAAAGCGCGAAATCTATAGTTTCTTCTGCAAACTACCCTACGCCAGTTAGTTAAATAAACACTGAAATTGTGCTAAAGAGGACTTTATTAAAATTGATCTAGTTTATTAACTAACTACATATTATATGCAATTACATTAAGGGGGTCTAAAGCATATCTGGGGCTTAAACTTGGCTAACTACTGAATATGCCTTAAATTATCACTCTCTTTTATTTAACCAAACAAACCTTTTAATAAGCAACATATGTGAATTTAAGCTACGCATAGCCGTTCAAATAATATATCAAAGTAGGTTTCGGACCAGAGACAATCTATAGATATGCCAAACAGCATAATTACTTTACTTGAGAACAAAACGTCTCTTTAAGTTATAATAATTAATAGTCTCTGCTCCGAAGGCAAAGCATAAATCAATAAATGCATTTTAACAAAATATATATATAGATGCAAAAGTATAGACGCAAATAGAGAAAATAATAGGACAAATAAGCTTTTATACGTTGAATTTAAAAAAGAGATTTAAGAATTTGTGATCAGGCAAGATTTACATTTAACTTTTAACATATTTTAAATTATACAGGTTGAGATACGTTTATCTAATACAGTTAATTACTTTAAGAGAGAATACACCTTTTAAACATAGTATGATTAATTTATAAAATTTGAATGGAAGAGTTTGTGCACATTACTTATTATATAGCTAGCTTTAGGAAAGATTTATAGATGGCTATAGCTTTTAGATTTAGTTTGATTGAGAAGTGGTTACCGGTTATTTATCTGGAGGCTTGCAGCTTGAAAGTATGAAATACACGCATGGACTGATTTATCTGCTGGTTCATCGTTGGGCTATTCTTTAAGTAGGGCTGTGGTTTGGATCTCCGGGCTCCATAAACGGTTCTTGACCATCGGGAAGATGGCCTTAGCTTTTCTAGCCACTTATTTGCATGGTAGAAACTGGGCCTGCTGCCTGGATATAAATTGAAACACGAGTCAAGCAAAATGGATGACAATTTTCTTTCAACTGCCTTTTTTATACTTTTTTAACCCCCCCTCTTACAGTTCATTCACAATCTTTATTTTTAGACATTAAAATCTAAGAAGTCTTAATTGCATCAGCTTCAGACGAATCGGTTGATTGATTTCAGGTTTATTCATTGTTCCTTTTATTTTTCTCAGATTCTAGTTCCAATCTGGATTTCAGTGCAGGTTTAATTGTCCAACTTTTATTTTATTAAGAATCCTAAAATCTGGATTTGTACCGGCGGTGTCTCATGAGATTGGTAAAGTTCTTTTTTTAAACATTGGATTGCTTCTCCTTTTCTTTTACTGAAAGAGATTTAAGCTGCTAGCGTTTTATCCTAGACGTGAGACATCTACCTTTGTTTTTAGTTGCTCTACATGGTTAAGTAATTGGGTACTTTAAAGCCAGTTTGAAATACTTTAGAGAATTCTGTTCTTATCTATTACAATTTTTCCAGCTTGAAACCAATTCAATTATTTAAAATCATAAGATGAATATTTATAAAATTATAAGGTGTGTACGTTATATAATGATAATATTCAGATATGAATATACCATTTCTTTAGCAAATAAAATTATTACAAAATATATACAATTATAGCAAACGTGTGTGCATATACAATTACACACATATACGTGTAAATATACGTTTTTATACATGTTAAATTCCCACGTATATTGTTATATATATGTGTACCTTTAGGGTTTGAACTAGGGAAATGAAGGCTATTGATTTCTAGAATAGGTGAAATGTATGACGATCAAATCATACTGTTTCAATATATATATATATCTGTTATAGTAATTGTTAAATATTAAAATAAAAAGAAAATAAACATTAAAATAAGTGTGATAATAACTTTTAAATTAGTGAAAAGAAATGTTAAAACATGTTATGATCACTTTTTAAAGACCTTTTCTCTAGATAAAATTGATGTTATCCAATTCTTTCAGATTTTGATTCTTATTATTAGCTTGACTAGAATAGTTTGAACCTTTAGAGTGCTTAATATACCTAGAAGTCACCCTCAAGAAAAGTTCAGTGCTTCACCCAGTTTATCTTTACTATTCTTTATTAACAGGTATGCTCAAGGTATGTATAAGTCTACAAAGATTAGACAAGAGATGATAAACAATTGCTTGTTTTTATTGCATTGGCAATTGGTACAGGTAGAAACGACACACTTTTAAAATTGGCAAGAAGAATCCATAATTCCAGATTGTGATGACCAGAAGATTAATAAAGGGTTTTACTCCTTCATGGTGAGACTTTAAACCATTGTATGCTTGTCCATATTAACTTGAGAATAAACCATTGTATGTTTTTCCATATTAACTTGAGAGTTCATGATTTAACTGTTAAAAGATTTGGTTGTTTTCTATTCTCTCATGTCAGCTGTTTGATGCTAATCAAAAACATATACATATTACGATTTCGGGCCGGTGATTCTATCTATATAAATATCAGTTTTTTTTAGTTTTGTAATAGGAAATTAGAGGAACTAATAGTAAATAATATTACTATTTAAAAAACAAAAATTTAGAAATTCACATTAAATTTTAAAATGTTTTGTTTGTGTGTATATCTATAAAAGGTTACGATATTTTTTTAATAGAAAATAATACGCAATTATACATTTTTAAATTTACACAAAATTTCTACACTCATGGATACCCAAGTAATTTGCTTTTTTTTTTGACAGTAATTAATCAGAAAGTGGTTTTTTTTTGTTTGTATGTATATATAAAAATTAATATTATTTAAATACTAAATTTAAAAATGATACCCGAATAACTTTTTTTTTGGTATTGACAGTAATTAATCAGAAAGTGGGTTTTATTTTCTTTGTGTGTATATAGAAAAAGTTACGAACTTTTTTGAATAGAAAATAAAACGCAATTCTACATTATTCAATTTACCCACAACATTTAAAAAGTCACACTCAATTTTCAAATGATACCCAACTAATTTGCTTTTTTTTTTTGGACAGTAATTAATCAGAAAGTGGGTTCTTTTGGTTAGTGTGTATATATAAAAAAAACCGTCATTGAAATCCTCAATTGAAAAATGATACCCGACTAATTTGCTTTTTTTTGACAGTAATGAATCAGAAAGTGGGTTCTTTTTGTTAGTGTGTATATATAAAAAAGGTACCGTTATTTAAATACTAAATTTATAAATGATACCCGACTATTTTGGGCTTTTTTTGGACAGTAATTAATCAGAAAGTGGGTTCTTTTTGTTATTGTATATACACCTGGGTCTTGTTTTACGCGATAGATAGGTTCCTCAGAAAACACGCGCAAACGAAATTGCGCAAAAATAGACGTAACTTACATTGAAAAAGGGGGGGGTGCGGTCTGTGATTTTTCAAAATTCGCGTAAAAGCAAAGCACCAACGTAAAATTACTTTAAAATTCGCACAAAAAAAAAAAAAAAATAAGGAAATAAAATATGACTAATAAAAAATTTCAAATTTGAAAAAAATTGATACAAGACAAACTTTTTTTAACTATAATATTTAATTTTATTTAAAATAATATATTTTTATGCATAATTTACATTTTTTATACACGTTTTAATTATTATCGCTATTTGCAAAAAACACATTCATTTGCACTCTCATGTTGTGTTAATAGTTTTCTGTTGACAATGTAATTAATCTTTGAGACGATGATTTTATTAATTGTTTATGAACTTAGACTTATGATAATAAAAAGACATTTATTCACCACTGCTGGGAAAAATTTAATTAAAACTAACAACTAAAAATTGAATTCTTATTTTTGTCTTTAATTTTTTAATTTTCAATTTGTTTAAAAATCAAGTTTTGTTTTACTTCACATTAATTTCAAGTCGCCGTAAGTAATTTTTAAATTGTTAATTACAATTAAAAATCAGATTTTAATTTTTAATTGTGCCCACTGCTATTACTGACCTTTTAAAAATAAACTTGTGGACACTAAATGATTAATAATTGATTACGTTCTTTTTTAAAAAGCAAAAACAGAATGTGATTTAAAATGCAAAATTAACACGCACAATGTTTGAACAAATTTACATTATAATCTTGTAAAATTTAATGTGTGTATACATAAAATGTGGAAATCATGATTTTAATTTCATTATTGCATAAAATCTTACTATTATAAAGCACTGAAAATATTGAAATTACTAAGATGAAAGTCGAATTCCAATAATGTGCTATTACTTTCAATATAATGTAAGTGTGCGAAATTTATTATTTAAAGTAATAGCACATTATCGTAGTTCGACTTCCGGTGAAACACGAATCGCGTAACTTCAAAATCATGTTAAATAAGTCCGCGTAAAAAGAGACCCAGGTGTATATAAAAAGTATCGTAATTCAAATACTACATTTAAAAATTAAACCAGAATAATTTGCTTTTCTTTTTTTGGATAGTAACTAAAACAGAAACTGGGTTGTTTTTGTTAATGTGTGTACATATAAAAACTAATATTTAAATAGTAAATGTAAAAATAATACAGGACTAATTTTCTTTTTTGGACAATAATTAATAATCAGACACTGGATTGTTTTTGTTTGTGCGTATATATCAGAAATAACTTGTCATGGACGAATTCTCACAAAAACATTACTTTTCGTGTGATCGTCAAAATACTGCTCTGCCGCACCCTTAAAAGCAATTTTTGAGGGTTACCCATTCGTAATGGAACTTTCACGATGTTGTTAATAAAGTTACAATGTAACAATAGGTTAGAGCACTTGAAAAAAAAAACCTTTGTAACGAAATTTTAAATAATTATGACAGGCTAAAATCCACACACTATCACACGAAAGTATAGAGAAAATAGACATTCTAGCATTACCATAAAGTTAATAACACAACCAACTATGGTAACCAATAGGGCATTTGTCTGTGCTTTTAGCATAAAAAAACTAGACCAGCTAGCTGGCGGGGACTCTTTCTGTGTTTTATTGTAGAAAGAAGCCTCTTAGGTTGGCTGAGGCCGCCGCGAGGACTCTTTGTGTTTTATTGTAGAAAGAAGCCTCTTAAGTTGGCTGAGGCCGCCGCGAGGACTCTTTGTTTTATTATAGAAAGAAGCCTCTTAGGTTGGGTGTAGGCCGCTGAAATGATACATTTCTAGGAATTGACTTAGAAATAGCACCATCATGCGCTGACACGATAGGATAGAAAACAACCTAAGATTTCATACAAAGTAATTCATTTTTAAAATTCTTCATCTTGTGAGAGTTATCACAAACATTATTTTTAAAATGTTTTTTATCATATTTCATTCTAAAGCTTTAATTCCATAGATGTCATGATAAGCAAAATTCAGTAACATAAGACACTTAACTTTTCCAAAATGCAGGATCACACCTCTTATATTTCTGCATTTCTGATTTCTTTTGTATCACACATCAGCATAAAATATATTATAAAATGATTATTTCTTTTCAGTAAATAATAAATTTGACTTCATTTGATAGATATTTTGGTCTACTACTGAAATAAAATTTAAATGTTCACATTTTGTTTCTGTAAATATTAAAAAAATGAGACTGCAATCAAAACAAAGACGTTACACCCCATTCCACGTCATAAAGATTATTTTCAGTTTATACGATCAACAAAATATTTTTTGTTTTTCATTATTTTTAAAAATGTGAATGAATATTTATTTATTTCTCATATCTAATGAATTATGCTTTAAAAGTTTAAATTTTTTGAATATTTATTGCTAAATTACGATATTTTTTTACTGTAAATAATCTAGATTGTTTACTGTCAAAGCTAGAATTTTTTAATTTGTTTGAGGCCATATTTACATTAACTGCTAATATAACGTATTTTTGAAAATAAACTATTTCAAGTCAAATTAAGTTATTAATAATTTATATTTCTTGATATCTAATATAGTGCAAATTATTTTTAAAAAATTATTTAAAACCGTAATAAATTTGCAAATAATCATTGAAAACTGCAATGTTGTAATATGCTGAAGGTTTTACAGCTTTGGCAAGAGACAATGACTGAACATGTCAGGGCAGGGCTTATGTCTATTGTAAAAATGGGGAATTCTGAATTTCCCACCTTTTAGCATGGAAATTTAAAAAAAAAATTATTATACTAGAATAATACTGTTTTACATGCATTTAAACATATAATACTTATGAAAAAATTCACTAGGGGCAAATTAGCCAAAAGACTAAATAATTTGGTTTAACCAGTCATAAACCTAAGCTATATCTTGATAAGTATCTTGTATTTTTGACAACACTAATTTTTATGACATTACTTGGAGAAAGTAGTTTGAATAACAAAAAACTTGATTATTTGTGAATTTATTAAAATTCATGATTATTTTTGTACAATAATTGTTTATTTATTGGACAAGATAACACAAAGTCATTGTTAGCATAAGCTATGAATAAGGAAACATGTAACTCCCAAAAGTGCTAAGCTAGAAAGTATTGAAAAATAGCTTCACTGATGTACATTGAGAGCACAACATATAGATTATGAACTATTAGTAAAGTAGATAAATTAAGTATTAAAAAATTAATATAAATTATTTACTTTGAATGTAAATATTTTATTTTTAAAAATAAAACTTTCTATTTTTGGACAATGCAAATTATCCAGACAGCATGTGTAAGTTGTTTGCTAAAATATAATCAGTGCAATTCATGAACATCTGTGTGAATGTATTGCAAAAGTACAAAAAATTTTAAACCTTTAAAGCATAATTTTATCGATTTATAAGATTTTAATATTTATTTGTTTACATTTTAAAAACAAATGTCAAATAAAAAAGATTTAATGTGTTTTCTGAAAATGAAAAGTCTTTGCAGCAATGATGCTAAAAAAGGTTGAATGTTTTGATTATTTATACTTTATTTCTTTTTGTAAACAAAAATATTTATTAAATGAAGTCAAATTTATTATAATCTGATAAATAACAGCTTAATCTTAAACTTAATGTTTGATGCTTACAGCCAGTAAAACGAAATTCGCAAAAAAATTAAAAGCATTCTGACTAGCTCAATTCTCTTGAATTCCATTAATAAAGTCTCTTTAATCATTGAACTGATCTCTTTCCATCTCCAAATTTAGTCTATTTTTAAAGTTCTTTCCTGAGCCCTCATCAGCTTTGATGTAGTTTCCAGTATTTGCCATCGAATTTATACTTCATCTACAATAGAATTCTACTATTGAGATATTTTAATTAATTATATTTTCTTTTTTTTTTAATACCAAAATAATGTTGTTGTTTTGTCTTAGGGGAAAAAAAATACTAAAATATTTTTTATCTTTCTTAATTATATTCAAATTTTTTATTAACATTTTCCAAATTTTACTTTTTTTTGTTTCTAAGATAAATTCTTTCTAAATCACTGTAATCAAACAGAATATATATTTCTGATCAGCAAAGTATGTGAATTAGATTAATTAATTGTTTTTTTTTAAAAAAAAAAAAGATGGGGATTGGATAAATAAAATTACAAAGTAAAACAAAATTCTGATTTGGATATTTTTGTCTATAACTTTCATCCTTTTAAGAATGTATAATTTTAATGGAATATCTAAAGTCTCCATCTAATTTTATTTTTATTTAAGACAATAGTATTTATATATTCTTGTCATTCTCAAAAGATCAGTTTTCATAAATCAAATCATGTCATTAATAAAAAAGAAAATACTATTCAACTTTTGAATAAATGGAATATTTAAAATTTAATTTAAATAATTATCGCAATTATTCCTCAATAAATAAGGCAATAAACTTAGCCAATCAGTGAGAGCTATTATTCTGGTGTACCATATTTAAAAATAAATAATAAAGCCTGAACATTAAAAATGTTTTGCTAATTTATTATAATCCTTTTAAAAAGTGCATTGAGTTCATCAATATGTTAGCTCAATGTGTTGATCCCACTTTTATAAAGCTGAAATTAATTCTACCTCTTCTTTTTTTCTCATATCAATTTTACAGTGGCCAGAGAATTTGTATGGTCAGACTATTTTAAATGGAGTCTGGACCATAATAGTATGATATACAAGATGCCATTTTTTGAATATGAATCCACCTAAGTTCATTTATATTTTTTTCCCCATCTAAACAAAGATGATTGTGATAGATAATTTATGTTATGTAAAAATTCATTAATGACAATCTTTTGTTAGTCTTAATGTAATAACACAATATAACAAGAAATAATCTCTAAATTTTCTGGAGCATAACAAGCATTGACAAAATGGACACCAGTGCCATTTTTTAAAATATCATTAATCTTTTGATACATCTAAATTTCAAGAATACAAAATACCAAATTAGACTTTATGGTGAATCTAATATTATTTCACTCAATGAGCAATCCTTCTATATAAATTACAATCATCTGTGTACTCAGTGATTTGTACATGTTTAAAAAAATATATTGATTTTATATATGATAGATTAATAAATAAAGAGTTTATTTATTTCTGTTGTTTTTATGAAAAATCTTGAACATTTGTTTTAAAAAATAAATTAGTTTTGACATTATTAACATATTTAATTATACAATAAGAATATATTGACTACATGGTTATTTATTTGAATTAAAAGTATGTGCATGTTAGACAAGAGAAAATTTTAAATTATGAATATACTATCCACTTTTAGTATGAAGCCAATAGCAAATTTAATGCGATTTATGATTGTAGCTTGAAGATTGAGTCAGATCAAAGTCCAGCTCTAGCCTAGGAAGTTTAATTAATAGTTGCTATCAAAACACTTTTGTAGAGAAATAAATAGATTAATCCTACATATAAAGGTGAATTTATAAATAAACCCTGTATATAAGTCAGAAAATAATTTAGATAAAAATATACTCTTTATGGAAATGAGAACTGATCTAAGATCTTAGGTGAGTAGTTCAAAAACCTATGTGGGTAATTAATTTGTGTTATGATTTGACTGTCACAAGACTGAGTATGAATTCTGCAGAAGTCAATTTTCTAGCAATTAAGAGTTTGGAACCTTTTTTCCTCCCCAACTATTCATCCCTTAAAATATGCATTAAAAAAAATTCAGAAAAATGTACTTTCTTGAAGAAGATTAAAAAGAGTTCTTTATGGCTTACCAGTCAGCACATCCATCTATCTTGAAATGGAATTTAACACTAGGCCATGTGAATCTTGAAAATTAATCTGTCATGCTTAATGTATAAAAAAAGTAACATGATGTTTGGAGGGTGAGACATACTCTTACCATTGCTGTTATTTTTTTAAAAAAGTAAAATATAAGTCTTTATTATATAATGTAATTTTAAAACTAAGTTAATAATTCAGATGAACCAGAATTCACAGATGAATACGGTAATAAGAAATTTATTGACAAAATATTCAACAGTTTGTTTTCATATACATGTTATTTAGATAAAAAATATATCTCTTAAGAATTAAACAAAATCCAAATCTTAAATTCTCTTTACCTTACTGACAGAATTTGAATTGTTTTTACTTAATTCTTGATTACATCTTATACATTTAGCCATTTTATTTTAAGATATTTTAAAATCAAAATCTAACAGTTTAATCACATTGATATTTTTTTTTTAATATAAACATTATAATTTATGTGTGCTAACCTTATACACATATTGAATTTTGCATGTGTATGAGTGAATGAATAGAAATTACATCTTGTGGAGGAAGAGGGGTTTTATATATGTGTGTGTCTGTAAACTATTTTGTAATCCTCTTCCCAACTACAATTCTTAACTGGAGTGTGTATATATAAAATATCAAACACTGTTCATTAATCATTATTCATGTTTACAAATCTTAAGAATGCAATTAGTTTTTGTTCTCTTAAAAATTTTTTATGTGTTATACCTTTATCTTTTCTTCTTTTTTTATCTTTTCCTCCTTTTTTTCCTTTAGTTGATTGTGGATCTTTGTTCTTTGCTTTATTTTTCCTCTTGTTTGGTTTGCCATCACTGTCTTCAGCAATATCTTTTGGTCGATTTTCTTTTAATTTATTTTCTTCAACATTACTGTTTTCAATATCAGCGACATCCTTATTCTTCTTTTTGCTAAAATACAAAAAGCCAAAAAAATAATTTGAAAATATAATTTGAAACATTTCCTCCATCAAAATAATAATATTTTTATTGTTTTTTTTTTTTTTAAAAAAAAAATCAAACCTTTAAAAGACTTTTTAAGTATTAAATTATTCAGGTTCTGAAATTAAACAACTTGTGTGAATAATAAAAGCATAGTTAAGGACAATTATTTTAAACAATAATCTATACAACTTATATTCAAAGAGAATTAAACTACATTCTATATATGATTAATTAATTGTTTTTGCTTTTTAATCTCATATTTTATATTAGCTTCATTAATCAATAAAAATGAATGTTAATTAAACTATTAATTATTAAAGAATATTTATGTTTTTTAGCATAAAAACTTTTTTAATATATAAAGATCTGTGTTTATAGTAGAATTCAAGGGGGCAATATATCCGATTTTCAGATTTATGGGGGATCTGTGTTTGGGAGCTTTATAACAGCATAATAAACTTGTTATATAAAATTTATTTGAACTTTATTTAAACGTGATATGTATTGCACTAAATACAAAATGTCTTAATTTTTTCTTATAGGGCTGCGACTCATTTATGATGAGCAATATTTAACTCAAGTGAACTCTGCTGAAAAAGTTGCAAATTTTTTTTTTAAAAAAAGAAGATAAATAAATATTTAATTAATGAGAAATGGTAGATGGAGTAAAGAGTGATGATAGTCGATCATCATCATTTTCAACATTATTAATCCAATATTGACTGAAGTGTTCTCACCATTTTATTCACAACTTCTTTTTTCCACATTATTCCAGAAAACTTATCTATCCATCTCATACACGATCTCTTTCTAATCTCATACCATCTGTTGAGATTGATTTCAGTTGTCCATCTCTTGTCATCTCTTCTAGCAACATATCCAGTCATGCTCTGTTTTAACTTAATAAGTTGTTTCAATTTTTCTCATCAATATTTCTTTTAACCTCTTCAATTCCAGCCCACATACTATATTCTGCCTGCTCTGTATTAGTTTTTGATTAAATATCCAACTTTTAGATTCCTGAATAAATACTTGTAAAACATATTTTTCTTTAATTTTATCCAAGTTTAATTCTGATTAATTTCATCCATTATATTCCCAGTAATAATTTGAACATGATATTTATATTTCTGTAATAAACTTTTTTAAATTTGTTAATGACAATTTTTATTTCCCTCTTTTTCTGAAAAGTTACTGAATTTTAATTTTTCCAGTATTTTTCTTTACATTATTAGTACTCTTTTTTTTTTGGTTTTATTTTGGTAGTTTCAGTTAACTTTTCCTGTAGTGGTAGAGCATTGTTTATAAATCCCATATGATTTTTAAAATCTAGATGACTTAAACAAAACTATTAATTCTTATTACTTCTTTTGCTTTTTATTTTTATCTGCAAAATACTTCCAGTAAAAGTGCCTTAAAGGTTTTGAAGAGATAGAATCATCCTCTTGTACAACCCTACATTTTTTTAGTGATTGCATTTTAATAAATATTCTTCTTTAGAATTTTACAACAACCAATGTGCTTCATGATTTTTCAAAATTTTAAATACAACAACAATTATTACCATACTTTTTTTTATCTTACATTCAGTATCTACTTATGGCTACTTCTAAATACAGCTTCTTTTTTTTGATTGGCTTGAATTTAAAATTTCTTTATAGATATATAATGAGTATATAAAGTTCATATACAAAACTTATGGAATATTGATAAGTTTGTAATTTCTAATATCTTTTTAAAATAATATCCTTATCATCTGATGTATTTTTGCTAACAATTTCTCTATTTCTTCTAATGATTTTATCATTTCATAAAGCTTTCCATTCTTCATATATTTACATGCACATGTTTCTTCCCAATTACTAAATAATTGTTGAAGATTTATTTGCAGGATGCCAATTATTTTTTAAATCATAGCTACCATATTTTCTTTTTAATTTTACTTTTAATATCAAGATCATTTATTTATGTCATCATTAACTTTTTCCCCACACTACACTGGACTATACATATTTAGTTGTTTTAATTGGACCATTTAAAATTATTTTCAACTCTCTATTTATTGCATATACTCTGCCTCAAAAAAAACAAAAAAAAAAAAACACTAATGAACTGCTTCTTTTTTATTCATGCTATCTGGATAGCTGATTTTAGGAAAATATCTAATATTGCCTTAGTGATTTCATTCAAAGCTGAGCCATCCTCAAAATCTGTTAATATTTATAAATAATTCATACAGTTTAACTTAAATTTATTGTAGAATTTCTGAAGATTAGGAATATTGAGTTTGTAATATTTTTCTTAATAGCATCTGTTTCTGTAGTTTTGCATTAATATGCATCTTCTTTCTCATTAATTAAGGATTATTTTTTTGTGTCAAAATTATTAAGTATATTCACATCTTGAAATATATATTTTCTATTAATCTAAATACAAGCCAACTCTGCTATGCTTTCACTTGGATGCTTCTGGATTCATTTCCTCTTGAAATTTTTTTTGTTGTTGTTTAAAAAAAAAAAAAATCATAATGTATAGTTTTCCTTTTTAATAATTTCTGTAAATATATGATATCTTTCAATTCTATTTGCATATCAAAATTTATCCATAACTCTTCCATTGTTGAAATATTTTCCAGCTCTAGCATTAAATCTCTTGCGACAATTTTAAAAAATTTTGGTTTTTTAAAAATCAATCTGTATATCTATTTTTTCATCAAAATGAAAATTTTGACATAAATCTTAATTACCTGCATTTAATATCTTCCATTAAGTTAGATGACTAATCTCTAACTAATAATATATTGTCCAACTTCATAACGCTGTTAATTCAGTTATATTTATTTGTAAAGAATCATATCTTTTCAAATTAATTTCTCTTTCTTTAATTTGTGATTGTGACAATATCCCATTTTTCTAAACAGTTCTTCTAATTCATATATCTCTTCTCACTGAAAGTGATCTACAGTAATAAATAACAAAACAAGTAAATAGGAGTCTTAAGATTTTAATCTGCAATTGTTAGCACTTACTGCTTTCTTGACTGTTAATTTTACAACCTCTGAAATACAAGAACCAACATTTATTTGTTTATCATAAGTGGAAATATATTTATGTATAAATGAACATTTACTAAATATTGAAGAAACAAATCTAGAATTAAATATAATTAGATTCTCATATTTGAACAAAACAATTATCTGTAGCAAATTTAGCAGTTTGTACAGTAAATATTTTTAAACAAAGAAGCAACTACCATCTTTAATTGTCATTATTCAGCATAAGAAACTTTTTTAGTGTTGCTATTTTAAAATATAAGCAAAGATCATTGTTAATCTAATTTAAAATTGTTATTCTCTAATCTTTAATCTAAATTATTGTACAATAAAATGTGCATAATATATATAACATTTATATATATATATGAAATTTTAAAATCTTTTTCAATATTGGAACGTAAATAGTATAATAGTTCTGCTGATAGATGTAAATTTGATAAAATATTATTCACGTCTTTTTATCTCTCATCTCAGGCAATAAAATACTACAATCAAATCACAATATTTAATCATCTTGAGTATTTTGTCATTGCTAGCTACCTTACAGATAAAGATCAAACTGCCTTTAAATGGCTCCTGTGGAGTAAGAGTCTCATCAACAATCCCTAACAAAGAAACAATAAAGAACCAGATTGTTTTATTTGTTAGTTTAGAATATTTAAATACTTATTTGCTAACCAATATATATATATAATTAGCTGAGTTGATTATGAGCCAACTATTTGGGAAAAAAATACTAAGCCTAATTCAAACCAGATAAAATGTTCAAATTTTATCCAGTTCAATAGATGTATTGAATTGATGCACGATTATATCACAAAGTTCTTTCCCAATCTATAGTAAAAAATCAAATTATGGCTACAAATGGTATTATACTAGGTAAAGTGCCATTTTGAATAAATCCTTATACCTTTCAATCAAATTGTCTTCATATTCAAATATTACTTTTAATTTACATTCATATCAAATATTATGATATGCAAATTTAAATAAAACTAAAAATGGAGAAATAACAATGAAAGCTGATATTTTCCATTCTAAATTAACATATAGTTTCATTTTTTAGTTTTGGCACTGATACCCCCCCCCCAAAAAAAAAATTTTACAATCTAATTAAAAGACGATTTACTTGTTTATATAATAGTTTGCATAATTTTGAATGTTAAATTTTTATTAAACAGAAATTTATAAAAATTATTAGTAGTCAATAAATATTATACATTTTAACGTGCTTACACACACACATTAAATATTTATTTTAACTACATTAAATTTTAATCACATGAAATATTGGCAATTTCATATATCCCTTTTTAATGTGATTATTATTATTAAAAAAAGATTATGAATGTAATACATTGCTTTGAATAGTTAGTTGATAGGACAAAAGAATGAATTATTAATCAAAAATTTTAGAAATTTTATTTTAATTAGTGACAATTTAATATAACTATCAACGTTTTTTATATATAGCATAATACAGAGAAATATTTATAAATGATGATTTTTGAAAAGAAAAAGAAATTAATATTAATCTTCAGTACAGGATGTGAGGTTTTAAATCTCATTAAAAATATAATTTATTACTTAATTTTTCGAAGTTTTAAATATAAGGAATTATTTATACATTAAGAAAAAAAGAATCTGTACTTTAATTGCTTTTGAAACATACAAATATATTGTATATATAATCAAATTTTATAAAATTATGCAAATAAAACTAAAAATTTTTGCATAAGTTTTATTTGTCAATGTATTTAAATATATTTTAAAAAAAAAACCCTGATAATTTACACTTATCAACAAATATTATCTCTAATCATTAGTATTAACAACTATTAAGCAATATGGCTGTTTAAGCTCTAAAGACTATCTCAAAAACACTCTAAAGAGATCTAATAGTGATTCCATTCAATGAGAATATATTGGCTATTTAGCAATGAAAACGATCTTTCTACAAATATTCTGGTAGTAGATATAGACGAAATTAAGATTTGAAGTAGTATTATTTGTAGAAAAATAGAATTTTAATCTATACTATTTTTATTAGTATAAATGTTTAAATTATCTGAATTAAACATCTATTAATTTATTTTTTAACCATAAAAAAAATCAAAATATTTATTATAAATTAACTATACTTTTATAAGCATCTCAAGGAAATTTGTTGCAATAAATTTGTGCATTTTTGGAGTAATTAATTATAGAAAAAGAAACTTGATAAATCTTTAAATTTCTAATCTATTTGTTAAGTAAAGATTATCTAAAATTAAAAAAAAAAAGGAATACATACAAATATTTATCATTTGATTTATATCAATAATTTTTAAACTAAAATAATTATTGTGTTTCTTTTTAGCTATTTTTAATAAATAACATTTAATATTATTAGTTTTATTGTGTAAAAAAAAATTGTATAAAACATCAGCCAGACAAAAAAATATAAAAATATTTATATAAGAAAACAACAGTTGAAATCATTCAAAACCCTGTTATATGTTAAATGTTTCTGTTCCTATTTATCAAGATTTTCTACAATCATTTCAAACATAGTTTTTTTTTTTTTTTTTTTTACAGACATTCAAAAACAGTTTTAAAGAATGCTGTTATATGCCTACCTTATTGCACTTATAGATAGACTTTTTTTGGTACTCTTTTAATATGAGATCTTTTTGGTTGTTTTTGAAATTCAAAATGGAGGAGATCGCGTACTAAAAGAGCACCAACTTTTTTTTTTTTTCTAAAACACTTATTTATCTAATTCATTAATGCATTTTTTATAGAACTATTAAAAATAGATTCTAAATCACTAATCAGTTTTAAAATTTTATATTCTTTTATTTGTGATTTTTCAAGATCTTGAGACAAAACAATACTTAATCTATGAATCAGCAATGAACACAAAGAGTTGTTAAATGTTGTCGCTTTATCTTTGCTTGAATCCTTACAAATATCAAGATATTATAACTGTACTATCCTATTTTGTGCAATCAACTTTTCCTTACATTCATAGTTTTCAAAATGTCAAAATAATTGAATGGCTTATTGCTCAGGAGTTCAAGCACCAGGAGTAACTAGGCCACAATCTATAGATCTTGAACTTCAGTTGCCCCTTTCCCACTGCTCTAAACTGTGCAGTGCATTTTTTACATGTTGAAATATATATATTTATCCAAAGCAGATGATGTTTTATCATGGTTAGTATGGCATTTAAAAATTCTGTAAATTGTTCATAAACTTTTCCATTTAAATTTTATCATAATACAGTTGAGAACTATAAAATATTATTACAATCAATAGTTTTATCAAGTAAAATTGCAACATTTTTTTTTTAAATTTCATTATCAATATAACAATATTTCTGACAGAACTTACATTTTACTGTATATTTGATTTAAATGTCCTGAAAATGTGATCAGAGAATCTAAATGACAAAATAATAGCCAACCATAAATGCACAGTAACAACATAATTAATCTCTGTTACAAAAATGATCATCTTCTTCATGCATTTCTAAGAGATATATTGCCATTTTTCAATTTCTTTTAAACTTTTTGCATGAATAGAAATATTTAAAATTGTTTGTGTATTTATAGCAGAATAAATATGAATTGAGATTTATACAAATTATTTAAATCATTAAATCCAAATGAATTCTATACATTTTTTTTTCCATTAGAAAAAAAAAGGCAAAGACATGGCCCATAAAGCAATTTGCTTCTTTCTTTACATTTTATGATCATAATATTGTGTCATAATGGTTAATACTAAAATGCTTAATACAAGTTCATTTCTGATTGTGGTCTTCCTTTCTTTATTTATTATTCCTTTATCAATAATACTCCAGACATCCAAATGATTCAATAAAAATCGATTGTGCAACATTTATTGATATATTTGTTCTCTTTGACATTATAATGGATCTAATACACACAATAAGAAGCAAACAGCAGATTAAAAGATTATTCTTCTTTTACTCACCTTCGATGATTTTAATAAAAATACTTTTAATAATACTCTAATGACTCTAACAAATTTACCATATTGTACTATATATATATGGCGGGGCACAAGATGCTGTATAAGTTATACACAAATATCTTTGAACTATAACTTTATATACTCTATTGCCAATATATTTGAACTACTGTCATGCCAGGATGGCAGACAATAGAGTCGTACCTTGTTAATAATGTATGAATTTAATTCAAAATTTTTTTTCCATTCATGATTACATATGATACTAAAATATAATAATGTGAGAAAATACCAGAATACAGTATTACCGAAACAGTAGTTATGCAATATTGGTTTCCTCTCATATGATTTATATATTCAGATTGCTAGTGCATTAGTTACAGATATTCAAAATCATGGATATTTGAAAATGAGATACTATCTTTTCCCTACAATAAATAGAATTAAATTTGTACAAAAAATTTCTCACTTCAATCACCAGGCTCATAATAGAATCAAGTCCCGAGTTGGACATAATCAATTAGTGTTGATTATATAGAGATAAGTTCTGGGCATGGATGATTCACCTGTACTTTTGGTGAATTTATTGGTGAGTGAGTGCAAACAAATTAATACCAATAATGCATGTTTGAAATATTGTTTTCCTCTTACATGATTTACATATATTGTATTGTTTATTTATACGGTACAAATATATTGGCATCCGGTAAGATATTTAAAAGCTAAAAAAAAAAAGTAAATTTAGTGATCTTTTAAAAGAAAAACATTTTTAGATTTTCTGATTACTATAATTTATTTTTTAAAAAAAACGTACAATGAAAGTTACAATTGTCATCGTATTTTTTTTTATGTAATTAAAAATAAAAGTTAAATTGGAAAGAATAAATGACATACAGATTACTGATCCAGATAAAGTAAAAATTCCAAAAGTAATAAGATTACAATTAGAAAAATCTTTTTAATAATTAAAGATGGCAGAATTATGCTTAAAAAAAAAAAAAAACTTTGTAACTTAAATTTAAGAGAAAGTGTAGAAGATTATTATCTTATATGCTGATAAAAGAACGAACAAAAGATATGCGCAGAAGTTTCAAAACTGGATCGGGGTATAAAAGGAGGACAACCTCGATCTAGGTCTTCTCTATACCTTCTAGTTACGTGTCTGAAAGCTGGAGGTTTCCGCGAGCATAACCTGTGGCAGTAATAGACGTCTGCACAGGTATGCCACTTGCAGTACCTAGTCGTCAAGCAAGCAATGGAGACGGGCCTTGTAAAGACCGCTTTTTGCAATAAAAGGGTCACGACAACCATGCCTTTTCTTCGCGAGCATAACCTGTGGCAGGAATATACATCTGCACAGATATGCCACTTGCAGTACCTAGTCGTCAAGCAAGCAATGGAAACGGGCCCTGTGAAGACCGCTTTTTGCAATAAAAGGGTCACGACAGCCATGCCTTTTCTCCGGTTATAGAACAGAACAATAATGGAAGACGCCGGCAGGAGAAACCGATGGAAATTTTAGGAGCTAGGGATCCCAAAAACACACACCAACTTATCGGTAAGTTAAGAGTAACTTTTCCTAATTGTGACAAAGTTTGCAAATAATTAACAAAAAAATTGATATCAAAATAATCCCGATCAAGACTTCAAATTTTATTCTTTAAGAGACTTGTGTACCCAAGAACTATAATCATTGAACTGTTTTTTTATTATTAATTAATTCATATCTAGAGCGTGTGTGTCATCTTTCCAATTAATTAAATCATAATGTTTTTGTTTTTTATTATTTATATTTTAATTTGTTAAAATAAAAACTTTATTTATAATACTCCTATTCATCGTACGTTATTAAGGATTATTAATAAATTTATTAAAGTTAATTATGATTTGAAAATATAATTTACCTTGCCAACGCTGTAATGAAACTCAATCCTCCAGAGTTTCTAGATAATTTCGTCGTACCTAAATAAATAAAAAAAGGGTTGTTTGCCAGTGAATTCTAATATAGAATTCTGGCGCTTTTCAAATAAATTAAAAGCTGGCTTACTTTATCCCATTATTTTAGTAGCTACATTAGTTAAAAGAGCGTTGTGTGACCAGGAAAAATAATTGCATCCATTAAATCTTACTGAATTGTATGATGAAACAAATTTGATAGGACATAATTTGGTCACCGAGTACGAGTAGTTAACTCATTCAAAACACGAAATAACGTAGTGGACGTTACAATATAGATCGCTAATACAATAATTACAGATATTCAAAATTAATATAATTCAAAATTGTAGGTTTTTAAAAATGAAATACTGTCTCTGCCTTATGCTATATAGAATTAAGTTTGTACAAATAATTTCTCATTTGAATTATCAGGCTCACAATAGAACCAAGTCCTGAGTTGGGCACTATCAATGGGCATTCTTTGTATAGAGATAAGCTCTGGCATGGATGACTCATCTGTGCTTCAAATTAATACCAATAGTACATGCCTGAAAGATTGATTTAAATAAGATTCAATAACCAGCTAAAATAAATAAATATTTGACTTTATCATTTTTAAGGAAAAAAGTTAATACATGGCTATCATTTTTTTTTATGAAATAAAAGTTAAGAAAACTTAGAAAATATTCTAGATATTAAAATGTTATATAAAAAAGATAATTACTAAATTTGAAGCAATTGCACACCATTGACAATAAATGAATGTTATCACTGCATCAAAGTATTCTGATGCCTAATTATCCTCTGCCTTCAGGCAGAGACATGCATGTAATATTTTATTTAAAATATTCAAACTAGATAGAATGACTATCAAAAATATATACTTAATTTCAAATAGTTAGAGAATTATTATAAATTAACAGTGAAGAGTCACTATTTGGATTGGTAATTGTCAATGATTTTTACTCCTTATTAAATGGAGCAAACCTTAATTACTGCTTCTGGAATCCTAAAATGTCATTTATATTCAGATTATAAAAGAACTTGTCACACGATAGGCTTGTCTTAATGCATAGTTATGTCTGGTGATCCTTCATTAGTCATAAACATATAACTTCCATTTGAAACATTAAAATAAAGTCTGCAAAACAACACAGAAAAATCTTTTTTTTATATATATTCATTATTAAATATACTAAGTAACAAAAGAGAATAAAATGCACTATGGTTCTAGAATTATATACTGATCCTAGCACCTTAGAATTATATCACATAAAAGCTCTTGCTTTGCAAATTCTGCTAATAAATTTTTCCCAGAAAGCAGAAAAATATAAAGCACACTATAGTGCAAGTAAAAATAACCAAGCATTACCAAATTTGTTACTCTCTACAAACTTCAGTGTATAGCCAGTAAAATTGGAACTCTGTTATAAATATAACTAAAAAAAAAAAAAAAAAAGAACACTTTGGAATTTCAGAATCTCTATTATTTAAATTATTACATTAAGACTATAACAATTAAAACCATGTCATCATAATAACATATTCTAGTCACTCAAAATGAAAAATATATGTTTTAAAAACTGATATATTTCTTCTAATTTTGAAAGAATTAAATATAAAATGAAGGCCCAGTTCCTTCTAACACATTAGCTACAGTAAGGAAATAAAAAGAGTTACCGAAGCGTTAGAATTAAATGTAGAAATAATATTATCGCAAAATATCAGAACATTACATATAAAATAATGTAAATGAAATATTTTATTTTAATTATGTAACCAATATCGTACTTTATTTCAAAATTAATCTTATCTGTTACTTTTAAGTCTTTTCTGTTATTGCATTTCTATCTTGCACTTTTGAAGTAAATCCTTAGGAGAAAAAAATCATTTGCTAATGCAAAACTTTGTTTTATAGCAGGGAAAGTATAGTAAAACCATAAGATTTACAAAAATAGAAATGGTATTAATAAATTATTATAATTTGATTCACTAAGGTCAATATGATAGAATAAAAGTTTTATACATTACTAAATGAAAAAATGATTCACAAGTCACTATTTATATTAAAATGAATTTTTCATTGATTGGACTTTTTAAAACATTTATAACAATATTTTTATTTTATTTTAAAAAAGGTATTACTCTGATAGATATTTTTCTGTTTCAAATTATATAATTCAATAATGAATGATATTTTCATAAATTACATTAATTAACAATATTCTTATTATTAAAATTGTAACGTTCAATATCTATCTTAGCTGGTATGTATTATAACCATATCAACCCGAATGCAGCCCACATTACTCAAAGTGAAACACTACATAAAAATAAAAAGAGAAAAAAAAACATACTACTTTATTATGTGCCATTAGAATAAACTAAATACAAAAAGAAAAGAAAACTGATTTACGTATTTGACAATATTACTAAATATTTAAGGTATACTGTGAAAGATAATAAATTAATTAATTGATAAAGATTTGAACAAGAACATGTGTGTGTATACACACATATTCCATAAAGTAAATGAAATTGCCCATGAAACTAAAAGAAAAACTATTAACATACTTTTTAATCATATTAAATGTTGTGGCAATTTATGCAGAATGTTAGCAAGCACTTACCCTGTAATATGTGAGTAGAAACATAATGATAAATGAGACTGTAAAACAGAGAAAAACAAAATACTGTTGATCACAAATCAAGTTTAAAATATGTAGTTCATAAAATTTCAAGGCAGTTTGAGATCTGAATCAATTTATAAATGAAATCTTGTCAATTCCTATCGTAATTCAAATCTAAGATCAAAAAAAAAAAAAAAAAGAATTAATGATATTTGTGAAATTAGAACTAAAAAAAGAAAAATAGGCAAAGAATTTTATATCTCCCTGCATTGGAACAAACATAGATGAAGAAAAGAAAACAAACAGCTATTTCTTTCTTCTTTCATTATAAAATATTGTGATATTGTATATAAGTTTGTTTTCCCCACTACATGTTGTTGAAGAGAACAATGGAATATTTTACTTGGGGATCCAAGATTTTAGAATGATCTACATTATGGTTCGAGTGCTGATAAAGTGACAAAAACATATGTGAATGGTCTACATTATGGTTTGATTGATAGCAAGTAATGTAGACAGGAAGTACAAAGATAACAGAAATATAAAAAGTGATCATTCAAAATTCATTCACTATGCAGTCATTCATTTTTGATGTGGAGAATGCTATTTTGATTCCAGATTGCACTGTATATATTGAAATAAGAAGTGCAAGTGAAGAGACTTAACTGCTAATTAAAATTGTAATGCTTATAGTAAGTAGAAGATACAATGTTTTCTGCCAGTAGTATATTATTTATCATGCAAGGCTAAACAACAAGTAATAAACCAGTGATAAGACTTCAAGTATGTAGTCCAATTCAGTAAATAATAGCAAAGATGGCAGTAAAGGAAAGAAAATGTATATTGTGCCACATGCTATATGTGACCAATGCTGCTGTAATTACAATTCAAATCTCTAGCATGTGAGAAGAAGAAATCTACTCGTCAAAAAGATCATAATTATAGAAAAAAAAAAACAATATATAAAAACCTCTGATTTTAGGACTTTAGATATTTTGACTAGTAATATATTCACATTATTATATTAAAAAGGTCTTAGACTTAAAAACTGAAAAAAACATTAACTATTGTGATGTGTTTGATTTGTACATCTATATTTAGAATTTGAGTGTATCCAAATCAACTGATTTTTTTTTCTCCTTGTTAATAAGAGCTTGACCAATGTGTTTTTGGTTTAAATATCCCCTTTCTTATACTTACATGTAATTAAAGTATGAAAAAGTCTAATATATAATAGTGTGCAATAAATTAATAAATTTAAATAATATTTGAATTGAAAAATATTTTACAGCAGTAAGATAGGTAAGACAATATAAATGGTCGTATATATCTAATATAAATGAACGGCAGAAATATATTATATTATTCTGGAAATGTTTGTATGCTAGAGTTAAGGTTAGAGTGTCATCAATTTATAATAATATAGAAAAAAATAAAAGTAAGCAAATATACAAATAAAAGGATATTTAAAAGAGAGATTATAAAACATTCATAATATACTTATGATAACTTATTCAAAACAAAACAAAATTGGAGGCTCAAATAAATATGGATTAGTCAATGTTAAAAATTGTACAACCAATAGACAGAGAGCCAATTAATTGTGCAAGAAGAAATTCTGATTGTACAAATGCAGAGAGAAGATAAACAAGGCACAGTTACAAATCAAATAAAAACAGGACAGCAAAAGAAAAGTTTAATAATATTCAAGAAACTATAAGCACCTTTAAGGTGGAAATAATAAGTCAAACAAATAAATGTGACAGAAAATGGAGTGCTTAGAAAAAGATTATATGTGGGTATGGAATAAATAGTTCATAAATCTGTAAAATCCTGTGAAAGTAAACTACAAGAAACTGCAAATTATAGCTAAGAGACTGAAAAAATTGAAATTGAAAGAAAAAGAGAAAAAATAAGCAAATCAAATACAAAGTTCCTTATTAAAAGAAGGAACTGAAATGACAGTTTAAAAAGTACAGCAAGTAATAGAAAAAGTAAAGGATGAAGTATCACCAGAGATATACAGAATAGATACCAGAGAGATCAATATTGGTTTTTTTAAAGCCAGACAATAAACCAAAAGCACTGGCCACTAATTCACTGTAAAATGGTCCAATAATAAGAATAACTAGGTATAATTTATCACATAAGTTAGACCAGATGATTATGTATATTAATAAAAGAAATATTGACCTGATAATAATAGAAATGTTTAAGCAGCGACATCTGAAAGATTAAGAAGAGGAGAGAGATAAAGCTTGATGTTAAAATAAAAAAAAATAAGGCTGGCTCATTCCCTACCAACCTTGGATTGTTAAAAGAAAAATGTTTCTAAGGATAAAAAAAAAAGTACATGTAATAGTAGAAAAAGATGTGACAAACCCAAAAGTGACAATAAATAACCAAAAAAAAAGAGAGAGAGAGAGAGATTACCAACTAGCTAGAAAACAAGAGTGATTTTGATATTGGAAAAAAAAAAAATTAATAAAGATATGCAATATATAATCCAGAATGGATAAAAATGATTGTTACAGAGAATGAAATAAAGTGCTATTACAGCGTGTGAAGATAGGTTTGCTCCTGGAGATGTATTACGAATTGATAATGTATGCGATATACTATGTCGTTATGTGATATTTGGAAATTGATATCATTTGTGTTGCCACACATTTGTTTCTTTGATAAGTAGTGTACTCATTCATCTATAAAGACTCAGAAGAAGCAAGATGCAGTTCAGGAGTTGCTTTAATACTCTCTAAGACTCAGATAAGAGAAAGGCTTAATTTTCATGTTTTACTCACTCACCTCTAAGGCTCAGAGGAAGCAAGGTATACTTGGAGTTTTATTGTACCAGCCTATAAGACTAAAAAAAGGAGCAAGGCCTTATTCTATTGTGTTGTATTGAGGATAGCTTAACAGAAATCAATCGGTAATGATCCTTCTAGTATCCATGCATCATACATCTTTATATTATATGATGGAATTTTTGTCCATTCCAGAGTAGAAATTCTATGCATTGTCCTCTATGGTAATGACAAACAACTCTCTGAACATTGGAGACAAAAATACCATGCAAAACACCGTAATCAAAAAAAAAAATGGATATAAATTAATAAAGTGTTAGGCAACACAAATGAAAAATGGAAAGTTGTGCTGTCCTATTGCCTTCTTTTAACGGGATAATATAATCATATCAATCTGAGTGCAGCCCACATTATTCAAGATGAAATGCTGCATAAAAATAAAAAGAGAAAAAAAAAAAGCAAACTACTTTATTATGTGCCATTGGGATTATATAAAAAAATAAAAGAAAGCTGCTTTATGTATTTGACAATATTACTAAATATTTACAATATACTATACTCACATATACCATAAAGTAAAAGTAATTGCCCGTGAGACTAAAAGATAAATTATTAAAATACCTTTTAATCATACTAAATGTTGTGGCAATTTATGCAGAATGTTATTGATGATCTTACCCTATAATTAGTGAGTAGAAAGATAATAATGAATGAGACTGTAAACGAAAGAAAAACAAATTGCTATTGATTGCGAATCAAGTTTAAAATACATAGTTCATAAAATTTCAAGGCATTTTGAGATCTGAATTGATTTATAAATAAAATGTTGTCGATTCCTAGAGTAAATAGAATGGTGAATTCCAAGATCAAAAAAAAAAAAATTATGAATTAATGATATTTGGAAAATTTGAAATAAAACAAAAAAAGTTAGCAATGAATTTTATATCTTCCTGCAGTGGAACAATGATAGATAAAGATAGGAAAACAATGAAATATTTTCTTGGAGGTCCAAGATTTTAGAATGATCTTCATTATGATTCGAGTACTGATAAAGTGATGAAAACATATGCGGATGGTCTTCATTATAGTTCAATTGATGGCAAGTGACATAGATAGGGAGTAGAGAGATAATGGAGATATATAAAAAGAGGTCATTCAAAATTCACTTACTATGCAGTCATTCATTTTTGATGTGGAGAATGCTATTTTTATTCCAGATGGCAAACTGTATGTATTGAAATAAGCAGTGCAGAAGAAGAGACTTTACAGCTAATTAAAATTACAATGCCTATAGCAGAAGCTATGATAATATTTTCCACCAGTAGTGGATCAATTACCATGCAAGGCTAAGTAACAAGTAGCACATCAGTCATAAGACTCTGAGTATTCAGCTCAATCCAGTAAATAATGTCAATCTATGGAACTAGATCACTACAGCCTCTTATGATGCCATAAAAAAAAGAAAATGTGCTTTAACAGCACATTTTCTATATGCTTTATGTCACCATGCTGCTGTACCTACAATTAAAGTCTCCAATGTGTGACAAGAAGAAATCTACTCGTCAAGAGAATTTATGAAGATGATCATAATTACAGAAAAAAAAAAAAGATAACCCATGATTTAAAACTTTAGATATTTTAACTAGTAAGATATTCATATCATTAAAAAGTAAAAATATATTAATTGTTGTGATATGTTTCATTTTATATCTGCATTTGGGAATCACTAATATAAAGACGGAATCAACTTATGCAAGTTTTTGTTTTGTTGATAAATTGTTAAATTATTGTTTTATCAATCCATTTGTTTGTTTATAACTCTGTTAAAACATTATAATGTTAGTACACATATGCTAGTTATAAATCATCCATAACTCTGAGATAACCTGTGAACTACTGAGGAATATTCTAGGATGTCACGGTAATAATTGGCAGTGATGATGATCATTATTTCATTAGTATTCATAGTAAACCTTCTCAATTGAGGATGTTTGGGACCTGGAGTTTCTTTTTTGATTAAAGCCTCAAACAAATAAAATAATATTAGGAATACTTGTGATTATAAATCCCAATCATCATCATCACATTGGTTAGCATTATTATGAAAACTTTGTTTTTATTACTGGAATTCTATTAACCAACTTATTGTTATTGCTGATATTTTATGTATACATCTGGAAGATTTTTGAGCATATACATATCAATCATTCAGTAACTCATATATATATTATGTATCATTGATTCAGGGTTCAAACCTGTGCTTATTGAGTAATTACCATTACATAATAGGTGTCCTCATTTAATATATATATATATCTTTGACATAGTAGTTAAATTGAAACATAGCTTTCATTTAATATAAATATAAAAAAATCCAGATTGGGGAAGTTTCTGTTACAGTATGTAATGAAATAAATTATCTCTAAAAAATATATAATCAATATACTATATGTAAATAAAATATAACAACAAGTATAATCAAACAAAGTCAAAATATAAACAAATAATCAGCACAACTGTGGATTTCATGGTTACTGATGATTATTCAGATAAAGTAAAGAAGTTTAAATTTTCTGAATCCAGCTAGACTTATGCTATTATTAAGAATTAATTTAAAAGGATTATACAAACGCATTAAACATTTTACACTGAGTTTTTAGAACATCAAAAACACTATTTTTTATTTTCATTTTTAGAGAAAGAATATAAAATATTTACTGCATTTTATATTTACCTATTAAGTTTAATCTTAGTGCAAGTCTTGCTGTACCCAGGTTTTTAAAATTTATTTGGAGAATAGCCAATACTCATGAAACAAACTTGTCATAGAGATGAGGAGTTTATGTGATTGAAATGACAAAACATAATCTGATTTCTTTAATTAAACTTTATGCTACAGTTTACTTATTTTAGGAAGCTCATTATATAATAACTAGAATGAAAAACTTTTCAAACACTAGTTATTTCAATGTAATGCCCTCCAATGTCAAATCTGCTTTGCAAATGAGCAATGAATTCATTCTCACTTGTGTATCCAAAGTCTTATATGGAAAAACAGATCTGGATGACATTTATTAGAGTAAACATCAAATCAAATAAAAATAAGTCCCATAACTTCATTCAAATTGGTTTATTATATAAATTCACGATATAGCCAATATTCATTCATTTTAATTATCTTTATAAAAAATAACAAAATATCAAATATTTTTAAATATTAAATTTGCAATAATTTTCCAAATGCTAATTTTATCAATGCAATGTCCTCCCATACCAAATATGTTTTTAAAATGAAAAATAAATTCATTTTCCTTTGTGTCTTCAAGGTTTTAAATAGAAAATATATTAGACAAATATATTTATAGAAGAAATACCAAATCTGACAAAAATATTCATACAGCCTCCTTCAAATTGATTATTACATTATGTTTGCTCTGATAAATATCTTTTATCCAATACACCACATATACTTTTGGAAGTTGCAAATAAAAATGTATTCATTTTTTAGTTACAAAGCAGATTTCATACTGGAGGGCAACACATTAATGTAACTAGTATTCAGAAAGTTTATCTTTTCAGTTATTACATTATTTTAAAAACTAGTTTATTTTATTATATGTAATAAATTTACTTATAATTAGCAAATGGCACTATGTTGCAAAGTTAGAACCAGAACTTAATATGCTACATTTAATAGAATACTGACATGTTTTACTGACTACATTATGTAATACTTATAAATTCATGATTAAATTAAAATCTGAATCTAAAACTTTAATAATAACTATCAGATGCCCCATTAGTAAAGGTAATCCAGATTTTAAAGATATAAAAAAAAAAACACTTTGGCAGAGTTTGAATTAAGACATCAAGATATTGGCATAAGTCTAAAAATAAAATTAATTATCTGATGGATTATATGTTGATCAATAAAGAATGACTGAAATAAGAAAAAATATTTTTAAAAAGAAGAAAACACTCAATTATGATCATAAGTTTTTTATAACAAGGATTGTAATGGGAAATAATACTAAATTAAGCAAATATAGATTAAAATATGAATGGAATAAAAGTGTTAAAGTAAATATAGCATATGAATTAGAAAAAAATATGATTCTCAAAAAATGTAATTGTAAGAATTGACATAATAAAGCAAAAAAAAAAAAAAGTGCCAAATATAATTTTGGGTTATGAATAATGATAGAATTAAATATAATAAAAAGTTTAAAATTACCATAAGTCTAGAGAAAAGAAATAAATCATGCAGAGAAGGAGAGAAATTTAAAAATGCATGCAAAGAATGTGCATATAGTGAAAATAGAGAAAGTCAAATTAATTGGGCTTTCATAAGGGACAAAACAGTCTGGACCAACTCTGTTCATACTGATTCAAAGTTTAGCCACTTAATAAATATTTCTATAATTAATTACAAGTTTGCTTTGAATTAAAACACTGTTGTAAAGTTTATTAATGCTATTCAATATATATATATATATATATATATATATATATATATATATATATATATAAACTGGATCAATCATTTACATTACTAAATTATGTTTAAGATAATGATTGTACAGTAAATTTTAATGCCTGCAACCATACTAAAATAACAGTAAAGTTTTTTATATCATAAAGAGATTAATAAAACATCTACAATTATAAACTATATTCTTATTCTAGTATGGTTACAGGTGTCCAAATCTTTTCACACACCCCAATTATAATTATTTAATGTAAGAGATTATGTTTTTCGTTTTTTAAGTTGAATATACATATATAAATTAATATAATTATTAAATAAAATAGCATTTTAGATTTAAATGTAATTAAAATGGAAGAAAACAATCCTTCCTCCCATGCACTACAAATAGACAGTACTTCATATCAACAAATAAGAAGCTTTCTCTGCCCTTGGATATATATTTCAAACTTTTCCAAGTAATAAGCTGGTCTAAAAATCTGTCTTTTAATTAAGATTGTGCTTCATTACCAGTACTGTCAATGAATGTCATTTTATTGAAAAGCTTTAAGAATGGATGGTTGCACATTCTTTTAAACATGTATTTATGTGGAATGCTGTTTAGTCAGAGGGCATGAATGGAAGGATAGTTTATTCCCATCTAATATGAATATAATAATAATATGTTCTTTTTGATGAAAATAGGGGAAAATACAATAGAAAAAAATATATATATAAATTTTAACTATTACATAATGAAAAGATTTAAAAAAAGTGGGCATGAGCAAAAATGAAATAACAATTCGATACATCATAAAAAGAAAATATTAAATTTACAGAAATGCATTCAATTGAATGCTTTAGTCAAGATAATGTAAAGGTAAGAAGTGATATGGATGAGAAAATATCTAAGAAATTGAGTCTAAAAGCTTGGATTAAAAAAAAACAGTTATGTGACAATGTTTTAATAGTTATAGCTAGTTAGAAAAATACAAAAATGGGCTATTATTTAAAGATAAAAGTAAATCACAGAGAATAATAATTCATTATAGACCAGTGGCAATAACTTCTGTGATTTATTAAGTATTCATTTATATAATGGTTATAAAAATAATTGTACTAATAAAAAATATATAGATTTTTTTTTTTTAGATCTAATCAGTAAATAATTTATTTACAATTACACAAAAATACATTGGATCATAACTGTTCACTGATAAATGCCATAACTAAAAATTAATCTGAAGAATAGGTATAATATTACTACCATTTGGTGTTCACTGATTATACAAACTTACATAGAAGGCATGTGATGTTTTTGATATGTATTGCCAACATAAAAACTGTAAGTGCCTAAAATAATATAGCTTCTGGCTCAGTGCCAGATTTCTATAGCTATATAAAAAAGTTGATTTAAGTTTAAAAATGAAAAAAAATTAGGCTATTAACTAAATACTATAGAAAAATTAAAAAAGGTTTCTGGGTGTATTTTTTTGAGTGATGTGTTTTGAGTGCACTATCAATATTTGTATAAAATTCACCAGTATCATTAATAATGTCTTATTTACAGATTTTAATGTACCACAATATATGCTATATTTTGTTCCAAGCCCTTCCCCCATACATCATATATAGCATATAAAACACATTCTATTGATAAATTTAATTAGAATAGAATACATATTGTTTGTTGAACAGCAATTGTACAGTATAGGATAAGCAAAATTTTTCAAAAATAATAATAAAGTTATTAATAATATGTTAAGGTAGCATATTTACATATATTTTTGATTCACTGGAAAAAAATATGAATAAAAAAATAAAACTTATTGTACTGTATTAATGTCTGCCTTTCATTGCAATTGAATTTGCTCTGGAAAATATTCTTTTTTTTTCAATAACGTTTTTTTTTCTCGTATAAACATAATAGACTAGATTCATTATCAGAAAACTATAATCTCTTTAGTTGTTTTGATGTTTTCAAGACAGTATTAATTTTAAGAATGTTCTAAAATTTTACAAAACTTTTAGCATTATGCTTAGAAAATGTTTTATAATGCAAAATTTTATGTATCAAATTTGGAAAGGATAAAAAAAAAAGAATAAAATATGTTTTCAACATAAATCAAAAAGTTTTTTATTAATGAATATGACTGTTTATGGCACTTCAAGATGGAAAAATAGCTGCTGCCATTATTTAATTTTTTTTTTTACAAATTATATATATATTAATATGATCAAATATAGTGCTCAGAAATTAAAAATGGCTATTTGAATATTATAAAATGTATTATTACCTTTGCAAATTTTAGTGTTTTATTTATTTGTTTATTTACAATTTTTTTTAGATAGCATATAGTTGAAGTTATGTATTTTGATACAGCTCAGTTTGCGATTTCATTGAATGTTCATATATAAACCATTCTATCACACAACCAAACATTTCAAAAAGAGTATACATAAAAATTCTATTATGATTATAAATGCAGATTGGGAAATGGGGTGATTATTATTTAAGATTAAATTTTTGCAAATGTTCCAAAAACATGAATCACAAATATGCATAGTTTGCAATCTTAAGATAAATTTAACTACTGTGTATATATATAAAATATATGTAAAAAAATAAGTGAAACTAGTTTTTTGATAAAGAAGGTATACGAAAATATATATACTGTGTGTATATATAATGTACATATGTACACAATCTAGATAAATAAAAAGCAATCTTCATTTCCATTTCAATAAGAAAATTCTAATTAAAAATAAATTTAAAATGTTATTTAAAATTCAATTATATAAAACAATTTTTTTTTTTTTATTTCATTAAAATGTAATAAGATTTTTATATATTTTATTTAATTTTTTTTTAACAATTTAACAATTTTCCTTTTTTTTTTTTTTTTTTTAAAAAAAAAATCAAATTGCCTTACATCAGGATCCCATATATTATTCTAAATTCTTACTTTTTATCTTTTTTCCCTTTTCTCTCTTTGACAGCTTTATTGTCTTCATTTTTTCCTGGTTCTACCTGAGGATTTTCAGTTTCATCTTCTTTCTGTGAATTGCTTTTTTTCTGTTTGGCTTGACCAACACTGACCTGAACCAACACCAGGAGGGCAATAAATAATGCAAATACAAAAACGTTCCGCATAATGACAAATCTAAAAATGAAAAAATATTTTATTAGAGCAGAAACAATTTATATATATATTTACTTGTCTGTAGATATATATTAGAAGCATTACTTCGTTGTGGTTATCACACATCACGTACTCAAACAAAATAAAACATTCTTAATTTTACAATATGCCAACAAATCAAAGAAAAAAATATAGTTTTGTTGATCCTTTTTTTTTTCTTTCTATTTTTAGATTGTAAACTTTAATAAATCTAAAAAAAAAATCAATTTTAAATGGTAATTTAAAAATTATAAAAAAATTAGGCTGATATTTTTCATTGCACGTGTAAATTTTAAAATAAATTGTTTTTACCTTCATTAAATATATAACTATTGAATCTGTTCCCTGAACTATCTCTAATAATCTCATTGCAAAATACAGATAGTGAATTTTATGTCACTTTCAAGTAAATAACATATTTTTTATATATGCATACCCATAATATGGTTTATAAAAAAATGGAAATACTAATAATTCTTATGAGGCCAGAATATCTGAGATATAAAAACAACAATTGTAAATGTTTTACTTTCATATTTAAATAAAATTTGCTTTATATAAGATTCCAGTTTATTTTAATTTTTGTTAGTGATGTTTATAACCTTATTTCATTAATGTCATGTGTTGTCAAATTTACGATTGGAAAGGTGGTTACTACTCTATATATATATAATAGGTTATTTCACAATGGATTCACTATAGGGAATTCAATGCTCTTGCTCATATATTATAACTTTCAGCTCTTTAATAATTTGTATAACTAATTATACATATATACTTATAAATGAAACAAAAAGAAGTGAATGTGAAGTTTGTGCATCCCCAATGACATTAATTGGATTTTAAACAATAAAATATAGAATTATAAATATAAATATCTGAAATAAATTTTTTACATAAATACATAAATGGGGTATTTCTGATTGAGTGCAAAATTATATGCAATTATAGGTAAAATATACAATAAAATTATTTTTTAATAATACATTAACTTAAACATTTATGTCAATTTACATTACTTATGCAATTTTATAGAAAATTTACTAAATACATGGCAAAGAGTTAGATAGCTTCCTATCAACCTGTAATTATTTTCTAAGAACAGAAATCTATTAAAAATATAATTTACATATATGTATGTTTATAAGTGATGTATTATGTACACTGGATGGAATTAAAAGACTTAACTGATTGAGTTAAATAGATTAATTCACAGATTAAATCACAATTTAAAGTAGTAAAGTTAAAAATGTATCCTTTTCCTTTTAATAATTAATAATAAATGCAATAGTGTAAGGCAATAACTGACAGTTTTCATTTCATTATTATGTTGCAATTGATTTACGTACACTGACTCTTTTTACAAATTTGTAATTTCTTTACGAATATATTTCACATTATTATTAATAGTTATTACTACCTAATGAAGTTTTTCAGTATTAAGAAAAAATAAGCAAATTATTTATTAGTCTCAATGTCACAAAAGATGAGATATCTTATTTATCAACAATTTTTATAGAAAGTACATGTATATTTGCAGAATTAAATAAGTTACACTATTGTAATAAAAATATATTAGGTCGTCTATAATCATAATATAAAAATATCATTTTTCTTATATGTATATACATAATATCTACATCTTCCCTTTTTGTCTTTCATAAACAATGATTATTTTGATATAATAATTATTCTGGTGTTTCTGTATATAAAGATTTTAATTGACAGTTAGACTAATGAAAGGGCACTAAAAAGTTATTTGTATAAAAATGCTTTGTATACCCAGAAAAAAACCCTAATCTTATCATCATAATAATGGTCTTTTAGAATTATATGTCATTTAAATTACTGACTATGAACCTTTTGACTCCGACTACCCCTTTTCAGAAGTTTAGATTTTAAACTGAGTTTGTGCAGAATCAGTAAATCTTTCACTTATGAGTATCACATCATTCTTTTGGCCATCTTATTACATTTAAAAAGATGGTATGTATTTTTTTCTCTCTCTTTTTTTAGATTTAGTAAGCGTAAAATGTTTTTTACGACTAAAATGAATTTTTCTCACGGCTTACTCTAATTTGAATATAAAATATTGTGAGCCTTCTCTTTCTAGAAGCTAATTTAGAAATAATTCAGATCCAGAAACTGCACTGACCAAAAAAAAAGTTGGTGAAGTCATTTTATCTGCAAGGACAAGCATGGGAACTGCATCTAGGCCTTCTTCATGACAAACTTCAATTCTGAACTCATAACATTTATGTGTCACACCAGCCAGAAAAATCAATTTTCCCATCAGTGAGTATTCAGTTAATGTTTTTTATTATTTATATTTTTATATGATTACATATTTGTAGAAAGCAATAAATACATTGTAGAATTTTAGGCAATTAACATTTCAATGACAATAAAAACATGCACATCCATACTCAGAATCATATACCTATATGGTTAGTACAATATGCATGGTATATGATTTTATTTATATGATCATTCGTTTATTGCATTTACAGTAACATTGTACTCATTTGTTACAATTTTGTAATAATCTCTTGATCACAGACTTTCAAGCACCCTCAAACATCCACTATCTCATACATCATCTTCCACACACACATATATAATCAGTGTTCATAATAAATTTGTTTATTTTGATGTTTATTGATTTATTTAGTTTTTATTCATTTTATCTTAAGAGAAATTTTTGTTTGATATTTAATTTTTTCATTTATTACAATTTTACAATAATCTCTTGAACACAGACTTTCAAGCACTCTCAGTCATCCACTATCTCATATATCATTACAATTTACTAAAATTCTCTGCATAATATCTCATTAACTGTTTTTAGTGTTACCCACCCACCCCTATTAAAACCAAACATATTACTAACAGATATCCTGCATGGAAGAACAAGATTTAGATCAGCTAGTAAAAATGAAAGTCCCTCAATCGCTTCACTTTTACCATTTTTACTATGAAAAATTATCTCAGGTAAATCACGTTATATATCATTTTTTCCAGCATTTTATGACAAATGTGATGAACCTGTCTATGAAAATGTCATTTTAACATTTAACTTTCAAAATTTTAAATTTGTGAACCAATGTAAAAATAAACATGTTTAAAAGTGTTAAAAATCTCATTTTTTTTTTTTAAGGTAATGACTATTTTATCAGCTTTATTACATTCTTTCATATTTTCTCTTTCTAACAATGTATATATTTTTATATTTACTGTATTCAAACAAAAGTTATGTTGTAAATTATATTTGCTGTAATTTTTTTAAAAATTCAAAATGGTGACCTAGGAAGCTTATTAAACAACAAAATTGGAAATTAATAAAGATTTGAAGAATTTATAATTCTTGAAACTAATTAATTACAAGTTAGTTTTATGTACAATATAAAAATATCTAATTTTATAAATTATTTATATATGAATTCTTTATATATAATTTTATTTATTGGGATTGATATAGAAAATTGTTTATCATAGTAAAATCATTTTTTAAATATAATTTTCTATTTGAATAAAATGCATTGTTAGACATTTTACATAAAAATGTACCAAATATATATATATAGTTTTCTTTTTGTAACAAAGAGTTCTAAAAGGTGCACAATTAAATAAAAATATAATAGTATTTGAAACTAATCAAATATAGTTTTAAATCTTATTCTGAAGATATTAAAAACCTAAATTTAGTCAACAGCTATTCTAATGAATTGCAACAAAATTGTGTATATTTAATTTTACTATATATGTTTCATATACATACACTCCCAAATAAAGCTAATAGATTAAATGTATTTGCTAGTACAAGTAAATAAAAAATCATGGAACAAGTTTTGACTGATTCACTGCAGTTCAAACCTGAAGTAAACCAGAGTGATAGCTAAATGAAAATATCAGCTATAAAAATGAAAATCATAAGTGAGAAGAAATTAGACTTAGTAAAAATTTAATATAAGCTACAAAGTTTATTAGTATAATCCAGTAAAATTATAAAATAACAACACTTATAAATCAATAATATATTTTATTGGAAAAAATTCCTATTAATTATAAAAAATGCATTTTACATATTTATATAAATAATTTCATATTCACTGGACATACATTTATAATATATATACTGCATATTGTATTTAAAGACAATAAAAATTTAATGGTTGATTATCTGCTTTTATTTCTCTTATTTAAAAAATGTAATGATTAAAGTTTGTTTTCTACTATCCTCCCCCCCCCCCCCCAGATAACTGAAAGAATCGCTTTCTAATTTTTTTCCAGTTATTTTATATGATAAATAAGGTTGGATAGTTTGTATCTGGGGTTAGATGTAATAGCAAACTAATAAACACAAAAGATAAATTATAATTTAGTATACTGTGCTTAACTTTAATTTTATAATATTTGCATATTAATTTATTCAAAACTAAAATTACAATTGCATCATCAACATAGCAGTTGTCTGACAAAACAGATCCCATATACTAAATCAGAGATTCTCCAAATCTTTCTATCCTTGCTCTACTTTTCAAATATTCATATCTATTTCCTTCTTTAAGAATTGAATTTCCTTCTCCCAGTTTTGCTTATACTTTCAGTCATTTCCAATACTTTCATCATTTCTCTGATTCTAAGAATATGTTTAATCAAATTATTTTATTCTTCATAATTTTCTCAGCAAATAATTTTTTTCTATGACTTGTTTTTAAACACTTCTACATTTATGATTTTTCTTTTTCCACTTAATTCTGCTAATCTTAATTTTTAAAGCCTCAATTTTATCTCTTGATTTTTACTAATTGATCACGTTTTTACTCCACATAAAGCAATTTTTTTAAATCTAATTTTGATAGCTCATAAGTTCACAAGAATAATTGCTGTCAAGTCTTTAAACTTTTATTAGCTATAAATAAAAAGTAGGCTTAAATTTTATATAAAGCAGATTTTAGTTTATTTAAAAGTATAAAAATTAAAATGTTCACAGTTATAAATAAAACAAACAAACAAAAAAATCATATAAAATATATATGGTAGCAATGTTTAAGAACTTGATGTAATGGATGAAGAAAACTCCTTCTGATCATGTTAGCACTGCATTATTATAATTTAAAATTCAAATGATGACCAATATGCACACACATATATAATCTTTTACAGTGAGTTTAGTAAAAAGTACTTCAAAATGTGATTCAATTATTATAAACTTTTGACTCTTTAATATAATAAATATATAAGTATGTAATAAATCAAGTATCTATTTTTAATAACATTATTGTTGTAATAAAAATACTAAATAAACCAGAATAACAGACAACAGAAGATAGGATTATTAAAGATTCTACTTAATTATTTTATAAAATTCAAATATAAAAGTATATGTGCAAACAGAAATTTGTTTAGAGGGATTTTTTTTTTTCCAAGAGATTTTAGACCACAAATCAACACCTTAGAATATTTTTGTAATTAAATTTTATTTATTATAAACAAAGATAAAAATTTTATAGGGTTAATTATAACATTCATTTGTGTGAAGAAAATATTTTAATATTAATATAAAATATTGTTTAAAATTATGTAGCTAACAAATAAAATAATGGCAGAAATAATAAAAACAAGAAAAAAAATACAGTTAGTTTAATCATATGCCAATGAAGAATACTGTTAGATATTCCTGCAAGTTTTTAATTTTTCAAGATTTTAAGATAGCATATTAAAGGGCAAATAAAGATCTTTGGATAGTGAATTAAAATATTCAACATACAATAAAACTTCCAAAATTCTTTATACTTAAAACATATGGATGAAAACATGAAATTCAAAAAATTTCTGGCAGAAGCAACCACTAATTGGTCCAAATCCTTGCTAACACAACTTGGATGTTGGGTATCATTTATTTTTTTCATATCATTATTCATATGCTTTAGTTTATATTGAATATAATTTGAGTAGAAAAAAGGAAGTTAAATTAATATTAAAGGGATTCAATAATTGATATATTAATCTTTAAATGAGATTAAAATTTATATCTGGCATAGAAAAATAATAATAACTTATACACTAATAAAATGATTAATAATACATTTTAACATATTTATCCAAAATAATATAGTCAAAATGAATATGTTCAAGTAATGTAGCACTTGTAAACTGAAGTAAAATAGTACAGAAATTGATACCAGAAATATTGTGTTAGACTAACTTATTCTTCATTTTTTGTTTAACAGAGATCATCATCAGTAATAATTTCATTGCTGATTTAATTGGGGGGGGGGGGTATTTGAACATATCACAAATTTCTACTTTCTCAATATGTTGATTTGTGTTTTTATTTGGAAAAAAAAAAGTGAACTCTTTATAAACTAAAATAATTATTTTGTTAAACAATTCTTTAACTGCATCTCTATAATCATGTAATTAGTTGTCATATAATTAGTTTCTCAGGATAGGCCCAAGTACCATGCTGAACATAAATAAGTGTCCAAAGTATATATATATATTATTTTATTTCACTCAGCTAAGAATTGCTCAAGAAAAGAGTTTGCCACTCTACCTTTGCACTTGAGCAGCAGATCATTTAATGTAAGATTCCAAAGAATATGACTGACAGAAATATACACATAACAACTATAACCATTACTTATAGATACAACTAATTTTAAGCTATTTAATATCTTTTTTCACAAAACAATTTTTTAAGTGCCTTAGCAATGGAAAAACATGTTAAAAAATAATACTTGATCATTACTGATAGTTATTAACAATTCAGACTCATGATTTTAAATATGTAAAATTTAAAATCACTTAGCTAATTTAAGAATGAGAGTAAATTATATTATAAAACGTCCAAGCTATGTGTGATACATAGATAATAGAATATTTACTATTTTTCATGTCTTTTAACTGTTAAAGAATTCACCTGCCATATCCTGAATTTGTTTTCAATTCAGTTAGAGCTTGGAATTATTTTTTTAGCTAGATGAGAATTTTTCAAGTTTGTTTTCATACAGCTAGGTATCTAATGTTGGTGAATATATATATATGCATGTATATATTCTTATTTAAAAAGGAAAGGAAGTTCCAAGTAATTTGGATCAGTCAGCTAAGTGCTGATATTCCTTGTTAATAAAAAATAAGATTGCCATACAAAGCTATCTTTACTATTAGCAAAAATGTTCACTCATTTATAAATAATATGTCCTTGATTAATCTTAACTCTATAAAGGTGAATGTAAAAGATATATCATATAGATATAGAAAGTTTTTAAAAAAAGGAGGGAGGAGGGCCATCAAATAAGTATTTTACTAAAAAATTTAAAAATAATGAAAACTATGAAACCAAAATTTTAAATTTATTGCTCAGACAATACTATTTCAAGGACTGAAAAACATTTAATCTGAAATTAAATACATGTGTGAATTTGACATTTTATAAATGGAAAAGTACTTGTACTATTTGACTATTAATTAAGGTTTGGGTCATGTTCTGCTATTATTTAAAAGGTCCTCAACATCAATACTACAAAGTTAGAAACATTTTATATATATTTCTACTTTCCTGTAATGAATTCAGAACTGCCTTGTATGTATGTATGTGTGTATATATATACACATAATCAATTAAAAGTGCTGGTAAATTATAATTATAAAAACTTTGAGAAGTGGCTAGCTTTCAGAAAATAATTTATTTACAAATGGCTTCTATTATCACAAGATATTTTATGTAAAGTTAATGATATAACAACAAATTTATCAACAATTGAATTAATCACAAATATTGATTTCTTCTATTCTAATAAAATAAAGTAAAAAATGAACTCCCAAATTATATATATGCAGCTGTTTTCAAAGTTATTGATTTATATTCATATGCCAGATACATGATATTATATTCAATAATGACAACTTCTAAAGTATTAATATCTTAAACATTACAAATTTAAAAAAAGAGTGATTTCTAAAATCATGAGCAAAACAATAAATAGCAAGCTATAGAGACTGAAAATTAGTTTCTCCATCTAAATATATTATTTGCAGAAGATTCATTATGAAAATCTTCTAAATTTACAAAATTCATTTCCAAATATTGTATCGCCTTTTTTTTTTAATCATCAACTTTAAGCTTCGAATATATCCACTAAAGCCTCAATACTGATATTATAAAAGAGAATGTCTTGTGGGAGATTCATGTGGAAATTAATTGAATTCAGATGTACTTAAATATTTAACTAAGTTTTGAGTCTATTTTAACAGATTTATTTGTGTGTTGTTAATTATTTCTACAAATTGTTTTTAAAAATCCCTGAGTATGTAGTATGTATATATATACAACTTAATAGGAAAGCTAGACTGTTTCATCCTGTATCACATTATCATAAAATCACAAACAAAAATAAACTTTCATAGCTTTGTAACAGAATTATAAAAACATGATTATAAGACTCTTTTATTGGACACATTTCATCTATAAAAGAAGCTTATTAGAAATAGTGCTATAACAATGACAGACAATCCTATTGAAACCTATAAGTAATCATGATATAATTTATTTTAAAGAATGAAAGATTTTTAATATATATTTATACTCATATGTTAGAATCAATAATCCAATAATACCAAAGGTAAATTATATATTCAGGATTCATAAGATAAGGGTATAACAACTTTTCTGATCAGTTATGGTTACATCATATTATTATCTTTTTTTTTTCTTTTTAGCAATCTACTCATTTACAGTCATCTGTGTTGTAGTTTTTGCAATTGTGGCGTGGTTGGCATTCAAAAATGTTCATGTAAGTAGCATTAAAAGATTTTGCAAACTAATCAAAATCCATAGAAAATAAGAAATATAATTGAAAAACTGAATGTAAAATTTTTAATATGATACAAAATAATTTTTATAAATTTTTATTTATATTGAATGCTTCTAAATATCATTCCATTGTAAGGTTTAGTTTTAATGCAAATTGACCTACTAAAAAATAAATTACAACTGAAATTATATTTTGTTATGAATTTAAATACTTTAAAATTTATTCCAATATTTTTTTTTCTTTTTAAGTATCTTCAAGTTCTAGAAATCCAAATATATCACTATAAACAACTCGTGTAATTAGATGTTTGAAATAATCTTCTTTTTTTTTTAAAAAAAAAGGTAGGTCATATTTGCTAAGATTGTATTCTTCATTTATTAAATAAAATATTAATCTTCATAATAAATCTTAATATAACAATGGATCTATAGTAGAAAATCAATAGATTAAATGAGAGAACAGACGCAATTTTCATTCACAGTAAATAAAAGTGATTTGAGCTTAGCTAAACAATTCAGTTTTACTTGGTATTTTTTCCCTCTCTCTAATGTACAATCTGAAATCAATAATTGATTAGATTATTCAATACAATGCTTTGTTGAAAAGAACATTTTAAAGCAATAAATCTGTCAAAGAGTGGAATTCAATCTAATATATATGTACATATTCAAACTTCTTTTAAAAAAAGAAAAAGCAATATACTATATATAATTACAATTATTTTATAAGAAAATGAAAAAATTAGGGCCACATAACACATCCTAAAATTTTTGCAATGTTTTGATTTATTATGGTATAAATGTCATTCACACTTTAAATCAACTGTCTTTAGAACCATTAAGAAAAATAAGAACCTATGTAAATTTATATATTTGATATAATATCACATACAATAAAAAAACTGATGCTTATAACTTATTAACATATCACTTATTAAACATATCAAATAAGTATTAAGTATAATCTATTAATATATCACTTAATTATATCAAGTATTAAGCTATATATAATTTAGGATATGTATTATAACAAATGTTATTAACACTAGTTTCATTTTACAAACATATGGTATTCTGCTTCTAATTAACCAATTGAATGAAACTGCTGCACTCAATCTGATGTTTTTCTGTTTGAATGTCATTTGACCTTCTAAGCAACTGATGATATAATTATGTATACATTATAGGGCTACCAAAACAAAAAAAAAAGAATTTGTTGATAAATAAAAGGAGAGTTTTGATTGTTAAGGTGATAAAAGAACCAAGAAGAATAAATTTATAATATTCACTTCATATATCCTTATCACTAAAGTCTTTATGTTGAGAACTTATTTGGTTATTTATAACTTTAGATCACTTTCAAACAAAAGAAAATAATATGACTTGAGAGGCAAACTGGTTTTTTTTTTAAGTGTCATAGCATCGGCCAGGACGCGAACCCGCAACCCGGGCAACTGCCTGCAAGTGCAAGGCAGTCGCGCTGACCTCTCAACCACCAATGCAAGACTGAGAGGCAAACTGTTTAATGTTAAAAAGAATAATTGTTGGACTTTATAATAAATTAAAAGAAAAGGTGAAAAGATTATTTACACAATGAACATATATTTAGTTATATAAAAAAAAACAAGTAGAGAGAATTCCTTACAAATAAAAGATGGACAACATTGTGAAAATTAATATTATACCAGGCAAACTAGCAAAATTAGTTACTCAACTTCAAAAGAACATACCAAATGCAAATAATTTAGGTTTATATTTTAACAACTCGTTCTGAGAAAATATAATATAAATAATTTTTTTGAACAGACTAAATGTTTTAAAACTGATCATAGAAGATAATGATAGAATTAAATAGAATGAAAGTTGAAAGTACTCTAGATAAATTTGAATGTGGAGATAAAATAATCATAAGAAATTTGGAAAAAGTTAATAACTATCAATGATTTTGATCAAATTATTAACATAAATGAAAACATAATATAAAAATTTAATCAGAAAATTCAACTAGGAAGAAGAGAGCACTTGGTTAAAAATAATTAATATTAAAAAATATGCCTATTTGTACAATGAAAAGAAAGGTTTTTAATAAATGCATTTCATCAGTGCTTATTTATGAATCTGAGATTTAAATACACTATAATAAAGAAATTGCAGATTGCCGGGCAAAATATAGAAATATGTTGGGATTAATAAGAATTTGGACAGAAGCAATAAACATAAATGAGAAAACAATGAGCATGGACATTAGTGAAAGAATTAACAGGCTAAAATAGAATTGGGCTTGCCATATTTCTAGATGAGATAGAAAATTAAGTTCTAAATTTGATTACAAAATATTGTAAGACAGAAAGAATCTATATATGAAACATCTGGATGAAATAAAAATAAAAAGTAAGCTTGAGTGATATTGGAGATTAAAAAAAAAATGGATTAGACTTTCATTTTACATTGAATTCACTGTAAGATAATGTACTATCTGTAAGTATTATATATATTAAGTATATTAATATTAAATTTATTTTTTCAACTTGGCTACAACTTGTTAAAATATAATAGTTAAAGATGACATTGTATAGTCTGGAAAAATAAATTCCTAATTTTTGATGCAATGTCCTCCAGTGCCAATGTTTTCATATTTTATATGCTAATATATATATAAATATTGATTGTACTGATGATGAAGAATGACATTTTCAAAATATGAGATTTCTATAGGAACCAAGTTGAAGAAAACAATTTATTTATTTTTAAATGAAAATAAAAAGTAACATTAAATATTAAATACCTGCATACATTATTACTTAGATATAAAACTTATAAAGCATATTAAAAATTAAATATTATGACATAATCATCAAATGCCTGTAATCACTCTGTCAATGTAGTGTAGTGCTAGAATAATCTGCTTTTGAGAAAATATCAAAACCATTTTGTTTTAACAAAAATTTATTTGATATTTTTTCAATTGTCAATAATAATAAAAAAAAAAAGTATTAATAAAATACCAATAATGCCTAATATATTATCAACTTTTGAAATGTACACTTTATTTATAATGATGATATTTATTACAGATATACTTCCAGAAACTACAAATAACACACATTTTAAACATATGGTTATAGACATTGGAAAGAATATGATAATGGCTCTTAATGTACATCATGAATGTTAATTGGAAGTCTTCAGTTAAGCTAAGCCTAACATAACTTTTCAAATGACATCTTTGCTCTGTTTTTATTTGACATTAAATTATTTTTAGCAATCACTTATGTTACAGTAATTCTCTTTTAATAAATCTATAAATGATTATCAATCACTTTTCTTAATTAAGTCATAAATTACTATATTTCTTTTAAATTTCTAATTTAGTAGAAATCTAATATAACTCTTTATACATACTTAGGATAATCTTCCCTTTTATTAACCATTCAACTTCTTTTATTCATGCACACAGAATATAATTTTATTCAATTATACAATTGTGGACAATAAAAAGGAAAAGATTATCATGCACATAAAGAAACAGTTATACATATAACTGATCTTAAATAAATTTAAAATCTATATCTAAGGTTTAAAAAAATATAATTTCTGTATTAATACAAAAAAGTAGTCAATAATCATTTATAAACTTAATTAAAGAATGATTTTGAAAAATAAGTGTATTAAAAATACAGAATTTATAAATTCAAATAGTACATACTTTCTAATAGTTTATAATATTAACACATAGTAAATTGCAAATGGTAAAATATAGAAAAGTAAATTGTGAATGTTAATATATAGAAAGAAATTCATGGATGTAAAGTGAATAAAAAAACATCTTCATGTTCTCAAACTAAGACGCTTTAGATTGGTTTATATAACTAAATTTAGGTACAAAAGATAAGATGGTCATTCTTATCTTTTAAAAAGTCTCTATCTTGTGCTTTAGTTTGAGAGTATTCTCAGTAATCAAAAGACATTGTTGAGTTATTACAACAACAACATAATGCATGTGGTGAGGTGTAAATCCCTTGTTTAAATTACATAAATCTCTGCACTAGTAAATAAAATTGAATATTATATAGTTTCTAATGATTTGTAATATTAACATGTAATAAAGTGAATAATTTTGCAATCATTAATATATAGAGAAGAAATTAATAAATGTAAAATAAATAAACATCTTCACATTCTCAAACTAAAACATTTTAGATTCACCTATATAACTAAATTTGGATACTTTTTAAAAGATAAGGTGGCCACAATATCTTTTCAAAAGTCTTTATCTTGTGTTTTGGTTTGAGGATATCCTCAGTACTCAACAAAACATCATCAAGTTATTTTAACAACATTACAGCGCATGTTCTTAAAATGTAAATCCCTTCTGTTTTAATTAAATTTGAATAATGTATTTCAAATAAATATAAAACAATAATGTAATATATTGGGAGTTATGTTTGATTTAGCCAAATCTATCAAGCTAAAATACATATTAGAAGTTAAGAGGTTTTTTTTTTTTCAATTCGCTAATTATGATTTCTTGAAATATAAGTTCATGCATATTAAATAAAGAAGGTGATTGGTTAATAATATAAAAAAAAGATTATCATCCACTTACAAAAAATAATTTTATCTATAATAATTTCTGACCTAACTAAAAAATTAATTAATAATTACTCAATAGTAGCTACAGCTTAACAGCAATGTACATTTTAAAAATATATTAAATATACTAATAGAACATAAAGCAGATTGAATTGTAATTTTTTAAAAAAATGATCAGTTTTTTTTTTAGTCTTCTCTGCTTGAGAAAACAGGGTAGGATGAATCAGAGAATAGAATATTAAAGCAAAAGTTTAACTCTTTATCAATTGCTGCTTGCCAACATCTTTATTTATTAAAATTTCCTTCCACTTCTCCTTATTTGAATTGCTGAATTATATATAATATAATATACCATATACATTTCAATTTACCCTCTACAATGCAGTTTAACATATTATTTATTTTATCTCCTTTTGATGATGACTGCTGGACAGTTGAAATTGTAGGGAAGAGGAGATAAAATAAATCATATGTTAAACTGCATTGTAGAGTGTAAATTGAGGTGTATATGGTACATTATATTATCTTTATTTATTCTAGTATTTTAAATTTAGTGCTACACAACTAAATAACAATTTTTTGCACCAATATGATGCAATATCTATTCAATGTATTTAATTTTATGATGTGTATAGGCAAACTACAGGCTCAGAAACTATAGATGTATGACACTATTTGTTCTTGTGTCTAGAATTAAGCTAGCTATATAATGTAAGCATTCTAGAGAATTCCTCAGCTGCACAACAAATCTCTTAGATTATTTCCAAATTAATGCATCGTAAACTAATATACTAACCATTGTGCAAGCCATATGTTCTGAACAGTTAAGCAAATAAAAATAAATTTCTTGTAACAGTGTTATTTTTACATATTTTTATTATATTACATTCAAATATCAACCTTTATAATAATAGTTTTTATTATAAAAGTGTGTCAATAATTAATTACTACACTTACTATTTTGGAATTTAAAAAATGGGATAAGCAGCTTTGTTTTATTTATCATTTCTGAAAAAGCAATTTTTATTTTTGCATTTTGTCTACGAAAATTTAATATTTGGGATTCATATGCATGGTTTATCGCTGAAAGAAATAACATATATATATATACACATTTATAAAATGAGAGCATATATGTTTTATAAGATATAACAAAAGATGAATCAAGTTTAGAAACAGACTTAGGTCTCTAGGAATGTTATCTTTTAACATTAAATTTTCTGTTTTTTAAACATCAATTTACATTCACAAAATATCTTATGGTATATTATTAGTTAATGAATATACTTACTATGCTATTGCTATATACATATATAGAACTTAAAGAAATAAAGTATTATAAAGTTATGAATATTAAGATTAAATATTGATAAGCAGTTTCAGATTAAAAAATGATTACTTAAAAAGGAACAATAATAATTAATTGTTCTAGAACATTCCACTATTAGCAGAAAGCTATAAAAGCTCACAGATAATCAGGTCTTATTACACACTTGCATCGTTGGAGCTGATACATAATGGCCAGAGTGAAAGTAGGACTATGGAGGGACCCAGTGAACTCCACTACTGAAGGAACCAATATCGCCTTTATTATAATTTATGTACACTCATGAGACTATGTATTTCATAAGTAATAATATTGATATGTATAATTTGTAAATATATTAAGCATGTTTGTAAAACTCTTACTATTGTTAACTTGTGGCAATAAAGTCAGATTTAGTGATAAAACCTTGTTTCTGAATTACTTTTTACTCTGTTCATCAGCCTATCTTTACCCCAACTGTAGTACTTGTGGTGGCTGTACATAGTAGAAAATTGGTGCAATCAACAGGATTAAATTCAACTTGTAATTTTACATCATATTAAATCGGGTATTTGGAATTGGGGCGCCACAAGTGACAATAAATGAGTTTAATATTAATAGTCCTGTTGATTGACCAATTTATTTCAAAATGATTGAGAATTTTTTTTTATTAATAAGACTGTCAGTACCCGATTAAATTTACCATGTTGTTATATTATGCCAGGCAACAAGTGATAGAAATCACAAATCGGTTATGTGATTATGAAGAACCACAGAAATTGCTATATAAAGTAGTAGTTGGAAAACTAAATAATTATTTTATCCCCAAGCCCTCTAAGCATGTAGCACAGCTACATTTTAGAAATAGATGGCAAAATAACAGGGAACACATACAAGACTGTGATCAAACATTGAGAGAACTCACTAAGAGCTGTAGTTATGGCAATACATTAGAGGATGCTCTACTGGAACAATTTACTTTGGGGGATATATGATGATAGACTGAGACAGTAATATTACTGGCATCAAGAAACTTGTCAAACAATGAAGCAATCAAAATGGGAGTAGCCCATGAGATAATGCTTGACCAATTAAGGGAATTTCAGAATTTTACCCATAATAATGAATGTAGTGTGATTATATGAAAAACTGAAAATAAATGTCAGCCAGATAAGAGTAAGTTGAAGGAAATTGTTGGTTACTGTTGTTTAAAAAAAGGGTCACATGGTATGTAAGTGTAGATTTAACAAAGTGCATTGTAGAGCCTGTGGCAAAGTAGATCATTTACAGAAACCATGTAGGTCTAATGGAGAAAAAGAGTGTAGCGTATCACCCACTTTTACAAAGGGGAACAAGCAGAAATGTGAGATTTATAATACCTATGCTCATTGCAACTGATTCATGATGTCAGTGAAAATATTAAATTCAAAATTGGAAAAGGAAATTGATAGGAAATCAGGCATCAATGATGACAGTCAAAGACTGGAAAATGGTAACAGAAATTGTTTGAACTTCCCTATATTAATGAGAACTAGTTTAAGAGGAAAAGATGCTAGTGGTAATATTATGAGAATATTAGGGAAAGTAGAAGTGTAGAATTTTAAAAAAAGGCCCATAGGATACCATTGTATATAGTACAAGGCGGTCTCAACCCTATTATAAGTAGGGAATGATTTGACACTCTAGGAATAGAAATATGTATGGTTAAAAAAAAACATATTGTGGAAGAAATAAAAAATAAATACACAAGTTTATTTAGTAATACGGAAAGTCAAATCAGTACTATGCCAGTCGATATAGTCTTGCAAGATGGAGCAATTCCCATGATTTGCAAGCCTAAAAAAGTTCCTTTTGTGCTACAACCTAAAGTGGAACAAGAGTTTGGGCCACTCTGATTGTAGTGATATCTAAACTAAATGAATGAAAGATCCACACAAGGTTATCGCCGATTCTCCCAGATTAAAATTTATCGAATAATGAAACAGAACACAGAATTGCATTATGCAGAGGGAGAAAAGTCTGGGTGAAAGGCTATATTAAAGAATATCTGTCAAAACAAATTGTAATAGTCGAGACAGAAAAAGGGAAAATCACACAAAAACACGTAAATCATGTCAGTCCACAGGAAAAAATTGAGTGAACCAAAAATAGTGCTGGGCATTCCAAATTATATGAAGGAGGCGGTCTACTGTTAAAAAGAAAGCAACCCCACGTAGGTCTCACAGAATCAAGAAGGAACAGAGTTATTTGAAAGACTATGTGAGATTTCAAAAATGGTAATTTCCGAAGTGGAGAAGGTGCTACATATATATCTAGAACTTAAAAAAATAAAGTATTACAAAGTTACAAATGTTAAGATTAAAATGCTGATAAGCAGTTACAGATTAAAAAATGATTACTTAAAAAGATAAGGTACAATAATAATTATATTCTAGAATATTCCACTATCAGTGGGAAGCTATAAAAGCTCACAGATAAAGAAAATTGGAATCTTATTACAAATTCGCATTGTTAGAGCTGAACATTGCTGACAGAAGATACATAATGGCCTGAGTGTAAGGAGGACTGTGGAGGGACCCAGTGAACTCCAACACTAAAGATACCAAAGTGGACCTATACTATACAGGCTACATTGGCTTTATTATAATTTATGTACACCTTGTGAGGCATAAGTAATAATATTGATATGTATAATTTATAAATATATTGTGTTGGTAAAACTCTTACTACTGTTAACTTGCAGCAATAAAGTCAGATTTAGTTATAAAACCTTGTTTCTGAATTACTTTTTACTCTGTTCATCAGCCTACCTTACCCCGACTGTAGTACTAACGATAGCTGTACACAGCAGCTATAATCTGAAGTGTAAATCCAGTAGAACTTTTTAATTAGTAATTAGAGTGGAAAAAATTCAAGCAAATTTAGAAAAAAAAATTTTTTTTTCTGGAATCTGGTCAACCAGCTAGCATTTCAAATATTGGTCAATAATGAGAGTTGATCTATTCTTAATTTGAGAGTTAAACAAAAAAAAAAATTCAACACCTGACAAATAATTAATCTGGTGAGCAGTATTTTCATAATACCTTATGGATGAAAAATGGAATAGCCTTTGGCTTAAAGTGGGCTATTTAAGGATGTTTTATCTTCTCTGCATTGGCAGTAATATTAGTAGAGCTATGTATTGTGCCAGTCAAAATCGTGTATTCATTCAACAAGACCAATAATCCAAGCAAAAGTACCTAGAAGCCCGACCATGCACAAGATACCGATGTCAGGGCAAGGGTGAATCCTAACCTATTTGCCTGAACCATTGCCTCTCTGATTTAATGGATAATGTTTGTGATGACATGAGCAGTGCTTGTTTTTATTCCATCCCAGCTGGAGGTCATGGTTCACAAAGAGACTCAAAAATAATAACGGGTTTATATAAGAAATTTGATTTAGTGAATTGCAGAACGGTACAGAGGTGATTGGATATCAATTACTAAATGGTTTGAACCGTAATAATGATAATTCTTTAAGGCAACATTACAAAGAAGGGAATTTAAATCAAAGAAAGATAAATAAATAGATTAATTAACCTTAGAGATTTGGAGTGATGACAAACGAGACTTATTGAAAATAATATTATATGAATTTATTAAGAAATTGAGTTATAAAATAAGTTTTGTTATACAAAATAATTTGGGTTTTGTTTATACAAGTTGGTTATTTTCTTGAATTCATTTTGATGCGGCTTTGACAAACAATGTAAAAGTTTGTTAATTGCTTGGCCAAAACCAATCAGCAATAAAATATTATTAGCCCTCTTCAAGATATTACAAATAAATCTGTTTTATATATATATTACAAGACATGAAAGATGTGCATTTAAAACACTATTACATTTAAAATCATTTGTATATAATGAGTGTGGGAAGCAAAATAGTTCTTAAATAAATAATTGACAATTATACAGTCAGATTTAATTGATTAACGAAATTGGTTTGTGAAGGACGTGCCATCATGGCAGAGAGCACTTCAGGTTTGCTAAATAAAATATATAAATATAATGATAAAGGCAGTATGATATTATAGATTTACAACAAAAGAATAAATGAGGTCTGTTACGAACCTCTGGGTGGCTTTGCTTAAAAGAAATCCCTGGTTTATACAGGTGGATGATGAGAAATGCTGGCCCTCCAGCCAAAACATGCCTCTGAATAATAATAAATGTGATGTGCTGGCCTTTCCATACACATCTTAAATGGCAATGCCCGAAAATGGATCCCTTGATATGAACTATGTCTACTTTGAGGGAATGTGAAAGATTGGACTGGTCATAGTTAAATTTCCGAAGGTCCTGATGAGTAAGTAGCAAAGCAAAATACTAATAATAAATGAATGGTTGTAGCTATAAATACATAATGCCTTAGACATATATAGATAGATAGTGTATCACTAACAAAATTAATAACTTAATTCCTGATTAAAATAATCGGCTCCCTGACATAATGGAAAGTCCCAGAAACCTTAGGCCCTTACTGAATCGATCAGAAATTACACTATAAAAGGAAAGGCAAGAATTAAAACTAAAATATAAATTGTTTTCCACACTTTACAAATATTTCAAATAACTCATCACGAAAGATTACAAAATAGGACTGTCTTTAATTAACCTAGACAGATTGGGCATTAAATATCAAACTCACTTCTGGTGAAGTTTGGCTATATACAGCATAATAAATTATACACCGCAAATTTTCTATTTTCTGACAAATAAAATATATATGTATGAAACATATACTGATAAAATGCTATGATGAATGTGTTTCCAATGATTTTCTTTTAAGACATTTGTTTTACAGAAATCATAATAGATTTACTTAACTGATTTACTAAAATTCTTTATTCTTTCAGAAAAAAATTTAGGGCTATTTTAAATTGGAGGTAATAATAAGATGCTTTTAAAATAATTTCAATCATTCAAAATAAATTTATAATATGATGTACAAAACTAAACGAGCTTTCTATTAATTAATTTATGGGAAATAAGTCTCCTGTAATGATTTTGACTGGAGAAAATAAGAGGGAGAGAATTTAAAGTTAATAGCTCATTGAATTTTGTACTTGGCAATTTCAGTAAGTCAATATTATAAATAAATCAACAAAATTTAATTTAAATTTGCTGCATCAAAATAATGTGGGATTTTGATAAAAATTGAGATTTTAAATTTAAGAGAAAAAAATTTAAACGATGCATTTTAAAACCAAGTTGTATAAACAGATATAGATAATATAAATTAACATTGATTTAGAAAACAACGTAAGGTAGAATTAGTGGCTTGCGGCAAATTGGGGTTACCTCAACCAAATGGTAGATGTTACATGGCTTGACACAGGCAGTTATATAAAGTCAGATCACTCAGCAGGCTTCCTTGACACAGTATCGTCTCGGGTTAGGTCTTGAGAGCACCGGAAGGGCATTGATGAGCTGGTGGGACAGAGCTCTGGAAAGCAACGGTCGATCTTTTTAGCCAGTCATTCTTTAATCATGATATACTAAATCTAAACTACTCTCTTCAGTGAACTCTTCACAAAAAATAATTATATTAATCTCTCTTATCAAAAATTTCCACTATTTATTTGATCTGGCTTTATCTATAGGATTCAATCTACAGTGCCAACTGCCAATTGCAATCACTCTAAGTGTTTCTCTGAGGTTGGTGCCTGCTTTGGAGGGAAATCTATCAACATGACCCAAGGGTTCATTTGCTAATTAAAAGAAAACAGCAACAAGCATATTCAATTTATCAGTCATTGTACTAACAAGCCTATTTAATTAAGGTTTAGATTAACAAAAATGTAACTTTTATTCAGAAAAATTTTAGGAATTTGGTACAATGACTTTCAAATTTAATATTTGATATAAAACTTAAGTAGAAATTTACAAAATATAATTGATCCTTTAATGTACATTTATCAAAAGATAAATACAAAATGTTACCAACTGATTAATTTAAGAAAAAATGAACTTTAATGAAGAATTTAAAATATTTGTAACATTTTATAGATATCTAGGATTCAATTACATATAAATACCAATTTAATAAAATAAACATAATATACAGTTTTACAAATATTATAAAATAAATAAACTATTATAAAAGGTTAGTTAATCATAAAATACAAATTAATTAGATACAAGATTACAATATTGCTTATAATTATACTACCACCAATTATGAGGTGGGTGTCAGTTATTATAAAAGGTTGGGTTCAAACCCACACTAGTGCTGATGACATTGGCACTAGGTGAAGCAGAAATATGTACTATATTTCCAGCTTCAGAATATACTTGTATCTTCTGTGTATTTTAATAATGTAAAAATATTGTTTTGATGCTGACCTAAATATCACTTTAAATATCCCAAGTTTTTTTTTTTAAAATAGTTCCCATTTATGTTATTCACCTGCTTGCTTTCTTCATTTGTTTACTTTCACTGAATTTAATTATTTTTACTTTAATTGACTTTAATTAATTTTCTTAAATAAACGTTATATCATTCTCATTCGATTTGATTTTCTTATATCAGCAACTTTATTCACAACTTGATTAATATCCTGCTTTTATTTTTAACTTATTCTTTGATTCTGATAAGGTACTAAAAAAAAACAATAAATGAAAATAACTTGATACATTTATCTTAAGTGGAGGAACACTACTGAATCTTTAGAATCACACAGACTACATAATAAATATTTCTTACAATGGTAGTGCAATCAATATATTTTTTCTTCTATGATTTTTTAATAACTGAAACACAGGCTTATTATATACCTGTGTCTATATATGTAATATATAGGGTATATGAGCACAGACTTTCAGACAACCCATCACTCTCCACTCTATCTAATAACACTGATACACTCAAGCACATATATGCTGAAAAGATAAATAATCACTAATATACGTATTTCAAGCTAAACCAGCAATCATCAGTTGGTCCAGATTATCATCTCCCGCACATATATACTATAAGTGCTCAGATATATATTAAGATAGACAATCTTCATACTTTAATGGACAGGCTCCAATCTACTACACACTCCAACTCTTCAACCATCCATCCAATTGAAAATCTGATGATGGAATGCTCGAAGGCCACCCTAAGGCCAAGATTCTTGTCACACCCATGTTGACCTAAGGTCAATCTGAACCCCACATGTACAGGACATAATCCATTTAATACATGGTGATTATTTATCTTTTCAGCATATATGTGCTTGAGTGTATCAGTGTTATTAGATAGAGTGGAGAGTGATGGGTTGTATGAAAGTCTGTGCTCATATACCCTATATATTCTATGATTTTTCTAAATAACTGAATACATTACACATTCATTATATAATTATCAGTCAAGGATCACAGATTGAGCCCATAGCTGTCTACTTAATTTATGTTGCAAGTTTCCATTTTAATCATTTTCAAAATACATATTTCAATTACTGTTAGATGTCATCAAATGAAAATCATTTTATGGCAGTCATAGAAATAGTATTTCTCCAGAATAACGTCATCTGTTTTTTAGACTGCTTAAAGGTATAATCATTATTTTGGTGATGAACTTTATCCATCTCATTTCTGTTCATCCTCCTTTTATTTTACTATCAACCTTTACTGGCATTATATAGTTTTTTAATAAATTAGATTATAGAACAGTTTTAATTTTTTCATTTGTGCTCAAGTAAAAGTTTGCTTTCTATTGTATTTTTTCTTATCCATAGAAAGTCATGGAAAACATCATAGCTTAAACATTGATCTTTTTAAAATATATATATTATTATATTTCTTCCCCAGGTTTTTTTATTGCAATTCTGTCTACCATTTGTTATTAGTATATTTTATTATTGATAAATAGTTCAAAAAATTAACAACTATCAAACATTTCTATGCTTTCATTATTAATTTTGAAGCCAGCTTCTAAATCTGTCATCATAATTAGCTATAAATCTGTCTTTTTCACTTGCTTCTGTTTCAACAAAGTATATTTTAGAATTTTATATTTAGAAACAAACTTTAAGAAATAAGTCTGTGTTAAAAAAGAAGTGAATTTAAAAATTTGTAAACAATCTAATCTAAATATGACTAATATTTTTTTAAAGCATGTTTTTTAAAACTTTCTTTGAATAGTTTTTTATCACTATATTATTTTTTATAATAAGTTTCCTCTTTGCCATAATTTGGAAAATATTTTGCTAAAGTCTCATTGGTTTGATGTAGTCAATTCTACTTATTTTTATCTGCTCGTCCTCATCAAAATTCCATATTAATATTTTAAAGGATTATTAAAGCTTTGTTTTTGGATTATGTTGTATTAAGTTATTCTTTATAAGATAAAAAAACGATGAAAAAAAAAATAATACATCAAATCCCTCATTAACTAGAATATTGACAAACTTTATAAGTAATTCCATCTTTTGGGCACTGTTTGATATACTGTGGTTCATAGTCATAACTCTTAGATTATATAGCTTATAAAATAGCATATCCATATAATCTATGTCTTGCAACTACAAATACCTTTAAGTTTTTCCTGAAATATTAATAATAATAATAAAAATTCGATTAACATTAGTTAATTTGACTATAAAAGACTAAGACTTTCTATTCTCAACATATAACAGCTTTCTGATAATGATTAATATCTATCTATCAGGCATGATCATAAATTATAATTTTGATCCCTTATAAATTTATGTGAATATTTATATTAGCAGTTGAATAACTGCATAAGGAACAAACTTTGTACTTTTCATCTTAGGCAAAAAGTTTATATACATTCAATGCTATTAGTCAAGACTTCATTATTCCTAATGTAAATGTTTTTGTAAGAGCTGTAACTTATAAGAATGCAAATTCAAATATTTACAGAAATTTTCAAATAATGTTATTTATTTATTTATTTATTTACACTCTGAACTTATATAACTTTGAAGAACATTTTTGTCCATGATCTACCTTTTCCAGTTTTCTCAAATTTCTTAAACTACAAATTTATTGATTTGATTGTAATATTCTGAATGCTCTAAACTTTCACAGAACCAGCATCAAACAAAGTACACAAAACATTGGATTCGACTTCTATATTTATGATGTTTGAAAAAAAAAAAGTTAGTTGGTTGTGGCAATATACCATGTCACTGATATTTTTTTTAAAAAAAAACTGCTTTTGTTTTTCTAAGATAAAATTTATGACTCATGTTTACTTTTATGCCTAACTATCAATCTTAGTTTTAACTGCATTTATTTTTCCTCTAATTTTTCTATAAATGTTCTCAATTCAACCAAAACTGTAGAATAATAAGCAATTACTGTTTAATGGAGTAGGAGTCAAGAATTAATAAAAAAAATCCACTGATTCTAACTAAAAGGAAAATTGCAACACAATGTACCCTTGAGATCTGAACTAAAAATTATTTTAAGGCACATGTATTTCTCCCCTCAATATAATCCTGTTGCATTGCCATCGTAAAGTGATTACAATTTTCAAAAAAATAACAATCATATGAGTGCAACTAATGTCAAAAATAGTCGAATAATAAAAAGACATGATTTTATTACTCAGGAGTTCGTAAGAAGTTTAGCGCATCCTGGGACCTCCCATTCCCATGCCAAATGCTCTATCTACTGCATGAAACTCACAGGAATAGTTTAGCAATTAACACTGGCAATAACAAAATATCTTATATATTGTAAAATATCACTTCTTGTAGGAAATAATATTAGCAACTTCTTATGTTCACTGCCATTTGATTCCAAGCCTTCATATGGATATGTGAAATCATAGATAAAAGTGAATCCTATATGTTTTACTCACAATACAGTAGGTTTTTTTTTTTTAAATGAACAGATTTGGACATCAATAAAAATATTTAATGCAAAAAATAAACAATGCAATTATAAAAAAAGACAGCACAATAGTGGAGGGAGGGGAAGCAGAACACTCATGAGTAAGTGCATATGACAAGGCAATTGGTGAGATTTTCTAATTTCATACTTTGTAAACTCTAAGTCTTAAAAACACAAATAAAGAATCTGGAGATACAAAGGGACTACTATAGTTTATCTACAAATAGAGGCATCCATGTTGATGTTACTAATAATTGTAGAATCAGGGTAAAAAGTTTTGAATGCCTACTTCAGAGCTTTTTATTCTTGCTATGCATAAACACTGTCAAACCAATAGCAAATTTAATACTACAATTTTCCCTTCTGATACTGAACTCCATTCACATCAAAACATTACTCAGCATCCTCAAAGTATTCAGTGTGACTAAGTGCAACAATTCACTAAATTGTAGTTGTATATTAATAATTTAGACAAATTCATTTAATATATTACTTCATATTTTTTCTCCTTAAATAAGACAGTCGTTCTTAAGGGGAAAAAACTATTACAACTAGAAATTATATATTTATGTTTTTATAAATAACATAATGCTTTTATAAGGAAAAAAACATTCTAACAACTAGACTGTTAATAAAAATATTAAAGGTTCAGAAATCTAGTTTAATAGTGGAAGTAAAAAAGAAACTGTTGGAAACAAATACAAACTCGTTGAAAAATAATGGCTGGTTTCTTGAAAACATCCATGTTGAAATAAAAAAATTGCATTTCAAGTTAATATTATTAAGCAGTAATTATTTTCATGAATAAAGCAATTTAAAAAAATATGCATTTATTACAAGATAATAACAAAAAATAACATAAGTGCCTTATAAAGTAAATAAATAAACATAGAACAATAAAACCTGCTATATTATTATAATAAAATAAAAGCATATTACATAAATATTACATATATATATATATGAAGAACATCTGTTATTTGTTTTCAGTTATAAGGGGAAAAAGCCTTCTAAACTTACATATTTAATCTGATAATTAATTATCTCAATATTGTTCAAGAAAAATAAAATATTTTATTAATAGAATATATAAATCAACTGAAGAATGTTTAAAATAAAGAATATTATTATCATTCAATCTTGGGAAGATGGTTAATAAAGAAATTACTGATTATTTTTTATAATTCAAAAAATGACAGAATGAGAAAAATAATTTACAATGCAAGATTAATTCTGTAGCTTTAGATAAGCTATAAAATAAAACTTATTTAACATAAATAGAATTTTTTTTTTTTTTAGAATTTTTTAATAATTGTAGACTGTATGTTTGAATGTAAACATATATATATATGCATAAGCATAAATTATATATATATGAATGTGTACATATGAATGCAAACTATTTTTAAACCATAGCAAATATATGAAATATAATTATTTTAATAATTAAAGGCAATACTATTTTTTATTAATTAGAAATAATTGTTAGTAAACTATTGATAAAGGCTTTAATGCCAAAAAACATTGATTTAGCATTTATTAGTTTATGCTTTTTGTTAAAAAAAAAAAAAAAGGTAAATAATTTTACTATTAATATTTGCTTATAAGTGTATATAATATATGGCTAAATATTGATATAATATATGGAGTGGACATTAAAAATTTACCCTGCTCAGTTCCTATAAGACCTCTGAAAGGAATCAAAGGGCCTACTTTCATTTAACAACAAATTATTTTCTAATATCCACTTCACAAACTCTTGTCATTGCAGCTGTTATTACTATGCAATTATTAATGTAGTATATGAACATAGATGGGCTGCTGACCACCCATATTAGCTAGCATAATGTGTTTATTAGCTTTTTACCTCTGAGTTTAAGATCAAGAAATACCATGGTCTTTCTTCTGAGGTGCCTGATAGTTCTTAACTGAAATATCAATTGAGTTTTCTTGAAGGCAGAATGAATGTGTGTGAATGAAATTCTTTTTTCTAATAGATATTTACAATCATGATGGACAAAAATAAATCATGGACTTTATTCCCAAAAAATTGTAGTCACTAGTCAAGGCAGCAGATGATGGCTGAAGGAAAATGGTGCTAAGAATCTCCAGGTTGCCATTTGATAATATTTTATTTAAGTACTTACAACTGCAGATCACTTTCAAGTGAAAAAAGATTGCAAGAATTAAAGAAAAACTATCTAATATTGAATGGGGCATTATTGGACTTTGTGAAATATGAAGAAAAGGTGAAGAGATAATTGATTTATAAAAGGGATTTGTACTTTACTACAAAGGCACAAACATTGGAAGTACAAGTGGAGTAGGATTCATTATAAATAAAAAGGGAAATAATAGCGTAATGGATAGAGTAGTAAGATTAGTTTTTCAATTTAATAATAGATATCAAAAGCAGATAATTCAGGTTTATACCTCAACAATTTCTCATTCTGATGAAGAAGTAAAGGATTTTTATATGGATGTACAAATGGTTTTGATCACACCAAACATTTTAAAATCATTATGGGAGACTTTAATGCTAGAATTGGTAAGTAACTGAAAGATGAAAGTGCTGTAAATAAATTTGGTTGTGGTGATAGAAATGAAAGAGGATATAGACTTATGGAGTTTGCAAAAAAAAAAAAATTTTACAATATGATTTTTTTTTTTTGAGAAAAATGTTATATGGAAATAGACAGAGAAACATCCAAATGAAGGTACACTAGAATTAATTATATTTTGACTGATAGAAAATATGTATTTCAAGATTATAATAAATTCAACACAAGAAGTGATCATCAATTAGGGGAGATGTAAGATACACATTAATACGACCATAGAGACAAATATTACAAAGAAAATAATATTCACAGTTGATATTCCTAATGTTCAAAACCATTTCAATGAATTTAGTTAGAACTTGCAAATCATTTTTAAATATTAACAGATTTCGAACATGATTCAATATTTTAATGAAATAAATAGTAAGATAACTGATACAATTTTAAAAAATTCAACAAAGATAGCAACAATTGACCAGTAAAATTTCTACTGAGGCAAGACAATTTATGAAGAAAAGAATATATATGAAAATGAAGCATTAAAAAGGATTTAAAATCTTGAATTTTGTAAAATTGTGTACCAAAGAATTGATAATGACATAAAACAATAAAATTGTTAATTAGCAAGGAAACCTATAAAAGAGAATAAAAGTCTCATGAATATAAAACAACACCTTGGTATTAGCATGAAACTTATTTCTGCAATAAGAAAAAAAAAGAAACTATTACTAAAATGAGAGATGACATCATGAAATGTGTAGAAAAGTTATATCAAGTTATATAGCAATAAAGAATGAGAAAGTACCTCTTACAACTACTATATCTTCTGAATTTCCCAGGACTTTAAATGAAGAAGTGAGATATGCAATTAAATTTATGAAGAAGGGGAAATCTCCAAGTAATGATCGATATCTTAAAAAAAACATGTAATGAAATAGAAATTTTTTTTGGCAAAATTATATAACAAATGTCTAAATGATAAAGATGTACAAGATGATTGGAAGAATACAGTATACAGTATTAATATTAATATTTGAAATGGTGATAAAGAAGATATTAATAATTACAGACCTATCAGTCTTTTATCAGTTCTATATAAAAAAATTTACTAAAATAATTATAACTCATCTACAATGAATTTTGAATTATAACCAACCAAAAGAACAAGCTGAAATTAAAAGTAATTTTTAGTACTGTAGATCATATCCAAGTAGGGAGAGAAATTATAGAAAAAAACAATAAATATGAGTTTCAATTATACTTTGTATTTGTAAATTAAGAAAAGACATTTGATTCTATAAGCATTTCTTCAGTGATAAAGCATTGGATCATCAAGGTTATTATCATATTTTGAAAAATATTTTTAAAAAATACAACAGCAACAATTAGACTACCTAATGATAATAAAAAAATAACATGGAGATGGGTGTAAGACAGGGTGACTCCATATTTCCAAAACTTTTTACAGCAGTTTTGCAAAAAGTATTTTGTGGATTAAAATGGAAAGCTAAAGGAGTAAAAGTAAATGGAGATTTCAGTGGTCTTCAACCCTTGGTCTGCGAACCAGTGCCGGGCCACAGAAGTTTTCTGCCGGTCCGTGGTAGACTGGCAGAAAAGTTTGTAATAACAAAATAATAAGAGTTTAAACTTTTAATTAATATAAACAATTTTTATTTATTTTTTTCATCTCATTTTTACCCAATTAAAAAAAAAAGAAACAGATCAAAAACAAATCTAATCAATTATATATAAATTAATTAGATTACTAGTTATCATAGATGTTTATGGGGGAGAGGGGATGGTAAAATTAAATTTTTTATTATTTTTCTAAAAAAATTCAAAATTAAAAAAAAAAAAGTTTTTTATTATACAAACTCCATATATATATATATAACTTCATCTTGTATATTTAACATTAAATACAGATATTACATTTATCATAATCATTGTCATGTAATTACACTAGCTGTGATATTTCCCAACATTCAGGTGAATTAGATTTTATTCTTGCATGTTTTAACAATGAAATAATAAACACAGCAATGCAGGCACATTAATGAGAATGATTGTTATTGTACTGTTTTCTGTAATAGTGTGACTGCGCAACTTGAGAAAGAATGTTCAACATGTAAAGGTAAGCAACACCATTACTATACACAGTAAATGGTGTGTTGTTTTGGTCAGTTATAACAATTATGCTCATATAAAGCTAAGCAGTTTACATCTTTAAGAAAATTTATCTATATACTTCTGCCAGTCCGGGAAATCTTATCCTTATTTTTGCCAGTCCGCAGGTGTGAAAAGGTTGAAGACCACTGGTCTAGATTTTGCAGATGATGTAGGTTTTTTTTTTTTCAAATAATGTATTAGAGCCTCAGGAGATGTTGCAAGATTTATCAGATAAAAGTAAAAAAGTAGAACTAAAGGTAAACATTAAAAAGACTAAAGTAATGTGAAATGGATTTTCTCAAAAGAAAATAAAAATTGATGATGTCTTGGTCAGATTATTACTACAGACAGAAATATAATGAATGAAATTAATTATAGAATAAAACTTGGTTGTACTGTTTTTGGTAAAGATAATATTAAAAAGAAATGTATCTATGTGTTTGAAAAGGAAGGTTTTTAAAAAATGTGTTTTACCAGTTCTTACTTATGGATCTGAATGCTTAAGGAAAGAGCACTACAGAGACTATTCAACTAAGTATGAAGAGATACATGTTAGGAATAACAAAAGATCGAAAATGAAATACATTCATGGGAGAAAAAACAAATAGGTATTACTGAAAGAATTAAGAGAATGAAGTGGAATTGGACTGGACATATTGTTAGAAGAGATGATAATAGATGGACAGTTGAAATCTTAAACTGGATTTCATAAGATTGTAAAAGACCTAGAAAGAAACTACATGTGAGATGGATGGATAAAATAAAGAAGTATGCTGAAGTGATATGGAAAAAAGAGGCTAGAGATCAGAGAAGATGGATTTAACTTGGAGAGACCTTCATCCTGCAATGATTTGATAATTCAATTAAGCTGTTATATATATATATGTTAAAACGAAGATTTGCACGGGTTAAATATATAAAATACATATTTTGCGGGTTCATCCGTGTTAAAAACTTTTAATATCAATATACTGACGTTTCGACTTGGTCACACAAGCCATCCACAGAGTGGATGGATATTAAAAGTTTTTAACACGGATGAACCCGCAAAATATGTATTTTATATATATATTTGATAGATTGTAAAATAAGACAAATTTGTATTTTATTGCAGAAATTAAAATGATTGAAATGTAAAATAAATTCAAAATTTAGAATTATTTTTTTTAAATGCTTATTTTTTTAAAACAATGGCTAATTTTTAGCCCAGAGTTCCTCAATATATTTGTTCTAAAGTGAGGATCACAATCGATAAAAAGGGGAGAGAGTAATATAAATTACTGGACTGATTTTTCAATGGCAGAATCCTATACTATCATTTACTCAAATATAAATTGACAATGTATAATTAATTGTATAATAAAGAAACTTCTATTATAAAGCTATGGGTATATGTGACAACTGTATATAATATGAATTTAAGTGAAAGTAACTGTAATCTTTTGTCATGAGCTATGTATAAATTAATAATTCCTCATCAATAAATAAAAATAGAAAAATATCACCTATTGTTTTAGGTCTGATAGTATTTTAGCATACATTTATGGTGTTATAATGCAGTGTGCAAGTCTATGTATTAGCCTAATACAAGTACAGTACAAACTATTTCAAAATCATTATTACACATTCAGAAGATCAACGTTCCATTTTAAACACCCCCTAGCAATTGTAAATATAAATAATCATAGCTTAGTTTATTTGAATTAAAGCTAATAATTAACTTAATAATTAAAGGATGTTTCATTTAATATTTGGGGATTGTTAAAAAATGAGACACTGCCTTGATTAATGATTTCAAAATAGTTTGCACTATACTTAATTCAAACTAATGCATAAAGTTCATATTCTACATTATAACATGTCAATAAATGTATGCTTAAATATCATCAGTGCTAAAAGAATGGTTAGTATCGTTTTATTCTTTTCACTTATTGATGATAAATTATTAGTTTATAACTAGGTCACAGAGTGTTAACAGTTATTTATAATTTAATTTCATATTCATTATGATTATTTTTTGACAATTACTAAACTGGTGTTTCATTCAATATTTGGGGGTTATTAAAAATGAAATGCTTCCTGATCTTCTGAATGTATAATAATAATTTCAAAATAGTTTTTGTATTTAAATCAAGATAATGCACAGAGTTCTCTGTTATAATATGTTAATAAATGTATGTTTAAATATCATTAAAGCAAAAGAAACAGGTGTTACATTTTACTCTTTTCATTTATGTTAAGGTATGATTAATTTGAAAATTTGAATACATACATAGTTTTATATATATTTAGCCTTGAGTATTATTACACTTATCTAAGTGATACTTTGGGTGCAATTTGAAATTTACAATTGCAGTTTGTGATGTTGTAATTGATTATTTATTAGTCTACATACAGAATAGGTTATATATCAATAATTTCAATCACTGTGGTTAAGTTGCAATCTTTAGTGTCTATATAAGTATATTACTACCATTAATATAGGTGGAATTCCACCTTCATTAAATTCGTTGTTAAAAAAAAGTTGCCTTGACAACAGTTTGAAATTGTTGATTGTTATTGATATTGGGATTGTCTAAGCTTTGACTGGTTTTTAAAATATAACAAAAGATTAAAATATTTTTCTATATAAGTTATTGTAAATAGAATTAATTAATTAATTATTCTATTTAAAATCTCAGATAATAAAAATAAATATATGTAAAACTGATAAAAAAATATTAATTTTTCACAAAAAAGAATGGTTATGATGAGGGAAGAATCACAGATTTAAAAATGAAAAACTATTTATGATACAATTAGATATTCTAAATATTTTTTAAGGCTGCAATACTATTAGTTAATCATTTTTGTTTTTCAAACTTTTCCAAATTACTGATTTTATAGGGTTAAGAATTTTAATATATTCTTTTTACTCACACTTCAATACTAATTTTTTTGCATCTTTAAAACAATAATATATTTTGGAAAATAAATAATAAAATTGAGAAATGAGAAAATTTAATAAAATGATCAAAATGTATTTGCTTTTCAATTTAATCTCAAGAAATCCAGTACTAGAAAATCTACTCAGTAACAGATTTGCTAAATGAATGCATTTATTATATTTCCTTGAACAGATTAAAAAAGATCAATTAAATGCTTATTAGTTGGTTCTATTTAACATTTACATCAAACACTCATTAAACAATATATTTTATTTCTTCTCATGGTATTTTGGTATTAGAGCTGCAATGTAGGGGAGATAGGAGGTTTTTTCACACCCACAATAAATGTGTAATGTCAAGATGACATCAAATTGAAAGGAAATAAACCCTGTGAGTATAGGTGTGGAAACAGGTTTTAATCTTTATCAATGCGATCTTTTTTTTAATAATACTTCACCATTTTCAGTTATTGCCCAGATTTCTTTCTGCCATAATTAACTATATAAAAGAAATGGTTCTGCCAGGATAAAAATCTAATGAAGTCTCATAATTAATATGTATTTTTTTTTGTGTGTGTTTTTTGTTTCTTTTTTTTGATTTAAGTTGTTTATGAAAAAAAATACATTTATTAGCATTTCTGTTGAAAATCCAGCATATTCTGCAATCACGTGCTACATTTTTAGAGGGAAAATTTTTAGTAGAGATCTCTATTTTCTGTGGTAATATTAAATGTTTTTGTTTCAAGATGACAATTCCTGTTATATATTTATATGGTAAATATCATATGAATATACTTAATATGTTTTTATAAATATTATTTAAAAACCAAAATCATTCACTGTTTATTTAGTAACAATTTTTTTGTGTAATGGCATCATTTCATTAACATCGTAAATCACTTTTTTTTTTTCATTGGGAATCTCATTCTTAAAAGTTGTTAGTGTAAAAGTCATACATATAATTAATGACTTTTTATAAATATTATTTAAAAACCAAAATTATTTAGTTTGTTTAGTGGGTATTTAAACTAACAATTTTTTTGTGTAATGCTGTCATTTCATTAAGATCGCAAATCACATTGGGGGGGGGGGGGTTCAAATGTCGTCCTGAAAAATTGTTGGTGTTCATATCATACACATTTAAATGTCTTGTTCAAAATCATACATTTCTTATTGAAAATGATAAATATGTTTATTATGTTTTTACTATTAGTTATTATTAGTCCTGCAACATGAAGCATGTATTAGACTTACTGCACCCATTTCACACAATTGTATCAAAGTCCCTGATAACTTTGTAAATCTTGCCAAAATATAATGTACAAGATCGGTGTACAAGTTTTTTTTTTTGCCAAACGTCATGTACAAGATTTATGTATACATTATTTTGGTCAGATCCCTAGATTACAAAGTTATCAGCAGATTGATATTGTAACCAAAATCTGGAGCACATGTGGGAACATAAGTAATCAAACCTACCACATTGCATGCTAAAAACTGTAACCGAAAAGTCTGATCACATCATAACAAACAGAATTAATGATACGACATGAAATTGTTATGATCTAATCTGGTTGCGGGCAGGGTACACTGCAGAGACCTATTGTAGCAGTATATGGGGGAACATTAAATTACTTAAGACAAATTATATTTCTGTAACTTGTATTATCCCCCAAAATCTTAATCTACAATTTCATTGCATGAGAGCTTATGGCTGACCATAGACAAGATAGCATAATTTGTAGAACTATTAAAGATTATGAATTTTAGAATGACATATATGATTTTGGCACAAATGCTAGTCTAGGTATGAGCTTTGCAATAATAAGCATAAAAAACTTGGGTTCTTTCCTTATAAACTTAAATTTATAATTTGATAAATAGCAGTGAGACTCTTGTTACATTTGGTAAATTACAATTATAACATTATCTGCTAAATCTGGTTATAAATTTATAAAATCAATCAATTTTGTATCATGTACTAGAATCAACAACGCAAAGCTAAAGTGATGGAAAAGGCAAATGGGATTTTATTGTACCTTACACATCATAAACTACTAAGGACAAAAGCATTCAAATGTTTTCTCAGAATATTACCAAGACTCTTATGTTATACTGATAACAGTATGTACTCCAATGTATGCTCTATTCAAGATATAGGATTTCTGGTTTTATGAATGACAAATAGCAATGGCACAGTAAGTTTAATTATAAATTAATATTTATTTACAATTTTATGATTAACAAATAATTGATATATGATGTTTTAATATAATAAATAAATACATAAATAAACAAATAAATAAATAAAATAAATAAAATATCATTCCATTTGTTTACTTCAATAGATATATCATAGGCAGTTTTATAAAAAGTCTAATCATAAATTTTATTATAATTTGATTTAATTTCTGCCTTGAGAAAAATACTGGAATTCAACATCAAATCATGAAATACCTAATGTGTCAGCTCCAGAACCAATGAACCTATCCTATAAACATAACAATTTTTAATAAATAATATTATATTTGCAGGACTTGGCTCTCTTCTTTTTATCTTTAATGATAGAATTCTATGAAAGAATTAATAAGCAAACAGTTTACACTTTATGGCTAATAGTTTATTATATAAGAAAAAGATAATTTAAACACCCCAGGACAGTTACAATATATATGTTTTATTATTGCTTCTTTTGAATATAATTTTTTTTCATATAACTCAATAAAAATAAAATGAAGTAAATAATATGCAAATCATTAAAATTCTATGGTTTTAATTTTTTCTTAACAAACTTTTTACTTTTAAGCAAAATTATGTGAAGAGAGACGTCTTTTTTAAAAAAAAAAAACTAAATTTTGATTGATACTTCATTAAGTAGATGGACAATATACTTTGAAGGCCTATATATACATACTCCCATGATTTACTCTACAAATTCTAGAAACTGCTGGAACAACTTTAATAACATTTTACATAAATACATCCATGCTAATAATTATTATTATTTAAGCTAGAGATTGCTATTATTATTCATCCAATATAAATCTTAAACTTAGTTAAATATTAAATTGTAGTTTAGTGATTGTAGATTAAGTCATGACGAAAATTAGAATGAAGACATTTGATATTTAGACCAAATAATAATGCTGAGTCAGCAGAAATGCATCTTGAATTTTTCTGATATCATTATTCATTTATTTTATATTGTTAAAATGTAAAATTTCAAATATGTACATGCATGTAAATTACAGTCATCCATTACCTCTTCTGCTCATATGTATTTGACTATCCCCATGCATAAACAATAAGCAAAATCATCACAGTGGTGTATTGCTTAACAAAAAGCAACTTAAAAACAACTGTAAGATTTATATTATTTTGCAAAAAAGAAAGATTAATCCGAGTGTTAAAAGAATTTCTTTATGAATATACTTTTGAAAGTTTTAAAATAAAGCTATAATAGAACTGTGATATTTGTTATATTTTGCACTTCACCCCCTCCTCAATTGCGTACATGTATACTAAGCTTTGATTACAATAGAATATGTATTATTCACATTATCTTTTATCATATATATATGTATAATATAATTTTTATATGTATAGTAAGCATATATAAATTAGATTATAGTATAACAGAAGTTAAAAAAATAATAGTTTCTTCAACCACAACTGGGATTTTTAGATTTAACTTGAAATAAAAATATGTAGAGTTCAGATATTAATTAAGTCAATCACTTGTTATAAAAAAGAAGGGATTGATTTAATTAATTTCTGAACTCCCTGTGCTTTTATTTCAAATTAAAACAATTATATATTTTTCTTTTTAGTGCTCAGTAAATAAAAGCATTTAATATAAATATTTTTTATCTCTATTATTTTTAACTTTTTAGTACAGACACAGTAAATAAAAATGTTAAACTTTACACTTTAAACTGACTTGACACTTATAGTTGATATATATGTTGCTAGATATTTCTGTTATAAGTTATTGGAAATTATTGGAAATTTATATTTTAAAAAAAAAAAAGTTGACCAAAATTATATTGTAAATGAGTTGCACTTAATACATATAATTTTACTTTAAATCAATTTTGCATGTACAGAGTCTATATGACACTAGATATTTCTGCAGTAAGTTAATATGTTTAATAAATCAGTAACTAACTTTTCTATTTAAAATTGGTTGACATTTTTTCTTTTTATTTGAAAAAAAATTTATTTAAAAAAAAGTTTAACAAAACTATATTATAAACAATTTTTCTTATTATTTAATATAAAGTTTACAATTGAAACCAAGAAAATCATGAGCATTACTTAAAACATTGAAGTCCCACCTCCATATCTAAGAAACTAAGCCACCTATTTATAATATTAATGTGTTCTCTCACTTCTATAGAGATTTTTTAAAAATGTACAAAATTTCAACAAAGTATATTGAACTTGACTTTATTAAATCTCAATTTTAAAATATTAAATTGAATAGAAAAAAAAATTCTATACTATCCTCTCTTAAGACTTATTAAAACAAATGAAATAAGAAGTAAATTTGAAATTACAAAATATTCAGTATCTTCCTGTTCTCTGTTCTATATCTAAAAAAACAAGGTAACCTACTAAAAAGAATAGTGCCCCATATGAATTAACCTGGTATTTAATTAATTATATAACAAATTTCAAGCAAGTGTATTGAATTTAAATCTATAAAACCTCAATTTTAAAATTTAATTTTAACTTAAAAAGGATCAAAGTTTACAAACACACCAACAAACTGATTTTCCAGCTTCAATAAAAGCATTTAGTAATTATAATGTAGTTATTAATAATAAATTGAGAAAACAGATTTATATATATATTAATTCTATTTGTTCATTCATTCATACCCAAAAAATAAAAATAATTAAAAACTTATTATACTACATCTTTAATATATAGGGTATATGAGCACAGACTTTCACATGATCCATCAGTCTCCACTCTATCTCATAACACTGATACCCTTAAACACATATATGTTGAAAAGATAAATAATCACCAATATATGTATTTCATGCTAAACCAGCAATCATCAGTTGGTCCAGATTACCATCTCCACACATATATGTTATGTGCTCAGATATATATTAAGATAGCCAATCTTCATACTTTAATGGACAGGCTTCAATCTACTCCACACTCCAACTCTTCAACCATCCATTCAATTGAAAAATAAAATAAAGAAATATCAGACTTTCATTGCACTTAAATATGCTCCGAGTGATATCTTTTTTATTATGAAAGTAAAATAACTATTTTGTTATCAGAAGACTATGGACGCTTTAACTGTTTTGATGTTTTTTAAGTCAATATCAACTTCAGAATCTGTACTATCACCCCTATTTGCATTTATCCATTTCTTCAAACTTTTTTTCTTTCCTAATAAAATCAATAATTTTCATTTTAGCATTTAAGATACTTTATGGATTTTATTAAATTTAAATCTTTTTACTTTATTTACACTTAGAAAATATTTCATTTCATAAAATACTGTACAAATCAAAATTGGAAAATGATAATAAAATGAAGAATAAAATGCATGTGCTTTCAATGTTAGCTGATAAAAAAATATTATTAATAAATGTGATCCCATATCAGGCTCTAAGGCAAACAAATGGCTGCTGTTATACTGTAAAATTTATTATATTTACAAATTTCAGTTTTTATTTTTTATTTACATTTTTTTGGATAGTTATAGCTAAAATAATATATATTAATATAGTGTATGTTATGGCTTCATTGTATAAGAAATATATATATATAACGAAACAAATATATTCCAAACAACGGTAAACAATTTATAATACAATATAAATAAAAACTCAATAAAAACTCATAAAAAAATATTTTATTATATTATAAAAAAAATTTTTTTTTAAGTTTTTTTTTTTTTTATTTTATAATTTTTTTTTTTTGTTTGTTTAAATTTTTTTTTTTTTATTTTTGTATTTATTGGATTTGGGGATTTTTTATATATATATAATCATACAGCGACAAAAAATACAATTGTAATTCACGAATTCAAAATTAGTAACTATACTTCAATGATAGCTTCTTTTGTTCAATTATGGCTTTTTCACATCTTTTCTCAAAATGTATATAATAATAATCATCATCATCATCTTTTTTCCCCTAAATTCCCTTTTATAAAAAAAAGTTCTGCACTATAATCATTATCTTTTGCCCATTTGCTTTTCAGTAGAGGAAGAATAAACAGAAGAAAAACTCTATACAGTATTGCCACTCAGTGTAAGTCAGAGTAATCAATGGATGCAAAAAGGTTTAAGCATAAAATTCCTATCCAATGCCTACAAATCCAATATCTTCAGACTAGTTTTTAGCTTGTGGCTTTCATCAGTGAGAAGCCTTGGATCTGAGAGCATTGCACCTAGATCTTAGAATCTAATGCAATTCATCAGCAACCACCTTTACTTTTTTAATTAACTATAAAACTATGAGTTCAAAATGAAAACACAATAAACATTTTCAATCCAAGTTCATTCACTTGCATAGTCATATAGATCTAAAATCAGTTCAGTATCTATTGTCTCTGGTTTTTTAATAAACATAGCTACCATCATTCTATGAGCAAGACTGATGGTTAAACCATAAACTTCATATGATCACTATTTTCTATGCTTACACAAGCTGTTGAAATAAGAGACAAATCTCTCCATACAGCAGTGCTACCCAGTGTAAGTCAGAGTAATCAATGGATGTAAGGTTTGTGCATAAAATTCTTATCCAGTATTTACTCATCCAATATATCCAGACTAGTTCCTGGCTTATGGCTATCATCAGTAAGAAACTTTGGATCTGAGAGCACTTCATCTAGATTTTAGGATCCAGCAGCCACTTTTTTAAGTAGCTATAAAGCTAAGAATTCAAAATGAAAACATGATAATATTTTCAATTGAAGCTCATTCACTTGTATAGTCATATAGATTGAAAACCAGTTCAGTATCTATACATTTTGGTGTCTTTGGTTTTTTAATAATCATAGCCACCATCATCCCATAGGCAAGATTGGTGTTAAACCACAAGCATCACATTATCATACTATTTCATATGCTTACACAAGCTGTCAAAACAGAAACAAATCTCTCTATTAAGTAGTGCCACCCAGTGCAAGCCAGAGTAATCAATGGATGCAATTTTTTGTGCCCAAAATCTCTATTCAGTGCCTACTCATACAATATCCTCAGACTAGTTTCTTGTTTGTGACTTTCATGAGTGAGAAATCTTGAATCTAAGAACACTGCACCTAAATCTTAGGATCCAGAAGCCACTTTTTACTTTTTTAATTAATTATAAAGCTAAGAGTTCAATCCAAGCTCATTATGGTGATCATGTGATGTTTGTGGTTTAACACCAATCCTATCCATAGGATTGCCATGATTATTAAAGAACCAGAGACAGCAAAATGTATAGCTAAGATTTATATGACTAAACAAGTAATGAGTTTGGATTGAAAATGTTATTGTGTTTTCATTTTGAACTCTTAGCTTTATAGTTAATTTTTTTTAAAAAGGTGACTGCTGGAGAGTTGCATTAGATCCTAAGATCTAGGTGAAGTGCTCTCAAAGCCAAGGCTCCTCACTGATGAAAGTCACAAGCTAAAAACTAGTCTGCAGATATTGAATGAATAGACACGGGATAGGGATTTTAAGCACAAATCTTCCAATCCATTGATTACTCTGACTTGCACTGGGTGGCACTACTGTATAGAGTTTTGCCTCTGTTTAACCACTTGTGTAAACTCAGGAAATAGTGATCATGTGATGTTAAAAGTAGAATACTGTTAATCCAAATATTATTCAAAAACTATTATCTAAATAACATGATCTGCTAACTTTAACTATAAATAAATTGTTTTGTAGTACATGTACAAATAAAAACATTTTTAAAGTGAGCATTTAATATATATATATAAATTAATAAGCCTAGTTGCAGTGAATTGCCTGGTTTTTTTTTTTTTTCAATCTTAACATGTTTGGGTCTGAACTATTTTTGAAATCCCCTAGAAATTTCATAAATATGAAAAAGCTCTGGAATTAGAGGTTTAACTTAATGGCTTCTGTTCTTATTTTTTTTTTTCTTTTTTTTTCTCTGGATAGTATCTAGCAAGACACTTTTTCTATTTTCTAATAAACTAAATATCTGATATTTCCCAAAATTACATCAGTCAAGAACTTGTCCACAATTGTTCTAGTCAACTAAAATATGTATTGAGATAGATTTAATGAAGATAGAATTGCCATTAATTATTGCAGATTAAAAAGCTTGAGACTTAGCTTCCAGATCGCTTTAAAATACTAATTTAGTAGCAGATATATTATAGTTAATCAATCAGATTAATTTAGATTTAAATAGTTGAAATTTTCAAGACATAATGTTGAATAAACAAAAATGAAGCTGATCAACTGGAAAATCAATTTAACAGCAATGTATAATCCCCATTAATCTTTTACAAATAAATATTGCATCAATATTTTATAATAATAATAATTATTATTATTATTATTATTATTATTATTATTAATAATAATAATAATAATAATAATAGTAATAATAATAATAAGATTTAAAGAAATTATGAAATACATGTTTTCATTTTTGAAATCTAATGAAAGAATGAATATCCTGAAAGCTCTTCCAGGAACATTCATATAGAGAAAACCAGAAATTATCAACCAGGCCGTCTCCTACCATTTAAAATACTAATTATCTAGAATGGTGATCATGAGTTTATATTGCCAACTAATATCTATTGGATAAAATAAAATTAGTACTACTAATAAACATAACTTAATATTAAGCATAAATATTGAATATTATAATAATAAAAATTACATGTAAAGATAGCAAGCACGCTTATAATAATTGTGCACTTTTTTAGTCACTCAAGTACTGCAGAATTTATGACTAAATAATTCTTTAGAAACAAAAAAAAAATTGTTTTCAAAATTTATTTTCAAATAAAACCTATCCACAAACACATAAGTTGGATGAATAACATTTCTTAGAAATAGAGAAATTTATGTTTGGAGCTACAATAAAACGTGAAATAATAAGAAAGAATGGATAACTATGACAGTATTGAAAAATAGAGTAAGATTTAAAAACGTGATCTGAAATTCCATGCAAGTCTTATTTAGAGATACATAATTGATACTTGTATAATAAATTAAGCAATGGCAAACTGTCATCAATGGTGATCAAATATTAGTTTGTCTAATTATCATATTGCCTATTTGTCTCAAATCTGCTTTTAAGCAAAGAATTTAACATTTGAATAAACATAAATAAAAAGTAAATCGTGGGTTCAGTGTTTGTATATTTTTATGATTGCATTCATTATCAATGATAAAAGTTTTATCATATTGTCAAGCGTTGGTGGGCTAGTGGTTAACATAGCTGCTTTCTACGCAGTTGTCCCGGGGTTCGCTTCCCAGCTGACGCTTTGACATATATATAAAAGTTTTATCATAGTACAAGAAGGGTTTTTTTTTTTCCTTAGGAAAACAGATATTTACCAATTTTACATATTGCTTGAAACTTTTTTTACTCTCCAGCTAAGAGTCGACGGATGTCTATTAATTGAACAATAATAAATGGTAATGTTTTCAATTACTTAGAAAATCTTTAAAATAAAAAGTTTCAGTCTCCAGATTTGAATCAGAAATCATGAAGATGAATACATTATTAAATTGTGTGTCCCTTAGAATATATTTAATGAGTTCATTTCAAAATATAGTGTTAATTTTAACATAAAGCTAAATGAAAGGCAATTTTTAAAATTATATAAAATACTTTATTACATCAGCTTATATATATATATTGTAATCTCCATGACTGAGTTTACATGCACGGCTTTTTGGTAAACGTGTATTCTAGAACAGTGTTTCCCAATCTGTATTCCACTGAGCACTGATGTTCCATAAGCATTTCAAGTATTCCACGATAAGGCCAGATTATTATTATATCAAACTATTTCATAATATTTAACTTTATATCTATCCAATTATGTTTATAGTTTAATATTTAAAATCTCAATTTGATTAGATTACAAAATTTTTTGATTATTATTTTAATTATATTTTTAGCATATGCAGCAAGTTGATCGTATATATGGCAACGCATAATGTTCTGATGCCAATCTGGACAGCTCAGATCAGCATCACGTCAAAAGCAAGTTTATGTATTACACAGGATAACTAAGTCACATAGATATTGATAATGCATCATGTCATCTTGCATGCATCCGATCAGTGTGTTTCTGGCCTAATTGCTGTGCCCTCGCTCTAAACTCTACTGCTGTATGCTACTTCCTTTCACTAATAATGGAAGAATGGAGGAAGGTCAGATACTTAGTTATCACTGCCATTTGTTTTTGTCTTTATTTTCAAATGAAGGCAGTATATGTGTAATTGTTATGCAGTTAAAATTCTATTAGCAACATTCTATTAACAGACAATTGTAAGTCAATTAAATATATGTAATTATAATTTATAATAAATTTTATACCTCTAGAAATGACAGATTTATCATAAGAAAGAATAATTATGACTCAAGTTCAAGTGATGATGATGATAATGAAGAAGCAGTCAGTTTAAATGAAAAGCCCAGCTATTCAAAAAAATATAAAATTAATTATCAGTATATGATGAATATATGAATTACGGTTTTACATGGACAGATGATAAAGATTATCCAATACCATTGTGTTGTGTATGTGGACTTAAATTTGCTAATAGTGCAATGGTTCCTGCAAAGTTGAAAATGACATTTTACAACTAAGCATGAAAATCTTATTTCAAAAGGAAAAAAATTTTTTGACTTTTAAATATGAAAAACAAACAAGCAACATATTTCAAAAAAATTGTGAAATTATCAGATAAAACTCAAATAGCATCACATAAAATACTAAAATTAATAACTATGAAACAAAAACCACATACCATAGCTGAGTCACTAATTTTACCAGCATGTTGCAAAATCACCAATATTATGTCTCGGTAAAATGTGAAAAAAGAAGTATTGAAAATATCTCTCTCAAATAATATTAGTCAAAGAAAAATTGATATGGCATGTGACATTGAAGGCAGACTTGCAAATAAACTTTACAATACATAGTTCACTCTTCAAACTCTGAATGCACTGATATCAATGGAAAAATTATTTTACTTGAATTCATTAGATTTGTTAAAGAAAATAGAATAGTCAATGAGTTTTTGTTTGTAGAGAGTTATCAGAAAGAATGATAGGAGAAGCCATTTATAACAAAATTAATTCTTACTTTGAATATTTAAATTTGACCTGGGAACAATGCATGGAAATTTGTACTGATGGGGCTCCATCAATGGTAGGCTCAGTCAAAGGATTTGTGACATTTGCAAAGCAACAAAACAGTGAGATTTATTTAAACCACTACTTTTTACATATTGAGGCACTTGTTGAAAAAACATTACCCGCAGAATTAGAAAGTGTTCTCACTAACATTGTTAATATGGCAAATTACATAAAGGCAAAACCATTGAAATCTGGAATTTTTAATTAACTGTGTTTGGCAATGGAAGCAAAATATGAAGGCTTGCTCTTTCATATAGAAATCAGGTGGCTTTCTTGAGGAAAGATGCTTTCCAGTATTCTGGAACTAAAAAAAAAAATGCTTTTTTTTAACAAAAAAATATGTATGCACAAGATCTTAAGAATGATATGTGGTGTGCTAAATTGGCCTATTCAACATATATTTTTAATTATTTGAATACTGTCAATATGACCATGCAGGATGCAAATGAAAACATCTTAATATCAACAAACTATCAGCTTTCCATAAGATCATTGTTTGAAGAAAAAATAGATTAAAATAATTTAAGCATGTGTCCATCTGTGCACAACAATAGCACCAATTGTGTTTCCTTGATATCAAAACATTTATCAATATTGGACAATAACATAAGAAAATATTTTCCTTCCTTGGACATGGACAAATATGACTGGGTTAGGAATCCATTTTCAAAAGAATTACCTAATAATCCTGAATTTAATGTGCCAGAGGAAGAGGAGTTTATATCCTTATCATCTGACCACCCTTTGAAAATCAAACATGTTGTAATGAGTCTTGATGAATTCTGGATATCTGTTCAACAAGAATATCACAAACATAAAAAAAAAAGCCATAAAACTTTTATTGTTTTTCAAATTCATATTTATGTGATGTAGAGTTTTCCATGTTAACTAACATAAAAACTAAAAAAAGTGATTAACAAATTTAGAGGAAGAAATGAGGATAGCCTTATCTTGTATACTTCCCAACATAGAAGAAATATGTAAAAAACATCAGGCACAAGTTTTCATATTTAATGAATCGAGTAAAGCTATTTTTTCTGTAAATATTTTTTAATTATAATTTTTTCAATAAATATTAAAATGTAACAATACACATTGATTTGAAATTGTAACCATCCAATTTTAATTAAAGTACTGATGACAGACTTATTTCATTTTAATTTAGATAAATGTTCCAACTAAAAATTTTCTTCACAATAATATTCTATATTTTAGAAAAGGTTGGGAATCACTGTTCTAGAATGTATAAGACATGTGTGTAAATGAATTATAAAGTACTTTTTTTAATAATAATAATTGTAAAAATTAAAATTTTATTACAATTCTTTATTTTAAAATAAAACCTCTTGGATAATCTACTTTAAACAAAAGGAGGGAATCATGACTTCTTTCTTGTGTCACTTATAAGAAGGAAGTCAATAAAAAATTGTAATGATTGTTTGAAAGTTGATAATGCAGTTTCTAAAATAAAAAACTTCAGAATGCCTTACCTGATATTTCCAGTAATGTAGTTGATTATGGAACTATAAACAAAAAAATGCCTTACAAATTAACTTCAATTCTGCCAGTCTATTAATTACTTTCTGACAATGAAAATGTGTGATACTTGATATAAGAAAACTTAAAACTTACCCTCTAATTAATTGTTAAATGAAAATATTCTTCTATGAATTGATTTATAAATCTGCATAGTTTTGATATTGTCAAAAATAAACAAAATTTCATGGGAATAAACTATGATGGAAACAAACCACGAGAAGTTAAAATAATAGAAAATTGTTTGCAGAAGTATAAAATAATGATTTTGATGGCCATACATCTACATTCACAAACTAATGAAATGTGAGCTCATGGAGATATAAATAGGTAATTAAATAAAAACAATTTTTGAATTATTATGAATCAGCAAAGATTTTTCCTATCATGCATGCTCTTCATAAAATCTTAGATGTAAATACATTTTTTTAAATATTATTGTCATTCTGTCTGTTAATTAAAATTAATAATTTTTGTTGCTTGTTTATTTCTTATCAGAATTCTAAGTAGATTATTTATTTTGTCATTTAATAATATTATTAACATGGACAGGTTAATGATCAGGAAACATGATTGAGTTTGCATAAAGACTTATTTTTTTATGTACGTTCAGTCTGGTTGTTATCCATGACTGTCATAAATTAGATAATTAAAAATAAAAATTTGTATAGACACTCCACCATGTACACAGTCACCTATTAAGAGACATTTATAATTCCCCTAGATTAAATTTAATTTGTGAATATTTTTTGATCAATTTCCATTGTTAAAAGGGTAAATACCATTACTATATATATATATATAGAGAGAGAGATAAACTCTTACATATGCTGTGATATTTAATGCAATGTACTCCACTGATAAATCTGTGGTGCAATGAATAAAAATTAAGCACTTTCAATCATTTGGATGTAGTAAACAGACTCAGCAGATGTATATAGAAAGAGCAAAGAAGAGGGTGACAATAACGATTGAGCTAAAACCTTTAAATAAGTATATATATATATATACATTGTGAAAAAGTGATTCTTTGCATAAACTATAAAATCAAAAATTATAAAATGCCATCATTTTTCATGAATATAAGAAATTCATCATCATCATCATTATCAACCATTATCAATCCACTGCAGGATGAAGGTCTCTCCAAGTTTAATCCATCTTCTCCGATCTTTAGCTTCTCTTCTCCACATCACCCCTACACATTTTCTTATTTCATCCATCCATCTTACATGTGGTCTCCTTCTGGGTCTTTTACAATCTCTTGGAATCCAGTTTAAAATTTCAATTGTCCATCTATTATCATCTCTTCTAGCAATATGTCCAGCCCAACTCCACTTCAATCTTTTAATTTTTTCAATGAGGTCAGTAACACCTGTTTGTTCTCTTACCCATACATTGTGTTTTCGATCTCTTCTTGTTACTCCCAACATACATCTCTCCATACTTCTTTGAGTGGTCTGAAGTCTCTGTATTGATCTTCTATTAAGTGTCCAAGTCTCAGATCCATAAGTAAGAACTGGTAAAACACATTTGTTAAAAACCTTTCTTTTCAAACACATAGGCATATTTCCTTTTAATATCAAGTTATTTCTACCAAAAGCACTCCAACCAAGTTTAATTCTATGATTAATTTCCTCTATTATGTTTCCATCTGTATTAATAATCTGACCAAGGTATTTGTAACTCTTAACTTCTTCTAATTCATCATAATCAATCTTTATTTTCATATTTTGAGCAAATCGATTAAACATTACTTTAGTCTTTTTAACATTTATCTTTAGTCCTACTTTCATCTGATAACTCCTGCAACATTTCCTGCAGCTCGGAAGCATTATTTGCAAAAACAACTACATCATCTGCAAAATCTAAATGACTTAAATAATCTCCATTTACTTTCACTCCTTTAGTTTCCCATTTTAATCCACAAAATACTTCTTGCAGCACTGCTGTAAAAAGTTTTGGAGATATGGAGTCACCTTGTCTTACACCTTTCTCAATGTTGACTTTCCCAGTATCATTATGTAATCTAATTGTTGCTGTTGCATTTTTATAAATATTCTTTAAAATATGACAATATCCTGGATCTATACCTTGATGATCCAATGCTTTAATCACTGAAGAAATGTTTATAGAATCAAATGCCTTTTCATAATCTACAAATCCAAAACATAATGACAACTCATATTCATTTGTCCTTTCTATAACTTCTCTCAATACTTGAATATGATCTACTGTACTAAAACCACTTTTAAATCCAGCTTGTTCTCTTGGTTGGTGAAAATCCAAGGTTCTCTGTAGACGAGTTGTAATTATCTTGGTAAAATTTTTATATAAAACTGATAAAAGGCTGATAGGTCTGTAATTTCTAATATCTTCTTTATCACCTTTTTTAAATATTAATATTATTACTGCATTCTTCCAATCATCCGGTACATCTTTATCATTTAGACATTTGGTATATAACTTTGCTAATATTTTTTCTGTTTCTTCACCTGCTTCTTTTAATATATCAATTATAATTCCATCATTACCTGGAGCCTTCTCTTTTTTCATACATTTAATTGCATTTCTCACTTCTTCATTTAAAATTCTGGGCAATTCGGAAGATGTAATAGATATAGGAGGTACTTGTTCTTTATTACTATATAATTCTTGATAAAAATCTTCTACCAATTTCATAATGTCATCCCTCTTTTTAGTAATAATTCCATCTTTTTTCCTTATTGCAGATATAAATTTCCTACCAATACCAAAATGTTGTTTTACATTCTTAAGACTTTTATTTTCTTCTACAGCTTTTCTTGCTAGTTCACAGTTATACTTTCTTATATCATTTTCAACTCTTTTCCGCACCATTTTACAAAATTCGAGATATTCAATTCTTTTTAATGCATCATTCTTGCATATCTTCATATTCCTTCTTTTCTTCATAAGTTCTCTAGTCTCAGTAGAAATTTTATTAGTCAATTGCTGCTTTTTTTCTACCAGCTATCTTTGTTGCAGTTTTTAAAAGTGTATCAGTTATTTTCATATTAATTTCATTCAAATCTGAATCATGTTCAAAATCTACTAATACTTGAAACCGATTTGTAAGTTCTAATTTAAATTCATTAGAATGTTTCTGAAGATTAGGAATATCAACTGTAAATATAGTTTTTCTTAATAATTTTTGTCTCTCTAGTTTTACATTAACATGTATCTTACCCCTTACTAATCGATGATCACTTCCTGTGTTAAATTTATTAAGAACATTACAATCTTGAAATATGTATTTCCTGTTAGTCAAAATATAATCCAATTCTGCTGTACCTTCATTTGGATGCTTCCATGTCCATTTCCTTCTAACATTTTTCTCAAAAAAAGAATTCATAATATAAAGTTTTTCCTTCTCTGCAAACTCCACAAGTCTATGTCCTCTCTCATTTCTATTACCATAACCAAAATTACCTACAACACTTTCATCTTTCATTTGTTTACCAATTCTAGCATTAAAATCTCCCATAACAATTTTAAAATGTTGTTTACTCTGATCAAAAGCCTTTTGTACATCCATATAAAAATCTTCTACTACTTCATCACTGTGAGAACTTGTTGGGGCATAAACCTGAATTATCTCCATACACGACGCTCTTCCGATCTAAGTTGTATAACTAATCTTGCCACTCTGTCTGATACACCATCAATCTCCACAATATTGTTCTTCCACTTTTTATTTATAATGAATCCTACTCCACTTGTATTTCCAATATTTGTGCCTTTATAATAGAGCATATGTCCACTTTTTAAATCAATTGTCTCTTCACCTTTTCTTCTAACTTCACAAAGTCCAATAATATCCCATTTAATATAAGAGAGTTCTTCTTCTAATTCTTGCAATCTTCCTTCACTTGAAAGTGATCTGCAGTTGTAAGTACCTAAATAAAAAGTCGTCATCAAATGGCAGCCTGGGTCCACCTCCAGGATATTCTTAGCACCCTCCGCCTTCGGCCACCAACTGCTGCCTTGGTTGGTGACTTTACAGCCTCCTGGGATTAAGGGCCATGCTTTATTTTTGTCTGTCATAATTGTATAATTGGGAAAAATCTTTATCATTTACACAAACATTCATTCTGCCTTATCAGGCACTGAGAAGAAAGACCATGGTGTTTCTTGATCTTAAACTCAGAGGTAAAAAGCCAATAAACTCACCACGCTGGCTAATGCGTGTTGGTGAGCAGCCCATCCATGTTCGTATACTATATGAATAAACATATAGTAATAACAGCTGCAACGACAAGAACGTATGGAGTGGACATTAGGAATTTGCCCTGCTCGGTTCCTTTAAGGCCTCCAAGAGGAATCAAAGGGTCTCCTTTCAGTTAATAGCAAACTCCTTTCTGCAGCCTATATATAAGAAATTATAGTACTTTAAATGCATTTTGTTTCAAAGCAAGCACATTTGTTATATAAAAGTAGTATAGATAGTGCATCTGCTTAATGTCGCTACTATGGTATAAGGTTTGGAATCAGGCCAGATTAAATTCACTTGATTTTTTCAGGTCACAGACAGACTTATAATTTTCCCCCCAAATCATCAGCCATTATCAAGCTTAGGCATCCAAACATGGTCAACAAATTGAGAATTATTATGTACAGAGTAAAGATTTTAGATTAATATCAGACGAGGATCACTCTTTTGGTTGTAAAAGGAAAAAAAAAACGATTGTGATATATTGTGTACTTCATCAATGATGATGATGATGTGACATAATTCTATGGATGCTTAGCTTATGGTTTACTTTTTTAGATTTTATTAAACAGAAGTTATACTGTTTCATAATTACAAGAATTTTTTAAAAATAATATGTACTAAACTTTTATAACTCATACAAAACATTTTCATGTACAAGTTTTAAGAGATAATTCCTAAGCTATTATTTATAATTGGGGAGCAGAAGGGTTAAAGTTTTACAGCTCAATTATTCTGTTTTTTATACTTGGATTAGCAGATGCAATTTACAATCTAAGATCATCAGTTGAATAATTTAAAAGTTTCTAAAGAGTAGATTAATCATAATTATTCAGCAGATGGTAAAAATAATTACATTTTCAATATACATAGTATACATATATATTTATAGTGATTAAACCTTGGATTTAATATTATATATTTATGATTTGGAATGCACATAACTAAAGAAAATTGAAAAATTCAATTTGTACTTGGAAATATTCCTTAAATTTATTTAATTTTTTTTTAAAAAAGGTAATTATATTTGTTTAAAATATGTAAATTAAAATATGTAAATTTATTCATTTCATAGTAGCAAATAATCCAACCAAATAAATATTTAACAAGTTGAACAATTTAATAATAAAATTATATTTAGTGTTCACGAAATTTAACAAATTTGCATATATATGTATTTAATAAAAAATAAGCTAAAAGTTTTGAAAAAGTTATTTCAATCACACTTTATATAAAATAAGTAACAAGAATATGATCATATTTCAGTTAATAGTTTTTTGTTGTTGTTGCTGCTGCTGTTATCTAGATAGACTATGATTCAAATTTAAAATGCAAAAATTACACAATTTTGCTAATTATTATATTTTAAAAAGCAAAGTGTGGTCTATTTTTAAATAAAACAAATTTTCATCAAAATAAGGGTTCACCCATAAAGTGTCAAATTTTTATGAAGAAATTTTTATAAAATGAATTGACACCTTGAATGCTCTCAACATCCCCACACTCCTTTAAACTTCTTGTAGAATGAAGTATTTTTTTGTACATCTCACATCAATTATTATTATGAATGAGTTCATTATTAATGCCTCTTTGGGGGAGGGGTTGTTAGAAAATTTGTATTTGTATTGGAAATTGGATAATATAAAGCCTTAAAAAAATGATGAAAAACAATTTGAATACTTGCATGATTAACATAAATATATAATCCATTATAATGTTAATAAAGTGTACATTTATTTTTGACCTAGAGGTCCACAATCAATATAAATCTGACTTGCATAAATCTGAACTTAAATAATAGTTTCTGACATATATAAAATCATTATATTTGAATCATTTAATACTCAAGTCAACATGGTCTTCAGACATAATATATTTGAAGTGAACACCTCCAGTAACATTTTGTAGTTTATTACTTTTCAATTGCTAAAAAAAATTGTTTCATATTCTAACATCAACATAAACATAGACCAAAAGACAAATTCAACAAATATAAAAATCAAGCATAAAGTTTGGAATGGGATATAAAAAAGCATAGGATAATGATAAAATACATTTGAAATGCTCAAGTTTGTGAAAATAATGTTTTGAAATATTTAATTCATTGATTGTTCACACAGATAAGATAGTAATAAAAACTTTTATAGAGGATTTATAGTCTCGATATCATATGAATTTAGAAAGATTAGGATGATGAAAAAAATGAAATTTTGAAAATTATTGTTGAGAGATAATTAGAAAAAAATAGTTTACTATATATTTCATTCATTTACAAAAAGAAAAAATATGGGGGGGGGAGGGGTATTGAATTTGTATAACATTTAAATACAAATGAATTTGAATATTAAATTAAAAAAATATTTATTAAGATTAAAGTTTATTTACAGATAAGATAGATGCTGGTAGGAGACGTTAATGTATATATAAAAGTATTATTAGTTAATGCTATTTAGAAATCGCGAAATATATATATAACACTGAAGAAAAAAATGTTCAATCACTAGATGATCAGTCAAAAGTGGCAAAAAAAAAAATAATTAAAAAATAGTAAATAACAAATTTTGAATAAAATAAATGTAAATAAACTTGAGCTATATGCAAGTAAAAAGACAAAAAATTGTTTTAATTAACAAAAAAATTGTCAAAAAGTTTAAAGCTGTTTAAAAAATAACTGGAGTGCGATAAAGGTTGTGCAGATTGGGAAGGGAGGGGGGAGGTACTTGTAATAAGCAAAATAAATATAATAATAAAAAATTAGATTAATCAGAAGATGAATAAATCCGGAATTAAGAAAGGGAAAGCTGATTATGATAATAATTAAGATATATATAAAAAAAGGTACATATTAACATAATTAAGTAAAGTGATTGGTTTAGATACATTCCTAGGAATAACAAAATATATTTTTAAAAAAGTGGGAAAATTATATAAAAAAAAAAAGGATAAGAAAAATATCATGATCACCATCTCTATACTAGCTCATAATTGTTGTAAACAAAGACAAAACTCTCCATACAGTAGTGCCACCCTGTGCCAAACAGAGTAATCAATGGATGCCATGCATAAAATCCCTATCTAGTGCCTACTCATCCAATACCCCCAGACTAGTTTCTGGTTTGTGGCCATCATCAGTGAGGAGCCTTGGATCTGAGAGCACTGCACCTAGATCTTAGGATATCCATTGATTACTCTGTTTGGCACAGGGTGGCACTACTGTATGGAGAGTTTTGCCTTTGTTTGATAAGAAAAATAGTTATGAGCTTCTAAAAGGAACAAAAGATATAAAGGCACAAAGAAAATAGTTTATATATATATATAATGTTTTGGTATAAGTTAGCTCTTTTATTATAAATAATATATTGCAGGCAAAGATCTATAACAACACTTCATAGAGGAACAGTGAAAAAAGTAGCATTTACTTGGCCTTTCTAATATTCAGATATTAATAATTTGAGCAGTTTCTATTTTTTGTTTCATCCTCTATCTAAAAATGTCTAGATACCTATTTAATGAGTAATATCAGATAGTTAATCGAGTACTATAGGACAGCTACTTAAATAAAAAATACCAAGTTTATTGAAATTTTTATTATTTATGTGACCCAGATTTCGAACCCATGTCAAAGGCATGGTGAGAGAATTAACTCTGCATAATAAGACTCTGATTGACAATATATTTACATATTAAGAATATAACCCAGATTTTTGTAAAAACCAATGTAAATAACATTTGAGTAATTAATTTAATGTAAATTATAAAACTAAGTTTAATCTTCATAATATATTTTCATTATGTATTTCTGTTTTCTAGTAATTACATTTGTTTGTATAAAAGCAGATATGTATCCATTTATTAATATATGAAAACACTCATGTTTAAGAATGTTAGATATTTCTGATCATTGCAATGCTTATTATATTAAATAATTGATTGACTTTATATAATATTACTTTATTATAGAGAAGTTTTATTTTATTTCTTGCACTGATGTTATAATATTTTTTCTTTTTGTTTATCATTATCATTTTATTATCAGTTGTTAGTTACAGACAATTGTTGAAGAAAGTGGAGAAAAGATTTGTTGTCTGGAGCAGAATTTCAATTGTTCTATTCTCTATTTAAAAAATGTAAAGGCAGACTAACTAACCTTCAACCTGATAACTTTTTTTAAAAAATGAAAATTAACTCAGAAATTGCAATACATGTTTTGTTTTTAAATTCTTCAAAAACAAGAGTTAAAATGCAAACCAAGAAAGAATGAGTTATTTCATATTATCGATCAAAGAAGAAAAAAAAAATAGAAATCTATCTTACATTCAACATATCATGGATTCAAATACATCACATTCTGTAAAAATTGATTATCAGAAAAGTTTGTCTGCATATCCATATAAAATTTGTCTCTAGTTAAATTTCTCACAGAGATGAAGTTTTAATTCAATTCTATTACTGGAATTGCATATGTAATTAGTGGAAGTCAGTCATCGTATTTACCTTCTATCAGATCATTTCATAAAGTATGAATGTTATACTCTTTATTATTTGCTTTGGATGCCAAAGCCCTGCCATATACATTTCATTAAAAAATTTGAACATTGTCAAAAAACAAACAAACAATAGTATGTTAATTATAAACTGTCATTATTTTAATAATATTTTAACAGAATGTAATCTAGATTATGAGAAGAAATAAAAAGTGTTTTATTTTTATCTTATAAAGTTAAAATTTTGTCAATCTTTTGAATTTATTTTTACTAATAAAGAATGTATCCAAAAAAGAACAAAACTAAAAATACAGTATATGATTTTAAATGTAAAACTAGTGTATGTACATAAAAAGAACAGAATGTTTATTACAAATACAGTATATATATATATATTAAAAAAATTTTGTTTATATATCTAGATATTGTTGAAATTTTAAATACTATAGAAAAAACTATATGCATAAATAGATATTATAAGTTTTATAATTTGATTGGGAAATGTATTTCACATCTGCTACATGAAATGGTTTTTTTTCTTTTGCAATTTACACATGGTTGTCTACACTTTCAATGATGTCCACCAGAAGATTTATATATATATAATTTGTTAAAGAAATAATTCTCTAAATCATTTTTTTAAAATATGCACATGAATGAAAGTATATTTTATATATCTATGCATATATTTTATTGCCTGTTGTGATTTTATTGTTTGAGAAATGACATTATTTATTCTAAAATTGTACATGGAAATATAATATTTTGTATGCTGTTATATTTCAGTAGATCCTGGGATAGGATATTCATTGTTTTTATTGATGTTATTAAGGATATGAATGTTTCTATAGTTATTTCATAAATATATGATTATCTTAACCCTTCTAAAAATGGAAATTCCTTCAATGGTCATTTCATTAAGTATCTTAAAAAACTGACTTATTATTACTTATCCAGTAAGGTCTGCTACAACAAAAGCTCCTAGAATATTTTTTTGTAATTATGATTTGTACAAACAAATGAAAAAACATATAAATAACACTAGAATGATAGGCATCTTTGTTGCATAAAAATTATCAATTTAGTTTGCTTATCTCTTTCTGCCCATAATATTAAAAACCTGCTGAACTATACATATTTTTAAATGAGATATTTATTTTATATAGTGCGATGTTTTTGAATTGTAATAAACTAATAATCAGTTTTTTACTCTAATGCACATGCGTTTTATGGATCTTAATAATAAATGAATACTCTCATTTTCCAATATAAGATAAAGTCTTTGTGAAAGAATAGAATAAATACCTATTCTTTCAACCCAAACATTTAAGAATGGGCAAATCTTAAGTACTGGAAATGAGAGCGTGAAGATATTAAACAATTACTTTTACTATGACGCCTAACTTAAGATTTGCCCATACTTAAACGTTTGGTTGAAAGAATAGGTATTCATTCTATTTTTTCACAAAGACTTTATCTTGTATTGGAAAATGAGAGTATTCATTTATTGTTAAGATCCACAAAGTGCGTGTACATTAGTTTAAAAAGCTGATTATTAGTTTATACATATTTTTGTAAAAGTATTCTTTGAGTGATAAATAAGGTAGTTTGAAAGCTGATTAATGTTTAACATTTAAAAAAATTCAAAATGAAATTCTCATTTCAAAAAAATTCTGAAAGTTCTTGTAAATAACAAAAATCTAAAACTTAGTTATAAATTTTACATTTTTTTTTTTTTTGTTTATCTCTAGCAGTAAAAATGTTTTTTTTTTGTTTCAAAATAGCTAGCAGTAAAAATGTTAAACATATTTTTCTTTAAAAATATTATTCTATATACTGTAATAATTTTAGTTATATAGCATAAAAATAGAATTTGAAAGCTAATTAATATTTGACATTAAAAAAAAAAAAACCCACAAAATCCCAATTAAAAAAACATCCAAACCAAGGTCCCTGTAAAATGACCCAAATCTAAAACTTATTAATTTAATTTGCCTACCTTTTTTTTTTCTAGTAATAAAAATGTTATTCATAGTTTTTGTAAAAATTATCCTCTTAAGTAAATATACTGTAATAATTTTAGCTATGTAGTTTATAAGCAGAACTTGAAAGCTAAGTTAAAAAATTCAAAATGAAATTCTCATAAAAAGAAAATCAAATTGAAAGTGTTTGTTAAAATGGCAGATATATAAAATTTATTATTAATTTACTTATCTATTTTACATTTAGCAATAAAAATCTTATAGTACATATTTCTCTTTAAAAGTATATTCCTAAGGGTGTATATTGTAATCATTTTACTATGTGTAATAAAACTAAAATTTAAAATCTAATTTTTACATTAAAAAAAAAAAAAATTCTGGTAAAATTGTAAATAACTAAATGCATTACAGAATTCTAAATTAATGAACATCATTAGCAGAAATAAAAAGTTACAACAAACATTATGAAATAGCAGTAGCATGCATAAAATTTTATAGCATTTCAGCTTTGAATAAAGTGATAGACAACACTATTATGTTTTGTAAGATTATTTGTATTTAATTTTTCTTTTATAATTTCCAACATTGCTAGTGTTTATTTTTTTTAAAAAAGTCTTTTCATACACATGCAAATATTAATTTCAATCATGAGGCAGAATAATGTGATAAATAATTGATAGGTACTGTAGTGAAAAAAATAATTTTCTAAAAAAATCTATAAAACAATTGGCAATTTAAATTCTGAATGTAGTATGATTACATAGGAAGTATATAAAAGAAGGCTTTCTCTAAAGTTTGACTAAATCAATGATTTACACCATTTAAAAAAATATTAAATTAAAAAGTAACTAGATAATGAAAAGACTTTGATTTGCATAGTTTATGCTGTAACATTATGGAACTAGTAGAATTTTTTTTGTTAATACAGATCAAATCAAAAGCAAATGGTTAAGCAATAGTGACAACAAGGGAATCCTTTATGAAAAGATTAAGCAATGGTTTAAAGAAACTTTTTCTGACTTCTAATACAAGTACTATTACTGCAAATGAATTTATCAGTAAAACATGATCGATTGGATTCAAGAAAAAACTGGATTAAGTAAGGTTATAGGGCATAGTAAGGCTTCTAACACAGATAAGGCTGGCAAAATCAACAATTTATGAATTTTTATTAGGACATATAAATTTGTTTTAATTTTAGACTTTTGAAAACTAAATTTTGGTTTTGCGCATCTCTCTCCACACATACCTGTCAGCATTGTTATTTATAAAGAAGAGCTCTCGACAAGCCTGAACATAGTTCCATTTTCCTAGAACATCAGAAGTCTACTGCCTATGTATTTGAATGTTTTTCTGCTTCTATTGCATGCATAGAATATGATGCCAAAGATAAGATCAAGACAGCATGACATATAGCTAACAACACCTGTGCTATAAACCAAAAGGAATCATGCTTTCCCTTCTCCAAAAAATGGAATATGTAATTCAATTTTCATATATTTAAATATCTGTTGCCTATATATTTCATCTCCCAAATAACTTTTGGCTATGATTATGAGGTGATAAAAACTCCTAAAAAGTGCTAAGCCATATTAATATTATAATTTGTACTTTAGCTTCTTTTGTAACTTGTTTCAGCACACACAGATATATTATTGTTTGTTTAAGGAAAGCATATATATTTATTCTTATTAAACATTACTATATAGTATGTATAACAATTAATTTTATAAATACTTTTACATTTATATTTTTGATTTTTCCTGCTTAAATAGTTTTGGATGGTAACTTTGATGTTGGTCATAATTTTAGCAGAATCCACTATATTAAAGATGAGATATTCCTCTAATTTGATTATTAAACATATATTTTCAGATATTTTTAAATGTATAATAAAGATGAGATATTACTGCATTGGTTAGTAATGCAAATGCAGAATTTTATAGAGATGAAAATTTTCTACTTTATTGATAAAGATGTTTCCAGAGTTTTAGATATATAAGAGATGGAAAATTCCTCTTTCATGCTAAAAAGTATGTTTTTAAATATTGGATATATATATGTAGTAGATATGATATTCCTCTACTTTTTTAGCAGCTAATAGAAAAATATTTCCAAATCATGTTTAAATCACTACAACATCACATCATCACCATTTCTTTAGCATATACAAGCTGTTAAAACAATAGTAACTCTTCATTAAGTAGTGCTAACCAGAAAAAGCTATTGTAATCAATGGACACTAGAAGGTTAGTTCACTAGATAGGGATTTTGATGTACAAACCTTCTAGCATCCATTACTATGTCTTGCACTGGTTGGTACTAGTTCATGAAGAGAATTTCTACTTCTTTAGATCTTGATGTTAACAATAGACATGATTGATTTCTCAGTCTATAGTCATGCATTTGTGAATAGTATTACTTCCTACATAAGATTTTAACTTTGTTACATGTATTCCAATAAAGATGGAATTGCTCACATCAAATACCTCAAACATATATATAATTTGAATCAGTTATATTCATGCGATGGAGTAAGACAAATAAGTATCATAAACAAATTTAAAATTATTAATGCCCTGCTTATATTCTTTATTTGTTATGACATATTTGTAACAAATATTGGATGACATTTGCATATGAGTGGGTGTGATCATGAGAGAACTGAACCACTCCATTTTTTAAACTCTTATTTATCATAAGAGTATTTTTATAGACATTAGACATTAAAAAATTTTAATTGGAGGGGGAAAAAAGATGTTCCATGTTACTTTAAATCATAATTAATATCTCAAAAATTGTTGTTAATATTTGATTAATTTTTGTGGTTGTTATTGAATAAATTGCATTATTTAAAATTTAAAGAAACAGTAACTTTCATAATTATTAACAATAGTTAATAATTTAGCTCTTAGGTTTCAAGCTTTAGAAATCAACTTAGAATAGTGGGCACACATTTAATTGGAAGGTTGAGAGAAGAGATAATTGTGAGTATGACATTAATTACCACAAATAGAGATATGCATATAAAATCATTTATGGATAATACAAAGTTGAATGGAAATGAAACAATTTGAATATATATCTAATGGATCCTTTTGATGTGTTTCTAGATTGGCAGATTAATTATTAATATTGTGAAAGATCTGGAGTTTTTCTTGGAGAGTATTAGTCCTTAAGATAATGTGCAATGGGTATTTCATTACGTGAACTATGAGTTTTCTAATATATGTTGAGATGTTATTTTCTGCCATATTATATGTATATATAAGTATACATATATTTTAATAAAAATGTTTGTAATTATTAAAATATTTTAAAATAATAATCTTTGAAATCTTTTTAAAGTTTTTTTTTATCTTGAAGAAATCAAGATTTCTTCAATTTGTTACTTTATTTCAATTATAACTCAAGATAAAATTAGATCTTGAGATGTATTTTCATTAAAAAAAATTTTTATTGTAATTCTGGGGAAAACATGGATTGGGGTGGGGAATTAGAGATTTTTGCAATTATCTCTATTGTTGAAACTTGAGATACAAAAAGTATTTGTAATTAAAAATATGAACAAGAATTTTTCCATTAATTAAAATGCAGTGAGAATAAAAGAACAGAAATTAGGAGTGTCAGAATGTATCTAAAATAAACCGAAAAGTGTGAATCCTGTTTGTTGAAAAACATATAAATTGCAGAGTTTCCTTTTGTTAAAAAGATTTATAAAATCTCCAGAACTTTTGCTAAATAGTATACTAACCAGCACCAAAAAAATGTCCTCCAGCTAGAGAACATTGAAAATTTTCCCCTCGGAACTATATCTGTCATACTTGGAGCTGCCCAAGCAATTGCCAACTATAGAAAGGATGTGTTCATCAAGCTAACCAAGGATATGTCAAAAAGCCAGTGGACAAAAAAAAAAGAATTCATGCCAGCAGTTTCAGGACTGAAATCATATAAGAACATTACCCACTTGTTGAAAGTGAAACTGCTGATCAATCAGGATAAATATAAACTTTTACCTAAAGAACTTTTATTCTAATTAGCATAATAGAATTCTAGACTCCATTAACTGAGTTAGTTGTACATAAAAGCTTCAACAATAAAGTGTAGAGTTTTCAGAGATTTTTTTATCTTAATTTGGTTGAATAAAGAAAAAGGGGGGTATGGTGTTATTGCACTAACTGCTATTCATTAAAATTTATGTATAATTTTAATTCATTTTATTATGTTCTATGTTTGTACAGATTTAAATCCCCAAAATATTAACTGCTTGATCTGGAAAAAAAAATAGGTGGGGTGCGGGTAAAAATCAGTCAAGAGTTCCAACTACAAGCAAACACAGTGTATGAAAAAGGGATACCTGATGGCTGTAAGCAAATGTAGGATCCTTGTACCATCCATTAGAGATTGAATATAATTATTTAATGTGAAATGTAGAGGGTTTGAGTCTCATTCTTATTAGTAAGTCAACCTAAGTTCATACTTATTTGGACAGGTCTCCAGAATAAACCTGGATTGCTATTGTTCATAGGTCACATGTTCCCTCAGGCAAGATATAAAATGTTTAATAATTAACCATATTAAAAAAGGAAAATGAATGAAATTAAAATTTACATTTCTCTTTTGACTTAAATTTTAGATAGTTAGTTGGAGTGCTCTGAAAAAGAGAATTGGGAAAGCCATTAGTAATAAAACTGAATATAATAAATACTTAAACCATACTTAAATGCATTTGTCTTTAATTCATTTATAACATTAATAACTAGGTGTCCTCTGGTTCAAACAAAGTATAATTAGTAGATTCTGTGTAAGATTACATCTTAAAAATTTATTTAGTGACCATGATGCATAAACAAATTAACACTAATATTGTTAAATATTCTTTGTGATTGTTACTATATGCCTAGTGGCACTCTCATACCAGTTATCATAATTTTTGATGACCTTAAAAATTTTGTGGAGTCTTGATTTCTAGTGGCACATAGGTTCAAAAGGAGGAAAATGAGAAATGGCTTCCCAACATCTGGGTCCACTAACCTAGTGAACAGCCTGAGGTGAGAGTGAAGAATGTTCAGGTGTTGATAAGAAAGTGAGATAGTGTTCCAGGATAAGGTTTTTGAGACAATTTTAAAATATCTTAGAGGATTGGAAGATAGAGATACATCAAAAATGGCCTATAAAAGATGAAAATTTGAAAATGAGTGAAGATAAAAAAACAACAGAAAGTCTGGTGGTGATAATTAAAAACCCTGAGCAATGTCAGCTTGAAAGCTATAGCTGATCTAAAAGAGATATCAGTCAGAGATAGAAAAGAAATTAAAAAGATAAAAATCATGATTGGAGACCTGATAAAGGATGTGAATGAGTTTAAAAAAAGGAAGAAAGTAGAAATGGCAAGAGTAAAACTGAAGAGGATCTAGTAAAAGCCAATCCCAAAGTCAACAAGGAAATAGAAGAGAAAAAGAAGGAAATCGAAAAGAAAGAATAGTCCATAGGGGAAATAAAAACGAGTCCAAAAAGGAAGACCATGACAATAGATTTGAATAAAATAAATATGGAAATTACACTTAATGAAAGAGAGGAGGCTAATTCAGAAAGGGTTGCATTAGTAAAATTTATACAAATAAAGGAGTTCAAAGGGAATGGGGAAGAAAACCCATTCGATTATTTGGACAGTTTGTGCAATTTCTTTTATTTTCATAGATCGAGTGAGAAGAAAAAAATCCTCACAGTTACATATCATTTAAGTAGTACCATCTAGGAATGGTGGAAGGTAGTAGAATATAACCTATAGACACTCCAGGAATATAGAACAATGATCCTGAGGGTTTTCTGGAGCATCAAAAAACAGGAGGCAATCTACATGTGGATATCATGGGAAAAGTATATGTCAAAAAGAGGCAAAAGCTATTGCTAGTTTTTCTGTCAAGCCACCAAACTCAGAGCACTTGAGGTTTACCCTATGGATTAATACCAGATTATGAGGACTACGGTATAACCTTCCAGCAGGGGTCCAATGCAAATTTTCCAAAAACTGCAGATTACCAATAGAAGAAGCATTGGAAATGTTGGTTGATATAGAATATAGCAATCCCAGGGAATGTGAAGATGACTAAAGTTAGGTAGGGGGATTACAATGAATCCCTGATTATGACCAGCATTGAAAGGAGCAAGACATGAAATGGGGTAGTTAAGTTTTTTTTAAATTTCTCCTGAGAGAGAAATAATAAAATGGTATTTTCTGCCATCTTATATATATATGTACATATATTTTATTTTAATAAAAGTGTTTGTAGTTATCAAAATATTTTAAAACAATAATCTTTGAAATCTTTTTAAAGTTTTTTTTTTATCTCGAAAAAATCAGGATTTCTTCATTTTACTAATTTATTTCAATTATAATTCAAGATAAAATTAAATCTTGAGACGTGGTTTCTTTAAAGGTTTTTTTATTGTAATTCTGGGAGAAATGTGGGTTGGGCGGGGGATAAGATATTTTTGTAATTAATTCTATTGTTGAAACTCAAGATACAAAAAGTATTTGTAAATAAAAATATGGTTAGAATCGATTTATTGGCTAATTGAGCAAGAACTTTTCCATAATTAAAAATGCAGTGAGAAGAAAAAAACAGAAATTAGGAGTGTCAAAATGTATCTAAAAATAAACTGAAAAGTGTGAATCCTGTTCACTAAAAACATATAAATTGCAGAGTTTTCTTTTATTAAAAAGATATATAACATCTCCAGAACTTTTTCTAAATAGTGTATTAACCAGAGCCAAGTATGTTCTCTGGCTAGAAGACATCAAAAACTTTCCCCTCAGGGAAATATGTCTCACAGCCACACATGAAGCCATCCAAGCAATTGCCAAATATAAAAAGGATGTGTACACCAAGCTAGTCAATGATATGTCAAAAAGACAGTGGACAAAACAAAAGATTCACACCAGCAGTTTCAAGGCCAAAATCATATAAGGACATTACCCACTTGTTGGAAGTGAAACAACTGATTGATTAGGATAAATATTACTTTTACTTAAGGAACTTTTATTCTGATTAGTATAATAGACTCCATTAATTGAGTTAGTTGTACATAAAAGTTTCAACAATGGAGTATAGGGTTTTAAAATAATTTTTTTAATGTTAATTTGGTTGAATAAAGAAAAAAAGAAATATGATGCTATTTTACTTATAGTTATTCATTAAAATTATGTATAATTTTAATTTATTTTATTATGTTCAATGTTTGTACAGTTTTGAATCCCAAAAAATGTTAACTGCTCGATCTGGAAAGAAAAATAGGGGTGGGGGATAGAGATCAGTTATGTGTTCTGACTATAAACAAACACAAGAACCTTATGTCGAAATCTGGTATATGAATAAGGGATGCCAATGGCTGTAAACAAACATAGGACACTTGTGTTGTCCATTAGGGATTAAATATAATTATTTAACATAAAATATAGAGGGTTTGAGTGGAGCATAATAATGCTCACTCTTATTAGCAAGTCGTTTTAAGTTCACACCTATTTGGACAGGTCTCCAGAATAAACTTGGATAGCTGTCATTCATAGGTTTCATGTTCCCTCAGGGAACAGATATAAACTGTTTAATAATAAACAGTATTAAAAAGGAAAATGAATGGATTTTTGTCTTAAATTTTAGATCGAGTCAGTTGGAATGCTCTAAAAAAGAGAATTGGGAAAGCAGTTAGAATTAAAAATGAATATAATAAATACTTAAACCATACTTAAATGCCTCTGTATTTAGTTCCCTTATAATAAGTGTCCTCTGGTTCAAACATAAAGTATAATTAGTAGAGTCCACATAAGATTATGCCTTAAAATTTATTATGTGATCATGATATGTAAACAAATTAACACTATGATCACTGAAGATTCTTCGTGATTGAGTGTTAGTCTAGTGGCACTCTCATACTGGTCATCATAATTTCTGGTGATCGTAGAAATTTTGCAGACAGTGTCAATTTGTAGTGGCACAATGTTTAATTGGTATTTATTATTATTGAATTGAGTTAGTAATTGCTACTAAATTTTACAGTTTATGGAAACAGTTGTCCTTGATCACTTACATATATCAATTACGCTTACTTTGAAAAAGTAGTCTCATAAACACAGATCACCTAATGGGATCACTAAAGAGTTATGCCATAAAATATATATTTTTATATAAAAAATCGCATTAAAATAAATCATAATTTTTCATACATTAATTTGTTTCTTAATCTAATATCTAAGTTTGAAATTCTAAACATATCCACTGCTCATTTAATATACCTTCTCTAGGTTCAGTTCATAAACTTGACTCTGCTATCACATTATTCAAACCATACTCTGCAATTCTATGACAAATAATTTGGGTAACCCCACACACATAGCCATACTCCTGTGTCTTCTTAGGTTATAAAAAAAAAAATTTAACAATTCTACACAGTGCTAAATTCTTTACTGACTTGCCATTAAAATATTTACACATTTATACTTGTCATTCACAAAATTTTAAATGCATGAAGTACAATGTATGATGAGATTTATTTTGATTATTGTATGGTCAATTGCTCAGGATTGACATTCAAACACTAATTGATATGAAGAATTTTATATAATAGCTAAGAATTGATCCAAGAATCTAACTTTTGAGTTCTTTACTCTCAACTCTATGAAAAACTGCATGGAAATAAGTTTAATTAAAAGAATAAATACTTTTACTATATCCAAGTATTTTTTAAAATTAAAATAAATATAAAACATCATTTAAATACTCTATTGTAGAACTAAGATCTTTCCAACATCTCTATATAGACAAAAAGTTATGGAAAAGATAATACCACAGTAAACAAATGAGGATGATAACAATTTCTATTACTATGTCCTTGTTTTATCTTCATCAAATAGTTAAATAATCATTTACATACCAATAAATGAATAGGTAACTGATTGACTTTATGCTAGTTACCCTCCCCTCCCCCAATTCTAACGAAAGTTTGAGCTTGACAGCTTTCCATTTCATTCAGACTCAAACTCCAGATCATGAACAGCCTAGAAAACTACAATAAGTACTATAGATCAGTGGTCTACAACCACCGGTCTGCAGAAGTTTTCTGCCGGGCCACGCTAGATTGGCAAGAAAGTTTGGGTATACCAAAGTTTGTAATAACACAATAATAAGATTTTTAACTTTTAATTAATATAAACAATTTTTATTTGTTCATCGCATTTTTACCCGGTTTAAAAAAAAGAAACAGAACAAAAACGAAATCTAATCAATCATATATAAATTAATTTGTTTTTCTATTTATCACAGATGTTAATGGAGGGGTAGAATTAAGTTTTTTATTATTTTTCTAAAAAAAAAAAAGTTTTTTATTATACAAACTCCGGTTGTCTTTGATAGCCAATCATGGCCGCTTGTCGACATTGTTTGTGTTAAAACAATAAAATGTAACGTTACCGGGCAATGATTTTAAAAATACGGTGACTTTTTTTGATTTCTTAAATTTTTTCTACTCCCTCCGTTAATATAATATTTTACTTTTAGTATTTTTTTTTTTTTTTGGCGTTAACTTTTATTTTTGAAATCAATTTTTTTTACCTTTTTTTTAAAAATAAAAACCAAAAAATAACTTCTGTCTCTAACTTTTACAAAGTATTTCTCAATACACCTCTCCCCATCCCAAAATAAAGTAAAATCAAAACTTTTGACTTTTTCAAGTTTCAGGTTGTTTTTTTTTTTTTGTTTAAAAATACAGCCAATTTTTTTTGGCCTATAAGGCGATATCTTTTTTACCTTTATTTGTATACTGCTAATACACTAAAACTTTTATTTTTAAAACCAATTTTTATTACCTTTTTTAAAAAATAAAAACAAACCAAAAGTAACTTTTGTCTTAGTGAAGACAAAGTATTTCTCACACTCCCTAAATTAAAATAAGATCTTTTTTGGTTTTAACTTTTATTTTTGAAATCAATTTTTATCCCCTTTTTTTAAAAAGAAAAACAACCCAAAAATTTGTCTCTAACTATTACAAAGTATTTCTCAATCCACCCCTCCCCCCCCCCCCCCCAAATTAAAATAAAATCAAAACTTTTGACTTTTTCAAGTTTCGTTTTCTTTTTTTTTTTGTTGATGTTGTTTAAAAATATGCCCACTTTTTTTTTGGCCTATAGCGATATTTTTTTTGGTTTTATTTGTATACTGCTAATATACTAAAACTTTTATTTTTAAAACCAATTTCTGTTACCTTTTTTTAAAAATAAAAACAAGCGCGATTTATTTATTTATTTTTTGGCTTTATTTCTATTACGCTATATTTATTTTACCATTTTTTTAAAAAACTTTTCCTATTAATTACATTTTTTGATCTTTTCAATACACCAGCACAAAAAAAAAAGTACAATAACATCAAAACTTCAGACTTTTACACATGTCGTTTTATTTTTTCAGATTTAAAATACGGCAAATTTTTTTTTGGCTGTACGGTGATTTTAATTGCGTGATTTCTATTTTGCCCTTACACTATCAAAAGACAACCTCCATATTTATTATATATAACCATGTTGTATATTTAACATTAAATACAGATATTATATTTATCATAATCATTGCCATGTAATTACACTAGCTATGATATTTCCCAACATTCAGGTGAATAACATTTTATTCTTGCATGTTTTAACAATGAAATAATAAATGTAGAAATGCAAGCACATTAATGAGAATGATTGTTATTGTACTGTTTTCTGTGTTCAGTATGTGAAGGTAAGCAACACCATTACAATACACAATAACTAGTGTGCTGTTTTGGTCAGTTATAACAATTATGCTTATAAGGCTAAGCAGGTTACATCTTTAAAATAATTTATCTGTAAACTTCTGCCGGTCCGCGAAATCTTATCCTTATTTTTGCCGGTCCGCAGGTGTGAAAAGGTTGAAGACCACTGCTATAGATAATAATAGAAATTGTGTTATTTTCTTACAAAAATAAAATGTAACATAACTCCAAATATAACAGAAAATTTTTAAAAATGAATGAGTTTTTTTAAAAAAAAAACATTTCTTCACTTTTTCAAAAACAATTAATGAGATATCAATGTGTTGAAATATAAAAAAAATTAATAAAATATACATAATTCCAAGATATGACAAAGTTTTTATATTAGTATATTAAAAATAAATCAAGAATAAATTGAGCTACATCAATTATAAATTGTTTTTTGTTTATTTTACAAATAGTAAATCAGCATCTAAGAAGGCATATTAAAAAACAATGTTGTCTTCCTTCATGGTTGTATTTCTGAGACTGTCTAAAAATAATTATATTAACTTGTTGTATAGAGTAAACCAGCCTAGTTAAAAATTTATTATGATGTCAACTATTCTCAAAAATAATACCCATGTAGTAGACAGATTGTTCAGGAATGAAGTGACATTTGAATACCCAAGTAGCAGATTGAGAATGACAGTTCTATTCAAGTGGCCCAACTGATATTTTTTAAAAACTTTAATCAATTGAGAATCAACCCCCATTTTTGCTAAATCAAGCTGCATAAAGAAGGCCAGCTCCTCAGTCATAATAGATTTCAGTAATATTACTGAAAAGGAGAAGGATTTTTGATTTGTTGATATTAAAAGCAGCAAACAAAACAGCTGACTGGTTGATAGAAGACATTAGATTTGGCACATATACAATAAAATTATCTTTTGAGTGTGTGGATAAAAAAGTAAAAATTAATAAGAACCATAAGCTAGCCTCATTAGATATAAAAGAACTGTACAGTTTGGTGTCTCATGATCTATCCATTAACAGCATTCAAGACACCTTGTAGCAAATTAACTACAATCCATATAAAAAAAGTTTGTAATAGAAATCTTAAAATGGATTGATAGGGAAATTGTAGTAGTAGCCAATGATACATTTTATAAAATGGAGAGCAGATGGCGAAATGGGGTTACCACTAAGTGGTATTGTTTGTAGTATTATTCTGTCTAAGTTTAACAATATTGTCTTGCCTAAATATTTAGCCCCTTCATCTAATGATATGACATCTATATGAGAAATATGGATCACATTTATATGTGCAGAGGATCAGATCAACAATATATAGCTAAAGCTCAAAAATACATCATTCTCTTGATTGAACTATTGAAGTAGAAGACATCAATCATTGGACTGATTTTCTGTACATGTATATCCACAAAAATAAAAATGAGCATGACTTTAAACTGAAGTTAAAACCTATACAAATAAGGGGAGCCATTCGTCCTATGTCAAAATCTCAAATAGAACACAAACTGGCTGGTTTTAAATGTTTATGTAGCTACAAAAATCTATGCAAGTATGAGAAACAGAAAAAACAACATCGATGCATACTCAATAATTTAAATTTTTGATTATAATCATAACACATTAAAACAGTTGGGAAATTTTACAGCAATATACAAAAGTTAAAAACACTAATAATATGCCTAAAGCATGGTATGCCTTCCTTACATCCCGTATATTGCAGATAATATTAGGAACATTTGCGCTAACATGTACAGGGTTAGCTCTAGATTGCAGCCTTCTCTTAATAATTTGTTGAACAAGACTAAAGACAAGATATCTATGAGGTGTAGTCGTCAGGTACTCTATAAAATTGCATGCAATAATTCTTTCTGCAGCTGTGTATTACAGTGAACCTCATGCAAATAGATCGAGAATCACCCAATATGCATATTTGTACAATAGAACAAAAGACTGAATACAGATCAATCTGCTTGATCGTGAATGCACCAGTGGTCATGTGTTTTTTCCATTTAATGTTAGAACAATTTGCTCTGAATGGGATAAGAAAATACAAAGAGGCTTGGGAAATTGCAAAGGATCCACATTCCATCAACAAAAAGGCTTCGTGTGTTCCATTGTCTGAAAAATGGAATATCTAATTGCCTTATTTGCATATTGTGCCTCACTTACTTATTACATTACGCTAACTTTATTCAGCACAATGATTCTGACGTGTTTTGCAAAAAGCTGGCTCAGTGCATTTAATTAGTTTATGCTTATTATAATTTTTCATCAGAACTAGAAGCCAACAGAGTTCTTAAAAATGTATACTTTTTGAGTATTTTTTTGATAAAAGTTTAATTATCTGCTTAGAAATTATATCTGATTTTGGGAATCAATTAGTCATCACAGTATTAATTCTGAATAAATATACATTCATATTATGGAGATAATTATATTATTCATTTAGTTGAAAATGAATTAAATCTTAATTTAAAATTCAGAAAGTAACAGTTAAGGATTTTGTAGTTACTTAAAAAAAAAGACTCGATATTTTCCCCCTCTCAACAGTATTTAAAACTGCTCACGAGAAATATTTTTAAACTCTAGATTAGTTAGTTCATTCAACCGTAAAATTTAGAAATTAATAAGAAGTACAATGTCATTGAATTTGTTTTATTTCAAAACTTTTTTTTATACTGATTCTAAAACTATTTATGTATACAGTACTCTTTAAAACAAATGGTTAAAAATATTAAGAAGAATTTTATTGAATAACATTAGCAATAACGAAACTGGTAATCTTTTTTTGGTTTGAAAAAGTTCAGCAAGCTAACAAGCAGTTCAATTAATTTATAAGATAATCTAAACTAACAACTTCTACAGCCTTGTTAAAACGTCTTCCGTCGCAGAAATAAATGGAATCCCATTATAATTTCACTTTTTACTGCAATTTGGTTCACAATCAAAACCAATACAATTATTATATAAATTGTCAACTTACAATAATTTTTTTTTATGTCAAAGCGTTGACCGGGAAGCGAACCCAGGCCAACTGCTTGGAAGGCAGCTATGTTAACCGCTAGGCCACCAACTTACAATAATTATAACTTATTTATATCTATGTGAACATATGTACATTGTAATAATATATGACGATCATTATGTTATATAGGTCTCTAAATATCAGTACTCATAATATAGTTCCACATATAAACGATTGAAATTTAAATAAGATAAAGGAATAATAAATACTCTTATCCGGCAGAAAACATATATAATGAATGTGTGCATCTACGTGTGCGCGCATATATAGATGTGTGCATAATATGGATATGCAAATAAGTGCAATTACACAGTAAACATGACTTTATGGATATGTAATGTATCACATTTACTAAATGTTCTAAGTTTATGATGTAGTTCTAAATATTAAATTATAAATTAAATTATAACAGAGGGATGGAAAATATTGGCAAATTAATTATAAAGTCTTATAACGGGATTATAATATCTATGGTTTAATTATTTTAACTTGTAGCAACTCTCTTCAAATGATAGTATCATCTAGTGCAAGATATAATAATCAAGAGATGCCAAAAGTTTTGTGCATTTATATCCCTAGTGCCTACTCATCTGATATTCCCAGACTAGTTTCTAGACTATGGCAGTTATCAGTGAGGAACCCTGGATCTGAGAGCAATGCACCTAGATCTGTGAATCAAATATATTCCTCCAGAATTGTTTACCTATTTATTCAACTATAAAGCAATGAACCCAAAATGAAAATCACAATAATATTTTCAACCCAAGCTAATTTGCCTGCATAAACATACAGATCTGACCCAATTCAAAGATTATATATATTTTGGCATCCTTGGTTTTTTTTTTAATGACAATAGTTATCAACATCCTTCTACTAGGATTGGTATTAAACCATTAAAACATCACATGACTATCATTTCTTTTCTTTTTTTTTTATTAAGGAAAACAAACACATATAATAATAGCACAAATCATTATCTCCTACATTTGCTGACTCTCGTACGCTCAATGTTATTTAACATTAAGTGGTAAAAGTAACACATTCAACCAAGAACTGTACTTTTCATTGAGTGCACATGTTTACAGCTAGGACCTTGCCAATCATTTCAGGAAGCCAGAAACTATTACAGCCCATGCTCATAGATAGGTATGTCTAATCATTTGCTACCAAATGATGACTGTGGTGAGAGATGTTGAGGACTAAACCATCTTCAAGTGGCAAAAGTTGGGTCCAAGTGTCTGCAAAGAGACCCTCTGGCATTAGAAGATGATCCCTGTTTCTGATTTCACAAAGAAATTTTTTTGAATACTGCCCATGGATATTCCTAAAAATATAATGATTCCTTGTAAGCCACACTGCACAAATCAAATAAATTGCTATCCTTATCGTGGCATATATGCCACTAGTCAATGCATTATTGATTGATAGAATGCAGTTACTGTTAGATGAGACTCTATCTGCCTAATAACTCTCAAAAATAAGCACTCATAGAAAATATGATTTAATTGTTTCATATTCAAATCCACACAATTTATAAGTGGCCTCAATTTTAGTATATCTCTTATTGCTAACTAAAAAATGATTTGTTGGGAGTGATAACAAATTAACTTTAAACAAAAAATCAGCATATTTAGCCTCTAGGCTCCAATGCTTTGATTTATTAATTAGCTGTTTTGTAGTTAATTTGAGCTGTATAGGCAGTTTCTCTACCTTAAGGTAAATGAATTTGTACACTTTCCAAAATGAATTTTTAGCATTAATAATTGATTTTGACACATTAAACAAACTTCCCATATATTCTAGAAGTTCATTAGTCCACTTACTCTGAATAGGCAGTGGTCTGCCAGTAGGGTCCACCTCATCTTGTAACATATGATGAGCCAATCCCAAATATGTTGCTCTCAGTATTGTCAGTGTTCTCTGCACATAAAATGTATTTAGACTACATAAACCAAGCCCATTCGTGTCTTTCAGTCTCTGCAGTCTGGCTCAGCTGATGGTTACACACTTTCTCTTCCACAAGATGCTAGTGCAGACCGAGTTAACTGCATTTCTGAAAGAACCTGGTTGGTTTAAAAAATGGCAAGTAATAGTTAATCTGCGGGAGCACCATCATGTTTATCAGTGCTGCCTTACCAGGGAGTGATAAGTAGATCCCTGAGAAAGCACTTGTTGTACTCCTCATCTTCTTAAATAAATTATCTTGCAGTGCTCTTCTTGTAGCCATCCTGGATAAAACTACGGGGAACCTCAGCAAATTTTGGGGCTTGCTTGAATATCTTGAGGTGATGAACATGCCTTCACATATCTTCTAGGTAGCAGTCTTTTGAGGGTTGATCTTTAGCCCATATGCCCCAGTGTAATCATCCAGAAACTTATATAGTGTTGGCAGATGTTTTTGCAATGGGAGATTGTCACATCATCAACAAATGAAATGTGGCATACCTCCTCCTTTAGAGCCAGGACATATACCCTGGAAAATGCTTCTCAATAGCTGTAGTAGGGAGTTAATATAGGCTATGAAACATAGGGTACTAAGTGTCTAGCCCTGGGGTATTGATATATGAGGCTTAAACTGGCCCCTGTCTTTACTCAAATCTCTCCATACATAATAGCTTACATGAGAAAAAAAATGGCGGTCACGTGATTTTATTACCTGCCTTGGGCAAAAAATGTACATATTTAAATGAATATGGTATATATAAATACCTTTCTCTGAATCATCTATGAGATAATTAGAAAGCCCTATAATTTCAAAATTTTCCAGATAGTCTCTATAATTACCATTAAATAATTACAATGTTGTATACAGGTATTAGTGTTGTCATCTGTACTTCTGTCCAAGAAGCAAAAATTTTCAATAGTGATAAGAAAAGTATCTAATTTAAATCTGAGTCATTCTGAGATGTTATAACCATGATAATTTTTTTTTTTTTTACTAAAAGTTCAAATCTATAATATGACATTAAATGATTGATTGTACTGCCAACTAATTATCGATAACTCTTATTAGTTCACAAATAGTATTTTGTATATATATACACGATAGATGTATATTAATAAAACATTTATTAACACACAAAATATGTAAAAATATGACAGCCAAATGAATATCAAAATACACATACAATTTAGTCATTTATAATTAATCATATATATAAACATTTATACTTGTATTCACACAATTGTTTTACTAAATCACAAATCACTTCTGACAGATGAAAGAAAGCTCTCCACTTTATTCTTTCATTCTTAATTTCACATAGTTTCTACAAAAACATTTAAATTCAAAAATTCTCAAGAGGAATAATTCATTGTTCTTTCTATTTATTGTTCTGTATTAACATCTATTTTATAGCAGCAATTCACATAAAGTGACCCAAATAAACTATTTTTCATAAATACTGATGAAAATCACAATCCTTTAGTAGTAAATATTAAATGTGTAAAATGGAATTAGAATTGAGTAAGCTCTCTCTAGCTTGAAATAACTAAACAAATCCACTACCTTAACATCAGCAAAATATAGATTTTATTTACAATGAAAGTGTTAAGTATAGATTTTTTTAATTTTTAAATAAAAATACCTCTTTCTATTTAATTTTAATACTTAAGACTCTTAAATTTTTTTCTATTTTTCTAACTATAAAAATACCAAATGAACTTCCCTATTAATATTCTTATAAAACTGCCTTTAATGTCATGGGTTTATTAAACATAATGATAGACTAAGTCCCTGCATACCAATACTGTATTTTTGTTTCTAAAGTAACCTATTTAAATGAACTATTATAATGAAATATGTCAATAAACATATATATATTAATTCTAATATTCTCATGAATAAATGATGAATTCATAGTATTATTTCAGAGATCTTCCATGTAATAAAAATATAATTGCTAAATAGCTAACATTTCAGTACAATAACAAGTACTTTCCTCAAAGCTTCTTCTTTCTCAAATCATACTAATGTGTGTGATGAGATTTAAATCATTACTTTTTCCTCTTGTTATTTTCTCCTCATTTTCAAATTCTATTGATTGAGAAGTTTAAAAAATATTTTGTCTTCCAATAACTTTTTCCAAATATTGTTAATTTTCTTTTAATTCACACTTTACATTTATGCTCTTAGGTCTATTAAAAATCTCTTTGCTTCTCTTAGCATTCTCTGATCATGGTGTTCAATTTTTGCAGAATATGTGTTTTATTAAAATTGATGTCATGGTTAGTTAATTTAATGTGAGAATAAGTGGCTGGTGAATTAGATTTTCTCTAACTGCAAAATATGTTCTTCATTTATATTTATTTTACGAGGTCTGTCCAATGTATGAATGTAAACAACCTCCACATAAAATTTCACATACACCATGACATTCCAAAGGAATTTTATCTTTAGGGCATGGAAATAGTTCATTAATTTTTCTAAATGCAGTATAAATTGTATGGATATTTTCTTTAAAACATTACCAATTTTATCAATTACTCCCTTTATATATATGGCGGAACAATTAATACTCATATAAGGTCTGATTCTGAAGAAGTACAGAATTTTTATTTAGATATAATGTTTTTAATCAGACTAAAATATAATCTAAAATTGTTAACTACAAACATACATATGATAATAAAAATATTTATCTTCAAATATCCAAGATGTCATTTAATGATGACCTTTTATTCGGTTACCTACAACAACAAATCACATTCTAATAAAGAAGATTGCATGAATTGGTAGGAAAAGTGTTTAATAGAAAATTATTTGATTTTGTGAAGTAAAAATAAAAAAAGAAGAGATAATTGATTTGAGAAGTGGATATATACTTTACTACAAAGATACAAAATTGCAAACATAAATGAAATGAGTTTCATTATAAATAAAAAACAGAAAAATAACAAGATTGAAGATATAACAGATATTTATGACAAGATGACATTCAGTTTAATGCAAGATAAACACAGTTTATTCAGGTTAATGTTTAAATAAGATCTGATTCTGAAGAAGTACAGAATTTTTATTTAGATATACATAAATATTTTTAATCAGATTAAAGTATAATGTAAAATTGCTAATTGGGATGCTTTAATAGTAAATGAAAAAATGAAAAGATTGTGAGTAGATTTGAATATGAAGTCAGAAGTAAAAGAAAATAAAATATAATGAATTATTTTTTGAGAAAAATCCAAAATAGAAATAATAAAAAAAAACATCCAAATGAAGGGTCAGTAGAGTTGGGAGTAAATTTTGATTAACAGAAAATATATTTCAAAACTACATGTAATAAATTTCCTAGATTCAAAATTATTGATCAGTGTAAAGCTAGAAAGATAAAATTTATTTAAAAAACAGGGATTAACAGTGAATAATTCTAACCGTCACAAATATTTTACTGAATTTATGCGAAAACTTGCAAATACTTTTAAAATATTTATAAAGTTTGATGACAATTCAATCTTGAATATTCAGTAAGAAAATAACTGATTCCCTGCTAAAGTTAATACACTGATGATGCAAAAATATCAATTCATTAGTAAACGTTGGAGTGATACAAAGCAATGTATGAAGAAAAGAAGAAATATGAAAATATTTTAAAATGATCAATTTAAAAGAATTGAAAGTCTGGAATTCTGTAAAGAGGTATAAAAAAAAGTTAATAATATAAGAAATGTAAATGTGAATTGGCAAGAAAAGGATAGAATAACAGTTTCAAGATAAAAACACAATACCTAAGTATTGGAAAATTGTTTCAGCAATTAAAAATTATGACCCTATTACTACAAAAAAGAATTTAACATCAGAAATGTGAAAAAATATTATAAAAGAATATACCAGTGTTTGTCAACCTGTGGGTCACGACCCCTTTTGAAGGTCGAATAACCCTTTCACAGGAGTTGCCTAAAACCAATGGAAAACATATTTTTGATTCATAACAGTAGCAAAATTAAAGGTTAGGAGTCACCACAACATAAAAAACTGTATTAAAGGGTTGTGGCATTAGTTTGAGAGCAACCGCCTCCTTTACAATATTTTCTGAATTACCAAGTATTTTAAACAAATAAGTAAGACAAGAAATTAAATGAAAAATTAAAGAGTTTCTAAAAATTACAATTATTATTATTTTAAAAACAGTTGAAGGAATACAGAAATTGTTGGAAAAGCTACTAATTAAAATCTAAATGATAAAGAAGTATTAGGTAACATTAAGAAACTTACAGAAATTCTAACCAGAAGACAGATTCATTAATGGTTTTTTAAAATTCTCATTTACACCAAATATCCATAAATCCAATAGTCATTAATTATATGGTTCATGATTTGTGTTTGACTACATCTGAATAGATCACTGATTATTAAATTCCATTCTTGAATCTGTTCATGAGACTCTGGTTGCATCTAGGAAATGCAGATCTAAACTAGCTTTATTATTGAATCTGGAAAAAAAAATTTGTTTAGAATCTCATGAGAATTCCACTTTTTATATTACCACTCTTCAATTGTAGATTCTTGGTAGAACATCAAAAAGAAAATCATGATCTGAGACCATCTTAGGTGGCAAAACTATATTATGAGTTATCTTCTTAAAAACTTTATACATTTTCTGTGAAGCAACTTCTTATATTTAGAAGAGGAATATATAAATGAACAGGAAGCCACTGCAAAGGAGTAGACTTGAATAGGCCATTAATATTTATTATGGTAATATTAAATTGACTATCCAGAAGTTTAGTGTGGGCATTTTTTCTCCAAACTAGACAGAGTATTCACCAGTAAAATATACTAGTGATAAGAAAATTATCTAAATTCCAATAGTGCCAGCTAACTTTCCAAGGAAGGAAGTTATTCCTAGAAATTAATTTTCATCAAACTTTAAATAAATGAGGAAAATAAGTTTAGTCTATTGTTGAAAATTGCATTCAGACTATATTTCCACATTGTGATAAAAAATTGAACATACTCTATTCACTAGATTAAAAATTAAAACTCCAGTCTTTGGAAAAGATTTCCAATCTTTTCATATCCTCCTGACAGACTTTTCTATACAGAAAAGAATGTTGTTGTTTTTTTGAGAAATCAAAGTAATAACAACATGGATACATTTTCTGCATTGCTTCTGAAAGATTATGGATGAATATAACAAATAAAGTTAAGTGTGAAAATTGAACCCTATGGTGAACAAGTATAAAATATGAAACCACTATAATTACTATTGTCACTTAAATTTTTCTGTTGGAGAGCATTTTATTAAATAAATTAATGTTTTTTATTTTTTAAGAAATTTTTAAGAGATATTTTTTACAAACAGAGTTATAAGCTGAGATTAATTCAATAAAAAAATAGCAGTTTTTAATTTACTATGAAAACGCTTTTCAAATGTGAAAAGTTTACGATAAAACTTTTTTGGAACAGCTTCTTACTGACAAGAATTCAGCCTATTCTATAGTTAAATGTCTCTCAACTGTAGGCAAAATTTTTATTAATACAATTATTTCAAAAAGCTTGTATGGATTAAATAATAATGATATTAAGCAATAATTTTTTTATGCATTGCACTTTAACTTGCCATTAAAAAACAAATTGTCAAACATTGGTGGTCGAGAGGTCAGCACAGCTACCTTACAAGAAGTTGTCCCGGGTTAGTGGGTTCGGTTCCCAGCAGATGCTATGACACATGGGATATTTATGTAATCATTTTGAGACTTTTTTATTGCCTCCAAATTTATCAACAGAGATTTGATAACAATTTTAAGTGATAACCTTTTTCTGCAATTTTTATTTAAAGTTTTTATTTTTATTTTGTAACTTTATTGAATAGTTTTAAATATGGCATTTTTTTCTTTATTTTGTAAAACAACAAAAAGTGTAATTTTTAAATTATTTATTTGTACATTTCATAAATTTTTATAATTTTTTTTTTTAGATGTGATTACAATATTTTTCCCCCATTCATAATAATATTATTTATTATAATTTTATATTGCATCTTAATTATACATGTCTTTAATATTCTATCCATTACTATATAATTTTATTTATATAATTTAGACATAATGAACAATTATATGTCTCTATTGTGCTCGATGTTATCAATAAAAATCTGTATTAAAAAAAAGTATTTCTTTACTTAACACTAATATATCCATATCATTACAGTATTTATAACTTTTCTTTTTTAAATATAAAATATTTAATATATAAAATTTCAGATTATTTAGTCTGCACAGGAATTAAAATAATAGATAGAATTTACTCTTTTGCTTAAATTTACATCAAAAAACTAAGCTCATATAACAACAGAGCTAAAAGATAGATGGTATCATTCTATCTTTAGTAGTTTGTTGATGTTTATATAATTCAGTAGAAGATTATTTCTGTTTCAATTATATTTAACATATATCATTTAATTATTTATATATTTAAATTTTGCTATAATTTAAAATATATGCACTGTATACTCTATAAATTATTTCTACCATTACATTTCAACACATCCTTTTAGCTCCTATTATATAATATGCATTTTGACTGCAACAGATTGTCAATTAGAATTATCTTATCCTTTCCAATAGTAGTATATATCTATGTGAATTATATAAACATTTACAAAAGCCCTATCTTTCAACCAGCACTTATTCATTTATTCTATTTATTAATACTTCATAGAATAATGACATCCGAATATTTAATATCAGCAGTAAAAATCATTTATGTGCAACTAAGATTATTAGTATTGTATTTATTTTAAGATTATGTTTCAATAATTACTTTTTACAAAATAAAACTTTTATAAATTAATTTATATAATAATATATATTCGCATAAATGTTGTGGATATTTATATATAAAAGGTAGTCTATATATTTTAAATTTAGCTTTTATTCTTGCTTAGCATGCTTTCCATATATAACAATATCATTACCATAGCACTTTCACTATGAATACCAAATTATCTGATCTAAGGCAAGTAAATAGGCATTATAATATTATGACTATTTAAAACACTTTAATCATTGTTAGTAGCAGTTTAAAGTTATCTCATGAACTTTAAATGATTCCTGAATTTATATATAATAGTATTTATAGAAATAATGTCATGCATGTGTATTATATATAAATTCAGGAATCATTTAAAGTTCATGAGATAATTTAAACTGCTACTAACAATGATTAAAGTGTTTTAAATAGTCATAATATTATAATGCCTATTTACTTGCCTTAGATCAGATAATTTGGTATTCATAGTGAAAGTGCTATGGTAATGATATTGTTATATATGGAAAGCATGCTAAGTAAGAATAAAAGCTAAATTTAAAATATATAGACTACCTTTTATATATAAATGTCCACAACATTTATGCGAATATATATTATTATATAAATTAATTTATAAAAGTTTTATTTTGTAAAAAGTAATTATTGAAACATAATCTAAAATACATACAATACTAATAATCTTAGTTGCACATAAATGATTTTAACTGCTGATATTAAATATTTGGATGTCATTATTCTATGAAGTATTAATAAATAGAATAAATGAATAAGTGCTGGTTGAAAGATAGGTATTTTGTAAATGTTTATATAATTCACATAGATATATACTACTATTGGAAAGGATAAGATAATTCTAATTGACAATCTGATGCAGTCAAAATGCATATTATATAATAGGAGCTATAAGGATGTGTTGAAATGTAATAGTAGAAATAATTTATAGAGTATACAGTGCATATATTTTAAATTATAGCAAAATTTAAATATATAAATAATTAAATGATATATGTTAAATATAATTGAAACAGAAATAATCTTCTACTGAATTATATAAACATCAACAAACTACTAAAGATAGAATGATACCATCTATCTTTTAGCTCTGTTGTTATATGAGCTTAGTTTTTTGATGTAAATTTAAGCAAAAGAGTAAATTCTATCTATTATTTTAATTCCTGTGCAGACTAAATAATCTGAAATTTTATATATTAAATATTTTATATTTAAAAAAGAAAAGTTATAAATACTGTAATGATATGGATATATTAGTGTTAAGTAAAGAAATACTTTTTTTTAATACAGATTTTTATTGATAACATCGAGCACAATAGAGACATATAATTGTTCATTATGTCTAAATTATATAAATAAAATTATATAGTAATGGATAGAATATTAAAGACATGTATAATTAAGATGCAATATAAAATTATAATAAATAATATTATTATGAATGGGGAAAAATATTGTAATCACATCTAAAAAAAAAAATTATAAAAATTTATGAAATGTACAAATAAATAATTTAAAAATTACACTTTTTGTTGTTTTACAAAATAAAGAAAAAAATGCCATATTTAAAACTATTCAATAAAGTTACAAAATAAAATAAAAAACTTTAAATAAAAACTGCAGAAAAAGGTTATCACTTAAAATTGTTATCAAATCTCTGTTGATAAATTTGGAGGCAATAAAAAAAGTCTCAAAATGATTACATAAATATCAAGAGAGGCTAAAACTCACTCTCTAGGTTTAATTTTATTGAAAAAAAGAGATTGAAATTTGTGAGATGGTTTTAAATAGAAAATAGTACCTTAGAAGCCACAAAGCAAATAATGTAAAAAATATATATAGATGGCTAAATATCTAATATGTAGCCAAAAAAAAAAAAAAAAGCATAAAATACAATCAACATTTCCCATTTTTAACATTGAGAAGTTTAAAATCTGTAACACACAGACTACTCACAAACATGCTTTAATGTAAAGTTAGGAATAAACATATAAAAAAATCCTCCTCTTGCTAGCACTATTTAATTTTTTCTTGCTCAAAACCACTTTTCACCAGAAATAACGAATTGAAAATATAAAGCTATATGTTTTGAGTAGTGAAATGTAAACATTGAAGAATAGAAATACATTAACAAACAAGTAAATTTAATTTTAAATCAGTAGAGAGTTCCTAAATATTGATACACTACTTAAAATTTTAATATTAAAACATTCTGATTGCGATTCCTCTTTTGATTGCTATGTTTTTTTGTATGTTTGTTTTTTATTTTGTCACATACTTAAATTTTTATGATAAATACAAAAAAATTAATTAAAATTTTAGTACTAAGATTTCTATTTAATTAAATATGTATATATTTTAATGGGATGGGGGAAAAAGAGTGATAGAAAATTTATTTCAAATAATGACAATTTTAAAATTAAATATTAAAGTAATTTTTAATTAAGTAATGAAAAATATTAATGTTTAATATCCAAAAAAATACATAAATAATATTACAAAGAGCATGAGATCCTGAGATCTCTGAGAGATTAGCCAGCAAGATCAGTTAGATGTTAACTCCTTAGAGCAACCATAATCATAATTGACTATACATCAACCAGCATCATAATAAGTCAAAGTAAATATGAGTAATACTCCAAGTAATAACCATTCATCAACATGAATGATCCATCAATCAAACTACATCAGAATAAAATCAACAGTCCATCTTGTGACTGGATTGAGAATGGGTCTTCTATAGACCAGACTAACTATTGAACCTTTGCCATCTTGGGCAATTATTTAAACATAACTTAGATGTATTAACTAAGTGTTCATCCATCAGAATACATAATAATAGAAAATCAAAAAAAACCAATGATGCTGGGACATTAAAACATGCTGATCATTATCAATACTCTGGCCACTTAGTACCATTAATGTACTGGCCATTATAAACTTAATTTCTAATAGAGACCAAACTAAATAAAATGTAGTGCATGGAATTTGAAACATATCCTCTTTATGCCAACCCAGGAATTATCATCATCATCTGCATGCTCATACACTAAATACATCTCCATTTATATATTAGCCATTATACACGAATCTAGCTCAGAAGAACACGAGCTCTATAACTGTTATGATGATCAAGAGAATGATGCAATACAATCTTAACAATTGAATTCAAATTTATTAATAACAATATAAAAAATGAAATTAATATCTTTAGAATAAGACTATGAACATATCAATTAATCATTCTGATTTTGATTAATATACTATAATAAAAATATATTACATTGTGATTTACATGATTAATACACAAAATTCAAGTTATTTCACTGATTTACATATATATTCCATATAATTTATTTAAAACCCAATCAGCACGCAGACTTTATTAAAATAAAATTATTAAAAAATAATATTTCATAATTAATTCCATTTGAAAATTATACATAAAATTCAGACATACATATTTATCTATGAGCATATAGATGATATGAATTAATATAAGTAGTCTTTTTTTCAGTCAATAAAAGTATTTTCCTTTTCCTTCTTTTAAAAAAAAAGTCAATTTTTTTGACAGGTAACTGAAGTTTTTTTATGGTAGGTTACTCTCAATTAATTAATTACATCTTTAAATTAATCTTTTTTGAAGTTCTCTTTTTTTCAAAATAAATTGTCCATGAATCAATCATTACTTTTAGATTTTAATTCAATTCAAACAAAATGATGTACTTGTTATCTTTCAAAATATATAGATTTTTAATGTCATTTTACCAAAAAAATTATTTAAAATTTCCTTCTCATTATATATAATGTTATTCACCATTGTATATACATTTATCTGGTGCTTCTCCTTGTGAGATGTTCTTGGTGCAAAAAGTATAGTTCAGGATTGACAAAATCATGATGATATAATCAGATATGTTTGCATTCTTCCTTTGGTCTAGGGCTTGATGAGCTTCATTCCAAAAAACTGTCTTCTAGAACACATTTGTACATGTTAACTGATCCATTTTAAGTTGACCCAGTCTTCAAGTGAATCAAAATTCTAGTATATAGAACTAATAGGCTGCTCACTGCTGGATCTATTGGCTTAACTTCAGCTACATCTTCATGAGAGCTATTTTTATTTTCATAACTCTCCAAACACTAATTCTGCTTCACAAAAATATTAAGACAAGACCTGTTTTCAAAAAAATTACCATCCAAACTTTGCAGCTAACTTATTTAGCCACTGCTTCTCAACATATTAAATCCAGACTCTTCTGGCCAGCTCTTACAAAAACTGCAAACCAGTTCTTTTATAGAATCATCTAAGGTAACAACAGCACTAATTTAAAAACTTTTTTCCTTATCTCTCTTGAGTGGAAACAATTTTAATCCCTCCAAAAGCACTTTTAAGTAAAAATTATGCTTGGAAATCTTATCAAAGATTTTTAAAAATAGATAATAGAAATGCATACAAGCATTAATTAAAAGTAGATATTTTATACAAGTTTTAATTAAAATATTTTCAAAGATAGATATTTTTACGATTATCAGTAGACAAGTTTGTTTTTAAATTTCAAAATCAAAGTTACAAATATTAATATTTAGACTTTTTAAATGTTTTAATTTATAATAAAATTCTGTTTTAAATTTAGAGTTATTTAAGCCATTATTATTTTTATTTCAAGAAATGTAGAAAAATATCTACAAAAATTTGTTTATTTCTACTTTTCCTTTACTTTGTGTGTGTGTGTGTATATGTACACACACAACTATGTTGCTGTGTACCATGTAACCCAACTGGTTACAATATATATTAACAATGTTTTGTATAATTGAAGATAGCTTTTGTCTTTTGCTGAATAAATATGTTAGCAATACTTTGTTTACTTTTATTTTTGATTATTTTCTTAGATTTTTATGTGAAAAAAATGAATACTTAACATGCTATTTTTATGTACAAATAATGATTAAATTTTATTATAGATTACAACCACTGGAAGTACCATAATGTTTAAAATATCTAGATATCCATGTATCTAACTTGCCTATGATTCAAATATCCTTACAATCCTCCGCCAATGTAAATTCAAATATCAAGATATCGGTGTGGTAAGAAAATAGGGTACTTATTGTTTAGACAGGCTAGCTGCTTGGTGGCATTCTTATCTGTTAAAACCGCACTATTATTACTATTCTGGACTGACATTTATTAAGCTATTTACGATTGACAACTTATGAATGAACATTGTTTGTTCAAATGGAATCATTTTATTTGTAAATTAATTATTTTTTGTAAAATGTAATTATTTTATGCAAAGTAACTGTAAATAATTTACCAACGAACATTATTTGGTAAATTAATACTTTTATTTATGAATAAGTGTTTTGTAAAATTGTGTAAAACAAAAACTTTTTATGTTACAACAATATAGATAAACACAATGAACCAAAAGTATACTGCATGCTACTCATTCTACTGCTTTGAAAGTGGTGTTTATCACCTAAAATGGCCTTAAACAAATCTTGATGTTTGTGCAGACATCACAGAAAATTCACTCAAATAGTTGTCTATCGAGTGTCTCGGTGTCCTGTGCTTCTTTTTGTTGGACCACTTGAGTACCCCCTGAATATGTTTTATATTTTGAGTGTGGACATCTGTGCTAGGGTCAACAAAGTTGTAATGGTGATTTACCATGAGGTGCTTAAAACTGGCCAACCCTAAATCACAGCTTCTATACCCCTTCCAACTGTTCAAATAGATGGTCAATCTGGGCTGTATATTTTCATGGATGGCCTTCAAAAAAGTAGAGTCAAAGCATGATGGAATGGTTGTCATGAAGCAGTCTCCTGTCTCATGGCACAATCCGCCAAAAATCCATTGCTGAGGAAGCATTCCTTGATGACTCTTTCTGCATGTAAATAGTGTCTCGTCTATCACAACTGTCAACCCTGGACTGAAAAAACATGATGGCCTCACTTTCTCTCCCTGCCAATTGCCAAAGATTTCAATGCAGCTTAATGAATTCAGCTATTTTTTTAGTATCGTAGAGATTCTCAGGCAAAATGTCCATCAACATGTTATCACGTGTCAACTTTATTCTAAAATACACTTTCCAAATTTCTGACCCCTTCAAAAATCAGTAGGGAAGCATGTGAACAGGATAACAATTTATAGGACACAATATTATGTCACTTTACTTGTAAGATGATTATTTGAAAGACAATATTTAAAGAGTTATGGTAACTTAAAGTACATCTACCCTCAACTCATATCGTATTAAAGTTTTAATACTTAGCATATTTATAAACTGCATAACAGCATATTATGTAGCCACTTTTTGCATGGAAATCAATGGCATATTTCTGTGCTTTTGCAAAAAAATCATGCCACCAAATGAATATCCTGGCTATAAAACAGCCGAAGGCAGCCACCTAAATAGCACATTTCTGTGCTTTTGCAGAGAAATAATGACACCAAAAGGCTGGCCTGTCTAAACGAAAATAATATACATATATTAAAAGACTATTAAATTAATATATAATATGCAAAAATACGATTAAACTATATCAGAAATCTTTCAACAAAGTTTAAGAATCACTAAATATTTATTTTTAAAATAAATATTTAAATAGAAATAAAATGAAACTAAATTCTCAGAAAAATGACATATAGAAATGTTTATTATAAATAAGTTTATATATATATAAAACTATGATAAAATTAGAAATATCATTTTTAATTAATTATGGTTTAAATTTAAAATATCAGCCAGATTTATAATGATATGCTTAACAAAACCTAAAATAATTTAACTGAAACACAGGCTTATTATATACGTGTCTACATATGTAATATATAGGGTATATGAGCACAGACTTTCAGATGACCCATCACTCTCCACTCTATCTAATAACACTGATACACTCAAGCACATATATGCTGAATAGATAATCACAAATATAATTTGCTAGAATAACAATAGACAATAAATCTTGTTCAAGTTTTAATTAGATTTAGGATATTTCTGGATATAATCAGCCTGTAACCAATTCAGCACATTGCCCAATATCAAGTGGTAAATAAATATCTAACAATTTTTAGTTAGAGAATAAACAAGGATGCTAAATACAGGCATTCCTCTAGTTAAAAATTAATTGGTTTCTGATGTGTGTTTGGAAGTCGAAATTATTTGAAAGTAAATATAAAAAACACATCAAAAAGAGTTTTCAAAATACAGTATTTATTTTTTATTGATTAGTAACTGGAGTTTTGTTTACAAATTTATCAAGTGTTAATTGAATTGTATTATTTTTTTCTCTTGATAAAGAATTCTGCAACCTTCTGAGTCTTTTTCTATTACCCTTCATACACGAGATATATGCTTTTCATTGGGATCACATTCTTCCATGATGATTAAAAATTTTCAAGATGCATGAAGCCTTCATTCATATTCTTGATTGTCAAACTCTTAACAATAAATTCATTATCAGATTCTTCTTCAGTCTGTATTTCATTAATCTCTTGTAGTTTAATTAAGTCTTCATTTGACAGAGATTCTGAGTGAGATTGCATTAACTCATCAATATTGCTTGCTACAAATTCAACAGCAGTCTTCTTTTAATTCTTTCTTCCAATCTTCATGCAAACTATGAACCTTAGCTTGAATAATTAATAAACTCACTGGGATGCTTTTTTGATGTTGATCTTCAATCCATAAAGCCAAAGATTTCTCTATTTCATCCATTACTCTGCCATGTATTTTTGAAACAATTCTTTGAAGAAATATTTCCATAATTTTTAACATATTCCTTAATTTTGTTCTTGTTTTTCACAATTGTTTATATTGTTGATCAGTTTAAATTACGTGTGAATGTGCGATTGAAGAAAAAGATTCACCATTTTCAGAATGTATAATTATATCCATTTTTGACTTGACTGTTCGGGATTTATGAGACGTTGATTTTTTTTTTTTTGGTTGTATCAACACTGCTATTTTTTCTCTCACTCATGTTTTTAATTAATAAGAATGAAAAAAATTAATTAAAACAGTAATATATACAGTGTATATGTAACATAATCATGCATAAACTACTTTTAAAAACAAGTGCTAATCAAGATGATTCTGTTCAGGACAGACTCTGATGATGTTAAAAATAAAAGTAATTAATATCAGAGATGAGAAGATATACTGTATTTTACTGTATATAAGTTCTTATTGTTCTTTAAAATATACTTTTAATTATTCTCTAAATTCCAAAGTTTATCTTTGTTTAGAAAAAATTCAATTATGAATGTAGATAAATAATTTTTTTTTATCAGATATTGTAAATTTGTAGTGTTAATTACTAAAAATAATTTTTTAATTATTAAAGTACATTCAAATATCAGCCTTTCAAGCTAATTGAGCACGTGCCTTTTGAAAGTGTTAAATAAATGAATACTTTCCTTTCCAATCCACGATATAGTATTTATGCAGAAATAAAAAGGATCCTTTTATTCCTATGACTCAAATTCTTTTATATGAGCAAATCTGAAGAACTGTTGAGGAGAGCGGGAGTAGAATTCTCACTTTAAATTACTATTTACGATGTTTTTTGACTGAATGACGTCGGTGAAATTATTTAGAATTTACTAAACATCATTCTTGAAAGGCTGATATTTGAATGTAATATAATTGTAAACACGGTGCTAGATAAAATAATTGCTTAATTATTAAAGTAGTAAAATACTGTACAATTTTGAATACCCATTTCTTTCTATAGGATATAGAACTAATTATATATGAAAGAATGTGCATAGATAAAGATCTAAAGTCCAAAAACGATTATGTAATAGTGAAATATTTATAACTCAAGTGTTCATATCTAAGAGACTGCCTGTATTATAATATAATCTTCTATAGTTTCTCTTCCTCTTTCCTTCTTTATTTTTGCTTTTCTAATATATAACATATAATAACCACATTCCACTCTTTTTACACTTTAAAGCAAAATATTTATTAATAATACAGTTTCGACTGTCCCTAGCAGTCTTTGTCATATCTACAAAAATTTAAACATTATAACAATACAACCATATTGCATATATATATATATCTATTAAATTTTTACAATTTTACCAACTTATGTATTAACCTCATTTTATATATAAAACTTACTATTATATAACTTTAAAATCTACTTTACCCTTTATTTCTATTCTTAATTATTATCATATTTATATTTATTCACTTTTTCCTTTGCCATAATTTTATAAATTCAATGTAATATTTATGAAATCTTTCTTATATTACTATATTCATATATTAAACCTTATTTAACATATTACTATATTCACAAATTTAACCTTATTTTACATTTCCTTAATTCCATTTTACCCATATTTTATTCCTGCTTACTTCCATTTACTTATCCTTTATAAAATTATTTTAATTCTTATATGTATTTTTATTTGTTACACTATTATCTATTAAAACTCTCACTTTTCCACCATTTTCTTTCCCATCATACACTCTAATTTTTTTATCTATATACAGCGCCCTCTATTATCTATTATACAAACTACTTATTTATTTTATTTCTTATGTTTTCACTGTTTATTTTATACTAAAATAGTTTTTAACCACTTTCTCTAGTAAAATTGCCTCCCTTATATTTTTCTATCCCTCCTACTTTCACAACTTATTCTAATATTTTCTTTCTCTAGTTTATGACCTGTCTCCATAAAATGCATATATACTGGTGATCTTCTATCATATTTATGTTGTTTTAACCTAGTATATATAGAATTTTTCATCTCACCAACACATTTATTTGTAATCCCTTTATCCTTACATTTTCTACATTCTATCTCATAAACCCCATTTATATATTTTTTCTCCTCACTTATGTACCTATTATCATTTTAAAATATTCATCACATTTTTCTTCCTTTTATTCACTACTTTATATTTAATATCATTTTTAAATTCTTTATTAATGTTTCTACTAATATTATTAATTCCCCTTACTATATTACTATCATTAACTTTTATTCCTATGTATTTCTTCTTTTCTTTTCCCTTCATCCTTTCCCTCTTTTTTATATAACCCTTCTATCTTTTTTATATTCTTTTTTATTAACTTTTCTGGGTATTCATTTTTCTTAAAATCTTCCTTTATTCTATTTATTTCGATAAAAAAAAATATTATGAAAAAATATATGAAGTAAAAACAGAAGTGTATAAAAAATGGGTATTACAAATGCAATGAATTGGGGTTCTAATATGGATATAAAGCATAAGATTAGTGCTATAAGTTATAAGGTATATAGAGCAAAATATTATTGTGATGAAGGAGAGGAATATGATAAAGAAATAAATAGAATAAAGGAAGATTTTAACAAAAATGAATACCCTGAAAAGGTAATAAAAAAAGAATATAAAAAGATAGAAGAGTTATATAAAAAGAGGAAAAGAATGAAGGGAAAAGAAAAGAAGGAACACATAGGAATAAAAGTTAATGATAGTAATATAGTAAGGGGAATTAATATTATTAGAAAAATTAATAAAGAATTTAAAAATGATATTAAATATAAAGTAGTAAATAAAAGAAAAATGTGATGGATATTTTAGATAATAGGTACATAAGTGGGGAGAAAAAATATATAAATGGGGTTTATGAGATAGAATGAAGAAAATGTAAGGATAAAGGGATTACAAATAAATATGTTGGTGAGACGAAAAATTCAATATATGCTAGGTTAAAACAACATAAATATGATAGAGGATCATCGGTATATATGCATTTTATGGAGACAGGTCATAAACTAGAAAAAGAAAATATTAGAATAAGTTATGCAAGTAGTAGTAGGGATAGAAAAATAAGGGAGGCAATTTTAATAAAGAAGAGAAATCCAAATATTATTAGAGAAAGTGGTTTAAAAACTATCTTAGTATAAAATAAATAAAATAAACAGTGAAAACTTATAAGAAATAAAATAAATAAGTAGTTTCTATAATAGATAATAGAGGGAGCTGTATATAAATAAAAAAATTAGAGTGTATGATGGGAAAGAAAATGGTGGAAAAGTGAGTTTTAGTAGGTAATAAGGTAAAAAATAAAAATACATATAATAATTAAAGTAATTTTATAAAGGATAAGTAAATGGAAGAAGCAGGAATAAAATATGGATAAAATGGAATGGGATAAGATAATTAAACATTAAGATAATAGATGAAATGTAAAATAAGGTTAAATTTGTGAATATAGTAATATGTTAAATAAGGTTAAATATATGAATATAATAATATAAGAAAGATTTCATAAATATTACATTGAATTTATAAAATTATGGCAAAGGAAAAAGGTGAATAAATATAAATATGATAATAATTAAGAATAGAAATAAAGGGTAAAGTAGATTTTAAAGTTATATAATAGTAAGTTTTATATATAAAATGATGTTAATAATTAAGTTGGTAAAATTGTAAAAATTTAAGATATATGTATAAAATATGGTTGTATTGATATGTTTAATTTTTTGTAGATCTGATGAAGACTGCTAGGGACAGTTGAAACTGTAATATTAATAAATATTTTGCTTTAAAGTGTAAAGAGTGGAATGTGGTTATTATATGTTATGGACTGCCTGTACTTGAATCTCTCAGTAAATGATAAGCCTATTGAGCAATAGCTTCTTCTTTATTATTTCTTTCTGGAGGACTTGGGGTTTTTTTTCACCTGTTAGTGAATTATTCAAAAGGCTATTTTACACATTTATTTAAATAAATAGGATATCATTTTTTCCATAAGTTTAAAGAAAATTTGATAGGAAATGACAAATTAAACATTTAATATTGCTTCATTTCGTAAATAAATTTAGTGTAAACTTTTAACTTGAAATAAAATACAATTTCAACCACTTAAAGATGCCAAATGAGATTTCAGTACTTTCATGTCATAGCTGGTGTAGAAATAAGTGTTTATTTTAATATTAGCAATTTCTGAATAACTTGAAAATATAGTTTACTTTCATCAATGTTTAGTGAGTTAATTTATATTAATTTGCTTAGGATGATTCACTACTTACCATATTTATAAATATGTGTGTAAAATAAAAAACAGTGAAATTTATATATTAATTTGCTTAGGATGATTCACTACTTACCATATTTATAAATATGTGTGTAAAATAAAAAAACAGTGAATGAAAACTCATTATTTATCAAGCTAACCAACTATTAGATGGTTAAATTTTTAATATTTTTAAATTTATTTTACATCTAGCCTACATTGGATAAATAGTTTAATTGACTATCTAAAGAAAAAAATCCTAAATTTATTTAGAACAACGGTTCTCAACCTATGGATCATGACCTCTTTGAGATTTTAATTCACAGGGGTTGTCTAAGACTATTGGAAAAATTCATAACAGTAGCAAAATTAAAGGTTGGGGATCGCCACAACATAAGAACTGTATCAAAGGGTCATGGCATTAGGAAGGTTGAGAACCACTGGTTTAGAATCTAAAAAAAATCCTAGTTTTAGTAAGCCTAGATTCGAACTCTAGGTCATAGGTAAGCTAGTTACTATATCACAAATACTAATATATATATATAAACATCAATATTGGTTGGTTCAACATATATGTGTGTGTTATTTGCTTTTATGTTAAATCACAAATCTATTGGTCAAAAACATTCAGTGTTTGTAAAAGCTTTATTTAAACAGATGGCAATAAAAAACCAATTTTAGATATCTTATTTCTATAGAAATCTCTAATGGTCTCAATGTTATTCAAACAATTCACTTTAAAGAAGTATATTATTAAAAACAACAGCAAAAAACGGACTGTTTGTATGATATCAAAGATTTTTTTTTTTTAAATAATTTTTACTGACCATATTATTTATCGATTTAAACATTAACTAAAATTTATGTATGCAAATTTTAATATGAAAAAATATGAAATGCTGCAGTAATAATTCTGAAAACCAGATATTTGTAAAGAGTATATCTAAGCTATATTCTTGAATACATGAAGACAATGGTAAAGAAATTTATCAATGACAACTTCATATTACAATCAAGTTTTGTTTTATGTTCACTGTACTAACATTTACTTAATCATAAGAACTTTATTCTTCAGCTAAGAAAGATTTCCATTTACCAACATATATGGCATGATTGGTCAGAATCTAGTTCTATATTAGTCTAAGAACTACTCAAACATTCTATATATATATATATAAAGCTTTATCTAAGCTTAAAATCTCAATTCAATGATATAAAAGATAGCCACTATGCATAAAACTCTTCTTAGTGATCTATGAGTGTAGATATAATAAACTTTTCAAGCTTTTACAATATTAAACCAATCAATTTTAAATTAATATTATAATTTAAAATTATCAAGGATTATGGTTTCTTTGTTTGTTTGTTAGTTAAAAAATTTATTTAATATTCAACTATCTTTAAATTTCAAAATTATAAAAGAATATGTATTTACCTAATACTAGATAAATGTAAAAACAATGGGCAGTTAAATTATTTGACATAAATAATATAAATGAATTATTCTTAATTATATGTTTTACATGTATTAAATTTATAGATCAAATATTCCTTTATGAAGTAGATTCACATATGAAGATTTTGAATTTTTAAGTAACAAAAAGTTGAAATAATATAATAGTTGCAAACAATATAAAAACAATTATCAATCAATAATTCATAATTATTAAACAAAAGCTAGAATATAATTATCTTTAATATCAATATGATAAGTTTGCATGAACATTGTTCTAAAAAAAATATATGGATTCAGAAAGTACTTTGGAACTTACTATATACTTGGTACAAATGTTTTTTTGTAACCCGAGGCTTGCATGGTAAATGAAGAGTTACAAATGGTATCACTAATTAATATTAAGCATTTTATGTAAAAATTACATAGAATAAATCATTGAATATCTCACTATAAATTAGTAATGTAAAGTTAACAAAAATGTCAGCCATGGAAAAAAAAAATCACTTGAAATGCCAAAAATAATATGGACTATGAACTATTGTAACATATAAAAACATTTTTATATAAAAAAAACACACAAGATAAATCCTTTTATATTGCCATGATATAATTATTTTATTACAAAATTAAAAATCAGTAGCGTTTGCGGAAACAGTAACTCAACATTCTAAATTTTGCCAGTAAGTTAGTTACATATATCAAATAGAAATCCATAACACTCCAAATAATTTACAAAATGAGATTTTAAAATAGTTCATATCAATTCATTTGTAAAGATAAGAATCTGACAAAACTTTTTTTAATAATAATATAGAATAAAATTTATATAATTTTTTGTTAATGTTTCATATGTAATAATTATTTAAAATCAATATTCTATTAATTAAAGCAATTAGTATTGATAACAAAATTTTATTTTTAAAAATGTACACATTCCATAATTGTCCTAATATTGCATTACCTTTCAAATTCTCCAAAAAAATCCTAACAGAAACAATTTTTCCAGCTTTGATGTTGCAATGGTAAAATTCTCACTGTACATGAGTTTTATGGGATTGAATCCAAAGATATATAATAATATATTCAAAGTTATAATGATCTATTCAATGTGTATCATAAATTCTGGTTCAAATAAATATGACAGTTGAATGGTTAATAAATAAAAGAAAACAAAATACAATTCATTTATATAATATTAACCAATATAATGATGATAATTTATAACTTAAAAATCCAAGTATTCCCAAAAGTGTTTTATTTGTTTTCAGTTTGAATAAAAGAAACTCAAAGACACCAAACCTTCTAAAAAAAAAAAGTTTACTCTTGGAAAACTTTGAGAAGAATGATCATCATCAGTTACTACTGCCATCCCAGAATGTTCTCCAATGGATTGCATGATTTCTCAGGGCTGTGGTTATTAACTAGTATATGTGTGTAAAAAGCATATATTTAGATTGAGTTACAAACACATACTAAATGGATTAATTTTTTTAAAAAATGTAACAATTTATTAATAATGAATAAATAAAACTGTTGCATACATACTTGCAACTATTAACAGATACACAACATTCTAAATATCATAATAGTAAAAGGTAATTTAAGTTTAAGATCTTATATTGAAACAGTCACAAACCATGGTTTTGTAGATATCATTCTTTTAATATTTTACTATTGTCTTCATTAGCTCTTTCAATGATGATAGTTCTTTTCTTTGAACACTGTTAATGTTAGACACTAATTATAGCAGCACTGGTGATGTTACATGAGGTATAAATATCAGTATCTTTAGTAACTCATGCAGCACTGTCTTATTTCTTCCTTCACAGCATTATAGAGGCATTGCACAGGCTGATTTTGCAAACTTCAGCATCAGTTTCTGGAACTGACTGTATTTTCCAGTTTGTTTTGGCTGGTGTGGTTTTTCTTTTGCCTAACCATACTTTATATATATTCTTCTGCTAGATAAAGTCATCATATTGGCTATTATAATGAGTATTGACAAATACTAAAAAAATAGTAAAATATATCTATCCAAGTTTTACAGTGAAAAACACTTTTAATTAGTGGCTGAATCTCTCTTCAGCATGGATCACTGTAACACTGCTTCAAAAGTAGTTGAAACTGGAATGCAAAGCAATGTGGAATGAAATGCTGAACTTCTGGACTAATAATGCCTAGTTTCTTGTTTCAGACCTATTTGATGTTGTTTAAACAACATGTTTTCAAACAACATATACATCACCAATTAGGGAAAATCTAACCTTTGCATCATTACAACATATTTTTTGAAAAACACACTTTTTATTCTTTTCAAAACATGTTATAGATACAAATTTTATGTACATTATATCATGATTTATATTTCCTAACATAGTAGGAAAGAAAATTCATTGTTGACTTTTAATTATAGCTCAATAATGTACTTGTTTTTATTAATTCCAACATTTTAAAATTGGATTCAAATTCACCATCAGATTTACTTTTATTCAAAACTAAATTTAAAATAGGCAAACTAAAATACTTCAAAAATGTCTTGAATTTCTTTAAAATATGCATTTCAAAATTCTTTCACATATCAAAAGCATTTTCCCCTCTTCCTTTACAATATAATTCATTATTATTATTTCACATATTACAAAGTAAATTTATAAAATATGACTGAACAATAATTAAAATAAATTTGTGAAATTATCTTAGAACATATATAGACTACCTTTTTTTTCAAATTCATACACCAAGCCAATGTAATAGTTCAATACACAGCACACAAAGATAAATTAGCCTTCCAAATGGCTTATTTCAGGACAAATCTTATCCAATAACCTTCCTTCACTAGAAACTAAATAGATAGTGAAGCATACACACAGACTCATTCTTTCTTCTCTCATCTATCTTTAAAGATACATAAAATGATAGATATATTTAATTTGCATTTAAATTTAACTTTTTCTTGATAGATTACAAATTAAAAAGGAATTCCTTTTAAATTATTTAAATTTCAATCATTTAAATTTTATTATATGTACATTTCAATTTTTTTAAAGAAAAAAATTTTGGCATCACATATAGAATAAGATTTAATTTATTAATTTTAGAATTTTATTAAACCTAAATTAAAAAATTTAATTAATGGTGAACAATAAATTTAATTCTTTTAATATAACAAAGCTTAAATTTAAATTGTTTTTAATCCAAGAAAATACAAAATCAGTTCTATAATTACATAGAATATACGGAAGTGGGGTGGTATAAATTTAATATTAACTTTTTTTGTTGATAAATTACAGGTTATCATCAATCTTTATTTCCCATGTTATATATATATGGCTTTATGGTATAATAGTTAGTGCATTATATTGTTGTGATGATGCCGAAATAAAGATCAGAATAAGTCAATAATTTTTAGGTAATTAATAAGTTCTAAATTAAGAGATTTATCAAGTAGCTAATTTATATCTAACTCAGTCATTTAATATTGTTCAGTTGGAAGACAAGGTAAAACAGCTAACATTTAGATGAGTACCACCTACTAGTTAATGAAACTCGACGGACTTTAAAAATAATAGAGGCCTTTGCCAGGCAACAGATTGTCTGTTATTGTACTTTTTCATTATACATATATACTCTAAATCATTTGTAATTAATTGCCTAAAACGTTTCTAATACTCGTTATGGAAAATGTTTTTCCATATCTTTATTTTATTAACAGTAGCTGAGCACACTTTTAGCTAGAGAAGCCACTCATAATGTGGCAGATATGCTGCAGTATTTATAGGTGAAAGACTAATTATTTAAATTAGTTATTTAAATATTCCATTGGATTGAAAGTTGGATGCAATTCTTTTTTATTAATGGCATGGCTGCTGTTTGCAATAAACCACGTCTTCTTTCACCTTTTGTTTTCTGTCATTTCACTCCATGCAAACAATTTTAACATTTATTGGATCAAAAATGTAGCCAAATTTTTGCTCGTGTTCTCATTAAATGGATTTATATTTCAGGTTGTTTTTCTCTTGCCACTAGAGTTCCTCAACATAAATACTTATATAAGTGAGCTACATCTTTGATCCAATAAATGTGAAAATTGTTTGCATGGAGCGAGATAACAGAAAACAAAAGGTACAGATGTGATTCATTGTAAACAGCAACCATTAATAAAAACGAGAATTATGTCCAACTCTCAAGCAAATCTCTCAAACAAATGGAATATTTAAATAACTAATTAAAATAATTAGCATTTCACCTATAAATATAGCAGAATATCTGCAACATTATGAATACTATGAATCTAGCTTCTTTAACTGAAAGTGCACTCGACTACTGTTAATAAAATAAAAAATATGAAGGAACCTTTTTCTTAGCCAGTGTTAAAAACATTTCAGGCAACTAATTACAAACAAGATAAGAAAAAGGATAACTTCAAATTAAAATTATATTACTTATAAATCTGCTATATGTTTGATGATTAGAATAGTAAGCTACTATATAATCAAACAAACTATTTCATCATTGTTTTATCAGGAAGTGAAATTCACAGGAAATTCATTAGTTTTATAAAAATGATATAAACTTCATAAAGTTCATGAAGAATATAGATATCAAATGTTTGATAAAAATAAATTAATATTTCTTACAGATCTTGATCTAAACAATATCACACTATTATAGTCTTTTTTTATGTTTAATGGTGTTTTAGGTCCTAGTTGTTGGAAAATGTAAACTCTTTTTTATACTAGTAATGTTTTATTAATCTTTCAGATCCATTAAAGCTTATTCATTAATCATTATATATGTATATAAACTAATAACTACTAATATCATTTAAGTAATCCAGTCAAAACAATTCACTGGTAATTTATATTTACAATCTAAGGTACCATGGTAAAATCATTAGCTAATCATTTCCACCAATGCAACTTCTTTATAGAATAAAATTAATCAACTGATTATAAGCCTATTTGCAGTTAACTACACAAGCTCTTTATTTAGAAATACAAAACCAACTCTGTTTAGATTTAAACATGAAATAATTATTAATGCAATACAAATATTCATATAAAATGCAATATACACAAGAACATACTTCATGATTCATATTTATTTTTTCAATCACTGAACACATTATTGTACTTATTCTTAACTGTTTCTCTAGATAAAATGAAAAATGATTCTCAACTAAACACAAAATATTTTATGGTTATTTATTATCCGATTTCATTTGAGTATAAATCTTTCAGGAAACACTTCTCAGAAAGATCGATCATTTGTGAGAAGTAATTTTTGTGAAAATAATACTGCAACAATGTTAGGAAAATTTTGTTATTATTAATATAGATTTAAAAAAAAAAGCTTATGGCTTTATTGCTTGGGAGTTCATAACAAGTTTGAGCGTGAAATATGCAAGCAGCAGAATCGATCCTGGGCCATCCCAAGTCAGATGTTTTACCTACAGCATGCAGGGTAGCAATATAGATCAGCAAGCCCATGGCCTATGTCTTTTTGCATAAATTCATGACTTTTTCCCTCTTGCAAGCTCAATGTTCACAATTTTTTCTACATCAACATACTATTCTTTGCTCAAAGTTAATAGCTAATTTCTTTTAGATTCTTATTTATTGTTCATCAAACATTAGCAATTTGAAGATTCGGGCATCTTCTTTCAGATGATAGCCAATTTTTTTTAAACCCCTTAAAAGTTTAATAAATTAGATGTAGAATTAGACAAAATTAGAATTTTCTGCACAAAAAAGTCCATAAATCTAGAATAGAAATCCTATTAGCTGATTGCTTTCTCTAATAACCTTTAACCCATTATAATATTTTTCTCCATTTATTATATTTTTCAATTTATTGTTATCACAATAATATTTTTTTTCTTGACCTAATTTGATAGGAATCTTTTTATTACTTCTACTATTCATTTATCATATTCCCCATTCTTATTATAAAAGTTTTTCATAAGAAAATCTTCACTTTTTCACCTCTAACATCAGTTTCTTTTTCAACATATACTCTAAAATAGATGTTCTGTATTTTTCCCCCTTCTATATTAATGTTTATAATAAAATTTTTGATCTCATTTTTGCCTTTTGTTTTTTTGATATGTATAACGTTTCCAGGTGTGTGCATGCGCGCGCGCGCGTGTGTGTGTGTGGGGGTGCTATTGCTACTATTTGATTCTAGATTTTTGAAGTAATTATTTAATAAATTTATTTCCTATGATCTCTTTTATAGATTTACCAAGTTTGAAAATTACCAAGCACTTTTATTTTATAGGACTTAGGAATAAAAAAACTTTTATTACGATTTATAACTGAAGAAATGAGACAATTTTATTACATGCAAACGATGTTATATAATTTGAATAGCCAAACAACCAATAATAATACTAATAATAATATAAAATAGTTACTCTTGAAAGAGAGTAGGCATCACTTTGAAAGTTTCTTTTCTATTACTAACTTTACACTATCTTAAGATTTGCAGTTAAAAGTTCAACTTAGATTAACATAATTGATAAATGGAACATGTTATTTAGTATTCTTTGTAGCAAGTCAATAAAATAATGCAAAATTTTGTGTGATTTATAAAATTATATCCCAAGCTACATTTGATCATCATGAGAGTATTATTGATTAACATTTCAAATTAAAAATAATTTTTAAATAGTTTAATGGTAAGGAAATCCGATAGGTATTTTGACAAAAAGTCAAGTAGTTTTAAAAAAATGAATTTTTTTTTTTTAATAAACTTAATAAATTTTTCTTGCTTCATTATGTTTATTTATATATGCTATTTAAAAACAGTAACTAATATTCTGTATAATAATTTAAACATGAAATAATTATACATTTACGAATAAGTGATCATTGGATCAGAAATTATTGTTGCATATCATTTTAATCTAGCATTTTACAATTACATGGAATTATAAAATAAGCTCACGTTTATAGTTATTATCTATATACTGACGTACATACTAAAATAAGCTCATCATCATATTTTCATTATTTGGAAAGGGAGGAGATATACTTTTTAGAAGCAAACAATTTAATCGGAAATATTTATTCTAAACAATTTTTTTTTTTTGTTTTGCAGTAAAATGAAGCAATGTTTTGGAATGCATAAAATAATATATTCAAATCTAATTCTCAAACAGCTTGAAATAATATGTGAATTATGCTGTAGTGGAAAATAAGTGAAAAAAAGCAACATATGTTGATGACTGGCAGATAAAAAAAATGATCAAAATAACTTACAAATTAAGCGTTAAAAGACATTTAGGGAAAATATCCATTTCATTCTATGTGAGAATACAGGCCATACATATATTTAAGATAGTTTGAGAGATTTAAATATATAAATATGCATATACTTAACACTGCAAGAACATGCATAAATATATTATACCATGATCTCATGCCTATCATCTGGAATTCAAATTCAAGTAAACCTTGGAAATTTTTTCTTACACTGTAACAAAGTTTAGGATTTTTTTCTCAAGCAGCAAGCTCTTAACCAACTGAACTATCAATACTAAATACTGTTTAATAAATAATTCTCAGAAATTTTCAGCTAGGGATAAAATGTGAAAGTTAAACAAACTTTCACTATCTGAAATTTTAACTAATTTGATATCTTCTTTAAACAGATGTTGCAAATGCTATTTTAAAGACTGTTTTACTTCTTACCTATATATACTGTAACCACTTCAATCTACACCTTATACACATATAAATGCCCAGGCGCCAATTCTATATAAGATTTAGGTTGCATCTCTAATTATGGATAAGACTCTTATTATAGTATTAATCTACAGCTTAGCTCAGTTGGGTGTTATAGGGTCTAGTGGTTATCTAGAATGCAAATGGGGTGAGAGAAGCATTTATAAACAATAATTATATAATGTTTATTTAGTTATAAGTATTTATTTAAGTCATCAAAAAAATGCAATTCGTGGAATAAATCAAGAATCATGATATGTTCAATTCTTCCACCATCCAAGTACATGCCAGACCAATAACACCACTCATCTAATATGTTTGGGGATCACTGTAACGATAATTAATCTACAGACATTTGATTTAGATTGCACAGTTACACCAATGTTTATTTAAATGATGAAATAATCTCAGGGCTCTATTATATGAATAATAAGTCAATCCTATTATAAGATGATAATTAAGTAATGAACTATTGTGAAACTGACAATTCTTACAATGAAATAAAGGATAATGATAGAGATAGGGTGTATTTTTATCACACATCATTATCTATTTTAACAAGGTAAAATCTATATCTTGGCATTATACAATGTTTGGATCAATTAATTCAGTGTTATCTAGATAGATTGCATATAATATTAAACTGACAAGTATTATAATTATATTATGTTGAAGATATATGTGTGTGGAAATGGTCAATCGAGCTTACATGGCAAAATAATTCAGAGGGAATCTTACTTCAACAAACATTTATTACAAAACACATTGTTTTACAAACACATTGATGATGATTTAACATTAATTTAGCATTGACTACAATCTTGACTAAATAACATGTGCTCTCAATGAACTAAGAAAAGCAGTATCAAATAATCAACTAATGCCATTGAAATTATTTCCATATGTCCATAAATTTATACTTACTATATAAAATTAAGTAATAATTTTATTAAAATTAGCATTAAATAAAGTAAAATTTTGTAATCCAATATTACATTCATACCGGTGGGTGAATTGCCAGTAATAATAATAACTGAAATAATAATCATATGGGAGATATGATTTGACAAGCTACTTAAAACTTACAATTCCAGCAATGGTCTCCCTCCATATCTTTAAGTTTATCATATCTCCGAATGTGTGCGCATTTATAAATTCACAATCATAACACATTTATTGATTATATTTTCTATCGGCCTACTTGTGGAATGAATAAATTTCACAATATGGGCGGTACAATGAGCTAATCATTAAATTATTAATCCAACTTCAAATATATTACAGAAATCACTAAAACATTTATCTGAAATAACTAACATATATATTACATGACGATAATTACGCACAATGAACAGGGAGAGCTAAATACTAACAAATAAATATTCACATATGGGCGCGTGAAGATTAACAAAACTTAATTCATCAACATAATAGCTACCAACTTTTCTGACACAAATGGTGCGAGACCCAGCCAACTTATGTATAAATGGGGCATCTACCACTTCACTTTAAGGAATATAATTATCACATCATATACTATCAAATAAGGAAATATACCACCAACCATGGCTCAATAGGTAACTAACTAAATGGAGCATTGCTCAATCTGAATAGCATGATTATCCCTTCAATCGCCTCTTCACTCATAAGGTATCTAATGCATTTCATATAGGGCAAATCCATAAGCAGATAAACTCCCAAATTTTCACATTCAGCCTAACCGATAGAAAAACAAATAAGCATAAATCTAACTCTTATAAAATAGTTTATGACAGCGAACACACAATAAAATGTTATATTAGAATTAATTAAATTATAAATAAATCTAATACCTATGAAAAATTATGAACATCAACTTTCAAATTAACGAAAATACTATCAAGTAAACCTGACTATTTGGCAATATTGGCATAAATATTTCCATGTATCTATTTATTATTACCAACCAATCAATAATGATAAAGCACTTAATTTGCACCAATAATATGAGCACAGTAATATAACATTTTTACATAATACAACAAAAGAAAATATTACCGGTTTCGTATAACTTATACCAAAATCTCAGAGACGTTCTAGAGGAGATTAGGCATATAAATACATAATAATAATAACTCAAATTAATATCAAACTAAACATAAAAGAAAATCTACCTATCTATCATATGCAATGGGAAGAAATACATGTCAAACCTTCTATCACTAAAATAAAAGTTTCCCTTTTCTTTTTCTTTTTTTTAGTTCACATTTGAAATTTTAAGATTAGAAACGTATATAGCTGATGATAATGATGAATAAACAAACATTAAAACATATAAACATTACTCCTGCAGGATAAACATAAATTTGGCAAAACAGCAATAATCTCCAATGTTCTTAGGGCTTCCCAATGGATATTACAAGCAGCTTTTGCACATAATTGAATCAATTTATTTGTCATAAAATCTCCAAATGTCAGCAAGATCATCCAAATAAGTGTTTATGATTTATGCTATTTTCAACTTTGTTCCATTTAAAATTTCCAGTATTTAATAAAATTTAATAACGATTAAGATCAAGGTTATTTGGTCATCCATGCTTATACACATTTCTGATAAATAATTATCAGAATATCATTAAGTCACACATTCTATCACTCATTTATAGATGTGAATGGTAAGGTAATTTGGTATACATAGCTATTCTAATAATGTAAAGTATTAAAATAAATAATTTCTCTGTTTCAGCCTTATTTTACACAATGGAAATAGAAAACTTATCAAATGAGTCAATAAAATATTTCATTAAACAGTTCAGCATAACTTTTCCAATTATTATCAGTACTGTTAATTTATGTACTTCCAATATCACACTATTCATTATAAATAAGTTATAGCAAAATTGTATTAGCCATTGTTTTATATAATATCCATGCATTTCGAATACAAATAAATTCAAACTGTTAGTCGATAAAAGCTGAAGCTGGTGTACCTTTAAAAGTTTAGCCTTCCATATTGAACAATCCTATCCTGTGTCCTTCACAATTACATGTTGGCATTTACGCTTGAGTAGTATGAGAGAAGTTTACTTAATAAAGGGAATAATAGAGAATTTAATGAAAATATTAAGTTCACTTGTTTTATTATATAAATTATCTCTACTTTATTTTTAATGCCTTTTTTTTTTTTGAAAAAGTATTTCACCCTCTCTAAAACTTTTTTTGAAGTTTTCCATCTACTTAGCCATGCCTCCCTTTTTTTTATAGTTATAATGAGGCCAACAATATGCAAGAATTTATTACTTGTAATAAAAAAAATGTTAGGAATAGAGTATTGAAATATATGTATTAAATTACAAATACTAACTAATAATAAATGAAACAGATAACTTTTACATTTTCAAATGAAAGATTTTATGCAATAGATAATTAATAAAAAATACTAACTGCTAGCGTGTGTGCGCACGCGTCTGTATGTCCATTAATCCAGAGGTCTATTAATGACAGCTATTAGCAATATCTATGGCAAAATAGTGTTATTGCAAGATGGATATTCTGAGTGATAATTAGAAATATGAATGAAGTGTGGAATGATGTGAATGGACATGCACCCACATATACCAGTTAGATCTTGGAATGGCAATAAACAATAGATTAGAAAATTAATGAATAAGCACTCATCAGGGCTTTACAGACAAACAATACTCATTCCCTAGTTTAGTTTTCACACCAACTCCTGATTCAATCCACTTCCCTCTCCCACTATTAGATATACATAAAAAAATTTAATGATTGGTACACTCCAACTAACATCCTAAGAGCTTTTCAATTGAATTATACATTGTTATATCGCAATTCTTTTTTTTATTAGGTACCCCTGACCACTACTGGTACAATGTGAACTTCCCACATTCCTTCATGGTGCCAATCTGGAAGGTCACAATACATATTGAAGATTTTATGACTAAAAATGTATTATGATTCATAGTATACTTTCTGGAGCCATATAAAATGAAAATATACACCTTTTTATATCTAAGCAATAATCATATAGTAACATCTAGTTGAAGAAAAATTATCATCTTCAATCAACATTGATCTATTGTAGGATAAAACACTCAAGTTAAATATTTCTTCAATTCATTTATATTTAAATGAATGAATAGAGAATGATATATGTGTGTATATATATATAAATTACTGTTGTAATAAGATGTTTAAAAAATAACGTAAATGGGTCAAGTATTCTTGCTCAATCATAGTACCTTGCTGTATTATTTGAGCTTGTCTTTATACAGAATATAAGCAAATGTAAATTACAAATAATAATAATAATGGGGGGGGGGGGAGGCTCATGATATTCAAGCATACATGTAACAGATTCTATACAATTGTTTAATTTCAATTGACCAAACTTTTTTTTTTCTCAGTTGAGAATCATATCAGTTATCTTTTAAATATTAAATCTGACATAGTCTATCTCTGAACTAAATTCCACAGGCTCAACTAGTCATGATCAAGTATTAATGATCAATCATAGTACCTTAATGCTTTGACACCCAAATCAGTTTATAGGCAGAAAACAACAAATATATAACTATTTAAACTTTTTTATTTGCATTATGCTTCTTGCAGTTTTTGAATGATTTGATAATAAGATCATGTGACAAAATAGATTAAAGATTAGTTTCTATTTTAATTAGACCTTCAAAAAAATTTTCAGCATATTTACATTAAATTATAAATCAATTAGCAAATTAACATCTAAAATGATCAAGGAATAATATTTACTATAATTACTATACAATAATTTAGTACTTATACTAGGTGTTAACACACTTTTTGAGAAAAGCATATCTAAATATTTATAATAAACAGTAGAATGGAGAAAATTAAGTCACAAAAAAATTATTTTATAATTATTTATTAGATTATAATTAGCAGCAAGAACATTTATCCATCTGCATTCACATTTATTATTATTAAATAACAAATATATATGCAATAATTAGTAATACATTATTTATTTGATTAAAAAAAGTCAAATTAATAAAAAAAAACATGATTATTGTTTAATTTTATTCATATTTTTCACAGTTGGTATAAAAATCATTTAAACCTAATCTGCTAAAGGGGATTGACAAAAAGGTTTTTTGCATACATATCTATTATCAAAAAATGATATTTTTCTAATAAATAATCTTTGGAATTCCAATTCATCTTTAGATAGAATATCTATCAGATCTAATCATAAAGCAAAATTTCAAGATTTAAACAAAATCAGTAATAAAGAAATTATCATTAGTATGTTTGTAAGTAGCATTTCACAATATGAAAAATAAAATTATTTTAATTAAGTGGTATAAGTTTTAACATTAAAATGTAGAACAGTTACAAATTGGTTATAGCCTTAAAGTGTCTTATTTAAAGTAGTAATCTGCTGTCATATGTCAATCATTTCCAAAACTATTAAGGATTTAATAATTCTGATATGGTTTTAACTTTTTTTGTTCCTAAAACATCAATTTTGCTTCTAAAAGTTTTAAAAACCTCTTGAAAAAATTACTATAGCTTAAACATCAAACTTTACATTCACTCTCAATTTCTTCAAAAAATGATTCAAATTATTGGTTCAGACAAGTTTTATGAATAAAATTTGCTATTGATATTATAAAGGTCATATTTAAATTAGAGAACAAGCTTTTTTTCACATAATGATTTCTACTACATTAAGCAGTGAAATTGCAAGATGTTAAATATGTTTCTACTGTCAAAATAATTATTCATTAGATTAACATACCATCACTAAAATTAATCAATTTTTGGCACCATCTAATGGAATTGATAAGAACATCTTTCTCAATTTCAATTTCTTAATTATTTTTAAAACTACAATAAAAAAAAAAAATATATTTTCACTTATTTTTCTACTTTTCAAGTTTTTTAGTGAAATTATTTCTTAACATCAAAATAGTCATTTTACTTCCTATATAAAAATTTGTAAGCAAGCAATATTTGCTCCATCTTCACTCTCAATTAATGCTATCAAAAATGTGTAAATTACTTTTTTTTTTTTACTTGTACTTTATACCAATTATAAATTCTTCAATCCCTCTTATGTAGATTTATTTCTTCTCTAATAAACTGCCAATCTTGTTTGATAAATTCTTTTTCAGTAAAGTCACTCTTCCTCTGCAATTATTTGTGATGCTTTTAAACTAGCTTAACAATATTTTATTTTGATTCATAAAGTTTTGTGACTTGTCAGAGTTTCTTTTTGAAATTTTTAATTAGTTCTAATTTTATTTTATAAATTTGTTTGATATTCATATTTTGCAGCATGTTTTGTAATTTGGTAAAAATTTTAATTATATTTTTTAACTGTAAATATAATTTTAAAATATGAGGCATATGCATCTTCTGTTGATAGTAATAAAGCAATAAATAATTTGCCAATTTCATTAAATATTTGGCACTCAACAGTCAGGTTTTTTTTTTTTCAGTATTATGGATTCATTTAAGTTTAAATTTATTAATATTAATAACACTAATATATTCATGGACAATATATTCAGTAATTTAATAATATTAAAATGCAAATTAACAAGTTTTCTTAGTAAATATATTTCTTAAAATTCTTATTTATGTCATAAAAATGACAGATATTTACTATAAAAATTTTGTCAAAATTCATCACTTGGCAATTTTATAAAAAAATAAAGGTATTTAATTACAATCTAAATATTAGATCAATTACAGTATTTCTATTTTCATAAAGTATTGATTAATTATTAAACAATCATACTTTATTATTTATCTTTATATACAATAAGTTAAAATAAAACACAAAGATTATTCTGATTATGTGCAGAAAAATGGAACTCAGAAATTAATAATACTATATATGAGCTGTTTAATGAAGTAACAACTGAACAAGATATCTGCCAAATAATAATTCCTGTCTTTAAAACTTTTTATAAGTAAGTAATGGAATTTTTTCATAATTAACTGTTATACAACTTTATTCCAAAATTTTGTTTATATATACAAGTAGTTATAGGTATCATAAGGAATATGTGTCAGAGGACTAAATCATTCTCATAGGACATAAATTACATATCATGTTAATTAAAAATATGTAATCATTATATAAATATACATTGTTGAAATTTTATTAGACATTATTCTATATGCTAAATGTAAAATTGTTAAATTATATACACATATGATCAGTTACTTGGGACATCATGGAACAGGTTGAACACAATATTTTTATTTTCAACTGACTACAACAGATTTTATCTTCAGCTAGTTCATTACTTTAAATATAGCTAGTAAATCATGTAAAGATATATATATAAATTGAATATACATGTATGAATCATTAAAAGAAAAAGTGATTAATCATTTTTCCTCCCGTTACTCAGAAGTTGAAATGATAATCCAGCTCCAAAAGTGAGATTTTTTTTTTAATTCCACAGTTGGGAATCAATGTATGAATCTTAACCTTTTAGCCAATGTTCTTGTAACAAGACCAATTGCACAGAGAATTCTGCTGGTCGTTTGTTAACAAAACTAGGAATGATGCTCTCATTTAATATTTATCATTTTCTTTAAAACAGCAAAAAAACATTGATTTATAAATGAGAAAAAAATATATAAATTCGAAAATTCAAAATCCAGTTTTTTTTCCCCTCATTATATATATAAAAGTCCTTCGGAATATTATTTTTTAAAAAAAAACTAAGCTTTTCAATTCACTAAATAAAAAATCTGCTTAAAATTAAAATGTTAGATAATATTTTCTTTTATTACGTAGTAAAGATTAATTAAACGACTTTCTCTTGGGGGTGTTTTGAATGATAGAAGAGATCATCATTATTATACCCTGAACAGTTTAGCTTAGTGAAGATAGATATGAACTCAAGAATTAAAAGAGATGTAGAATCTGTTTAGTCAATTAAACAGAGTAGTAGTGCATAATTTATTTTTATTATTACAAATTTTAAATAATTCATTGCAAATTTTAACCAAATAAATAAACCTTATATATAAAAAAAGACTACGGTAAAGAAGACTCAAGATAATATTAATCCAAATTATGGTTAAGATTAAAACTAATATTAATCCAATCTTTTCAAGCAACTTGGGTTGATTTATTGCTCTTCTCCATTCAGCTTCGTTTTATCGCTAAAAACAGCTATTATTTGAAAAAATACAAAACACATACGCACACACACACAAAAAAAAAAAACTACATTTCAAACTTCTTTGCTTTAAAAAATCAGCATATATATGTTATTAATCTTTTTTTCATCTGGCTACCATTAAACATTGTAGTGACAGTTCAGTTTCTGTCTCATCAGCATTACAGAAAATAACCCTGATTTGTTACCAGATGCATTTAATATTAAAATAAATGACTGGGGTCAAAAGATCAGAATAATTCAGGGGATATTTGTCAGAATGACGCATGGTCCAGCACTAATAAGGAGTAGATTTGACTTGCACTTGAGTCGGGTCCACAGCAGCTCAACTGAATGATAAGTTTCTCTATTTCAAAGATGAATCACACAAAAAATAAATAAATAAAAGACTTGTATTGCTGCTAATATAACTATGTAAAGAATTTAAATAATTAAATAAGTCATCTCTATGATTTAGAAACGTGGTAGTAACAAATAATTTTAATATTTAACTAAACAATATTTATCCGTGTAAATGCACTGACAAATAAAAACATTATTAAACTAAAACATTATAAATCAGTTTGCTTAAGACATTTTTTTTTTTTTTTACTGATACAAAAATGAAACAAATTTGTTCATATATATAAACAATTACAAAATAATGATTAATATAATAAGCTACTCAACATTCAGCTCATTATTTATTATATTTAACAGTTTAATAGTCCAGTATTGATTCTTACCACTAGTATTCATATGCAATATATATAAAAAAACGTATCAATACTAACATTAATCCCATTCCTAAGACAATCTATGATTTAGACCAAAAATCTGGATCCAAGATATAACGACCATTAAATATCCTACTGCCAAAAAAAAAAAAAAAAGGTCTATCCAAAAGGTATTCCAAAGAAAGAGTTTTAAAAAGGCCTAATAATTATTAGATAGTAAAGATTTGGATATTTTTTCATCTTTTTGTGTCTAAGTAAGAGTAGTTAGATACCAATTTACTGACCAAGATTGAATAATTATCTAAACTGGCTAATAACTGCCTGAAAGAAAAATCCTAAACTTGATTAAAATTGAAAAAAATTTAAGTTTTTATCTAGCCTAGATTTAAACCCATAATAAGAATAACAAGAATGCATTATATTGCACCATGAAATCATTACTTTATAATCTATAATATTTGAAAACATAAATGCTTTATAACTCAAAAATAATGACAATGATAATGATTTATAATAAAAATCATTTTATGGATTTATGCCAGTAAAGCTAAATCTAATACAAATCTGTTCATCTAATAATGCTGAATCAGATAGAAGTCAGATGGTTGAAGTGATAAAATGGCATATGTCAAATGGAAATAAATGAGCAGAAGACATGAGAACATAAGTTAAAATGATCTTCCCTTTGTAAAAAATTGTATGTGTGTAAATTAAATTTTTTGTGTTAAAAGTATGTAAGGCAACATTCCTAGCAAATCAATATTATATCAGCTACAATGAGCAATTTACATCTGGCAAAATAATTTTTTTAGAATAATGCTTCTCTGACAGTTTACAACACTTTTTATATAGTGTCTGGAGCTACCCTAGCGTGTCTCTGAGGAGGGCCAAAACACGAAACCATGGTCAGATGTTGGGGGGGGGGTTCCTGACAGAGATATTTTAAATACTTTCTCTGGCTAAGCATTTATCACAAAGCTTGTTGAGCAATTGGCAATGCTCATTATTTATATCTTACAAGCTTAAGAGAACTAGGTCATGTGATCTACGACTCATTTTGACTTTTTATAAACTTTTCAAATATGCGACTTGGAAAGATTATTTATTTATTATACTAGATACAAATTTATTACATTTTATGCAATAATCACAATATAATAAAATACAAGAAATTAATAAAAATTATATATATATTGTAATGGTAAATAAATGTAAGTACGAGTTTGAACCCATGATCAACTAAATAAAATATATTAATATTAAATGACTGATATGTATATATATATTATCAATCTCGGTTTAAATTTAAAAAATGCTATTCAACAATGTGATTATGTTGACTTAGAATTTATAATCACACATACTCTTAATACTATTTTATTTGTTTTATGTTTCAATAACAAGTAACTCCAGGAACCAAACCTCCTCAAAAGAAAAAGGCTACTTAGAATTCTAGTGAAATAATGATCATCAATGCAAATTATTACCTTGACATCCCAGCATATTCCTTAGTGGTTTGCATATTATATCAAGGTTGTAGATGAGTTATAAAAGAACATGTGTGCTTAATTTATAATGCTTGAATTGAGTTACTCAGACCAACAAATGGATTACCAAAACAATAATTTAACAATTTATTAAAAATATAAACACATAAGTTTGTTATAGATATATACTAGTTTATTCTAAATATAGATATAAAGATTAAACACATTGCAAAATTAATGTCTTTTCAGTTTTATGTCTAAGGCCTTTTTAATATTATAATGTGACTATCTTACTGATCAAAATATTTAAAGTCGTAAATTATGGGTAATCATACATTGTTTTTTTTTCTTTTTTCTGTAATTACTATCATCTTCATAATTCACTGGATGAGTAATTTCTTTTTCTCACATACTGGAGACTTGAATTGTAATAAATGCTTCACTAGCAGAGCCACTAATTTTTCTAATCTTGAGAAATTGGTTGTGTGGGACAGGGTTTAATCTTGACTCTTCTTTAATGATTTTTTTTATTCAATTTCCCTTTTTACTCATTTGCATTCTCTCAAACTTATTGAGGTTTTTTTTTAATTCTTCATGATTAGCTTTTATCTTCACATGTTTTATGTCTGGTATCTTAATTCTCTTTATTTTAGTGTTAATTTCTTGCTGAACATTCCTAACTCTTTATTTCTCTTCCTGTCTAAATTCTGTAGCTCATTTACTTTTACTAGTATTTCCTTTCTATCTTCATGCATATTTAGTATAGTTCTTCGTTTGCTTTATATTTTCCTGGATATTTAATAGTTTCTTGATTTTGCTTTTTGCTCTATTCATTTTGTTCTGTTATTTCAAGCATTTGAACATCCATCTTTATCAAATTCTATTTCTGTTTCCATTTGTCCTTTTTGTAAACTTTCTTATTTAACTAAATTATCCTTCCCAGTTTCTGGTCATGCTTGATTTTTAATTTTTATTTCTTTTTTTATTTCTTTTACTGCTGTCAACATTTGTAACTCACTTTCTTTAATAATTTGTCTGTGTTTTTATTAATCGCTTTTAACATCTCTTTCATTAAGTATTGATTTTTTTTATTATTTTCTTTTAACATATAAATACATCTATAACACTATTTTTCATTTCAGATGATCTTGAATCTTCTATCTCTTGGTTTTCATGCTCTTGATAGCTAGAACTCTGTGCTACTTCTGGTACATTAATTTCATTTTCTGTTTCTTGTCTTTCAATTTTTTCTGCTTACATAATTTACCTAACTCTAAACCTTATTAACATTAATTATTTTATTCTATTATTAGTAAAATTATCAGCCATTATTTTTATATTTTCCTTTTTTATTATTATTTTTATTGAATAATACACCAATCTCATCCTCATAATACATCTCACTAAGATTAAAACTATGCCTATGTACATTGGTACATTTGACCATCACCTCTGTTTTCATTTTCTTTTTCTATCTGTTGACTAACTAACCTGCTTAAATTTCCTGTTAATTAATTAATTATTATTATTATTCTTTCATTCACTTGTATTTCTATATTTTATGCACTTTGCATTTGCATCCTAATAGGTCACACAACACTTCTAGTATATATATATACATTATTCTAAAACAACATGTATTTTGTCAGTTTACTCAAAGATTAACATTTGAATTTCAATTAAAATTTAATGAAAAATACATCTTGATGATGATGATCAAACCTTCTGTCCCTTATATAAAGTACATTGATTATATTTCCTGGTACCATAATCAAATCCTATCTTAGAGAGTCTATTTAAATGTAAGAGATTTAAACTTTGTTAAACTGCATTCAGTCTGCTATTTTATTTTAAGATCACATATGAATATTTTACCCTCTAGCATCATCATCATAGTTCTCACAGTAGTAACTATGCTTTGCCTAGCTTGGAACATGAGCACTCCGATTAGTGAAAAATTGATATGTACACATTGAAACCAAGACTATTGAGAGATTGATGCAATGGAAGGCTAAAGAGTTGTGAGTTGGAATGGTTTGAAGCCTGTCCATTAAAGTATAAAGATTGGCTATCTTAATATAAAGCTGAGTACTGATTATATATATGTGTGTGAGAATAGTAATCTGGATCAACTGATGATTGCTGTTTTAGCATGAAATACATATATTGGTGATTATTTATCTTTTCAACACGTGTAGTCAGATGGGTCTGCAATATGAGATGGCACTGAGAGTGATGGGTCGTGTGAAAGTCTGAGTTCAAACCCCACATATATTACATATATAAATGCAGGTTTAAGCCTGTACAATGTATTAATATTATTAATTTTAGATAATTTCGATTGATGTTAGAAATTATATATGGACTTGATTATTTGATGATTAAAATAATAAAAGAATAAACCTCATTAAAAATACTATATTGAAAATTAACTATAAATAAATGCATTAAATTAAAATTTCTCTAGACAGTTTAGAAAGCTTACCATGAGTGGATGAATTGGGGTTGGAATATGATAATCTCTATAATTAATTCTGGTTGGATTTTTTTTATTGGTTTTGATTAATCTGTTGCTTAAATATGTGGGCTATAGAATTGCAGGCTATTGGAAACAGTTCTCTCATAGGCAAAAACTATCTTATTTCCTTTGTTTCTAGATTTTTTTTTTTTTAAGTGTCATAGCATCAGCCGGGACGCGAACCCGCAACCCGGGCAACTGCCTGCAAATGTAAGGCAGTCACGCTGACCTCTCGACCACCAATGCAAGACAAAGACTTCTTGCAGACATTTCTTTGAAGTTGGAAAGGTCATATCATTCAAACATTGACAGGCACACATCAGATGTGCTTATCTGATCATGTTTATTTTTCTTATTTTCCAATAATTTCAACACTCTAGATGTATTTTTTTTATCAGTACTGAAAAGTACTACAACAATCTTCTTAATCAATGTAGAATGCTTTCAATCAAAATCTTTTTTGGGCTTTTCTTCACAGACATTGTTACTATTTTCTTCTCTTTTATAACATTTTATCTCCTTAAGGACAACCCTTAGCAAAAAGTCTTTATTTGTTTAATCCTGTTTTTCATTATCTAATGATTTATCCCTAATTGGTCATTCTTAATTCTTTAATTACCTATAATTACAGGTTGTTGTTATTTGAATTTAACATTAATTAAATTTTATCACTAATCTTAATTTTTTTTTTTCCTTAATAAATTTTATCTTAAGTAAGCTACAAAATATATAATTTTGTTTTTACAAATTTTATGAATCTTTAAAAATAATTTATATAAGTTATTTGTTTTCATCAGTGCATCTGAACTACCCCATTCTCAAACAAGGAAGGGACAAGTTTTGGTCATTGCATGATAATATATGCATTGTAAGTTTTCTTTTTATTAGTCCATCATCTACCTTTGTTCAATCCCAGCACAAATATCCATCAGCTCAGAAGTCAGATCAACCACTCATATTATAGATACATAAGGAATATATTTTTTTTTAAATAAGCCATATAGCACATGTAGCAAGTTAACATCATATACATATTTTTTTTAGATATATTTTTTAGAGATACTTTGATCCAAGACATGTGGAAAAACACAAATAATCGCCAAGATATGCACTGAACCAGCAGTTATCAGTTAGTCCAGATCACAATCTTTTGCACATATCTTCATCATTAGTTCAATATATATAAAGCTACAAAGAAATCAAGTCATATGTCACATATCAAATGAGCTATTTGCAAGCTCATTATATATATATATATATATATATATATAAAGGATATTACTATAGTTTAATTGAAAGGTAAATTACTTTATGGAAATATATTAATAACTTTTTATAATTATTTATTAAGCTAGACTTTATCCCTAGCCCAATTACATATTTTAAGTCTTACTTAATGGATAATATAAGTGCTGTGTTAAGAGAGATATTAACATCAACTGATTTCCTTGCCCATGTTGACAGCAACTTTCACTATAATTCTTTCAAACAAGGTAGGAACTAGTTTCTATCCATTTTTAAAACCTTGTGGAGTGGTTGACAATCATTGCACTATATTATTTGTAAGTTTTTATCAGTGCATGTGAATTCTCACTTCACCACTCTCAGGCAAGAAAGGGAAAAGTATAAATATAATTTAAATTATACATATTCAAGTAATTAAAAGATATCAATCAAGAGAATCTTTATATTACATCAATTTTCTTTTCATTTTATTTGCGAGAATTTAATTTAGTCCCCATTTCATTATTTGATTGGGGAGGCTTATAATGCACTACTTAACTAGAGCTGGACAAGTCCATAACATTACAATATGTATATAAAATTATTTTTATAGCATTTATATTTCAGTAAATATACACAGAAACTGTGCATATCTAGATTTGAGAAATAATTCAGTTTATCAATATAAAAAACAGGAGGGGAATTTTTTTTTTTTTTACCAGAAGTCACTTTGTTTAAGTCATAGATAACCCTAATTCTGTTTGTTTGTCCTACAGTTTAAAAGAATTAGAAAAAAATGGGTAAAATTCTTTTTTTTTTTTTTTTTAGCAAAAATGTTATCTGGCTTCTTTCAAAGTTGAATTCAACTTAATATTTAAAAATGTCATTAACTTTATTAATTATAAAATTGATAATTATAATGCATTAATTATATTAAATACTATTAGAAATATTGTTTCAAATAATATACACTTTTTTATTTGAATAAATAATTTAGATTTATATAAAAATGTTTTGATTAACACGATGCTCAAAAATATAATTATTCAAAGATACTCTTTAAAATTTTATATAAATATTAATTTTTTTACATAAATTAGTTTACATAAAAAAATTTAAAACAAACTCTTACTTGTATTTATTTTACTACAATATTATTTTACTTTTGTTATTTTTATATGATATAAACTTAAGCCAGATGTAATTAAAGGAGATTTGAACCCAGACTTTCAAGCTCCCTACAGTTATCCACACTATCCATTATAACTGATATACACAACCACATACATGATCTTTAAGAAAACAAATGATATGATAAATCTATCTGTGAAAGTTCTGCATAAAATCTAAATGGTACCCCACCTTCATTAAAGTATACAACTTGTTCTCATACATAAGATTTTTATTGTTATTAAAAATAATTATCTCATCAGACATTTGATATATCACCTAAATATTGTCAAACCATCAAACTGATAATTTGAACCAGAAATTGACCTAGGAGATAATTTGTTCTTGAGTTTAATATTCTATGACTGAACTATGCATAAGATAGTATCACTTAATGAAAATCAGAATAATAATTGAGACAACACAAGTAGAAGAATCTTGAAAAAAAAATTGGATGTACAATTTGACAAAAATAATCTTTTTAATATCTTTATAAATGATAACTTACTTAAGAGTATACAAATCTACACACCCAAATATAGTAAAGTATTAAAAGAGAATAATTATATAAACAAGGGCATAAAGGAATAAAAGTAGCTTAAAAGAAACAACCTGTATAAATAGACATAAATAAAATATATCACTAAAAAATAAAATAATCTTAAGCAGTCAAGTAAATGGATACTAAGTTTTAATTAATTTTGTTAATAAAACAATTAACAAAATATCAATAAAATTGTTAACAATGTGATAATAAAATAGCATGATAACTTTTGGCCATCTTATAGGCTTATATGTATTATGAATGGAAAAAAAGTCTCATTTCATTCAAATGTGGATTTTTCTCAATAGCAGGAGGTCAATCCTCATTTTACCATAATAATGAAAGATTACTGAATTAGCTTTATAAGCTCTCCTAATATGCAAAGTTCTGAAAATGAAGCTACTTTAATGGAGATCAACTTGCATACACATACACACAAATAAAATTGACTAATGTAATGAGTTATATAAATTATATATATGCATATGAAAGTGTTCGTTTATATATATGAATAAATAAAGATGAATGCATTAGTGGTTCATTTTTAGTTTTATTAGCACATACTTAATTAAAACTTTTAGGTACAAAACACAAGATTAAGCTCTACAATATGAACATATAACAATTATATTGAAATCTTTATTTTTTAAAAGTATGTAAAATATTAACACGTGTTAGCGTAGTTGATATTACATTAGTTTAGAAGAAAATTAAAAACCATGAGAGGAACCTGACCTTTCATTTCATTGTTCATATATATGCCAATAGAAAGGTAAGATTAATGTCCTTTTAGATATGAATTTGAAGTCAAATTTGATTTGCATCAAAATAGTTTTTCCTGTTTATGATTCTTAATTAAAAATATAATTTTGGCCATATACATATATAATTCAATTGACTAATCAAAAGATTTTTATCTGATATCTCTTAATCTTAGCGTTAATATATAGAATCTATTGCAAGAAAAAAAAATCTGTTCATTATGTAGAGATTCTCTGTTAATTAAAAAAAAAAAAAGAATTCATCATATTTTCCATTACGAACCAGAAAAAAAAAAAAAGAATAGGGGGGGGGGGGATGAGGCAGCAATATACAGAACATCATCGACAAGTAAGCTCTATATACAAAAAAAAAAAAGAATACTGTACATGAAAAACGCTTATCAAAAAAACAAAAAAAAAAAGTACATTATTTTCTACAAATGAAATTAATAATGTATATTTAATTTTATGAATTTGATAATTGCTTAATGAAATGTATTTGTATTTAATTTAATAAATATAGATTTATATTAGTTTAAAAGAACTATTATTTTGCACAAATGTTCAAAATAACGATATATAAAATTAAAATTGTGACTGAGAATCTGTACATTGCAGTGCAAGCTAAACACTACTCTAATAACTCTTCAAAGAGGAAGAGTGACAGCCATTACTCAACAATCTTACCAAGTATCAGGTAGGAATAATCTTAAGAGTTAGCAAAATACTAATTTGTTAATCAAAATTGGAAGTCTTACTGAGTTGGGTATAGACTAGTATTTGGAGAAAAAGTTCCAAATCAGCTTGAAATTTAAAAAAAGTCCAAGTTAACACTTTAAATTACAAATAAAACATTGCATTTTATAAAAACATGTTAAATAATAATAAGCTTACAAATGTGTTAATAAATAATGTATACAAGTTTCTAATAATATTAATTGATAATTTTATATACTGGTTTTTTTTTTAATATAAAAAAAAATACATACAATGACATGACTAAGTTCATAACAATTTTATTCATAATTTCCATTACATATACTTTAATCACATGAACAAACAGAGATCTGAAAAAGGAAAATGACCCCTAGATGCATTTCATGCAGAGGCAGTACTCTTAAGTTCTACAAATTGCAAACTCGTTATCCTCATTTAGAATTTATCAATATCAAATTATTACAATTTAATAATCTAAAGTTGCAAAATTTCCTGCACTTACACTATCTCTAGATAAATACCATAATAACCATCACTAATCTCACTAGTCAACAATTATCATATCACCTCTAGCTGGGAAATGCATTTTAAACAATAATGTAAAATTATATGATGCTTTTAAGAGCTTGTAAATAATGGAAGCATTGGTAGACTTTAATTAATTAATGTAAAAAAAAGGGGGGGTAAAAAGGTATAAATAATAAAATTCTCCTTTGTTCAGGAGAATCATCATCTTCTTGTTCTAAAATCTGGACCAATACAAAAATCTCTGTACAAGTCATGCCAGAGTAAAGAAGTTTTATCTTGGCCCTTCTCCATTGTCCATTCTCGAAGGGTGTCCTAGCCCCAGCAGAAGACCGAAGAACCATGCCTGATAATGGCCTACCTTTGTGCCTGAAAGAAAGACCTATCTAAATGGAAACATGGTCACAGACATCTGTGATGTAGGCTGTAACAGCCATCAAAAAAGAATGACAGCATCATAAGGCCTCTAAAATGAACTCTTAATTTGTCACCCTTATAAGTGCTTCTTAGTTACTGGTAATTTTTATCTTTGTTATTTTTTTTATTATTATTCTGGTTAATATAAAAAGATAAGATACATATTTGAAAGATCAACTAGTTCTGTTTCTTTTTCTTGTTATATTGACATATCGTTAGCATACAAACAAAATAAATAAGTTTGGTTATTTATTATTTCATTGGTAATGTGGAATATATATATATAAGTGAAAAGCTGGATGATTAAGTTTAAAATAAGTTAAAACTTTTTTTCATCAAATCAATGTGCATAAATTAGTTAAATAACGATAATTATCGATTAATCATGCCAAAATATATAAATGCTGGTATAATATCTGCACATAAGTTAATTTAATGAGGTTAAAGGGGTGGGTTTTTTATTATTGTATGACAGACTTTCCAGCATTGTAACATACAGGATTGTATATCTATATATTAATGTTAATAAGGCTTTAATTCCCAATATTACTTGATAATGGTATTGTGTCCCTACATTTTTTTATTGCTTTTCCGAATTACTTCATCCAGCCAGCTCATAAATAATGGAATAGTGAATCCTGTTAAAGGGACAGCAAGAAGAAATGGACACTAAGCTAACCAAAAAACACTTCATTTCTAAACCTGGGTCATGCTTAAATGAATGGGTTCCTTTCTCTAATAATCAATTAGAGGCGAAGTAGCTATCCATTAATCAAGTTGGTGATGAAGATTTTACTATATTTTAGAGACCTGCATTTAAATATATGTGATCACTGAGTATCACACTGAATCTTACCCTTTTTGTTTATAATTATGCTTGTTGATATATGATCTATGTGCATTACTATGCAAATTTATTGTTAAAGATTCATATTGAGACTGTTTAAGTCAGCCTCCAGCTTGTTTAGCTAATTAAGACATCTTAACCTTATCATGTTCTTTCTCAAATTATTTTTAAATAATTACATTAAATGAAATATGGATAATTATGTACTAACAATAAACTATAATTTATAAAAGTAACAAAGATGTAGTGGTCCATTATTTTATATGTGTAAATGTGATCAGTATTTTGTCTAGGATTCCTAAGAGTCTTGTCTCTACCTGACCACTGGGCTGCATCAAGAAAATTAACACTTGTGAGGTTAAGGGAGTGAGTTGTTTAGTTATGATCTAGAGGGGTGGGTGAGGTTCGAACCTTTTACCTATATCTCTGGTTCGTGTTAAAGCAACTATACTTTCTGATCATTACATTATATAAGCTAAAAAAAATTGCTATAATTTATTGTTGCTTTGAGGTCATGTGACAGATTGAGCTTCAAACCAGAAATCTTTAATTCTAACTTATACCACTCTATCATTCCACTACAACAGTGTCACATCATAATACAGATTGTAAAGACATGTATTTTAAGAATATTTAGACTTCTGCAAGTAATGTTACTGACTATTGTACTGTTTTTTAACATTACTCATTACAATTTAAAATCTTTTTACATTCTATAATAATTCTCTTAAAGTGATCATAAAGTGGTAGCACTAGTGAAACAAAATTCATCTAAAAATCAATATTTTGAACAAAATGTTACAAAAAAAAACCAGACGTTTATTACAGAAAAAATCATTACAAAATATTAAATATAGTACAGAGTAAATTAAATGCAGCATTACAACCATACACATCTTTAAGCTCATAAAATCCAGTACATGACTAATGAAATTAAGAGCTAAAATAAAAATAAAAAAAATTCACTTTGATCAATTAAGCTGAACTGTTGTGTTTAGACAATTACTTTGATACTTCTAATGTCATGTGATTTCTTGATCAATAGACCACATGATTACATCATAATAAGATTTACATAAATATTTAAAAACGAAAATATTTAAATAAAATTATAACACAAAATAAAAATATTTTGCAATTATTATATGCTTATGTGTGCAGATAACGTTAATTACTACTATCTAAAAATGAGATATCAAAATATTTTTTTACAAATAAACTTCATGAAGTAATAAATCTAAAACAATTTTTTTTTATATATTTTTCAAAACATTATACCAATATATCCATTAAAACATTCATTCTATTAAAATCAAAAATTCATCTTGAAAAATAATTAGATCATGGAAAATTTTAATTATGCACTCACTGCATAAGATGTTTGGGTTCTACATGTGATTACAGAAAATACAGTTTAATACAATAGATAAAATTAATAAGCAAAGTAAATAAGTAAATATTCCAAATATATAAATATAGATAAAATTATTTATTATAAAATAACTATATAAAACATGCCAATATTTAAGAATATATGCAGATGAGAAATGTTATATATTTATATAGACATTTATAAAATTTAATACATTTATCAATTCCTAAATTTGAAAAAGAATGATAGTTAATTGAAATGTAAGAATAAACTAAGACAATAATTATATTGAATATCTTCAGGAATAATTAATACACACACATATATATATATAAACAATGAAAAAAGTTCTGATATACTTACTGGATATTTACTGAAGTGTTGTGGTATAACATTATTTTCTCATAGAAAAAATCTTTTATACAATTTCTGTTAAAAATATTCACAATTTTAAATTACTTTTAAATTTATTTAGTACACATTATAAAAAAGTTTTTAGAAAAAAATATAAAAACTTTATTAATTTATTTTTTAATTATGGAAATTCAAAGTTATTCATTAGTGCTCTCAGACCTTTTAAAAAAAAACAATAGGATTTTCAAAAAATACAATGAAATTGTTTTAAAAATTTCTAATTTAATATTCTCATTAGGATTATCATATAATAATTAATTTTAAGAAGTATAATTTTGATTTAAATTGTGAATATAATTTAAAACCATTTTAAAATTATTCTATATTAAACACACACACACACACACTGTGAATTCATGGTAAGGTAATTCGATGTCAGATTTCTAAAATATAGTAGGTTTAAAACATCTTAACTCGCAATATTTATACAGACAACATCAATAAATAATAATGATTAGTTGATTTATAAAACAGCTGTTCCAAATAATGAGTTAAAGAAACCAGGAGGAAAAATTCAGAAATAGCAATTTTTATTTCTTTAAGTGAAAGATATTTTAATTACTTAATTTATTATTACAACAAATATCAGAAAAATTATTAAATATAATTTTCATGTTACTGCATTATATTTACAAACTGTTGTAATATATAAATTGTATTCTTAACAAAAATATATGAATCTAATTTTAGATTATTTTAAGTGATTGGACCATATTTTGATATAATCAGCAACGGCTTATTTTTACTTATTGTCTCTCTGTAATGTTTTATATAATGGCATTTATTATAAAGTAATTTTTTTTGTCTCCAGTTCTAATTTCTTTCATTAAATGAGATATTAGTCCATCCAACTGGCACCTCAACCTCAAATGCCACACCATACAATTATTTATTTGTGCATTGATCAGATTAATAATCCTATTCCAATTTAAAAAATACATCTCAAGGTACATTTTTAAATAGTTAGATCAATGTCTCTTTATTCATGAAAATTATTTTGCGGCAGTGAAATATGCATATAATGTCATAAATAGAAGAAAAAATAAAATATATGTAATATTAAATAAATTGTAAACGGTATAAAAAAAATTAATGATAAAAAATCTATTTAAGTAATACTGATATTCAGAGCCATTTAGTTTGTAAGAGTAACTTGCTAATGAACAAAACTTTTAATAACAAACAAACAAAAAAAACTCTACCTCAATGTTTAAGAACAACTGTCATGAAACCCAATTCAGCTGTAATCTAGTTACTTTTGTTGATCATAACTATTCATTCAAGAAAAGGAAAACTCTTAAAAAGTACAACAGCAAGCAATAACATATACACAGTGCAATATTATAAAAAATCTACTGCAGAAAGAATCTCATGTATACTCATTTACTCTAACAACATGATAATAAAACTAATTGAAGATCATCTACATTCAAAAACAAAAAATCATTACAATCTTCAACAACATTTAATGCTATTAATCTACTGCAAATGAATACATTCCAGTCATTGGGTTATCCATAGACTTTTCCCACAGTATTCTTTATCCAGTCAGTCCAGCCAATTCTGTTTCAGCTTCACAATCATTTTGTTCTTTATTCTCTTTTATGTATCTCTTACTTTAATATTTTCTCCATAGTTTCTGCATTTCTCTTTTATTAGCTGTCCAAATCACAACAGATCAAAAGATATGATGTTCAAATCAACCAAACCCACAATTTATTTATGTCTTGTGCTTTGTCAATAATTTTTGTGATGTACTATAAAACTTTACTTTTAATTAAAAAAAATTTTTTTTAAAATATTAATAGCACTACTCCATTCTTCCAATCATCTGTACATCTTTACCATTTAGAAATTTGATATATAATTTTGTCAACAATTTTTTCTATTTTCTTATCTACTTCTTTAAGATATTGATTATAATTCCATCAATTTCTGGAGACTTTTCCTTTTTCATAGATGTAATTGCATATCTCACTTCATTTAACATGCTGGACAATTCATAAAATGTAAGAATTAGAGAATACTTTATTTTCTTGTTTTTTATTACTACATAATTTTTTATAAAACTCAACTACACATTTCACATCATCTCTCTTTTTAGTAATAATTTCATATATTCTTCTTACTGTAGAAATAACTTTCTTTTCAATATTAAGATGACATTTTACACTTTCGAGACTTTTACTCTCTCTTTTTTTTTTTTTTCAAAAGTAGGTTTATAAGTAAATTTGTATATTGTTATACTGTGTTGAAGCTTGCATACAACTGTATTTCTTGTGATGATAGATGCTACTCCATGTAGTAATATTTTTTAAACTTGGATTGTTTTATATGAATAGCCTGTCTATTTTGGTGGTAGTCTGTCTTTCTGAGAATTACATCACTAGAATTCAGATGTCTGATTCAGCCTATTTCTGAGGCAATCTCCCGTTATCCACCACAGGGATTATGGGAACTAGGTTGAATGCTTCAATCGGTTGGGAGTTTGATGATTTGCCAAGTTTCCTTATACTGGTTTCCTGGTGCCAATTGTTCATCTCTAAGCTTGATCTTGGTTTTTACAAGAATTTGGTTTTGTGGGTTAATGATGGAACGACCGAAGATATAATCACATCAAATTGTCCAGATAGCATAATTTAACATGATAGAAAGTCTTATTTTTGTGAAATTGCCTGCATTGATGATTTCATGCAAATCAAATATTTTGTTCTTGTCGAAGAGCATCCACTTGTTGATGAGGATTCTATTCATTCCAAGAACTGGACATCCAAAGAGAAGATGTGGAAAAGTTTCATCTTCTCCATTGCACAGCTTTCTTTATCAATTCACAGTTTTATTTTCTTAATAACTTTTTCTTATCATTTTACAAACGTTTTCTTAATGAATCATTGTTATATATTTTCATATTCCTTCTTTTCTTCATACATTCTCATTTCAGTAGAAAATCTGATGATAAATTACTTTTTGTATCAGATTCTTTCTTGCAATACTTGATATCAATTATCTTCTTATTGATTTCAGCCAAATCTGAATCATGTTCAAAATCTGTTAATATTTTAGAACAATTTGCAAGTTCTAATTTAAATTGATTGGAATGTTTCAAAAGGTAGAAATATCAATTGTTAACACTGTCTTCTTAATAATTTTTGTCTATTTACTTTTGTAATATCATGTATCACTACTTCTTGAAATATATATTTTCTTTTAATCAAAATATAATCCAATTCGCTATATCTTTATTTGAATGCTTCCTTGTCCATTTCCTTAACATTTTTCTAAAGAAAAAAAAAATCATAATATACAGTTTTTTTTTCTGGGAAATCAGCAAATCCGTATCCTCTCTCATTTGTTACCATAACCGAATGTAAACACAGTATTTTTATCTTTCAATTGTTTGTTAAATGTAGTATTAAAGTCTCCCACGATAACTTTAAAATGTTGTTTCATCTGATAAAAGTCATTTTGTACATCTGTGTAAGAATTCTCTAGTTCATCACAATAAGAATTTGTCAGGGCATAAATCTGAATTGCTTACATTTGATATCTTCCATTAAGTTGAATAACTAATATTGCCACTTATATTTGATATACAATCAATCTCCATTCCTCCACTTATTATTTAAAATAAATCCCATTCCATTTGTGCTTCCAATATTTATGTCTTAATAATAAGTATATGCCCACTTTTTAAATCAATTGTCTATTTATCTTTTCTTCTAACTTCACAAAGTCATACAGTATCCCAATTAATATTACATAGTTATTTCAATTCATGATATCTTTCTTCATGTAATTAAAATTAAAAGTGACGTGCACTTACAGATATCTAAATAAAAGAATGTTATGGAATGGCGAACTAGATCTACAAGGATTCTTAACAACCTCTGCCTTTGCTTAATGGCTAACTTGGCTGGAGACTTTACAGCCTCCCGGAAATAAGGGTCATAATTTAGTTTTGTCGATTATGATTAAAAATATCTATGTCATTTAAAATTTTAAAATATCTATTTTAAAAAAAAAGTTCATTCGCACACACATTCTTCCTCCCTTCAAGAAACTCGATATTACAGTAAAAAATTATTAGACAAACTTATCACACTGATTGATGCTTGTTGATGAGCAGCCCATCCATATTTGTATACTGTGGATATTAGGAATTTATTTTGCTCGGTTTCTTTAAGACCTCAAAGAGAAATCAAGGCCTCTCCTTTCAGTTAACGGTGAACTTTTTTCCTGCAGTCTCATTAGATTACATATCATGATATACTAGTCTGATATTTTACTATGACTTTTCATTTTCATATTTCAACTATATATTTTCCATACATTTTTAAATAGGGCAAGAATTTTAAAAACTTATTTCAAATTAAAAACATGTTATTTCTTAAGAATTTGAATTTTAACATCAAGATAAAAAATTATAAAATAAATTATGATGTTGAAATCAAATTCCAAAAGGGTCGCGCCTCACCCCCACCCAGTATTCTGAAGTTAGAGTTTTCGCATGAAAATCATATGTATGTATGCATTTCTAAGTGTTTATATTATTATTATACAAATGACTTTACACACGTTGTATATACATATAGTACTGTATAATGAAAGTCTGGTCAAACACAGAATTATAATTGGTCTCTTGAAACTATTTTATTTTTCTTTGCCGAAGGCAGAATCTGAATTCAAATGATTCTGACAACCTTCAAGTTCACACACCTGTGTAATTAGTTTCACTCCCGTGGATGGGTAAGCAACAGCCTTAGAAGTTCAGAAAGTTTAGTCCTATTTATACTCAGAGAACAACTATTGACTTCATTGTTCATTTTACTACTGAATTAAAAAAAAAACTGACAATAGATTTATAAAAAAGGTTATTATTATTATGATTTTTCAAAAATAAATAAAAAGATAATTATAAACAAACATATAGTGCTTGAATAAACTACAAGATGTGTATGTATAGTTTCCAGTTATAATTTTTTTTTAATAAACATTAAAATTACCATTTTAATTATAAAATGTGTGCACAATATGTATGATCTTTTATAAAAATAAAGTTTTCGAAAAATCTTATTTAAAACATAAGCATATGTTCAGAATCCAGAGCAAAGTAGCTAGCACACCTTATTTACCATGCTCGCGATATGAAATTTAAATCCGAGTCAAAGTCAAAAACTTTTTAGGCTTCAAAAAAGTTTATAATTTTCCTATCAGATAGCCGTCCCATAAGGTAAAACAAAAAAAGAAAACCATAAGTCTCACCAATTGGAAGATTATCAAACCTGGAGAGTAGCTATCTCATTCAATAGTGGGATGCGGATTAATTAATTTCAAAAATAATATTAGTAACATTAAAATGTTTATTTTTTTCTTCAGATTATATTTCCACAATGGCATACTAGTGACCAATTGTTTTGAAAAGTTTTATATGAAAAGATGATAAAGTTTTTCAGTGGAACAGACATTCCTCACTCATTTGCTCTTCTTCCAATTAACATTTTATTTAACAGTATTATATATATATATGTATGTCTATAAACTAGATTAGAACTCGTAAACCAATAAAATTAATCAGTCATATGAATCCAAGGCATAATACATTATAACGAATATAATATATCATTTTAAAAATATAAATCCAGTTTTAATTAAAGCAGCTTTGGATCTTTCTTCAGATTGTTTCTTATAAGTGTTACTGCACTTGTAAAATCTTTTCTATATTAATTTTATTTCCATTTATTATTAAGTTAATATTCATCATTTTAAATTTTGTATACAACTTCTACATACTTACAGATATTATTAATAACTACAAGCAATAAACTAGGCAAGATTTTATTTATCGGGTCAAATCAGGTAAACTCAAATAAGATGCTCATATTGTTAAATCTGCACATTTTGTATTAAATATTAATAATAATAATATACTATATATGCTCTTTACCAAATGTTTTAGTAATTTTTTTTAAAAAAAGAAAATTACTTTTATGTTAAACAGTTTCAGGAAATAATTAAGATTTTTGAAGCATAACCAATGTAAATGATTTTTTTTTAATTACCCTATTAGTTTTTCAATATTGGTAAAGTATTAGCTGTCAATGGACATAAAAGATTGAGGGGTTGGCTTTTAGTTCACTTGAAGAATGAAAATTATTTACCAAATGTGTGAGATAAGGTTATGTCTGAATTTCTATGTTGGTAAATGTTTGTGATATGGTCGAGTTGAAATCAGGCACTGGCAAAAATCAAAAAATTGATAAGATCACTATACTGTATATAAGTAAAACAGCTGTAAATAACCCATTGCAAAGGTCTTTTTCTTATTCCTTCCCAGAGAAATATCCAAAGAAAAGATACTAATCAGTAATCAATTGCTTAGGTAGTGAACATTTTTATGTTTTTATTCTTTTGATAATATCTAAACATTAATTTTCTGAGCAGTACTTTATTGGCTATCTATACTGGATGCATATGGGTTACTTTTGAAAATATATATATAATTGCCTGGGAATTATCTCACTTTCTGGAAAAAAAATTCAAGTTTTACCTAGATATTAATTCTAGCCATGGTCATAACAAATAAATACACTAGTCACTATATTAACACCATAACTGTTTCTATCACTAACATTCTCTATATTATCTTTATGCATTTCTCCAATTCTAATTTTGTTCTGTTTATCAAAGACTCATGAATTAACAATACTCCCAATCGCCTCCTTTTTTTTTTTCAATTTCCTCAATACTTGATTTCTTTGGCTCAAAACTTTTCAAAATTAATTGTATTTTATTCTGTGTCAAACATCACTAAACTTTTTTTCTTTAGTTCCTTTATTTATTTATTTTAAAAAAATATTTAAATCCCACTCAGAACAAGACCAAGATCAATAATCCTTAGAATAGCTTTTTTTAATCATTATAAATCATATTTTATTTTAATTTCATTGCTACCATTGATAACTATCAAGCTTTCTGGACACCTAAACTACAATCTATTCTGTGATTTCTTGCTTAATTTTTGTAACTATAATTTGTATGCATTTATTATCATCCCATTTTTTTTTTTTTTTTACAAATAACAAATACTTCTTACCACTTTGATATAATAACCCTCAGCATTGGTAACCACTAGTACTTCATTGAAAAATTTACCAAAATAACTCCTTTCATATTTTATCTGAGGATAAAAATTCCTAAAAAAATATCTTTAATTTAGACCAGAAATCTATGCAAAATATCTTCAAAATTCTTAACAATCTCCAATTATGTTTTTGATTTCCATATTCATTCTAAACACAATATGTACTTTTTAAATAAATATCTAATCTATTAGGAATTCTACCGTACACTCAATATCTTGGTTACATAAAAAATTAGCTAATTTTAAAATTAATATTTTACTATATTAAATCTTTTTTCCATAGAAATAAAATCTAGTGTTCTTCCAAATCTTTTTTCAGGATCTTTGAGAATTCAATTAAAATCAAATCAATTTCTTTTCATTTACCATTATTTATCTTGGTCGTTGTCTTTACAATAATAATTTACTTTTCTTCACTAAATTTCATTTTATGTTTTTTTTTTTCCAATCAAAATATTTATTCTGCAATGCAATCTATCGTTTTTAGTTTGCCCTGCACTGTTTGGTACAATGATAGAATGGCAGACTCCGGAACTCAAGGTCCATGAATCACAGTTTTGGTGCCCAAACTTTTTATAAATTCCCAAGCAGTAAAGTCATTTGATTTTTTTTTTTTTAACATTCTAATTGTAATTTATATGTATATAATTTTGTTTATACATTTTTCTATTTGCTTTCTAAATTCATTATTAAAAGTTTTGGTGCTCAAGAATTAGTCTGGACACCAAGATTGATTACTAATAATTCTGGATTTGATTGGCAGTCATGTTTTTTATTACACATTTTCAGGAGCATAGTTATCCCATAACTGTAATGAATATGTTTTACTTTTTAATATTAAAAAATATCACTAAATCAATTATAAATTCCTGTTAACTTTAAAAAATAGCAATAAATGTATTATAAATTCCATTCGCAACATGTAATTAATAATTAAAATGTTATACATTTAACAGTAGAGATTTTTTTCTGATGTTATAAATATTTATTTTATTCAGCTGTGCTTCCAATACTAAATGTATCATAGTCATAGCATTATACATTTAAAGTTTGTTAAACTCTCATTTTAAAGGTATTTTGTAAATTATTAATCGAATTAGTATAAAAATTGAATTTTAAAAAGAGGGGTGCTAGTTTTTTTTTTATTTATTTATTTATGGTGTGTATATTTTTGGCTATAGACCATAACTTCTTCACCTTTCTCTTTCTGTCATCTCTCTCAGAGCAAACAATATCAGCCTTCAAGAGATTGAAAATTTGTGGCCTGAATGTAGTTCATGATCCCAAAATATTGATGTGTTCATTGCCTTTCTTAGCTCAGTTGTATAGGTAATTGTACTAGGCCAGTCTTGTGAATAGATTAGCTAGTTTTTCTGTAATAAGCCTTTAAGCAATTTGAATCTTTACATACAATTTTGTACATTTGGTGTGTATTTTCTCTAATCATTTTATCCTTAGAGTTGTTTAACAATTTATTTAATGATGGAGGTGATCAAAAACTAATGTATTTATCGGTACATATTTTTCTTAATTTCTGAATGATTTTAGACACATAAGAGAGACTAGTCCATTTTTTTATCTTCAGATTTACAGGGTGCATAATTTTGCTATAGAAGTTAATTTATTATTGAATTTACTTTTTATGATTATACCTCATATTAACTAGATCATTCATGTATAATTCTATGTTTTTTTCCTCCAATCTGCTTTGAACTTTTGCATATTTATTGGACCAGGGGGTTATAGACTTAGATTATATGATGGCTCTCACATTTAAGGGCTTCAATTCCATCCTATAATCCAATACATTGTGCTGTCTTTGAATGCTTAATTAATTATTTTTTTATATATATTATATAACATCTAAAGACTAACATGTTCATAATATTGGTTTTGCATTCAGAGTACTTTACCTTCAGCATGATTGTTTTTTTTTTTTCCAAATCCTATTCTAAAATGATTTGGGATCTTCCATCAACAGAATTCAGTATTTACAAAACTATGTTATACTGCCCTCCCAAAAAGTGTGTAATAATGGTTACAATATGAGACTTTATTTCCAGCCAGATATTAAAAGGCAATGCAATGTGAAAGCTTGTTGTAAATGAATATTCCTTAGGAAAGGAACATGGTTAGAGGGCTCAATAATGTCATTTCAGATTTTAGTCAGGTTTATTTATAGCTGGTGTAAAGAATTAATGATTATACAATGGGGCATTTCTCCAACAAATGGTTATGAATTGGAATAATTACCTTTGAGAAGTTTGCATCTATAACCTTTTATCTGGATCATCATGCAAAATTAGAAACCCTAACAAAATAGTAGAAATTAATGAAAGTCTTCAGAGCAAGTGGAAAAACCAACAGTGGAGAATACTTCCATAGCAGTAGTCATTCAATGGCTTATGCAGAGACTGGTGAGTGCTTTATAATAACTGTCCCAGTGACAACAGCTACTATTCTTATACAAGCTATTAAAGGAAATGTGGCTCTTGGATCTATAATTTATTTGGATTACTAGAAGATATATAAAACTAATGATGTGCACCATTCTGGTTCTGAACATTTTAAGATCAATCACTAATACAGGTGTGCATATGCAAAACATCAAAAGACTATGGGGCTAGTCAAATGGAGAACAAAAATCATAGGGGAACTCCACAATACATCCAAACCTATTTATCAGAATTTATAAAGATAAATTTGTAGCAATTTTTCAGACCGTTAAGGATTTCAGGCTGCTGATATAAATAACCTATGTTAGTCAATTTTTTTTATTTAAAAAATCCATGTAGCTTATATTCATTTCCTATTTAAAATTTATTGTTGTACTTAGCCCACATTAGTCATTTTTTGTTTTTAAAAAAATCCCTGTAGGTCGAATTATTAAATTTATTTTTTATTTAAAATTTACTGTCATACTTACCCCACAAGTCACTTTTTGTTTTTTTGTTTTAAAAAATCCCTATAGCTTGAATTATGAAGTTTATAATACATTTACTGCTATTTTTTAAAGTTAACAGAAATTTATAATTGATTTATTGATATTTCTTAATATTAACAAGTAAAACATATTTGTTAAGGTTGTGGATAACTATGCTGAAAATGTATAATTAAAAAAAACATAGCCACCAACCTTAAGTGTCCAGAATTATCCAAAATCAATCTTGATATCTGGACTGTACATTTATATTTTTCTCTTGTTCAGTCATAGTCCCTAGGGTTCTTGTGATCATAAGTTAGCTCTAGAGCAATAATGGTTAATTTATATATATATATATGTGTGTGTGTGTGAGGGTATACGTTCGTGTTTGGGCACTCAGATGGTTCTCTGGATGGCACAAAGATCAAGATCACCTTTAAAGTTCATTCATTGTATTTTTTTCAGATTGGAAATTAGTTTGTAGTTCGCCTGTACAGCTAGAGCATTGATATTGATTGGCAAGTATTAGGAATTTTTTTTTTTTTATTATGAGATACTTTAGCATTTAAGTATGTGCATCCAGACTATATATATATATATTATGTCTTCAAGTTTGGCAAAGACTAAAAAATAATTAACGTTTTATAAGGTATCTCTTTTAGATCCAATCACCAGAGATGACTGTTGATTAGTCTTGTTTAATGCTGGTGATGTAACTTATTAGAATAATTACTTATTTTATTATATACTTATATTTTCATGCTCATTTTTATTCAGTGGGGATGAAGATTTGCCATCACCCCACGATATTTACTCCCTCCCCCATTTGTATTGTTACTATATACATTACATACAAATCGCTCTAAAAGTGAAAAATAAAGACATTATCAAAGTGTTTATTTCAATTCAGTGCATATTTAATAATAATTGATTGACTTATTCTGCAACATCTAATTTCCTAAATAGAAATTTGTATTTATATATATTCAAACATTTCATCCTCATAACACATACTTTATATATAATATTGCAGTTGTTGTTATTGTAAATATCTTTATCATTAGGAATAAATTCATTGATTGTTTGCTGAAGATTAAATGCTATTACTTTATATATAATATTGCAGTTGTTGTTATTGTAAATATCTTTATCATTAGGAATAAATTCATTGATTGTTTGCTGAAGATTAAATGCTATCTATATTTGAATATATATGAACCTGACTGATCTACTTTTTTAAAATCTAAATGGATTTAAAACCATTTACGATATCAACAATACCTTTTAACTTTATATACATTATTTAATAACTCATTGAAATGCGTCTCATTATTAGCTGTATGACCACTTCTACATCTACAAATATTTTATTCTGGAATAAAAATGGTCAATTTATGAATAATATCTAGCATGAAGATAAATATATGCCAATGTTTCATTAAATATTGGATATAAAAGACATTAACATTTTGAATAAAAAGAGGGTGTGAAAAAGAAAGGAAGACCCCCCCCCTCATCCAAAAAATATATCACTACTTTATAGAAATAATGTAAACAAAATTATTTCATCAATTTCTACATAGTTTAATAAAGGGACAAATATCATTCGATTACTTATAGAAAAGATGAGGTTCATAATGAAAGTAAGTGGAAATTTATATATAACACAATGAATTTGGATGATCCTAGGTGTGGAATTGAAATACTATCTGAAAGGGAATAGAGAATATAAATTGTTAGACTGAAAATCACAACATTCAAGATAATGAGCAAACAAGCAAAATGTTTTGTCGGACATATCGGAAATTACAATGAAAATATTAAAATCAATGAAACATGTTAATTTCAATAATGTTTTATATGTTAAGAATGAATTGAGGAAAAATAATTATATTTCATATGTTTGATAACAACAGCCAATCTGCATAAATTTACACAAATCTTGAAAAACAATAACATCAAGTGTAAATTAATACTATATATACATTAAGTGATATAAAACTTTTATTTTATAATATTATGTATTTATGACAGTGGTAGGTCTGATCAAATTTTAAAAATATCAAATACTAGTGACTAGAAATTCTAAATTATTTAAGCAATGAATGACTGTTTCAAGATCAACATCCTCAGAAGTGATAATTTATTTATTAAGTCTAGAGAAACAAAATCTGCTAGAAATCAAGGATCATAGTTGGCATCTCAATTCTCGTATTATTATTTCGAGATGAACAAAATATTCCTTCCACCATATTATTGTCATCATATAAGAGAATGACATTTCAGAATTTAATAGGATTGTAATATTCTTTCTCAGGTCCAATGTTACTTTCAGTGCATCAAAAAAAAGTTTAGTGACTCAATCAGTGAATCTCTTTTGTAGTTTTAATCCAGCATTCATTTTTTAAGTCTTCTTGTCCATCATTGAATATCTGCCTTTGAATCGTTAGAAAACCAGTCAAGATTTTTCTTTTTAGTGAATGCAAGAATAAATTTACTGTTGTCCTTAATACACACTTTAAGAGAATTCGATGTTACAGTAATATGACAATCCCAGAGATGCAAATTAGAAATTTTAGATAGCTCTTGAAATTTACTAACATCAATTTTCTTATGAATACAATTGGAATAATATCTATTTTTAATGCATCTATCATTTTAATCTTGAAGTGTATTAATCTATTATCTGTCCTACAGTTTACAATTGTAAGTGCTCATATAATATGAATTCTTGTATTCTTTCTTCTAATTATATAAGAAATCTATTAAATGTCTTTGTTTTGAGCATGAATGCATCCATGTTTTTTTTATAGCATTTTTTCTGCCAAAACAAAGTGTCTCTAATAGTCAATTCATGTGATGTGCAAAAATTCAATAATAACAGATCATATGATTATTGAACATTAAACTGTTTTCATATACTAATGAAATAGTCTGAAAAAACTTGAGCTGAATCAAGCCACTATGAAAAAGTATAGCCATATAAATATATTCTAACTTAATATCACTGACTTAACTTTTGGCGAATTCTCACCAGAATCATAATTAATTTTGCACTATGATTCTGGTGAGAATGGGCTGAAAGTTAACTCAGTGCTATTAAGTTAGAATATATCTACATGGTTATATCTTTTCATAGTGATTTCACTAAGCTCAAGTTTTTTTGGAATAACAGACCATTTACATTTACAAAATCATTATTTCCAAAAACTTTTTAGCGGAAGTCCATTATTTGTACCAATATGTGATTAAAATCTCCAATAAAAAAAGTAACTTTTTATTGCTCTTGCTATAATAATGCTATCCAACAAGGACTAAAACCTTTTTCAGAATTTTCTGAACAAAAATTGGAATATAGGCCTGAGCACCAGTATCACTGACTGTGCAAGGCAAGTTTTAACACTTAGTTTTTCATTACTAGAATGGAGAATTCTATCAATAGAAGATACTAAATTAGACATCACAGCAAATCCAACATCATTAATTCTCTCCTTCAATGATTTATCTTCTCTTCCAAAAAAAAAAAAAAAAATATATATATATATATAATCATTTCCTTACTCTGAAAAATGAGTTTCACTAAGAACATAATATCAATCTTAAATCTTGACAGTTCCTTGGCTATTAATGCGGTCCATTATAATCTTGAAGAATTTGTATCAAGTAGAATTCATATATTTAATGTATCTATATTTTTTTTAAGAAAATAGATATATAATACTTATCTTTAGTATTATCACTACCTTCAGTTTTTACCTCTACTACTAAAATTATTATTACTTCCATCACTGTAATGAGTAATCTGCTAGAGATGACAACCTAGCCAGATTCTTCCACTTCCATGATAGGCAAAGAATCCCTAAATAGGACTGCCTAAACATACAAACTTTTGTCAGCTAAAATTTCTCAAATCTAGTTCCAAACAGATTCATTAGTAATTGTACTGCTTTGAGCAATGTTCACAACTAGCCTAAAAAGACTGTCATCATTACTCTAAAGGATTTAAGCTTTTAAAAAAAAATGAAAATGGAATTAGAGTCAGAAATGATGTGAATATAGTTAAAGGATTGAAATCTAACAATCACATTATTAGTTAGCATAGAGATGATTAATGATGGACTCTACACTAATTTAATTGAGTGAAAAAGAAGAAAGAAAAGATTGTTTATACGAGAAACAACACCGAGTCTTTGATAAATCAACATCATATCCTACAATGTATAAGCCCTTGGCTGACACTAATTGTTATTTATAGTTGATCCCCATATCTAAAGGTCATTCCAATAAACTGTGGAGCTTTCCAGCCCTAATTATAGCACCCATCGAATAATATGGTTTATGCGATGTATAAATCATACTGTATATCTTGTCATATTGAGTTAAAATCTGGACAATAAACTAAAGTTCATACAATGAATGCAAATGATTTTTGGCTGGAGCATCAAACATGTGTCATGTTTTATGAGGCTTTAACAAAACTAATTCAAATTGTGGGCTTCACTTATCAAAATTCTCTGATCTTTAGATATCAATTCATTACATATGGCCTGATAAATTATTCTATATTTGAGATTACATTAAATTTATTTTCTTAATAATATATAACTTAATACTATAAATATATTATTAGAATGTTACATGTAATGCATTTAAACAAATAAAAATATGTGTTTTTAAATTAATAATATCATTAAACATAGTATTTTAAAATATCAGAAAAATGCAAATTACCTGTCTGTACTGATCTGCTTAAAAATAAAAATACTGCACATAATGGAATTACAATATGCTATATTTTGAACCAAACCACCCTCATGTATCATATATAGCATATAATAAACTTATGTTTTAGTGATAAACTTTGATTAGAATAGAATATAGTGTTTACTGAACTGCAAGTATATAGTAATTTTTCAACATGTACATAAATAACAGAGATTGCTTTTTGATATGTATAGTATGCATATACTAAAATTATAGTATAAGTAAAAATTTTTGAAATAATAATAATATAGTTATTTATAATAAATTTAGTGAACACATTTTACTGTAGCATATTTTTATTTTTTAAATAAAGTAAATAGTAAAATATCTTATTTTTATTGCAATTAAATATGTTCTAGGAGATATTCTTTTTTTTTTCCAGTAAGTTTTTTCTTTTATAAAAACATAATAAAAGAGCCTTGTTATGAAAAATCTCTCTAATTGTTTTGATGTTTTAAAGTCAGTATTAACTTTAAGAATGTTCTAAAATTTGTAAAACTTTTAGCATTAAGCTGAGAAAATATTTGTTATGCAAAATAATTTATATCATATTTTGAATGGATAATAAAAAAAGAATAAAATTTATATGCTTCCAACATAAACTAAAGGAATTTTATCAAAGAGCATAATAATTTATGGTACTCCAAAATGGTTTCTGGCTTTTTTTTAAATCTGACCGTGTACAGTGCTCATAAATGCAAAATGGTTGATCAAGAAAAATGTACTAAATTTGTGAATTTTAATGTTTTTGTAAAGTTTATTTACATTTTTGTTTGTTTACATTTTTTTGATAGTATATAAGTGAAGTCATGAACTTTGATGCATGACAGTTCAGTTTCATTATAATTTTATTTTTAAATTTTTCTTGGTTATCGTCGATTAGCCACCAAACACCGCCTGATGTCGCTGTTGCTAGTCAAAAACCAATAGATAAAATGTTACCGGGCTGATTTACAATTTCCATTTTTTACACTACTACATGTCAGCATGTAGTGCTGGAATTTGTAGGGAGGGGGATCCGATGTCTTTGCCAATCCGAAGGCTCGTCCATCACATGCGAGACAATTTTTAAAATATCCATCTCAGGTGTTACCGGGCTGATTTACAATTGACTTTTTTTACACTACTACATGTCAGTGTGTAGCATTGAAATTTGCAAAAAGGGGGATCCAATGTCTTTGACGAACCGAAGGATCGATCACCACAACATCTTTAAAAACAAAATTATTTAATAAAATCTAATATTTCCTTTTTTCAATTAACATCTGATCAAAAAAAATAAAAATTTCAACACTATTTTAAAACAATTTACGAAATATAATTCGATTTGAAAATACCCCTCTGATCAAGCCAACCTTATGCTTTAAAAGTCTCATAGCTGTTCCTGTGCAAAATATGTTTTACGCATGATTTCTATATAATGACCAAAATGTACATTTTTGAAATTCATTTAACCTTAAAAATATGTGTACAAAAGCATGTCTTTTGTCTTACAATTGGTCAGGTCATATAAAAAAATAAGTACTTCAAATGCACATGCAAACACTTAGGAGAACTTGAATTCTACACACCCTCACATCAAATTGTAGTGATCTGTGAAGTGTGCGATAGTATTGCGAAGCACAAAAGCTGCTTAACGGCCAATATGAACAGAACTGTTCTATAGGCCACATGAGCAGTATATTTCTGTGCTTTTGCATGGAAACAGCCACATCAGGCGGTGTTTGGTGGCTAATCGACGACAATCTTTTTCTTATATGTACAAACTTAATACATAATGGCTAAATAAATGAATGCAAATGCTACATGAAGTATCAGTGGCTATCAATATAAACAAATGTAAAACATTATAATAGTCTTCTAGAATGTTAAATATTTTTATCACAGTGCAATTTACCACAGTATATTTGACAATTATGTTTAACATGAGATTGCAAATTTTAAAAAAATTGCTGCAAAATAATTTTTATTAGTGTAAGTTTATACTTTTTTTTAAATTTAATTTAATTTTTATTAAAATCGAACTTTCAAATTTACATTTGTAGCATAGCAATTCATTAAATGTTTTTATAATAACTTGCACTGTCTGTGTTTTTATCAGGATGTTCACATTTTTTAATTTTTAACAATGAAAAAAATCTCTTCCTCTTTAGAACTCTCATATATCTAGTTCCCCAAGAAAAATCCTTAGCAACTGAGCCAAAGGAAATATTATTTTATAGAGTAAAATTTTGTTAATATTTTCATTTAATTCATACTTAATTAATTAAAAATATTTTCTATTAAAATCTGAATTATTATTCTGAAATAATTAATATTTCATAAATATTTTGGAAAAAAAATATGCAAAAAATGTTACAAAATCAATTAAAAAGCCAATACATAAGTATTTTTATATAGAAGTCAATCACAATACACTTGAGTCTTGTTTTATGTGGATTATTTTAATGCAATTTTGAAGTTACGCGATTCATGTTTCTTCTTAATATCTTTCATATTTCACTATATTTATTAGATATCAAGAAATTTTTTTTATTAATAACTTATTTTGACTTGAATAACGTTATATTAGCAGCTAACGTGAATATGGCTTGAAGCTGTATTTAGAATCTTAACTTCTATGTAAATAACCTACTTATACTAATGAGTAAATAATAATAAGAGATTTATATGTATGTATAAAAATATCACAATAAATATTCAAAAATTTTAAACTTTTAAAACATATTTTGTAGATATAACAAAAATAAATATTTTTTTAGATTTTTAAAATAAATAATAATGAAGATTTTATAAACTGAAAATAATCTTTCTAATGATAATGTATAATCTTTTTGTTTTGATTGCGATCTCATTTTTCAATATAGAAACAGAAAACCATTAACACAACACAAGACTGAAAGTGGCGCTAGTTGTACATCATATCATGAATCTGATTTCTTACTAGTTCATAAACGAACGCATATTGTCAAATAGTGGTAATGATTAAAATTTGTATGAAAAAATGTAAAATTAAATACTGTAGTTAATAAAAAAGTAAAAAAAGTTTGTCTTGTATTAATTTTTTCCAAATATTTGAAATTTTTTATTAGTCATACTTTATTTCCTTATTTTTTTAATGCGAATTTTAAAGTAATTTTTCCTTGTTGCTTTGCTTTTATGCAGATTTCTGAAAATTACAGAACCTATCCCCCATTTTCAAGATAAATTAAGTTTATTTTTGTGCAATTTCTTTTGCGCGCGTTTTCTGAGGAACCTATCTACCGCATAAAACGAGACCCAGGTGTATTTAAATTCAAAATTTGTTTGTTAGAGGGAATATTTTTTATTTTTACATATTATTAAATTATAATTTTTATTATTTTTTTTTTAGTTTTAATCATTTTTTTAAATTATAACCTTTTAAAAAAGAAAAATAATGCTTTTATATTTTAGAGAAAGGCTGAACCTTTATCATATGTACCTTGAATGTTTATAATAGTCAAATGATGTTGGTTTTTGACTATAGAGGGACATCTTAAAACTCAACACAAGATAGCGACTTTATAAAGATAAGTTACCATCTTATCTTTAATCTAAATTCCCACTTATATAGGCCATTCTTAAGCATCTTCATTTAAGAGCATGAAGCTATTACTCTCACTTTTTAAATCCACTATTTCCTTCACCCATTAACTCATGTGAAATCTTGCGAGTCAATATTACAATCTTTATAATGGAAATATATAACCTAATGTAAAGTTGTGATTATTTATTAAGCACATAGGAAGTATGTAAATACTTTTAGAGAAAATCTTTAACCTTCATATGAGTTAATGTGTGAAGAAAATAGTGGACACAAAGTTTTGATTATTTATTAAGCACACAGGAAAATGTAAATACTTTAAAGAAAGACTTTAACCTTCACACAAGTTAATGTGTGATGGGAATAGAGGACATAAAAAGTGAAGAGGGTAACAGTTTCATGCTCTTAAATGAGGATGCTTCAGATTGGTCTATGTAAATGGGAATTTAGGTCAAAGATAAGACAGGTGCTTTTATTTTTATAAATTCACTATCTTATGTCAGGCTTGAGAGATCCCTCTATAGTAAAATATATATATATATATCGTTTGACTACTATAAATATTCAAAGTGCATATGATAAAGATTAAAGCCTTTCTCTAAAGTATTTACATACTTCATTAGTGCTTAATAAATAATCACAACTTTACATTATTTTATACATTTCCATTAAAAAGATTGTAAATATTGACTCACTGTAAATCACAAAATTTTGTGATAGTTAATGTGTGAAGGAAATAGTGGACTTAAAAAATGGAGAGTAACAGCCTCGCATCCTTAAATGAAGATGCTTCAGATTAGCCTATATAAGTAGGAATTTAGGTTAAAGATAAGACAGCAACTCATCTTTACAAACTCTCTATCTTGTATCAATGTTTGAGAGGTCCCTCTGTAGTCAAAAACAACATAGTTTGACTATTATAAACATTCAAAGTGCATATGACAAAGTTTAAAGTCCTTCTCTAAAGTATTTGCACACTTAAAACAGGCAAAACTCTCCATACAGTAGTGTCATTAAGTGCAAGCCAGAGATGGATGCCAGAAGGCATGTGCATAAAATCCGTATCTAGTACCTACTCATCCAATATACCCAGACTAGTTTCTAGCTTGTGGCTTTCACCAGTGAGGAATCTTGGATCTGAGAACCCTGTGCCTAGATCTTAGGATCTAATGCAAGCCTCCAGAAGCCACCTTTTATCTCTACTTAACTACAAAACTATGAGAATAAAATTGAAAACACAATATTTTCAATCCAAGCTCATTAGCTTATATAGTCATATAGGTCTAAACTCAGTTCAGTACCTATACATTTTGGTGTCTTTGGTTCTTTAATAACCATAGCCACCACTATTCTATTAGCAAGGATTGGTATTAAACCACTAAACATCACATGATCACCATTTCTTATGCTTGCTCATAACTGTTATTAAAACAGACAAAACTCTCCATACAGTAGTGCCACTCAATGCAAGCCAGAGTAATCAATGGATGCCAGAAGGCTTGTGCATAAAATCCCTATCTAGTGCCTACTCATCCAATATCCCCAGGCTAGTTTCTAGCTAGTGGCTTTCATCAGTGAGGAGCCTAGATAGGGATTTTATGTACAAGCCTTCTGGCATCCAATGATTACTCTGGCTTGCACTGAGTGGCACTACTGTATGGAGAGTTTTGCTTGTTTTAATATGTTAAGAGCAATCATAAAAAATGGTGATCATGTGATGTTTAGTGGTTTAATACCAATAGATAGTGGTGGCTATGGTTATTAAAGAACCAAAGACACCAAAATGTATAGGTACTGAACTGAGTTCAGACCTATATGACTATATAAGCTAATGAGCTTGGATTGAAAATATTATTGTGTTTTCAAATTTTATTCACATAGTTTTGTAGTTAAGTAGAGATAAAAGGTGGCTGCTGGAAGGTTGTATTAGATCCTAAGATCTAGGTGCAGTGTTCTCAAATCCAAGGCTCCTCGCTGATGAAATCTACAAGCTAGAAACTAGTTTGTGGATATTGGATGAATAGGTACTAGATAGGGATTTTATGCACAAGCCTTCTGGCATCCATTGATTATTCTGGCTTGTGCTGAATGCCACTACTGTAGGGAGAGTTTTGCCTGTTTTAATAAGTTATGAGCAAGAATAAGAAATGGTGATCATGTGATATTTACATACTTTCTATATGCTTAATAAATAATCACAACTTTATAATTCTTTTATGCAAATTGTCGACTAAAAAATACAAAATAACAAAGTAATCTGCCTCTTGATTAATTTTCAGTTTTTGGAAAATGTTCCTGCAATTTCTAATTGTTTTCTAACAAATCTAGATTTTTGATATTTTCCAAGAATGACAAGTTAATCAAGAAGCAGATTACTTTGTTATTTTGTATTTTTTAGTTGGCTATTTACATAAGAGCATTATTTAAAAAAAGATTTTTTTACATAATATTTTGTATTTATTTTTATTCTTATATTCCTTATAATTGTATTGGATAGTTATTTTGCTTTAAGCAATAGGTATGGAATGGGTCACTTTAAATGCATGCATTCCAATGTACCACTATTAACATGTTTGTGGAACCAATTGCATTCATGGTAAAGAACTTCACTATGTGTATATATAAAAAGATTTTTTCAACATCTATGTATAATAGATATATAATGACCAATTGCATCTGCTATATCCATATTCATTAATTCAACTATATATTATCCAAAAAAAGGTGTAAACAAAATGAAATTTCAATTTTGCATCACATTGAATCTGTTTGATGATATGGTCGATATAGTTGAAATTACAGTAATCAATTTAATACCACATAGATATTACATCTTTTGCATTTTATTATAATCCAATTATATTTTTCATAAAAGTGATATATATTCAATTTTAATATACAGTATATATGAATAAAGTATTGAAGTGCAATGTGTTTTTTTTTTAAGAATATTAAAAAACATTTATTGACATTGTTTTAATTTCTTTTAATTTTAAATTGTTTCTAATATGCATTACTATAGTGAATTTTTTTTAATGATTCCATTCATACAGTTTAGCAGCATTTAGAAGTCAACATTTAGTAGTTATTTTTAGGAAGTATAAAAAAATAGCATGCATTACATATGTGCAAGATGCATAATGTAGATAATTGGGGAAAAGTTACAAACATGTAGAAGTGTATTTTCTCCTATATACTAATTGCTGCTTACATGTAAGCACAATCATTAAAACTAAAATCTTAATTGTTAAATGTTTTTCAACTAGAATACATGTATATTGCAATGCAATTCTAAATCCAAACTATTCTATATTTTTAATAATTACTAAGAATGTTTCTGTACTTATATACTTTGTGGGTTGTCAATATCATATCATGCCTCTCAGTCAGAATACTTGGAAGTTAAAAAACGCTTTTAAATTTGTTCATATTTATTATATATTTTTTTTACAATTGTTTAAATTATGACTAATTTTATTAAATTTATCTTTCATTCAGTTCTAAGATTTTCTTTTGTTTGTTAGTTGTATTATTCATAGAAAATAGCTAAGAAACAAAACACTACAAGAAATACAAAAATGTTTCTATTTCCTAGTATCAGTCATCTCACAATAAAAACCTTGTTCCATCAATAATTTTGTACATGTGCACTTCATGAGCTGAGATGGACTTTGTTATGTACAAAAATAATCTAACAGCTATCAATCATACATACTATATAGTCTGTCCCAGCCAGCTGATTGGAATTGTATCGGCATGCAGTGATTACTATATAATAAGTGTATACTATAAATTAAAGTATATTAAATACTTAATATTTACTTTTTCATAAATTTTACCCACTTAAAAATGAATAACAAGAAATCATCAAAAACTATTGCACACTTTTTTCAAAAACCAAGTATAAGTAATTTGAATGCTAATGAAAATATTATTTATTCACAGAATGATTCCTCAGGCAAAACAAAAATGTATCGCTGTCCATCAATTCAATTGTAATTATTTAAAATTTGATTTTGTTTTCTTGACCTGAATCAAAAGAAAATTTACCCAGATCTCAATGCATTATTTGCAGAGAAATTGTATCCAATGAATGTATAAAGCCAGAAAAAATAATGCATCTTTTTTAGACCAAACATACAAATCTACAAAATAAGCCACCAGATTTTTTGAATGAAAAAGTGCTGAATTGAAAAAACAAAAATCATCTTTTAAAAAATTTCTTTTAGTCAATAAGTCTCTTGCAAAAGCATCATATTTTGTTGTTTTAAGATCAAATAATACTCTATTGCCAAAAATTTAATTAAAACATGTTTCGTAGATGTGTGTTCTGAAATCCTAGATATGGTTGCTGAAGGCAAAATGAAAACTTTTCTGCTTTCAAACAATACTATTCAACATAGATTTAGTAAATTAGTGACTGATGTTGAAGATCAATTAATTCAAAAGTAAGATTATCACTGTTCACAATTCAAATAGACGAATTTATAGCTATTACCAACAAAGCCATACTTTTATGTTATATTCATTATGTTGATTATGAAATCAATGATGTAAAAGAAAAATTTTTTTTCACAGAGGCAAGTCTCCATACAGTAGCGCTATTCAGTGCAAACCAGGGTAATCAATGGAACTAGTCTGGGCATATTGGAAAAGTAGGCACTAGATAGGGATTTTATGCACAAACCTTCCTGGATCCATTGATTATTCTGGTTTACACTGAATGGTGCTACTGTATGGAGAGTTTTGCCTCTGTGAAAAACATTGTGTAAACCTAAAGAATGGTGACCATGTGATGTTTGATGGTTTAAAATTTTTTTTTGTTGTGTTGAATTTCCTAATCACACAATTAATGCAGATATATTTAAAGCAATTGATAATTCCAATAAAAACTCATTTACTTGTTAAAATTCTGTTGGCTTATGTATTGATGTAGTGGCAAGTATGACTGGAAAATATTCAGGAGTTGCAAAAATAATAATAATAATAAAGAAATAGCGGGAAGATAAATGATTTTTACTCATTGTGTTATGCAAGTATTTAGCTAAAATAATTGTTTTCTGACCTTGATGTTCTTAGTCAATAGATAGAAATAATAAATTATATTAAATGCAACACATTAAATTTAAGAGTATTTTCAAATTTATGCAATGAAATGGGATTTGGATATGAAAATTTATTATTTCATACAAAAGTACAATGGTCGTCAATGGATAAAATATTAACATGACTTTATGATTAAGAAAAGAATTTGAAACATTTCTAAAAACAAAAAAATCAGAATTGAGAAATATTTTCTTTGTCAACAATTGAATTGCTAAACTGGTTTATTTGTCAGACATACTTTTACTAATAAATGAACTAAGAAATAATACTTCTTTGATTTATAGAATAAAATTGAGACATTCAAAACAAAGTTAAAACTATGGTGTAAACATATAGAAGAAAAAACTAAAACGTTTTATTCATTTTCAGAATTGATAAATGAAGTTGACATAAATATCAGTGAATTGAAAAATACTGTTTTAACAAGACCTTGCTGTGTGTTTGATCAATATTATCCACAGGAAGAGATCATATTGGAAAGACAATATATAGATTTTAAATCTGTTTATTGAAGAAGAAAATAATCTAACAGATTTGCAACAGAAAAACTTAATAAACTCAAGTTGCAATTAAAAATTATTTAATTTAACAAATATAACTCAATTTTAAGTTAAAATTAAAACTGAATATCTGGAATTATATGAAAAAGCCTTAAGAGTGTTATTGCTATTAACCACTTACTTATGTGATTCAACATTTTCGACAATGACACTCATAAAAAATAGTTTATTAATAAAATCCAGCTTTGCAGTTAGCAATCACAAATATATTTCCAAGACTTTATAAGCTAATTACTAAAAAGCACTGGCAACAATCGCATTAGTTTTTGATTTTATCATTATAATTACGTTTCGCTCAGTTATATTATTATTTGCTTTTCTTCAGGTTTTTTTTTTTAATTAATAGTTTTGTCGATTATTCTATGTTTTTGTTTTTTTTAATCTTTGAAAATATGTATATATTTTTAATTTGTTAAACACTAAAATAATTATATTTTACGCAAGCACTTGTACTTCCTTCCATTTGTTTTGTTCAATACTTCATTTGGTCCACAATAAAAAAATTTTTTAAATGTATTGCTCTGTGGCATGTAATCTATTGGTCTGCAGCATGTAGTCAGTTGAGAAACACTGCTGTAGATATTAATAATTTTTATTAGTCATTCATCAGATTAGAGATTATCCAATAATGAATAATATTTCTGTAGTATAATTTTCACTACACCATTCTTATGCAATGCAAGGAGTGATTTCTAGATACTTTTTAACACCTTGTGGAGGGATGTAATCATAAACATATAACCAAAGACGTAAGATCTATGGATCCCAAGATGCACATTTCAGGCTGAATCAGCACTCATCAGCTGGCCCAGACCACAATCTCTGACACACATCTTTATCATATTCAGTATATATATATAAAGTAAATTACTACAGTTTAATTGATGTCAAATGTACTGCCTTAAAAACTTTGGCACAAATCATTTAATGCAAGTATATTAATAATTTTTATTAGTTATTCATTAAACTAGAGATTATCCAGTAATGAATAATATTTCTGTAGTATAATTTTTAGTACACCACTCTCATGTAAGGTAGACTGGTTTCTATCCACTTTAACCACTTTTGTGGAAGGATGTAATCATAAACATATAACCAAACATATGTGAAAAAGATTTATCATCCCCAAGATACACATTTCATGATCCACAAGGTATTAAAAATGGATAGAAATGAATCCTCCCTAACTTGCATGAGTGGTGTATTGAAAATTACACTATAGAAATATTATTCATTACTGCTATAGATAATATATTTCTCTTTCAACACAGAATAATAGTAATATTACTCATAGTTTTTTTTTTTTTTTTTTTACAAATTCTTCCATAAATTATATTTTAATATTTTTATAGAAAATATATATATATGAAGACTCCATGTATGAGAATTTTAAAAATAATTGATAAATATTTTCAGGGTATGCATAATATTAATAATTATATTTTTACATTATATTGAACTGAATTATCTAAATAAGTTATTTCAAATTTATTCTTCAAAAAGTAAAACTACTTTTAATTACTAAAAAATAAAAATAAAATTAATAGTACAATATTAATTATATTTTTAAATATTAGTTTTGTAAAAAAAGAAAAAAGAAGATATAATAATAAATAAAATGCATATGATTTACTAGAAACAAAAAAAACGGATGTGCAGGAATATATAAGTTCCAGTCACTTATTGAATAATTCTAAAGATAAATTAGTTAGGGAAGCTGTGCACCAAATGATCTATAAAATCAAGTGCAAAAATACTAATTGCTTAAATGCATATTATGGGGAAAAAGACCAAAACTGTCCACAAGACTGGCCAATTCAACTAGTTATATAACAGGACAAAAAGAAGCAGAGTACTCTTTAATATTTTTAGAGCATAAGCTGTAGTCAGAATATAAATTTGATCTCTCCAAAATGGATATTGTGTGCACTGAGAGAGATAATAAAAAGAGAAAGATTAAGGAGGCATGGACTATAGCCAACGACAAATGCTCTATAAATAAAAAGAAAACCAGCATTCCTTTATCTAAAAAATGACCTCTCTAACATTTACATAAAAATAAGAAATTTAATTTTATATAAATTTTACAAACAACAAGCAATCACATATAACAATAAACTTAGCAAGATTAATTCATAAAACGATGATTACAATAACAGAAGTATTGAAAGCTCTTAGCTTGAATAAAGATGTTTTAAACTGATGTATGCCTTTTCTCGTTTAAATGTTTTAACATTTATTTAAAAAATTGCAATACAATTAAGTATGTGTGTGTATATATGTATACAAATTGATCAAATTCAATTAGAAATAAATTTTGCTTTTTCATCTTTAAATAAATTATATGATATAATATAAAATATCTTTATATAACAACAATAATATATATAATAATAACAATAGTAATAAAGTTAGGCAAATATTAATTTTTGCCCTTTCAATGTGTTGTAACTATTTTACAATTACAATCTACACTGATACATAGCAACAACTATCTCTTTTATATAAAATTAACTACAACCTTTTTTTTTACTCCTGCCTTTCACAGATTTGGTTGAGAGGAAATGTTTTTCTCTATACAGATAGAATTACATTTGTTGAAAATATTCAACAGAAAAGTTATAAGTACCATACAATTTATACATCATTTATTTAAATCATTAATGTCAATAATATTATTTATTTATAATTCAATATGTCTGTCAAGTGTTTCAACAGGCAAACAAAAGCCCTCTATCTGGCTGACGGATCTTAACCTAGGCTTATATTTGGGTGAGGTTTATATTATTAGTATTCTGAAAAACATGCTATGGCTTACTTTCTGATTAGATCTTATTTTTGGAGAAACATGATATTACTTGACCAAAAATAAAAGTATGGAACAAAAATCATTTAAATAAACTTGTTGCAAGTTTATTTAAATGATTTTTTGTCCCATGCTTCTATTTTTTGGTTGCATAATACCAAAAATATTGTGAAAACTGAAGAAAATTTATTTTTATATTTTAGCACTTTTTTTTTTAATGCATTTATGTGGATTACACATATTTATTGTAAAATGAAAAAAGCTCTTTTACCGGAAAAGATTGCATCAATCATGTGTTTATGTCAATTTGTTGCAGTTGCAATACAAACTGAAACATTTAAATCTAGAAATTAAAATATCTTTTTTTATTAATTTCTAATTCACAGTATTTATTTTTTCAATATTTTTTTCCTTCATGGATACATAAAACCAGATACTAAAATCAGGGGTTTGGGAGTAAACTGTCTTTTTTTAAAGTCAAAATCATATATTAGTCAAACTGCAATTGCAAGGGGTGTACTAAAAAACTTGTTAAGAGCTATTGACATGCTCATTATATTCGCAGAACTATAAAGAATCTATGAGAAATTATATATATTTCTCTGTATGTACATATATACAGACATATATTCTCTAAATAAAAATAACTTCAACATCTAGTTTTGTCAAATGTATTTATAAATATAATCAATATAATGTTTTTTTTGTCAAAATTACCTCACTATATTGAAACAGTTTGAATTTGTACTATTTAAATTATTTATATACACCTAAATATTGCATATTCTCATATATATATACATTCATACAAAATATATTTATGAATGCCTATGAGTGAATATTTATTTTAGCTTTTTTGATGTGTGGAATAATAAAAAAATTCAGAAAAATATTTGCTAATCAAAGCTACATTGTTTTACAAAGACTGAAAATTTAGTTAAAGAATATATATATGTAATGTTTTCAAAGTTAATTTGAAAATATTTATTGGATTTGAAATAAGCAATGCATTTAAATGTTCAAATCAAGCTACTTCAAATTACATAACCAAGTGGAGGAGGAAAAAATATCCTGACAAAAATTAATGCATATACATACAATTTAAAAAGAACTTTATATTTAAAAAAAAAAAAAATCCATAAAATAAATAAGATTCTCAAAAAAAAAAAAACAACAAATATTACATATTGCATGGATCTCATTGTTTTATTACATTTGCTTTTTTATGATGATAATCCTTTTGTTTTTTATTTAGAAATAAATTTTATTTACTACTTTCTCTACTTAAAAATAACATATGCTTTCAGCAGTAGAACTCATCACTATACTGCTAGCCATCTATTGTAACATTGAATAATCAACCAGACTTGTCTCTGACTGATGGCTTTCATCAACGAGATGCTTGAATTTAATGCTGGCATTAATAAATCTAACAGCTGAATTATTTTATATTATTAAGTTATGTAAAAATAAAAAATTATTGCACCACAACTTTGACAACCCAGCTGCAAAATCGCTGGTGATTCCAAAAGATGAGTACTCATCTTCTGAAATGAAAAATGCACGTTTTGCTGAATCACAATTCAGGGAAGGATATCTGAAAAGAAATCGAAATGATTTTGCTATTTTATATTATTATTATCAAATACTCATGTCATTTTGAAATCAAGCACATTTATTTATAGTTATATGTATTTGATACTAGGTCAGTAACTATATTTTAGGGACCAGTTTTATGTAAATTGTAATCTCCCTCATTTTATGCTTTGGATAGAATGGTTGTACTAACATTATATGACTTCATCTGTCTACATTTAATATATACTTTCAAGGTTAATTGGTATTTCAAAACGGAGTAATCAACAGATATAAAAGCAGAACTATCTAATATCTACTGATTACTCAAGTTAACAATAAATGATTCTGGAATAGAGAAAGAGAATTGTTCCTGCAAATATATTATTATTCCTTAACCATATACATTTCTAAAACCAATTCCCATTACAACTTTCACTTTCAATTATGGTTAAACAAGCATTCAACATGAACAACTTTTAAACAGGATTATAATTAAAACATTTTCAAGATTATGATTAATAGTGAACTTTTTCTATAACTTGATATCCAAACTGTAGTTATGTCTCTATTTGAAAACCCTATTATTTATTTAATCGTCTTTGCTTTATCTTACACATCTAAAAAAATGAACTAATGAAATATTTGGCATTCAGCATATATAAATGTAATGTGTGATAATTAATAAAAGTCCATATTGTAAATAGCATTTAAAGGTGCTGATTAACTGAAGTATATTAATAAACATTAGTTTTTGCAAAATCCTCTCTTTTTTTCCTGAAAAAAACAAAACAAAAACAAATACAGTAGTTGTATCAATCAACAGATATGTTTACTGATAATGTTGCATTTGTTTATATCCAAAAGATATTTTGTTTTGCCATTTAGATTTTTTCAATTCTCAAATGTTTTGCTTCTTAGTATTTTTTTAATATAGATAATTCAACAATTATATGGATTAAAAATAAATTTTGAAAAAACAAATGTATCATATAAATATAGGATAACATTAAATTTCTTTAAGTAGAATAGTTCTTCCATGTACAAATCATACAGAATATACATTTTCTCACTAAATTAAGATTTAGACAATGAACTCAAATGCACACAGTGAATGTCACAGTCTGATATAGCATATGTATGATCAATCAAAATGTTTCATAGTTTTCCTGTTTTAGCTCCAACATTTTGTAACATTTTATGGATAAGATTTCTACTTATAAAATCATATAATTATAAAAATAAAGAAATAAACAACCTATTACCAGAATTTTAAAAAAATTATATTATTAATATAACAGATCTAAAGTTAAATAATGTGACGAGAGTGTAAAAACAAAAATCTATACTAGCAACTGCCTAAATAGATGAAAATAGTAGGGATTACATATGTTTTAAACTCCATTTTATCAAATTGACATTTTACATAACAAAAACTTAAATATAAAAATATTATTGCATTAAAAATGATGAAATCCACTTATTTAATGTGTTACAACATAATATTATATATTTATTTCTAAATCATGATGTCTATTTTCTTAATATAATATACAATGAAGAAGTAAGTGTGTGAATGTTTTTCATTAAAACCCAAGTTTCATGAATGATTAAAAAATATAGATGCTTTTCCTCAGGGGGTTAATTACATTAAGTTCTACTGAGATTAATCAAATACTTAATCTTATAATTACTTTAATAATATACTTTAATTTAGACTTAAAATACAATATATATTAGCCAATAGAAATATATCCATTTTCATGAATTTAAACTAAGAAGTTTCAAATGGTTGCTTTAGACTGCAAATCAACACCTATATTGCATCACAGAAAAAATCAACATATGTTACCCATTTAATGTTAATATGTTGAACTACCTGAAAATGCTTTTTCTAATATATATAAAATTAATTTATATACATGCAAATGCATATATATATATATATATATATATGAATTCATTATTTAATAACTAGTAAATATAAACTATTAATATTAACTATTAACAAAAATGAATTAAAGTTTCTACATTAATAATGGAATCATTTCATCCAATGAATCAAATACTGTATATATGAATTACATATTGCAAATTCAAATTCATTATAGTAAATATGCTCATAAAATTATTATAGTGCTTATTTAGTTACAGTGACACTACATTATAACAGGCAAGTTACTTATAAAATATTAGTGAATAAGCTTGAATATTTTCACAATTTAATCATAAATATCTAAAATATTTACATTCCAATTCAAATAATAAAATGATAGAAATAAATAATAGAAAAAAAGCAATTACTATATATATATTTACATTAAATTTTTTTTTAAGCAATTATCATTCAAATGTTTAAAAGCTACACATTCACTTGTTTGTATTCTATAATGCAAAATATGTTCACAAATTATTATGTATAGATTTATCTATTTTACCCTCCCCTACTCACACATATACATATATTACAAAAATAATAAATATAATGGTAATTAACTATTATATGCAATCTTTCAATCCACAGAAGTTCTTTCAGTTAACTCCTTAACCCTCCTCAACTGCCACTAAATTCCAAGTTTTAATTTTATATAATAGTTAGGTACCATTATATTTACTACTTTTATTATTATAATGATTTTTAATTAATGGACATTTTATTTGTATTATATATATAGGATTTGCTAAAAAGATTTGTAAGATTTCTCAGAAGTACTTTTTGTGCAATAAAAATAACAATTGAAACTATTGTCTCTATTCAAGAATATCTATTGTAAGCTTGAATATTCAATGGACACTTGATGTTCGTTCCATATTCAAATTTTCCAATACAAGTTCCTGACTAATGATTTTCTTCAGGGAAAACCACTGAATTTGCTGCACCCACACTTCATAAGCACATTTATTTTTATTTTACATAATTCAAGCTATTCAAGCTAATATCTTAACATTTACAAGCACCCTTTTGAATCCAAGCTAATTTGCTGTATAACAATATAGAGCTATTATTATGATATCAATTAAATATTTTTTATGATTTCAGTTTTTAGTGTGTGAAACTAATGAAACCACAAAAAAAAAAACTTCACCTTAATGAACTCGTTGAACAGTACATTACAAAAATACACACTAAAACTATAATGCAAACTCTGGCAATATTATGAGGGATAGCCATGCCAGGATTACAGAAGTGATGTCCTATGCTCTTGAAATTAAAAAAATATCTACATGATTTTGGCAACCATCAAATCCCTCAAGTCACAGGTATATTTTCCAAAAAGTAGCTTTCTCTTCACCTAGGAAATACAATTAAAATTATTTCAACTTAACATTGAAGATATATCAAAATCAAAAATGGAAATTGTCTACAAATTAATTGTTCAATACAACTTTGATGTTTGAGAGATTCAACATTCTTCCAATAACAATTATCTTTATAAAATTCATGGATTTGTATTGATTAATGATAGAATGCATTGGTAAACATAATATGGCTACTTTTGTAAAGCAAATAACTTTTATCACAGTTCAAATAATATTGCAATCATCATTTGAAGATAATTTTTATATATGCAAAGTTTGCAGATCTGGCATACAAATTACTCCTATCCTCTGTTTCCAGATCTTACTACATTATATTTATAGAAGATTTCAATTCTCATAATAGTTTTTGGAGTTATAAATGAGGATCAAGCAGGTTGTCAACTTATAATATAGATGGATGAATATTCCATTCAAGTAGATGAGAAACAGAAACAATTCCTAATTTATGTTTTGTTAAAACAAACATAATTCATCATTATTTGTTGAACTAGTGCTATTAAATCATTTTCTCCATAGCCAACAGAAACCTAGTCTAATCACTCTTGGAATCTGCATTCCTATAAGTAAAAGTTATTCTGTTCCTAAATGAAAATTAAGTATTGGATATCTTGAACAAAATATTAATAAAATCTCTTCAATTCCCTCTAATTACTAGATTTAATAAATTCTTTAATAACAACTACCAGAGTCTATTTTTCATGAAAATTGTAAGAAATTAAATCCCAGGTTGGATTAATAATCACAATGCTCTTTATAGCTAATTTTTGTCTATCAAAAGTCCTGAAATTATTGCCAGGATGATGCTGTTAAAAATAGCGGAGAGAGACCATGAATAAATACATCTTTACCAGATTTAATTGTAATGCTTGGGACTCTTATAAAGACTTGGTAGATTATTTTAAATAATGAAAATTAGGATCTTAAATCAAAGCATGTTTAGCAAAATTATTTAGTAATATTATTCATAAAGGTACTACTCAAAAATCTGACATAAGATGACAGAAAAAGAAAGATGAAGGAGACATGGTCAATAGATAAAGATCATCATCAAGCCATCAATAAAAAGGACTCTAGCACCTCTCTTTCTAAAAAAATAGCAAATTGTGGCAACCACTTTCATCATTAGTATGTAAATCTACTCCAAAATTCAATTTTATGATAATCTATTATTTAATATTCAAAAGTAACTTTAAATTTAGATCTCAACTTCCTTTAGTCACATAATGCTATGATTATAATACTGCACAGTATTGAAAGTGCTCAGCTTTAAATAAATTTTCTTTATTACAAATTCAAACCTGTTCTGTTGTTAAAAATGTTTTCGACATTTTTTGAACCATAGCAATATTAACCTCCCCCTCCCCAGCAAGAATTCAAAATTTATCATCTAATATTCCCTATAAGATATTTCTAAGAGTTACTGCAAATATACCAGACTTCTAAACCCAAGATAGAATTTTAAAAAGCATCATTAGAGCAGAATCACTGGCATCTCTTTCACAAGATTCCTGTAATACTTATAATGATGAAACCTGTAGATAGTGGTGAACTCAAATATATCTTTGTCTTAAATCAGGAAAAGTCCCAGGAGCACTTCCAGAATTTTTTAAAAATTTAGAACCTTCAGCTAAAACATGATTGGAGAATTATTTATTAACATTATTCATACAGAAAGTTTTTCAAAAATTTAGCACACAAGCCAAACTAGAGCAATCTTAAAACCAAATAAAGCAGCAATGAACCAAAAAATTATTGACCAATATCATTGTGTGTTCCCTATAAGCTTTGTAAAAAAATTATATTAAGAAGAATTTTACCAATAACTGAGTATTAACTTCATATAGAACAGATTGGTTTCAAGTCAGGAAGAAACTGTTGTGAAAGAGTTTTTTTTATCTTTAAAAATTCATATTGGAAAAACTTTTCTAAATAAATTAATAACTGTTACTATTTTTATTGATCTAATCTTAGCTTATGATTCTGTTTGAAAAAAATGGTCTAAAAGTTTCTAAAAATTTTAAAATGTAGAAAAACTATTAAAATTTATTTGATAAAATGCCCTTCTATTGAAAAATTCAAAGAACATTAAATGATCATCATAGTAAACACAAAATTTTATAGAGCAGACTGCCATATATTTTGTGATTTTCTATATACAGAAGACAGGAAATTCATCTTGTTGACAATATTGCTTTGACTTCTCAAAGAGATCCTTTTGTGAAATAGTCTTTCAATAAAGATATGACAAATTTTTAAATGCTTTTCAAAGCCATTAATGGGGTCTTATTCCTAATCCAATGAAGATGATATATTTAATTTTTCATCTAAACAATAGAGAATCATGCTATAGTTTGAATTTTATTTTATTTTTTTTGCAATAGCAATCTGAAATATAGCCCATGCTATTTAGAGAAGTAACCTTAGATCAAAATTAATTTCTAGGAATAATCTCCTTGGAAAACTGGTACTTAGGGTTATGATGCTAGTACTTTATGGACAGCTTCCTAACCTTAGCATTTTTCACTGGTGAATATTTGTGCCCGTGTTTAAAAAAAAAGTTCCCACACTAAAGTTATGGATACCTAATTAAATATTACATGAGAACTGTTACTGGTACACTTAATTAAGTCAACTTCTTTGCAGTAGTCTCTTGTTCTTTTATATTTTTATCTATCAGATATAAGAAAAAAAATTGCTTCAAGAAAAATTTATAAAAAACTGTTAATTAGAGAAAATTTGAACCCAAGACTTTCAGAGTTCCCTTCAATTATCAATCTAACTTATATAACCGATACCCATGACCACATACATATGAAAATGATGTCCAATATACTATTTCATGCTGAATCAGCACTCATCAGTTGGTCCAGATCATCATACACATATATATATATATATATAATAATAATCAGTGCTCAGTTTATTAGGGTAGCAAATCTTCAAACTTTAATGAACAGACTTCAATCTTCTCCACCCTCCAAGTCTCAGCCATCCATATTATTGAAAATCTGATGATGGAATGCTCAAAACCGTTGTTGATGCTGATATTGTTGTCATATCCATATATTGACTTTAAGTTACTCTGACCCATCATATATAGAACTTAATATGTTCATTTAAATACACAGAAGAGATAAGCAGAATTCAGGTTAAATCTCTAATATTTGAATACAAATATAATATATACTGAACTTTAGATGTAATTAAAGGGGATTTGAACACAAACTTTCAAGCTCCCTACATGTATCCACTCAATATATGTAATCATATATATCAGTTATATAAGATGGAGTAGATAGCTGATCAGCTTGAAAGTCTATGTTCAAATCCCCTCTAATTACATCTAAAAGTTCAGTAAATACATTATATTTGTATTCAAATATTACAGATTCAGCCTGAATACTTCTATGTATTTAAATGGACATATTAAGGTCCTACATATATATATATATATATATATATATGAGGAGTCAAGTGATTTAAAGTCAATGTGTATGACAACAATATTAGCATCAACAAAGGCTTTGAGGATTCCATCATTAGATTATAAATAATATGGATGGCTAAAGAGTTGGAAAGTGGAGAAGATTGAAACCTGTTCATTGAAATTTGAAGATTTGCAGTCTTAATATAAATTGAGCATTGATGGTATATATGTGTGGGAGATGATCTGAACCAATTGATGAGTTCTGGTTCAGCATAAAATATATATATATATATATATTGGAGATCATTTATCTTTTTCACATGTGTGTGGTCAGATGTATCAGTTATATAGGATGGAGTGGATAGCTGTGAAAGTCTATGCTCAAATCCCTTCTAATTACATCTAAAATTCGGTATATACTTGTATTCAAATATTTAAAAAATGACTCAAATAAAGATGCCTGTTTTGAATATTCAACTAAGAATCTGAAAGATCAAAGAATTATGGATAAAAAATAGAATTTTTATAAGATTCCAAATAAATTTTCCAGTTCCAACACTAAATCTAGCTGGATTTGATCTTCCCTAATTCACATCTGGAATCTCATTAACAAATTCAGATCAACCATGGTCATTGTGTTTATCTACTTTATACATGTAATTTAATAGCCATTGATCTTTGTAAATTTGTGCAAATCCAAATTACATCATTAATGACAATCAGATTTATGGCCACAGTAGCAGAATTGAAGGATAAACCCAGAATATTTCTTTATCATATTTTGTTAATAGTTAAACTGTTTAAATCCATATGCTAAATAAATAAGTAATAGTTTAAAAGAAATAATGTCTAGGTGGCTAAAAATTCAATGCTTCTCACTAAAAGAAAATCTTTAGCTTAAAATTAATCAGGGGATTTGGATATGAATTATCATCTAGAGAAAATCATGTGATGCTTTAAATATTTTCAATGTCTGACTGCACATAGTCAATTGAAAAGTGCTACTGCATTTTCTTTTGATAATGATATAATTGTGAACTATCAAGGAAAGCTATAGAAGAGAATAAGAATCTCAAGACTGTAAAATAACATTTTGGTATTGGTATGAAACATATATCTGCAATAAGAAAAAAAGATGGAACTATTATTTTAAAAAAAGCTTACATCAAAAAATGTGTAAAAGAATTCTATCAAAAATTATATATAATAATAAAAAACAAGGAAAAGTATTACTTCAATTATTATATCTTCTGAATTAACCAGGAGTCTAAATGAAGAAGTGAGATATGCAATTAAATTTATGAAAAAAAAAGTTCCAGGTAATAATGGAATTATAATCAATATCGTAAAAGAAGTAGGTGAAGAAATAGAAAATTTTTTGGCAATGTTATATACCAAATGTCTAAATGATAAAAATGTATCAGATGATTGGAAGAAGGCAGTGTTAATATTAATATTTTAAAAAAGTGATAAAAAAGATATTAGAAATTACAGACCTATCAATCTTTAACAGTTTTACACAAAATTTTTACCAAAATAATTACAACTCTTCTACAGAGAACTTTGGATTTCAACCAATCAAAAAAAAACAAGCTGGATTTAAAAGTGGTTTTAGTACAGTGGATCATAACCAAGTATTGAGAGCAGTTATAGAAAGAACCAATGAATATGAGTTGCCATTATGCTTTGGATTTGTAGATTATGCAAAGGCATTCGATTCTATAAGTATTTCTTCAGTGATTATAATATTGGATCATCAAGATATAGTCCCACGACATTATCATATTTTGAAAAATATTTATAAAAATTCAACAACAATTAAATTACATAATGATACAAAAAAAATTAACATTGAGAATGGTGTACAACAGGATGATTCCATATCTCCAAAACTTTTTTTTGCAAAAAATATTTTGTGGTTAAAATGGGAAGCTAAAGGAATAAAACTAAATGGATATTATTTAAATCATTTAGATTTTGCAGATGATATAGTTGTTTTTGCAAATAATGCTTCAGAGTTTCAGGAAATATTGCAAGAGTTATCAGATGAAAGTAAGAAAGTAGGACCATAAAAATGTTAAAAAGACTAAAGTAATGTTCAATGGATTTTCTCAAAAGATGAAAATAAAGATTGATAATAACGAATTAGAAAAAGTTAGCATTTACAAATTACTATATATGAAAACATAATGGATGGAATTAATCACAGAATTAAACTTCGTTGGAGTGCTTTTGGAATGTTTTTAATAAATGTGTTTTATCTTATCTTACTTATGGATCTGAGACTTGGACACTTAACAGAATACAAAGACTTCATGTCATGCAAAGAAGTATGGAAGAATGTATGTTAGGAGTAACAAAGAAAGATCTAAAATAAAATATGTGGATAAGAGAATAAACAGGTGTTCCTGACATCATTCAAAGAATTGAGACTGAAGTAAAGTGGACAGATTGCTAAGAGATCATAATAAATGGACAGTTGAAATCTTTAACTGGATTCCAAGAGATAAAATAAAGAAGTACATGGATGATGTGGAGAAGAGAGGTTAGCAGTCAGATAAAATGAACTGAACTTGATAAACTCTTCATCTATATGGATTGATAATGATTGAAAATGTCTTGAAAAAACACATACAAATTAATATTAGAAGATGGTTGAAATATCCAGCTTCTTAGAATGAGCTCATACAAAACGAAACATAAATATATGCAGTATCTATTAAAAACCTATCTTTTTTTGAAATCTAGCAAATTAAAACTCATCTTTTCTAATTCTAATAGAGGGTGGGCACTAGTAAACTGGACTAGGAAAATCGGAGAAATTATTTTAGCTATTATAAACATAAATAAAATGCAATTTTTACAAAAATTTCAGTTCAGTATAATGCTGAGATAAAATATATATTGCCAGAAATTTAAAATATTAATGAAAATAATAAAAAAAAAAAAATATGGTTATTAACATTTTTTTAAAAAATGATCAAAAATTTTATTTTTATTTGTTCATAAATTCCAAATTTTTAATGTTAAATTTAAATTTTTAATATCAATTTCATTATTTTTCTCTTTAAAAAAAATGTAACACCTAATAAAAAATAGAATAAATTTTAGAGTATGCAATAATTTTTGTTTTAAAATGTTTATTAAATTAAAAGTAATTGCAAAATAATTTATCAGACTAATAGAAGGTATTGTTATTTTTATGGGAAAATGAATTGACTACATTCATTATGCAAGAGTAATTACATGTTTATTGTGAAAATGGGGGGGGGGGCTTATTTTTTAAATAAAGCAATTTAAATTTAAAAAACTTAATTTCCATCAATGAAAAACTTATTATTAATTATTTAATGAAGTAAAAAACACATGTATCAGATGAACTGAATAGTTTTTGCACCAATTTTAATGAAAGACAAGAAAGATAAAATATTTATAATGAAGTCAGTTAAACAATTTTATTAGCATTATTTAGTGATAGAGAAGCTACATTTTCCATAAATATAATAATCAATAAATTTAATTTTTCACTAATCAATAATCTGTTTACAAATATTTTTTTTATAAATATCACTTAATTTTTGTTTAAGTAAAAAAAGTAATATATTAATAGGATTTTTTAAAACTTCTATAGTTCATCTTTACCATTTGTTATCATTACTTATCTGGAAAAATCAATAATTTACAAAGGCAGGAATCAATATTTTCATATTATTTGTGGTTAACCTATTATATTATACAATCCAAAACAAAGCAAAACTCTCCATATAGTAGTGCCATCTTGTGCTAACAAGAGCAATCAATGGATGCCAGAAGGCTTGTGCATAAAATCCCTATCTAGTGCCTACTCATCCAATATCCCCAGACTAGAGATCCTAAGATCTAGGTGCAGTGCTCTCAGATCCAAGGCTCCTCACTGATGAAGGCCACAAGCCAGAAACTAGTCTGGGGATATTGGATAAGTAGGCACTAGATAGGGATTTTATGCACAAGCCTTCTGGCATCCATTGATTGCTCTTGTTAGCACAAGATGGCATACTATATGGAGAGTTTTGCTTTGTTTTGGATTGTTTAATAACAATTATTGTGCTAGTATGAGATAGTGATCATGTGATGTCTATTATATTATAAAAATAAAATCAGTTTTCTGTGTAATTAAAGATTCATAGCTGCTTTAAAAGACCTAAATTTTCCAGCTTGTATCACAAGTATCTGTTTAGCTGCTTTCCTATTAATGTATATTTTACATAATTTGTACAGCTGCAAAGTGTTAAAAGTGGAAAACTGATTTTTTTTTTCTTCCTTATCCATCTAAGAATAAATAAATTACTAATTTATAGACTAATAAAAATGGTTAATGTAATAGCCACAAACCAGCTACCTAAAAAAAACTCTAAACATGTTTGAAAATCATAACTACTTGAAATATTTTTCCATATTTCAATTTGATTTTTTTTTTTTAATCATTAATACTACATCATCATGTTTATTTGCACATATATACATAACCATATAGATATTGAATGAAATAATGAATTCACCTGTAATATCATTATTAACATGTTATACAATTATCATTGGCATTAATGACTATTTATATTTGACATAATATGAAATTATACAACATTTGAATAATCTAGAGAAATATTATTCTTTCTGAAGAAAATTCTTATTTTCTACAAGATAATTGGAGAATATTATCTTCTCACTCAATGTTCAAAAATGATCTGAAAATGCTCAATATTTAAATGAGATGATTGACAAAGCAATAAAGGATACAAGTCATCCTAATAGCTTTCAAATCAGTATTTGTCTTTACTAGAAAGTTGGCACCTTGGAAGATGTCAATAATTATCAGAAAAAATTTGCATAATATGAAATAATTCACCACAATATTAAAATGCATTACAGCTATAGTAATCCAGACAAAATGCAATAAAATACCTAATAAAATGACTCAAAACATTCTAATTTCACTGTTATGGTCACAAAAATTGGCAGTTTGGACAATATGCTTCTTTTATCAAATATTAGAAAAATTGTTTTAGTTATTGGAAAAAATTATAAACAATTTGTTCTATAAAACTGTAATGCTTCCATTCATCTATAATTTATTTTATTTTTATGTCATAATTTTCATATCAATAAATCTGTGGCTTTGAAATAGCAGATTACACATAAATGTTCTATTAATCATATGATGGATTGTTTGGAAAAAGTTAGTGTATTAACATGTTTGTTTAACTATGCAATGATTTTGTTTTGCTACATTTTTATGTTTTTGGTTGCAATTTTTTATAATATTCATCAATCCTCTCAGCAAACCCTTACTTCTGATTAGAATTAGTTCTAACTGATTTCACTTACAATCTTTCATGAATGTAGTCTATCCTAAAGTATGCCAATCTTAAATTAATAAACACTTCAGCAGTTTTGGTTCATCGATGCCCCAATTAACCAGATAGCATTAAATTCAAATTCTATCATTTCTTTTCAAAGCTTAAAAACTAACATCAACTTTCTCTGTCAGATTATTCTGACCATCTTATGTAAAATCAACAACAAAAAAAAAAAATTTGTTCCATTAATACGTATTTCCATTTCAATGCTTTATGAAGTTAAACAACCATAATTCTTAGTATTTTGTCCAACCCATATAAATATAAGCACACATTCTATAACAAACTTAAATATAACGTGTCTGTTTGTAATAAATAAAAAACGCATTTGCAGCTTGCAGGGCCAAAAATAAAAGCTATTCAATTAGTAGCAAGCAAATGTTTTTGGTATACTTTTACGATTATGAACATGGTAATTTTATAAGTAATTTATAATACAATTATTATTTGAAAAGCATTAAGTGCTTACACGTCTGCGCAGATATAACAGTAATTTCAATAAAAAAAAAAATGGTAAAAATATATTTGTAAGTTTTCATCTGGTAAGCAGGTTTATTGATACCAGATATTTGAATAAATTGTTACATTTTCAACGCAGCTAGAATAAAAATGATACAAAAATAATTACTTTAAACAGTCGAACATGCGTTTAATAAATACTTTTTTAATTTCATTACGAGAGTGAAATAATTCTTAATGATTTCCTACTATACTGCATGAATGAGTATTGACAATCATTTTTAAATAAATTTCATACTCAAAACCAGAAAAAGATGAGAATACATTTCTTTCTCCCTTTCATTATATTAAATACAAACGTCTTTATGTATCTGTGGATGAAACAGTATCTGCATCACATAAATTATTTATCCACAACACGCATTTCATTTTACAAACTTAAAAATTTATACATCTGGATAGGCAGTTTTTCTTTTTCTTTTTAAAGCAATATAAACAAAATATTTAAAGAAAAGACTTTTATAACTCATTATTTAAAAAATTATAATTATATCAAATAGTAAATAAAAATTCTTTAAATACTAGATTTAGATAGTTTATGCCACAAATATATATATAAGAACATTTGTAATAATAAGAAAAATACAGAAGAGATAGTTGAAAATTTGAAAGTGAGTTTGTAGGTATAGTACACACACAAGCGCAATGTGCGACACCTCATGCAAATACAGATGATACAACGGAAAAAATTAAATATTTCAGTGAAATTACATAGTAACTAATTAATTTCAAATATTAAATTTACATAAAGAAAAAGCTATCTTTTAATTTAATTAAACCGAATTATTCTAAACATCAAATAAACATTATTTTAATGCATTCTTTCTTTCAATTAATTATTATTATTCCCAAGATAGAAAAAAAAATATTTCATCAATTCTCATACAGTAATTCACCATTTGCAATATAAACTAACAAAATATTTTCTCACTCTTATTTACTGTTGAAAAATATAGAGCTGGATAAAGTAGGCGTAACAAACGAAAAAAATACAATTTTTGTTAATACTTACCACCTTTCAGACAGGAGCAGTAGCAGCTCCTTGTTTCACCCACAACGACTTTTAAGAGAACAACGTCATAAGAACGGCCTCGTTTTGACCTAAACTGACATCATTAAAAGAATTATCCTATATAATATGCTCGTTTTTGAATGTATTTGAACATTTTTGATTCTGAAACATGAAAAAAAATACCGATCTGAATAATTTTTACATTATTTTCAAAAAATATATAAAAAGGAATATATTTCTTTATTTTTTCGTTAATGCAGAACCATCAGGGTAGCCGGTTTGAACTAGTTTACTTCTACATTATTTTTATAATAGTGGTTTTAACGCTGTTACTCTTTTCCCATGGTTAAAAAGATGTTTTTTTAATCGCGCATTCATTTTAAAAACTGAAGTCTTCATTTCATAAATGAAATTAAATTTGTCAATGGATTTAATCAATACAGATAATTATTTATGGTTGTGAATATACACAAGCATGAGTATATATATACTATTAAGTTACAAAACAACATCCAATTTAGAAAAAATAATACAAAATACGGGTTCACTGACAGACACACGGATTTATATTATTCACAACTAATACATAAAATAGCAACCACAATCACAAATAGAAACATGAAAGGGAACAAATTATATCCCACATAACATTTTTGGGATCACAAAGGTGTTTCCAATAATCTTGTTAATTAACCAACAAAAACAAATCTCGAACTAATGGTGGTTAGTGCATGAATCTTAGGATCAGAATAACTTAAACTCCTTTGCCATTCAAATTTCTATTGTAACTCTGTCACAATTAATTAATAGTTAGTTTTATATTTCCAATTAGAATATTCATAAATTAAAAAATACTAATAATTATTTGTTCTAAATTAATACATATTCTATTTAGAAAGCCCAAATACACAATTACCAAAATTAAATTAAAATTTCTAATTATATATGTTTTATTGTTAAAAGGAAAATTTTAATAATCATTTTTAAAATTTTAAATTAACACTAGGTAAGCTTTTAATAGACAGTTTTGAGTTAATAGTCCTAACGATATTTGCTTTGCTGATGCTAGAACTGTCTCTATCTATATGACTTAAATTGGGTTTTGCACATAACTTATCAATTGTCAGTCAAGTTACTTATCTAATATTGATCAGTAAATGTACTAACCATAAAAAGCAGCATAACTGGAATAAACACAATTATCATTACTTTCAAGAGATGCACTAAACATTTAGTTTATAATAGTAGATTTCAGCTTTTGAAGATTTTGTTTATTTAAAATTTCTTTTTGGATAAAGATTCTATAATTCATCAACAAATGAAATAGCTGAAAAGAAGGGAAAGATATTAACTGATAGTGATATAGAAAAGATGGAAATAGTAACTTCAATATCTATTTAGAAAAGAAAATAATTCAATTATTTATGAACTTGAAAATGAAGAAAATGTTGAAGTGGATGATAAAGATATGAACATATTGACAGATGGAGTAATAAAGTCGATTGAACAAATGAAAAATGGTAAAGCAATCAGATTTGATACAATACCTATACAATTTTTGAAAGAAATGGTAGAAATTACTAAGAAGAAAATAGTTGTCATTTACAATTTGATACATAATGGTGAAAATTGGCTTGAAAATTTTTTTGAGGATTATAATGATTCCAATTGCTAAAAAGAAGAAAATTATTAAATATGATTAATACAGGATAATAAATTTGTTATCTCATGCTTCTAGGATTTTATTGAGATATTGGAGAACAGTTTGGTTTTCAGGGAGGGAAAGAGATGCTATGGGTGTTATTAAAACAACTGCAGAGAGATATATTGAAAAAGATAAAAGAATTGGCATATGTTTTGTGGATTTAGAAAAACATGTGAAAGAGTAATCTGGAATAAATCTATAGTCATTTTTAAAAATAAAAGAGTAGTTTGCAAAGAGAGGAGATTGATTTAGAATACTGACAAAATGTAAAAATTAGATTGGAGAAGTCAAGGATGCAGTAAATTAGTCATCTTTGCTTTTTATTTATTTAGAAGACATGTTAAATAAATATTTAGTTTGTGGAGAAGCAAATGTTGGAGGTATAATAGTAAAATATTGCTCCTAAGCTGAATATGAAAAAAACCTTCAGAATATGTTGAATAAATTGAAAGAAGGGTATATGAAACATAGAATGAAAATTAATGATGAGAAGACCAAGTATTTGTGCTTAGAAAGGAATACAAAAAGTTTGCAAGTTAAAATCCATGGTAATATAGTTCACAAGATAAATGGATTTAGATATTTGGGTAGTTGGTTGAAAGAGGATGGAAGAAGTGAAGATGAAATTAAAAAAAGAATATCGCATTTACTAAGAGAAAGAAAATATTTTGTGATCCTTTAAAGAGAGAATTAAGGAAAAAAATAATTCACTGCTATGTGTTGAGTATATTATTGTATGGTTTTGGGGCATGGACAATGAATAAAAAACTAGGAACAGATTGTAAGCCTTTAAGATATGTTATGGAGAAGGATGAAAAAAATAATTGGATGAATGAAGTGGTAAAGTTTTGAAAAGAGTAAATGAAAAAAAAAGATTGATTGTAAAAAATTAGAGAGAAACTAGATTGGACATATATTAAGAAGAAAGAATAGTTTAATGAAAAGATGTTTTGAAAGAAATGATGAATGGAAACAAAAAGAAAGAATAGAAAAGATTGACCTTGTTGGATGGTATAAAAAATGGGAGATATTTTGGATTTGAAGAGCTGGGAAATGAGAATAGAATTGAGAAATGGATGAATTTGTGATGTCACTGCTCTCTGAACTTGTCCATAGGACAAAATACTATTGGTTAAATTCATCAACAGAGATCTTTCTATTATGATGTTAGTGCTATCTGTAGTAAGTTTGAGCATTGTGTGGTTATCAGATAGTAATGCAAATTTAATCCCAGAGCCAAGAGTCAAAAAACTGTAATGTAATCTTTCAGACCTCATATATATATATATATATATATATTAATTCTAATATTTTCACGGATAAAAGATGTCATATTATTATTACTATTTGCTGGATATTCCGTGTAGTGAAAAAGCTTAATGCTGACGTTTCAGTACAATATCAAGTACCTTCCTCAGAATGTCTTCTTTCTCAAATCATAAGAATATCCTGCAAATAGTAATAATAATATGACATATATATATATACTTTATTTCAGTAATAAAAGTTGCCATTCTAGCTCACATTCAAAAAGAAGAGCCACAAGGTAAGTTTTATGTGATTACGCAAACATATTCTTGCAACATATATATGCCATATACTAATAATTTTAACAAGCTCATAAATAAATTATGGCTTATCAAATAAGTAATACTTTTTTAATATAAATACAGTTACTATGATAATTCACAAGCTAGATTCCCAAAGAATCATGAATTTGCAAATAATACCCATTTCCTAATATCAGTGCCCATCTACTTTTTGGATAAAAAAATAGTCAAGTAGGTTACCATGAAAATAATGAGTTGGTTTGTTATTTGCAAATCCATTTAAATGATTCTTTGAGAATCAGGTTTGTAAACTATCCTAGTAATATTTTTGGAAATTGTTTATCTCATGAATACATTTAGATGTGTTACATATTGCTTTAATTGATATCTTGCTTGTTTTTTTAATGTCATCTATGACAAACATTTTACAGAAGAGCTTCAACATTTTCTCTAATTGTAGCTTTTCAGTTATATTCCATCTTCAGTCATATTATCCAAATGAAAGCAATCAATATTGTCATTGTTAGAATAATTTTACATAATCTTTATAATATATTTTTCCACTTTTGTTTAAGTTTACCATAAAATATTTTTGTATGAAGTATGTTATTTTTTTATCCATTTCACATGTCTAATGCAATAAAGATATGCTCTTATAATTGTATATTCAATATCATTATATCCAGAAATCTTGACATCCATTTTCAGAATATTATGCTGAATCCTCAAATGAAAATTTTCCAGTTAAATACCATATCTTACTTATGTGCAATAAATTTTTCAGAATAGACATATATGTCTGAAATGAGTTAAAGTATTTGCATCACATTGAAATAATCTGTGTAAATAAAGTTTGATTTTTGAAAGTAACAATGTTACCCAAATTCTCAAACTGATGATTATTTATGAAAAACATTTCTAAAGATTTTTCTTCCATCACTGATTGATAAAGTACTTGGGATTATTGAAGGGTAATAACTAAAACAAATACTTTATAAGTTATTTCAAAAATATGAAGAACATTCTGTAGATTATTTTTTGGATTGGCAAGAATAAAACAATCATCAGGGTAGAGTAAATCTAACAGTAAATAAAATTAAATTTTTGTTTTTAACTGATGGGGATTAAAAACTTATCATAATTCTGTAACTTCATACCTACAGTCATGAAGATCCCTATAAATAGCTCAAAATACTTATCATAAAAATGGAAGATAAACCTACAGCTAATACACATCCCTGTTTAGCACTAGGTTTTCAAATCCATCATATTTTTTCATTAGTATGATTTATTCAATAAAATTTTTGAAATTATCTTTGTAATAGATGACAATAATACTTTATAATAGATACTGGGGCCTTTATGTCCATTATTTATATAAATTGCAACAATAGAAATATCTTCAAGATTATGTATCTCAATTTTCTGAGTCTATATATTCCTAAAGAAGTCCAATTGTTTTTTTTTTCTTTTTAATTCAGTATTAAATTTCATCAAGGCTGAATATTTCTGCCCATATCCAAATATGTTGGTAGATTGGATATGTATTTGGCAATCATAGGAATTTTTCAACAGATCATTGAAATATTCAATCTATATATTTATAAATAGTAATGTCAGCATATCAAAAAGATCTAAAATGATCACATTCAGCATATGACTAAATCTTGCAGTTCTAATCCACCAATCATTTTTAATGTCTTAAGTAATTCACATTTATTTTACTTTTTATTCCAAGAAGAAAGTGCCATATTTTCTTTTAATCAGGAATCAATAAGACAATTTTTATCAGAAAAGCAGGATTATTTTTAGTGAAATAAATAATAGAATTATTGAAAGTTATCCTCAGTATTAACTGCTTCTAAAAAAATGAATATCAATTTTTTTTACCAATATGTTTGAGTTTTAATGCATTCATTATTTTAACTTTATATTGTTCTGCGATCTGCCCAACAATCTATATTTGTAAATACATATGCATTATGACCTTGTTCAGCATTTTGATTCCTAATTATAACATAATTTATTAGGTAACATTGTTTTGAGTGTGGGTGTATTCAAGTAATTTTATAGTAAATTTTTACCTAAGCAAAATGTTCGTGATAACAAATTTATTGTGCAAAAATTTAAAAACAACAATCCAATATAAGTTCTGCCACTAACTTTGACCATAATTTATTGTTTCTATAAATATATACATTAAAGTTTTTTTAAAAAGATCTTTTTTGCTCTGAACTTTTTGAATCTGTTGTTGGAACATATGTAATGATTAATTGGTACATGTATCGATGCTTGTTGCATCTAAGAATTCCAAAAAAAGAAGATACCATGATAAACACTATAAATCTCTCTCCACTTAATAATAAGCACACACACACATGCATATATTTGACATAATTACTATTATATATATGTGTGTGTATATACATTAACTTTTTTTTTTAAGAAATGAATTCACACCATCTATATTAATTGCAATGTCTTCTAGTATCAAAGTCTGACTACAAATCATAATATTACTATAGAATATATACATTCTCCAATACCATTACACAGAGAAACAGTGAGTAAGAGAACACTACAAATTAGACAAATTCTGTTTGTTGGAGGATTTTAATAGTTTTTCTACACTATACTAAATTTATTTAAGTAATCATTTATTGAGCATTGCTAAGCTGTTTCTTTAAGTTGACTATCTGGAATAAAAATAGTTCTTAAAAAGTATTCATAATATTGAATTCAAATCTCAGGCCATGGTCATGGCAGACATTATATCACAAAATGCTATATATAATTATTTTATAACAGAATCTCAGCAACACATATCAGGAAGCAAGATCTGTATTAGAAAAAAGTCACAAAGGAGATGGTCAACATTGCTTGTAATTACACTTATATTCAAATATTTTATATTCAATTTGAATCATAAAAATCACAAAATACATGTTCAATATTTTTATTTTTTCATATGATGATAACTATGGCTCCTCGAATAGCATGTACCCATCCATTTTTCAATTGTCTTAGGTATCTTATATTTCCTTAGTCCAATGAATTGTGTCATAAAAGATCTATTTTGGAAATGCAATAGCTTTCTATATTAGTTAGATTAGTATATACCACTAACAGGTAGATTTTATATAGAGCATACAATTCCCTGTGAATAAACAATGACAAATGTATGCAAAGTATATTGTATTAAATATATTTGGCCTTATTCTTCAACAAAAAAGTATGAGATGTGTAATAAACAAGTGTATGGGTCTATAGAGTATGATAGTTTTAAATGACACATTCGAGACTTAATAAAATATGAAATAGCAAATATTTAAAATAAAATATTTATATAAGGCAGATTAAATCTTTTTATATATATAAAGTAATATGATATTTTTTAAAAATGTGGAAAATCAAAGAAATAGCATAGTTTTCCAATTGGAATCATAATAATTGGTTTACAATTCAGTAATTAAGAACTATTTATTTAAAATTATTTCAGTCATTTTTAGTCAGACTCTTTCCATTAATGTTACATTAGATTATCAAAATTTCATCCATGGCATGAAGAATTAGATTTTTTTCCAAATAAACTCAGATTTTTGCATTTTAATATTGATAGCAATTTAGTATGTGCTCTCTGCCAATTTTGTTTCTAATGGAAGTTCCAAAACTATTGCTGATACAACTAAGCAATAAAGTATTCAGATATTACCTCCCATTGATACAATGTGTTCCAGATATTTTATTTAATATGGTTAAAAAATTGCAATTTTATAAAAAAAAAAAAAAAAACCACAATTGTCATAAAAAAAAAGCTTAATCATATGACCAAAAAATTCAAGCCACTCTTGGAATCAAATATCAAAAATATTAGTAATTAAGAAATGACTAAAAAATGAGCAAATCATGTAGCCAAATAAAAACTAAAATTTTCAAAAAAGAATATTTAGAAAGTATTGGTAATTAGAAAGTAAAAACATAAAATTTGAAAACAATAATACTAAAGCATTTTAAAATATGACATATCAAAAAACAATATTTTTCAAATTTTAGTGATTAGAAAATGGTCAAAAAATTACTGCAATCATGTGACTAAAAACAAAAAATAAAATATCAAAAATATTAGAAATTATAAAATGCTCCTCCCACCAAAATTAGTGTAATAAAAAAATTAAAACAGTACTAAAGCATTCTGCTTTGAAAATACCATACTAAATATGCAATGTCAAATAAATTACTAAATCAAAAATATTCAAATATAAGCAAATTGTCTATACTAAACTTAATGTAATTATAAGGGACTTTTTCACATATATGTGGTCATATATAAGATGGAATGCATAGCTGTAGGGAACTTGAAAATCTGAGTTCAAGGCCCTTATAAGGATAATAAAAAAATACTAGCACAATCAACAAAACATAAATTATCAAATATTAATATTTAACAAAATAAATAACTGCTTATGTTAAAAAACATACTAAAATTAATTTTACAAGTAAATGAACATAGTTAAAAAATGATTAAACTAACCTATAAAAGAATAAAATGTACTTATGGTCACAGAATAGAATTTGATATTTCATCAATACTATTTTGTTAAACATATGTTATCAGTAATAATTAAATAATAAAATCAAAAATGCAGGGGTAGAAATTTCAAGAACAATGGTTTAGCAAATAATATTTAACCAAAAAAATAAAAATAAAGTAAGGACAAGTAAGACACACATAATAAATATTAAAATTAGTTTTGCAACTAATAAATAAAACTGTATAAGCATATTACACATGATTAAAGCAAATAATTTCAAAAACAATATATTAATATTTGACAAAAAAAAATACATAAGTTGCAGATAATGAATAAAATTATAAAAAACATATTACAAATTGTAAAACATTTTTTAATTACCTCAAAGTGAACAAAGTTATGCCTCCCTGCAGAACAAATGCAGAATAGTAAAATAGAAACAAAAAAATTCAAAGGTGTCGTCTTGACATTAGCAAGGGGTTCACCATTGACTGAAATGATATCATTTGGAACAGAAATAAAAAGTTTCGATCAAATTCTTTATATTAAAGTATTAAAAAAAATGTAAATGGGACAAAATATTTATTTAACTACCTAGTCACCAATGTACTTATTCAATTATTTTCTATTTATCTATATATTTATTTATTGATTTTTCTTTTACTTGACTCTGTTTGTCTATCTGCCTATTTATCTTTTATCTGTCTATTATTTATTTATCTACATGTCTATCTCTCTCTCTCTTTTACCTATCTCTGTTTATTTATCTATTTGTCTCTCTATGTGTTTATCCATATATGTCTCACTTTACGTTTATTTATCTATCTATCTATCTATCTATCTATCTATTTATCTATCTATCTATCTATCTATCTATCTATCTATCTATCTATCTATCTATCTATCTATCTATCTATCTATCTATCTATCTATCTATCTATCTATCTATCTATCTATCTATCTGCCTGTCTGCCTGTCTGTCCGTCTGTCTGTCCGTCCGTCCATCCATCCATCTATCTATCTATCTATCTATCTATCTATCTATCTATCTATCTATTCTATCTATCTATCTATCTATCTATCTATCTATCTATCTATCTATCTATCTATCTATCTATCTATCTATCTATCTATCTATCTATCTGTTATCTATTTTTACCTATTTATTTATGCTTCCAACCACCCATTTAACTATCTAGCCACCCATCTACCCCTTATTTATCTACTGATCTGTCTACTTACCTTTCTACATGAATGCCTATCTGTCTCTCTCTCTCTCTCTCTTTATCTATCTATCTACCTAACTATCTACTTATCTATCTATCTATCTATCTATCTATCTATCTATCTATCTATCTATCTATCTATCTATCTATCTATCTACTTACATATCTATCTATCTATCTATTATCTATCTATCTATCTATCTATCTATCTATCTATCTATCTATCTATCTATCTATCTATCTATCTATCTATCTATCTATCTATCTATCTATCTATCTATTTGTCTGTCTATCTAACTGCCTTTTTGCCTGGCTATCTATGTATTTAGCAACCTACCTACCTATCTATTTATTTATGGTATATTTTTCTGACTAATGAATTGTCTATTTATTTGTTTTTCTACATATCAACTTATTTATGCATTCAGCCATCCATTTAACTATACAGTCCATCTCCCATCTATTATATATCTATTATTTCTCTACCTACCTATAGAACTATCTGTCATTTTACCTGTCTATCTACTTTCCTGTCTCCATCTGTTTATCTATTTATCCATTCAGTCATCCATCTATCTTTATATATTGATCCATTCATTTATCTATCCTTCCTAACTATGTATCTACCTATTGATTTATCACTTTCACTATCTATCTGACTTTATATTTATCTATCCGAGCATCAATTTATTCTTTTTTCATCTATCTGACTATCTATTTATCCATCCATCTATCTATGTCAACCTATTCATCTATCAATCTATGCATTTATCTATCTCTGTACATTCATCTATCCAAGTATTCATTTATCTAGATATTTATTACTCATCCACCAATCAAACCATCTAACTATATCTGTATCTATCTATTCATTGATTAGTCTGTTCATCCTTCCACTTAATTATCTGTTATTCATCAATCAATTGATTAATCTAGCTACTTCTGTACCTATTTTTCTGTCTATTTGTCACCCATTCATTAATCTATTAAACATCTATCTAGCAACAAATGTATCTATCTATTTATCCACTTATTTGACTATCCATTTATCCATCACTTATCTGCTTTTATCAATCTATGAAGTTGTATGATTGAATAGTTAAATAAATAAAAAGGTAAAAAAAAACAGATAGATAGATAAGTAGAGATGTAGATAAACATATAATGTGACAGATATATAGATAGGCATGTATGTATATAGATAGGTAGACAGACAAATAGATATACAATGTATGGGTAATTAGCTTGATAATTAAATGAATGGTTAAATGCATAAATAGATAGATAGATAGATAGATAGATAGATAGATAGATAGATAGATAGATAGATAGATAGATAGATAGATAGATAGATAGATAGATAGATAGATAGATAGATAGATAGATAGATAGATAGATAGATAGATAGATAGATAGATAGGCATTTAGGTAAATAGATACATAGATAATTAAAAGATGAAGGATGACAGATGTATAGATAGGTAGATAGATAGATACATACATACATAGAAATGTAGGTAGGTAGACAACATATAAAGAGGCAGACAGATAGATAGGCATTTAGATAAAGAAATAGATATAAGGAATGGTTGGGTGGCTAAATAGTTAAATAGATGATTTGATACACAAATAAATAGGTAGGCAGAAAACCAGCTAGATAGATTAATATAAACAGATAAATGGATAATAAATGAGTGGGTGACTAGATAGTTAAATGGATTATTGAATGCATAAATAAATTAATAGATAGAAAAGCAGATGAAATAGATATTTAAACATATAGATAAATGGTTTTTTAGATAAATAAATAGAGACACACAAAATATAAATAGATATGTAAATAAATAAATAGATAGGTAAAAGATAAATAGATAGTTAGATAGATAGATAGATGGATGGATGAATAAAAATAGAAAGACAAGTAAAAAATAGATCAATAAATAAATATTATATGTAGATAGATAGCTAATAATTGAAAGAATATGTGGATAACTAGCTAATTAAAAAGATTTTTTTCCCCCATCTACATTTTTTTTTTAATGCCTTAATATAAAGAGTTTGATTGAAACTTTTATTTTTGTTACCAAATGATATCATTTAGATTAAAGGTGAATCCCTTTCCAATGTCAAGATGATTTCTTTGAATTTTTTTGCCTCTATTTTATTATTCTGCATATATTCTGCAATAGGACATAACTTCTTTATCCACAACTTATGTTCTTAATAGATGCTAGTAATATGTCTTTGTGTGTGTGTGTGTGTGGGGATATTAATATATTGTTTTTGAGAATATTTTTTTAATTATGTGTAATATACTTTTAGTTTTATTTATTAGTTATAAAATTAATTTTAATATTTATGATGTGCAGCTTACATGTCCTTAATCTGTTGATTTTTTTTTTTTTTGTTCTTTTTTAGTTAAATATTATTTGTTAAACTACCATTTTTAAAAAAATTTTATGCCTGCATTTTTTTTTTTTTTTGCCCTTCAAAAGTTTTTGAACTTATTTTGTTTTGCACTTTAAAAACTATCCTTAATGTCTTGATTTTTAACATTTAATAATTACAGGTAACATATCTGTTTACATACCACTCAATAAAATAATTTTGATGAAATATCAAATTCTATTCTGCCACCATATGCACATTTTATTCTTTCTTGGTTAGTTTAGTAACTTTTTAACTATGATTATTTAATTGTAGAAATAATTTTATTATGTTTTTTCATATAAGCAGTTAATTATTTTGTGAAATATTAATAATTGCTAATTTGTGTTTTGTTCATTGACTAATTGATTTTTTTAATCACGATTTAGTAATTTATTTTGCCACTCTACATTTGATATGCTATATTAAAAGTAGAATACTTTAGTATTGTTTAAAATTTTTATTATGCTAATATTTGTTAGGCATTCCTAATTACTAATATTTTTGATATTTGTTTTAAAGAATTATTTGTTGTTGTTTTTTTTTTGTTTTTGGTCACATGATTTTACTAATTTTTTAATCTTTCTTAATTACTAAAACTTGCAAAATATTGGTTTTGATATGCCATATTTTAAAAATAAAATACATTAATATTGTTTCTGATTTTTTTTTTTACACTCATTACTTCCTAATTACTAATATTTTCTAAATACTCTTTTTTCATATATGATTTTTTTTTTGCCATGTGATTCACTACTTTTTTTTTTTTTTATCATTTCTTAATTACTAATATTTTTGATATTTGATTTTTGAGAATTATTTGGATTTTTTTGGTAATGTGATTATATTTACTTCTACAACAGTTGTGGAGATTTTTTGTTGAAAAGTGCAATTTTATAACTATATTGGATAAAATAACTGGAACACTTTGTATCAATGAAGGCAGATATTATCTAATATCGTTTATTGCTTGGTGTATCAGTGGTAGTTTTGGGGCTCTCCTTAGGAACCAAAATGGCAGAGAGTCAGTACCCTAATTTTTCTATTATTATTTATATTCTTTCTTAAAAGGATTTTTTAACCCTATTTTGAAATAATGGAAAAGAAAAAAGAATTATTGAAGGAACCAAGCTCTCAGGTGTTTCAGTCTGCCATTTTATATATACATGAAAAAAGCTAGTGACTATTTTTAAAGCAAAGAATAATTTTTCCCTCTCTTTTTTTCTGAAAATTATGCATTGCTATAAATTTAATATTAATAAAAAAAATATTTTATTTAAACATGTATATAATTTAATCTTATTAAAAACCTTGCAATAAAATACAAAAATAATATTTTACACATAAACAAATAAAATATTTTTTTTTGTTGCCCTTTTTTTTAATGCAGTATGACTATTAATAAAATAAATAAGTTTGGTTTATTTTTCTACTTAAATTTACTATTATTGATAGAATTTTCAACTGTTATTATAATGCAATAGACATATTTCAAATTTATTTGCAGATGGATATTCATTTATATTTTCTCTTCACTTCTTTTATTTCAGTGATTTGTGTATATCTATATAATATCATTTATACATCTTTAATCATTTTTACAGTGCAACGAAATAAAATGTACTCCTTGATATTTTCTAACAGTTTCGACTGACCAGAAGTCTTCATCAGAATTGCAGTATTCAAATTTATCTAATCATACAATTGAATAATATATATATAATTATATAACAAATTATATATAATATTTTACATTATAGATTTTGCAGAATTCAAATATTTTAATGAACCTAATAATTATAAACCTTTATACATTAATTCTGCTTTTGTTTGGAAAAATTAAAAATGTATTATAACATTATAATTAGGTAATGCATGATTAAAACAATAATGGAATAATTAAAATGTTAAAAATAAATTAAAATATTAAAAAGTTTAATGCTATATAAATATAAAATGAAGATATATATATTAAAAATATAAAATAATTTATACAAAAGAAATCAAATAAAAAATGAAATACAAGAAAGTTAATATTTATAAAATTCATAAAAATGTATATAAATATATAATTATTAGATTATTTAAAATATTTGTATTCTGTAAAATCTATAATGTAAAATATTACATATAATATGTTATATAATTATATCTACTTATATACATATAAGAATTTACTAATTGTATGGTCATATATATTTGAATATTGTAGTTCTGATGAAGATTTCTAGTTAGTCAACACCATATGAAAATATAAAGGAATAAATTTTTATTTTATAGTATTTTAAAAAGTGATTAAAGAAGGTAAGTGTAAATGGTATTCATTTATATTCTCTACTATCAAGCTTATTTTATTATAAATTGTTAGATTAACTGAAGTTATGATTTCTTCTGGTGTGCTACATCGCCCCCCCCCCCCATATGAGTTAAATCAATTTCTTTTGTTTTTGTTTTCACAACTAATTTTCTTTTAAGTTTGCTATCATAAATAGGATTAATGTTAATGAACATATTTGAATCATCATTTAATAATAAAAATAAATGATTAAAATTTATATATAGGTGTCTATCTGATATGTATTGGTATTTGCACATAGATGTGCAATACAATTGATGACTATATTTCAATAGTCATATCATAAATGATTAAATTTTAAGTTATCACATTTTAATAATACAAATATTTATTAACATATATGTGTGTGTGCTTAGAAATGTAGGCACACACTGATGTTTATACTATATATTTCCTTTTGTCCAAATACAATTATTACAAATTATTTTTGCAATTAATTCCATTTGAAAATATACATAAAATTCACACACATATGTGTCTATCAATAAAAATATAGATGATATAAATCAGTTATCAAATTCTATCATAATAGTTTACAGTTGTTGTTTTTTTTTTTAAATAAAGTTAATTTTTTTTGACAGGTAATTGTTGATTGATTAATTATCAACACCCTTAAATTTAGATTTTAAATGTTTGTTTCCCTTTAGTTTTAATCTAAATAGATTTTTGAAGTCTTCTTTTTTTTTTTCAAAATAAAATTTAAAATATTGTTCTTTCTATATATCACTATCATAGGTTGCTCTTGATTATAACATTTTAAAATTTAAAATATAGGTTTTAAAATGTTATTTTTAAAGAAATTATTTAAAATTTCATTATCATTATATATAACATTACTTACCAATATATATATATGTTTATCTGTGCTGCTATGTATAAATTAATTCTTTAGCAAGCTGAGAGATTTCTTTTGGTAAGATTGGTCTATAGTCACCCCAGGAAAAGTACAATTCAGATAACTACAATGATCCTTCTTCTATCCAGGATTTTATAGACTTCAAGCAAGCAGGCTGTTTTACATTTGCAGCTATGAAACATTTGAAGTTGATCATTTTCTTCATGTGAATTCAAACCCATTGTGAAATATAGAACAGCTTTTGGACCTGACCTCCTTGCAGTCTGATATCTTCATGGTAGTTTTTTGTCCTGATCTGGACTACCCTGCTAGCCAACTAACTGCTGCCACTACCAACTATATCTAAAAAAAATTACTAGCCAAACTAGCCAAAATTATTCTAATCTTTTGTCAACCTTTTTTATATTAGTCAGCTGGGGTGACAAAAACACACTAATTAAAAACTAATCTTAATTTAAAAATGTTTTTCTTATCTCTCTTGATTGGAAAAATTTGATTTCAATTCACTTTAATCCTTTGGAATTTTATCAAAGTATAATTTTCAAAGATTTTTAAAAATAGATAATAGAAATGTTTACAATTATCAATTCTATTTTATAATAAAACATGCTTGGTTTTAATTTCAAAATCAAAATTTAATATTAATATTTATTTAGATCTTTTTAAATATTTAATTTATAATAAAATTTTATTTTAAATTCAAAATTATTTAATCTTTTACTATGATTATTTTATTCCAGAAAAAGTAGAAGATATCTACCAAATTTTTGTCTGTGTTTATTTCTACTTTTTCTTTCAACTTTATATATATTTGTGCACACACACTATATTATTGTATGCTATGTGACACACTTGTTATACTATATATATATATATATTACAAGGTGTGAAGGTTGCCTTGACAGCAGTTAGAAATATTGGTTGCTATATTTACTGTGAATGTTTAGGTGGTTACTGGGTGGAAACTAATTATATATATATATATATATGAAGTTCTCTAATCAATAAATTAAATGCCTAAAATGTGTGTATATATATATAGTGGTATCTTGATATCTACTATATTTTGTTCCAAGTTTTCCTCACATATATTATATATAGTGGATAAAAATTCACACTTTGTTCAGAATACCAACACTCTCACACTCATATGCAATGCAGATATTTTTTTACATGTATAGTTTGCATATAATGTATAAACAAATTTGAAAAAATAATATAAATAGTAAATTGAGAGAACAGAATTATGTATGTATGTGTTCATTAATTCATATTAACTCAATAATAATAATAGTAATAACAACAACAATAGTAATAATAATAATAACAATGACATAATTCTATAATATGTTCATTAATTAATATTTCAATATGCTTTATACAATTTTTGATACAAATCAAGATACTTCCACCTCTTATTTCAATTGCATACGTTCTATCACAACTACATAGAAATTATATCTATGATCAAATATATTCATATCATCAATTATTTCATTCAACCAGATTTGTTAAAAATAACATTATCAGAATCATTTAATAGTAAAAAAAATTAAAATCTGTTGTTTGGGTTCTAAGACCATGTACATTTTGACAATAGCAATTTATTGAATGTTACTTATATTATAAATTGTCTTTTGCATATTTATGTTTTGCATTTTTATATTATTTCTATTAACAGTATCATTCTTCATAGAATCTTCATTCAATTTCTCATCTTTATTTAGCTTCCCAAAGAAAGTCAATATAACAGCATTTTCTGGCTATAAATTCATACTATTCATTTTATCACTAGAAATTTCAGGAAGAGAGGTATAAAATAAAGCATATTTTAAATTATTAGTTAAAATTCTATGACAAATCAATAAAATATTTCACTCACTTTCTAAGTAGTTGTTAATTTCCTCTGCTAAAATTGTTGAGGAAAATCTAATTATAAAATATTTTTTAAAATAAACTTTAAGTTGAACAAATTTTAATATGTTATTAGAATTAATACAAATCATTGGCTTTTCTTTTTGATTTAACATAGTTTTTTATTTTTAGAAGATACAGTAATAAAAACTTCACAATAAAAATTTTCAGAATTAATTAATTCTTCATTTGCATTTTTCCCCAGCATTTACATTATTTTCAGAGATAAGAGTAGTAGTAGATCTACTTTTCTTTTTTGTACTTTGTTCTTTATTAATAAAACTTTTTTCCATTTCTTTATTTGTAATCAAAACATCCTTATAAGAAAGCTGAACAGTTTTTTAATTATAGATTCATTGTGGTTTTTATCTTGATTTCCAGATGCCTTTTTGATTCCTTCATATTTTTTCCTTTAGATAAAATGCATGCATTAATTTCCAAAGAAACTTGATCAAAATCACATGTGAAAACAACATTCTTAATTTTTGTTTTATACAAATGTTGCAAAATAATTAATTTCAAACAATTATTTTATCTTTTAATTTGTAATAAAGAATTATTAATGTCATTTAATTTAGATAATATTATTTTTAAAATAATTTTACAATCACAGCTTTTATTAGAATCTGTAGAATCTTTTATAATTGAATTTTCATTTTCTAATTTCCCTCTCAGTTTGTTTTGTATTATTTATAATTATAATTTTTTCCTTGCAACTACCTTGAAGTAAATAAAAATAATTACTTAGTGACTTGGGAAGTTGCTCTGAGTCATTAGACAAATTTATTAAATCTTGTTGTGCCAATAAATCACTATAAGAGCAATTTAAGCATTTGTAATAATTTTTACCATTATCAGCAAACAATTGTAAATCAATTTTTTTTAGTTAAAACATTTAAGATGAAAGTTATTATTAAAAATACCATTACATTCAATATATTATTGATCTTTACAAAAAACAGCTTTGCATATTCCACATATTTCCTTTAAATTGATTTCAACAGATTCAGCTAATAAAGACTCCATTTTGTCTTCTTTGTTTTCAGAGCTATTAAATACAGATATTTTAGGATTAAAAGAAACAGAGTTATCCATTCCAGTTATTCACACTGAGAACCAGTGCAATATTTTTTAAGCAAGCAGCATGAATTGTTTTGTTACAAAGTTCACAACAAATCCTTTCTTGTCTTCCAAATAGTAACTTGTCACGATAAGCACATATTGTTCCTTCTGTGACCTATTTTAGCAGCATCCATTAAAATAATAGATAATAAATGTCTTATATTTTAGCAATCCAAGAAGTAGCACACACATAAAGTATAACAGCAGATAAATAAAAACTTCCTGAATACAAATATGATAATTGACACATTAACAAATCAAAAATAATTGGCATAACATTAAATTATTCCAGAAAACATCTGAATATTAAAACTGACTTTATTGAGCATGCTCAAACAACAACAACAACAATAACAACAACAATAATAATAATAATAATAATAAATAAATAAATAAAAAAACAACAACTTATAGCTCCATATATATATATATATATTTAACAAATGGTTCTTGAAGTATCAGACTTTGAACTTCTCAAGCCATTGTTGTATCAAAGTAATCCAGTTTCACAATTAAACACACTCTGGGCTATATCTTTTCCCCTAAATAACTTTTTTTTCCTATGGAAATATAATATTAGTTTCGTTATTTAAAAACATGGCTTCTCCAAATGTTTTGATATTTGTAAGCCTATATTGATTTAGGAATCTATGTAATCACTCTATTTGTAGTTATCCATTTCAGAATCTCATATAAGCTATTTAATCAAAATTTAAGCTTTCTGACACAATAAAAATATTTTATTGTTTCTTTATTTTCTGCCACCACTACATCAGTAGCCTTTTTTTTTTATTACTTATGGAAAGTACTTTATGAAATTTCTCAAATTGGTAAAGCTTCTATCTTTGAAAACATTTATTACATAAAATACACTATCATATCTATATATGAAAAAAAAAAAACTGAAAAATAAAGTATGTGCTTCGATGAAATTTAAAAAATTATTACTAAAAATAAACAAGATCCCTTCAAAGTGATAATATTTAAAAAAAATTTAATTAAAAGAGGATGCTAAAGAAAAAAAATTATTAAGTTAATGAATTTTAATGTGTTTTATTTTTTATTTATTAAATTTTATTTATATACCTTTTTTCTTGAAATCATATCATTCCAATAGCGTAAATTAATACAGCACATATTGTGATTTCTCTGTATTTGCAAACATACACACAAACAAATGATCTTCAAAATTCAAGGATTGATATAAAAAATGAAAAAATCAACTTTATAATTATAGGGGATTTAAATACAGACGTTGAAATTCCCTTTAGTTATCCACTCTATGTCATATGACTGATACACATGGCCACACAATGTGAAAAAGTTAAATGATCTCCAATATATGTATTTTGTGCTGAACTAGCTCTTATCAGTTGGTTCAGATCATCATCTCCCACACACATATATAATTAGTGCTGAATATTAAATTAAAATTGGGTAAATATATAAATTTATCAGTGTTATTGACTGATAAAAATAATAATAATAATAATAAATAGCCTTTATTAAGCAATATTTTAATGTTGGATGATGTGCTCAAACTACCAGAAAATCTATATATAGATAAAAGTTGAATGACTTTCAGGTTTTACTAATTAATAACAGGCAACTTATCAAATTTTTTTCACATTTTCCCTTTTTTTTTTAATCTTAAAAATCTTTATTCATTTAAATTGTTATAGAACTTAATCACCACAATTGTACTCATAATATTGGTAATTTCTCTGCATTACTGGAATTATCTATCTGTAAAATCTCATTTATGTGTGTATAAAGTATTCAAAACAATGAGGGCAGATTTATTTGGTCTGAGAGTTTTTGCATAATGCTAAAAAATTATTAATGAATCACTTTGGAATAGGATTTTGGTCAAAAGTTTTACTCTGCAAATATTTTTAACAGTTGAATGATTCTATTAAGAAATTTTCCTATCAATTCTTACATATATGTCATATATATTTGCTTATATTATATCAATAATTATGCGCTTTTAACGCTCGTTAAAGAAGTTATATTTATTAATAATTTATTTAAAGCTTAGCGCTTTCAAAGCTCCATGGCTTCATACGCATAGCTGTGTGCGGTTGAATGTACTCTAAATTCATTTCTTATATATGTAAGTAGACGGATTTGAACTTAGGTTTTTCTGTCTATATTCATCCTCCACTTTATCCCAAGCAACCGATACACATGACTACATACATGCAAAAAAAATAAATGATCCCCAATATACTTATTTCATGCAAAACCAGCACTCATCAGTTGGACCAGATCATAATCTCTCATACATATATACAATCAGTGCTTCATTTATATTAAAATAGCAATAAGGTCTTTGAGCACTCCATCATTGGTTTTTCAATGAAATGGAGGGTTGAATATTTGGAAGTATGAGAAAATTGAAACCTATCCATTAAAGTTTAAGGAATTGCTATCTTAATATAAACCAAACACTAATTGCATATATGTGTGAGAGATTATGATCAAACCCAACTGCTGAATGCTGGTTTTGCATGAAATAAATTGTATTGGGATCATCTATCTTTTTTGCATATATGTTATCATGTGTATTGGTTGCTTGAAATCATGGATAAATGAATAATACTATGAATATGTGATCTAAGAATGCTCTATATCTTAAAATCTAGAAAGGTTACAGTATCAGTTTAATTGGTTATTTTAAATGATAGAAATAATTGTGATATCAGTAATAGTAATGATGAAAAAAAAATAGAAAGTAGGGTTAGTAATAAACATAAGTATTTCACTTTTTAAAAATACAAGTATATGGAATTAGCAAACTTTACTTGATGAGAACTCTTCAAGACCAGAAAATCCCAAAATTTTATCTAAGGGGCTGTCTAAGATTAATACTGATATGTCTTCTTTTAAAGAAAATTACTTTCATAGAATAAAGAAATGTTAAAAATGGTTGATTATAATATTTTTTGAGAAAGCAATTCATTACATAAAAAAAACAACTCATGAAAGTGGTTTAATTAAAGTGAAATTTCATTTATCTTCATATTCTAGAATTCTTAATTGTATCAATAAAAGTCTAATAATATCAAAGTTATATTAGTCAATGATACCTGTAACAATTTTATTAGTGCTTATAATGCAATATTACGATCAAGAAATTTAAATAAAGAAATGTTTTATTTCTTGTTGGATAATGCTTTTAATACCAATAAGTCATTAAATTATTTTTATTAAAAATTTTAATGCATGTGTTTGTAAAATAATGATATTGACAATTGTTAAATTTTTATATGGTCAAATTAAATGTCAGAACTTTTTGTTTAGGCATAATTGTTATCATTCTCAAAATAACGACCATCTTTTAAATTTCAGAAGTCATGTTACACAAAGTCAACATTACATGCGCATTTATGAGCATAATTGTTGATTAGATTATGAATTGCTACACACAAAGTTTAAAATATGCCATGGCATTAAAAAATAGATGCTGTTTAAAACATATAAGTTTAAAATAAAATATTTATATTTCAGAAACAATTACTACTCATTACAGATTACAGTAGTCATTAAACACCTGAATTATGGATTTGAATTTCAAACTGGTCATAATACCAAGATTTAAAATCCTTTTACAGATTGATGTTTAGATTATTCATGTATTGTTAAAAATAAACGTAGCATTCTATAAACAGGCTTCAATCCACTCCACACTTCAACTCTTCAACCGTCCATCCAATTAAAAATCTGATGATGGAATGCTCAAAAACCATCCATTAAAGTACAAAGATTGGCTATCTTAATATATATCTGAGCACTTATTACATATATGTGTAGAGATGATAATATGGACCAACTGATGATTGATGGTTTAGCATGAAATCTTATCTTTTCAACATATAAGTGTTCAAATGTATCAGTGTTATAAAGTAGAGTGAAGAGTGGTGGGTTGTGTGAAAGTCTGTGCTCATATACCCTATATATTACATATATTGATATAGGTATATAATAAACCTGTATTTCAGTTAATGTTTTTAATCCAAACTCATTCACTTGTATAGTCATATAGATCTGATCCCAGTTCAGCATCTATACATTTTGATATTCTTGGTTTTTAAATAACAATAGTCACCATCATCTCATGATACTAAACATCACATGATCATGACACCCTATGCTTAAACGAACTGCTAAATCAGTGACAAACTCTTTATACACTTAGTACCACCTAGTACAAATCATAACAATCAATGGATGCAAAAAGGTTTGTACATAAAAGTTCTGTCTAGTGTCTCCTCATTTAATATCCCCAGTAGTTTCTAATTTGTGGTTTTTATCAGTGAGTAGCTTTGTATCTGAAAACCCTGCACCTAGATTTTAGGATCGAATGCAACTCTCTAGTAACCATCTTTTATCTTTCTAGTTAACTATAAAGCTATGAGCAAAATAAAAACAGATAATGATTTCAATCTAAGCTCATTCACTTGTATAATCATATAGATCTGAACCCAATTCAATATCTATACATTTGGTGTCTTTGGTACTTTAATAACCATAGTCACTGTTATCTTATGGGCAAGTCCTGCCCATGGGATGATGATGGTGACTATGGTTATTAAAGAATCAATGACACCAAAATGTATAGATACTGAACTGGGTTGAGATCTAAATGCCAATATAAATAAATGAGCTTAGATTAAAAACATTAGCTGTTTTGATTTTGAACTTATAACTTTATATTTAACTAAATAGGTAAAATATGGCTGCTAGAAGGTTACATTAGATCCCAAGATCTAGGTGCATTGCTTTCAAATCCAAGGCTCCTCATTGATGAAAGCCACAAGCTAGAAACTAGTTTGGAAATATTGGATGAGTTATGGGGATTTTATGCACAAACCTTTTTACATCCATTGATTACTATGATTTGTATTGAGTGGAACATATATATGGAAGAGTTTATAACTGTTTTGATATCTTGTAGAAACATAGAAAATGATCATATGATTCTTGGATTTTGTTAATCAATTCTCATCTGAATTTATATCCATATTTATCTCCATTTCTTTTTATTCATTATAATATATTAGAATTATTTACAATGCAGGGTTGTAATGGGATAATGATGTAATGTGAAATGGTTATTAAACTTAATATAAATGGCATTTGTAGATTTTTATCACCTCCTAAAAATATTGCATATTAATTCATGTCATTTAATTATACAAAATATTAAAAAGAATATTTTAATTGTCTATTTTGCAAGTATCATTTAAAGTTAAATAATGCCTTCACAATCTGAATCTTACAAATGCATTGTCTACATTTGTCATCTTAATAAAAATTCAAGAAACAGTTGAAGTGGTTCCATTTTACCTGCAAAATAGTTAGAGTATAATAAATAATGTAAATTAATTAATTCAATTTAATATAATCTGCTTTAGAAAATTTTCATTGGCTTCTAATATTATTGCATAATTATAATCATTATCATCAAATGGTTTTATTGTTCAGGAGTTCATAAGAAGTTCAGGCACTGGAATTGGCAGAATTGGGCATGATTTATGGGTCTTGGGTTCCAGAATCTCTGCTCTATTACAGCTGCCATTTAGAGCATTATTACATATTTAATTGATGATATTTAATTATACTATTATATATATAATAACATTTTATCACACTTTTAATTCATTATTTTTAAAAGAATTTTATTACAAGAATTGTTCTATAATGGACATTTTATTTTATTTACATATATATAAGCATATGCGTGTGAATCCGTTTTTCCAGAAAGTAAATAAAACCTAAACTATTAGAAAAAATGCAAAGGTTTACAAACAATTGTTAAAAATGTTTTTAATAAAAATAAAAAATTCCAATATTTTATCATCATTTACAATTGAAATTAAGAAAAGAACTTGTTGAATGTTTTGTTGGGAAAATAGCTTATTATAAAACAAAAATTTAAACTATTATAAAGAAATAAAAAGGATTTTAAGATAAAATAAGGATTATAAGAGTTTAAAAAAATGAAGAAAAAAATATTTACTGAAAAACTTAAAAAATATAATTTTATTGAATATAGTCTTAAATAATATAAAAGATACATTGAAAATAATATAATAACTGAATGGTTTTTTCCTCAATTGATTTCATGGATCAGAAGAGACAGTTTGACTGTGATAAATGAAACATTTTGCTTTCATCAGACAGTCTGCGATTGTTCTGAACCACAAAGGGCATTTACATTAACTGTATTCTATTAGATAGTTATTTTATTTCATAAAATTGTGAGCTTGTTGTAAAATATAGTCACAATTTAATTTTTATGAAAATTATCCCTGTGTGGTTAATTCAGTAGCAAGAATAGCAGATACAAGAGCTTGATTTTCAGTTAAATAAAATAAAAAACTCAATTTGGTTAATGGAATGAAATATTTATTCTCATCCTTTATCTTGAGTGTTGAAACTTCACATAATCTCTCAGATAGATAAACATATTATTATTATTATTATTATTTTATTTGAATTATTCTATGTTTTTCTTTTTCTTCTATAAATGCAGATGTTATGGCAGTTAGATAGAGGAAGAAAATATGTCTTGTCTTTAGATAATGTTATGTAGAACCAAATATTTTTCCCAAAAACATTTTTTAAATAATCACACTTTGGAAAAATGTTTTGTTTTAATATACTCATCAAATATATTTACAAAATGTTGTAAATTATTATCACTTAAAAAAAAAGTGCACAGTTGCTTCTTTTAAATATATATTAAGGTTTCTATCTAAAGTAGGTTAAACAAACTATATGACATCATTCAATCATCAATGATAATTTAACTCATTTGTGAACTTCATTAATTCGTGCTTAATATAGATCTTAATAGAATTCATATTGTATAAAATATATTTTCTATTATCAGTTCTGTTATTAAAAAATGTAAAAAAAATCTACATATGCTTCTAAATGCTTGAAGAGAAAAATGTGTATTATTAATGTAGAATACTTGGAAAAATTCAATAGTGGAAATGTATGTTTAAAATATAAACATTATGTGTGTGTTCTGAATAAATTTCTAAGTTTTCCGAAATATAAAAATCATAGTCAACATATATAGCTACAACTATTATAAATTCTATCTTTATAATATGAGAATAATCATTCTCAGAACTAGGATTATGACCAGTTGAGTAGAATATTTTTTAAATTTTATAAGACGTAAACTAATTATTAAGTAAAATAAATTGACATCAAATAGCCATAGAATCAACCATTTAATAGCAATTTTTAGCTATTTGATCTTATTTTGATAAAAAATTCACTATTCTCATTCAGAGGTATACTTTCTAACATCAAGTTGTTCATAAAGCTATTGGCATAAAACTTTTAAAGATTTTGATATTTGACAAGTCATAAAACTAGAAGTAAATTGGAAAATTAATTTGAGATCCAGCTTATGTACTGCCCATTGATTTTATTCAGCAGGAGTTTTTAAAAGAAAAATGTCACTGTTGTAAAAGGTACTGTGGTATTAGAGCTGCAACATGAAGAATTATAATCGTTTAATTATTAAATTAATTAGGTTATTAAATCAAAAACATATATTAAAATCAACATTAAAAAAAACAATTTGACAAAAAAAAAATACGAAAAGTATTAATGTGAAGAATGGTTAAAATGCATGTTTAAATCAAATTGAGTGTGTGTTTGCATGTGCATATTCTGCATAATCTATTTTAATACATTGTACAGACTTACACATATGTAATATATGTGGGATTTGAACTCAGACTTTCACCCGACCTACAACTCTCAGTGCCATCTTATATTGCTGACTCACCTGATCGCACACATGTTGAAAAAATAAATAATCACCAATAACCGAATTTCGTGCTAAAACAGCACTTCTTAAAGTATGAAGATTGGTTATCTTAATATAAAGCTGAGTACTAATTGTATATATGTGTGGAGATGGTAATCTGAACCAACTGATGAATGCTGGTTTAGCACGAAATACGAATATTGGTGATTATTTATCTTTTCAACATGTGTGTGATCAGATGAGTCAGCAATATAAGATGGCACTGAGAGTTGTAGGTCATGTGAAAGTCTGAGTTCGAATCCTGGATATATTACATATATAAATGCAGGTGTAAGCCTTACAATGTATTAAAATACATTATGCAGAATATGCACGTGCAAACGCACACTCAATTTGATTTAAACACGCATTTTAACTATTCTTCACATTAATGATTTTCGTATTTTTTTTTGTTAAATTGTTTTTTTTTTAAATGTAGATTTTAAAATATGTTTTTGATTTAATAACCTAATTAATTTAATGATTAAATGATTATAATTCTTCATGTCGCAGCTCTAATACCTCAGTACCTTGTGAAATTAATATAAACATTGAAAGAGGGCAATCGGGGGAGGGGAGAGGTATATGTAATTTTTTTAATGCTATGTAATGTTTTCAAAGAATAGGAATTTTTAATTTACTAAAAAAATTGTGTAAAACTAGTTACAAGATAAACGAAATAAATTAAACATTAACTAAATAATGAGAAGAAACTAATAAGTAAAATCTGATTATATAGGAACTCAACTGGCAATAATTACTTAACAAATAAATTCTAGAAAGATCTAATATTTTAAAAAAACCGTAATCGATAATAAAAAACCCTTCCACAAGCATAAAGATAAAACAGATAGATTACTTCAGAAAACAAAGAAAACTATTTAAATATGGGGGGGGGGGGGTAAAGCCTTTTTTCTCCTTTGGGCCTTGCACACAACTGATTTTCAGACCAACATGAAGCAGCATAAGAAACTAGCAGGGATTTGTGTCCAGACTCAGGATCTTGGCTCCTGAAGGTACACAAACTGACTAGGATTCAAACAGATAGACCTCCTTGATCTTATTATGATTTATATGTACCTCATGGGCCCATAGAAGTAAAGATCTTTACTGGGATGGTAAGTAAATAGTGAGTTTAATTAATTATTAAGTATAATTAAGCAAGGGATTAATACTTCCCAGAAAATGTCTAAGGAAGTGCATATAGGGGAAATGAACTTATGTGTATTGTGTGTTCATATTTTTATTATGTATAACATATAATAATGTGCTCAGAATTACAGAGTTCTGATATTAAAATTACTTTAGAAATTGATCTGCAGTGGTGTTAGTTACTTTACATAGAAAGATAAGAATTTAGAAATAATATTGCTATTCTTACTCAAGAGAAAGTTAAGACTAAGACATAGAAGAAGGTTAAATAAATTGTAAGAAAAATGGTCTAATATCATCTAAAACATTTCCAAGCACTATGAAATTAGAAGAAAAGATAAAGAGCTAATTGATTTGAAAAATTGATATGCACTTTACTATAAAAGCATGAATATTCGAAGCACAAATGGGGATTATTTTCAAATCAATAATGAAAGAACAATATTGTGAAAGTTTGTGATATATTTGATAAAATGATAAAATTAATTATTCAACACAAATGCTATATACTGTAACAGTCTGCATTCCCTTAAGGAATGAGAGTGAAAGCATTTAACTGTAGTCGGACTTATGGTCTTCATATAGAATGTTATGAATGATGAGATAAAGTTTAATCCATGATTGAATCTATTTCAAATAAAATAATTTAATATTAAATATTTAATATAGCTACAACTTAGACCAGTTCATCCAATTTTTACCTCTCTTGATTATTCCATTATGCTCAGTATTCGAACTCAGGGTGAATTTTGCCCTTAACCTGTCTTCATGTGTCCATCAATATCGTATAGTAATAATAAAACTTATTATAATCTCAATAGATTCTCAAAATTACTTTCAAACAAGTTATCATGATGTTAAGTCAGGATGATATATATATGGGCATGTGTATTCAATCTTATTTTATTATGAAAATAAAATAAATAATTTAAATAAATCAGAGACTTTCTAAAATAAAAAAAAATTAACAATATTTATTAACTGACAATAATTTAAATTTATCTTTATATAACAAAAATTTATTATTACAAGTGCTTTACATACATTTCTATTATATTAGTATATAAAATTTAAAATGATACCTTACCATATCCCCATAATAGATATGTATCACAACACAAACAATATTTAATCGGTTGTAAAACAGTAAATAACATTTTATAATTTCAAAGATTATAATAACACTAGCTAACTAAATTTAAATTAAACAATATAAGTATAAATGAAGACTTTTGTAATATCGAATCCTTTTGAGGGAATTCCAATTTATAAGACCCCTCCCCCCATCTATGTATTATCCCTATTGTTGAAAAAAAAAACCTTTCATCCAAGAATATTAGTCATTTATACGAATAATAAATAGACAAATATTACTAAATTACATTAGTAATAAACAAAAAATTATGTCTTGTCATTAATTAATTTAGTAATATTTGTTTATTTATTATACATATAAATTATATGATTAATATCCTTGGATGAAAGGTTTTTTCGTTCAACAACGATACATGGAATTCCCTCAAAAGTATTAGATATTACAAAAGTCTTAATTTATACTTATATTGTTTAATTTAATTAGCTAGTGTTATTATAATCTTTGAAATTATAAAATGTTATTGTTTTACAACCTATTAAATATTGTTTGTGTTATGATATATATCTACTATGAGGATATGGAAAGGTATCATTTAAAATTTTATATACTAATATAATAGAAATGTATATAAAGCACTCATAATAATAAATTTTTGTTATATAAAGATAAATTTAAATTGTTGTCAGTTAATAAATATTGTTATTTTTATTTTATTTTAAGAAAATCTCTGATTTATTTAAATTATTTATTTTATTTTCATAATAAAATAAGATTGAATACACATACCCATATATATATATCATCCTGATTTAACATCATGATAACTTGGTCAAAAGTAATTTTGAGAATCTATTGAGATTATATTAAGTATTATTATTGATGGATTCCTGATAAGAGTTAAGTGCAAAATTCACATTGAGTTTGAATACTGAGCATAACAGAATAATCAAGAGAGATGAAGATTGGATGAACTAGTCTGAGTTGTATCTATATTAAATATTTAACATTAAATTATTTTATTTGAAATAGATTCAATCATGGATTAAACTTTTATTACATCATTCATGGCATTCTGTATAAAAACCATAAGTCTGACTATAGTTAAATGCTTTCACCCTCATTCATTAAGGGAATGTGGACCATTACATATGGTTCCAAATTTTAGGAGCATGAAACAATAGTTTACCATTACCTACATCCATAAAAAAAAATTATAAATAATTTTTATGGAATATATTCTTGATTGATTGATTCACATAGCAACGATAGATAATTTCAACCATAAAAGGATGAAATAATTTTCATGTGAAATCTTAAAATAATAAATAATGAAATAAATAGAGACCATAGATAAGTCAGGCACTTAAAAAGACAATTTTAAATTAGGCATTAAATTAATAACATCTAAAAAAGGCACAAAAAGTTTTAAAATTACACTAAAAAGGAAAGACATAGTATAAAATCCTATGACAAGTAATCTCTCTTAGTAAATAAGGAATAAACAAATTTAGAACCAAGATAAAACTTAATTTATGATTACAAGAAACAGAAAGAACTTAGTCAATACAATAATGAAATATGTTGAAAAAATACAAAATATTAATGTTAGTGAAGAAGGAAAAGATACTAGGAATATTGAAGAAAAGTCTTCACTGATCCAATTATCAGAAATCACTATAACTGAGAGTAACTCACCCATTCCTGATGAATTAATGTCTCAAACAGATGTTACACTTGATGATGAAGTGTCTCAAATAACTACACCTGAAAAAGCACAAGCTACAATAAATAACATGACTTTAGAACAAATGTTTTAAACAATTATAAATATGAATTATAATTTAGAGAAAAGTTTAACTAAAACATGAATAAGTTAGAAAAAAAATTGAAAGAAGAAATGAACCAAAACACAAATAATATGGAAGAAAATTTGAAAAGTAATATGGAAAATGTTAAATCAGAATTAAAATTGGAAATAAAGGATTTAGGGAATAAATTATCTAATGATATTGAGAAGTTATCAATAGGTCTAAATAATGTTCAAGGAGATAATACTGAGATGAGACAAGTCTTAGAAGAAATAAAAAAAAGATGTTGAAGAAAAAGATACCTGATGTCAACAGAGATTCAAAGAATTTCAGACTAATATTATTAATCAATTGAACATTCAATGCAATGAATTGTATAGAACCAGAGAAATTTTTAAAAATGAAATAGATGAGAAACAGAAAAAAGTACAAACAGAAATGCAAAAAGAATTACAAAAAGTAAATCTTAAGATTAGTCAGCTCTATACAAAACAAATTAATGATTCAGACATTAATGAAGAATAATTGAAAGAGTTGGATAAAAATTTCAACCAGTTAGAAATTAAAATAACTTGTACAGAAAATAAAAGAATATCGAAAACATCGAATTAGAAAAAGTGGTGGAAGGCACAACAGAGATAAATGATAAAGTAAATTGTATGGATGAAGCATTTAAACAAAAATTCAAATTTATTGAATTACAAATAACTCAAAATACATTTGCATGTTGCCACAATATAATGATGTTTAACATAAAACACAGATAGATAAACAAGGAAATACTACAGAAGATCAAATAGAGTTCACTTTTAAAAATCCACAAAGATTAATTGATTCAAATATAGAATCAACATTAATCAACTGAACACAATCTGAAACAGAAAATTACTCCTTAAATTTTAACATAGAAAGAATAATTCTGAATACATATATTAATACTTCTGTTGATCATATAAATTCTACTCAAATAAACCAGAGACAAAGGCAAGGCATAACCACATTACACCATGCACTGCAATAAATCAATTTATGAAATTGAAAATATTAAAAGGATCTAATAATGAAGCACCTATAGAACATTTGAGAAGTTTGAACCTTTATTTTGCAATATCTGAAGAAGAAAAAGTGATTATTGCATACAGCCACTTACAAGGAGATCATTTAATTTGGTGGGAATCATCATTCCAAATTCCATTTACTTTTAATGATTATCAAACACTATTAATAAAAAAAATTTGGAATAGAGATAAATAAGAACCCTTTTATATACCAATTATTCCAAAACAAATATATAAAGCTATACCAGGTGAAACATTCACAAAATTTTTCTAGCATCTAATCACCAAACTGATAACACTAAATACTTACCACTTCAGTGAAACAATCACTTTTATGTACTAATGCTAAAACCATAGAACAAGTTGCAGAGTTATTAGCCAGTATTGATATTAATACTTCAAACTTATTGACATGAACAATTGAAAAAAAGAAAGAAGTTACTATTAATACTATTAATAAAAAGGAAAAAAAATGACTTGAACCATTGAAAAGGAAAAACCTTATGGCTTAACTCTATAGATAACCAGTCATATAATAAAAACCAAAATCATAATGATCAACTTATATTAAACTCTCTACATAGCTTAGAGAAATCCCCAAAACTAAGATGTAGTAATCAAAGTCCCAAAATTCAGCTGAAATCAAACTAAAATGGTACTTGAGGGAATGTTCCTCACCTCAAGAGACCATGTTAACATCGAGGAACAAAAATATAAATCAAATTCCAGACTAAGAAATCATCAATTTAATATGTTCACGGGAAGATAAGGCTCTTAATTTTTCCTTACCATGCTGCCCTATGATAGAGATTATGTTTGAGGGTGTATTGGTCAAAGCCCTATTAGATTCTGATAGCTAAATCTCAGTCATATCAAATAGGGTTTTATCAAGAAATATTAATTAATAACCCTAATATTAAAACATTACCTCTCAAATCAGTTCAGGTTATTATGGCTAATAATAGAAAGGGATTTGAATTCAAATTGACATTGGCCAAACAATACTATATCATTTATTCCTAATACTGAATGGTTTAATACTCAATGTCATTCTGGGGGCAGTCTTCCTACATCTAAACACATGAATTATTGATTTCTCTAATAAAACAGTTAGGATAAGCAATGAGATCTTGGAAATGACATTGCTTCCAAGATATGACTTATTTGAAGTTGATTGTATAATATCTACTATCCCATAGGCATTCATAGATGATAAAATCACAGAATCCAATTTACTTGGAAATGAAGATATGATCAAATTATGATATGTTGTTAAGAAATTCAACTCAGTTTTCTCAGACATGCCAGGAATAATAGAAGGTTTTCAGCAAAGAATTAAATTAATACATGATCAACCATTTCAATGCAGATTGTATTTTATTCCATTTCAGTATCATACAGAAATATCCAAGCAGATTAATAAAATGTTGGATTGGGGGATTATTTCCAAATGCTTTTCACTCTACTGCAATCTAGTTGTAATTGTGAAAAAGAAAAATGGGTCAATGAGATTTTGTTTAGATGCTTGTCAACTAAATAAAATTATTGTTCCTGACAGGAATATAGCACTGCCCATATACAAATTATTCATGAAATTTGGAAATAAAAAGGTGTTTTCCATCTTTGATCTAACCTCTAGTTATTGTCAAATTAAACTTCATCCAGAAGATTGCCAATACACTGCATTCTGATATGAAGGTTTTACTTTATCAATTTAATAGGATGCCATTTGGATTGATAAATAATGGTGCTAGTCTGATAAAATGCTTAGATAAAACTCTATCTCCTGAGCTTAAATAGATCATTATGATTTATGTGGATGATGTGATATTTGCATCTACCACAATTGAAGAACATCTTCAACATTTAACTGTATTTTTTGAAAAGTGCCAAAGAAAAGGGATTAAAATCATATTCCAAGAAGAGCACCACCTTAGTTTGTAACCAGGTAGTCTTCTTAGGTCACATCATTGGTTGCAATGGGATAAGACTTCTTCCAGATAAAATGAGTGTCATTCAAAAGTTTCCTATACCTACCAACAAAAAAACAAATTCAGTAATTTTTAGACTTATGCAATTTTTATAATCATTTTTATCAAAAGTTTTCTGTCTATATGTAACCATTATTGAGACTCAATAGGAAAGATGAGTGATGGAACTGAACCCAAAATACCGGACAAGGCATTTACAAGTATTAAAACAGGGTTCTTAAGGCAAACTATGTTAGCTTTGCCTGATTTTAATAAACCATTCATTGTTCAAACTGACAGTAGTGGTTATGGATTAGGGATAATGCTATCCCAAATCCAGGATGATGGCCAACCTGAAGTCCCACATTTTTATTATCCATCATCTGAGGGATCCAGAAGTAAACTATATAATTACTGAGAAGGAAACATTAGAAATAGTGTGGACCTTTCAGAAAATTTCAACAGATGCTTCTCAGATCAGAGGTTATAGTGATCATAGACTACAAAAATCTTGAATTCCTGAATCATAACTATTTGACAAATACATAGTCAGTCAGATGGAGTCTATTGTTACAGGAATTCAACTATATGGGACAATAGTATAAAGGATCTGAGAGTATTGGGGTTGATGTGCTGAGTCAAAATCCACGTAAATCAGAAGAAAACCATCTTTCAATAGAAGATGCCTACATTACGAATATCAACATGATGATTAATAGTAATGTAGAGAACAATTTAGAAAAATTACATAAAATTCAATTTAATGATCCTATTTTAAACCCCATCATAAGAGTCTTAAAAGGAAAGAAAGTTTTGAATGCACTGAAAGATCTTAATTATTATAAGTTAGAAAATATGACCTTACTTTACAAAACTAATAAAGATATAGATGTGTGGAGGGTAATAATACCTAAAATTTTATATATCCCATTTATAAAGTATATGCACTGTTTATATTGACATTTCAGTGCCAACAAAACAGAACACACTTTGAAAAATTGGCTTTACTGGCCAAATATGTATAAAAATATATTAAAATCACTTCATGATTGTATTATATGCTTAAGAGCCAAACTAGTAAATCAAGATTTCAGAAATATGTTAAAACTATTATCCCTGAAAGACCAAATGAGAACTTAGTGATAGATTATTATGGACCATTGCCTCCATTTAATAAACAAAAGTACTAATTAGTAACTTAAGATCTCTTTTCCAAACACATTCATTTTACAATGATAGGAAAACCTAAAGTTATATTAATAGATCATGGTACACCTTTCCTATCCAAAAATTGAAAGAAGTGGGTAAAAAAATCACAAATAAAACATAAGCTCATATCCATTAAAAATCCACAATCAAACCATTGTGAATGTATAATGTGGGAGCTTGGATGTTTGTTTAGGACTTATTTGGTGGATGAGCATAGAGGAAGAGTAAAACAAACTAAACATGTAGTTAATTATATTAACTGGAGTTTGTAAATGAATCTATTGGATTCACACCTATTAAATTACATTTCAATAAAGCAATTCCAAATTTATTTAAAAATTACCAGCCTCCAATTGAACCCAACCAGACTGATATAAATTATGATGCAAAAAGCATATCAATGATTAATAAATAAATCAGAACTTAAAAGCATAAACAAAAAGAAAAATAACTACAAATTCAAAATAGGGGACAAGGTTTTTATAAAGACCCATAACCTTAGTAAACAACTCCAAAACAAATGTCAAAATTTTTATAATCCATACAAAGGACCATATACTATAATTAAACAAACAGGTCCAAATGCATTCTGGATAGATATAGATGGTGAAATAAAAGGTACATATAATGCCCACATTTTTAAACCATATTTTGATTTATTATAAAGATTAGATAACTATCATATGCAGAGTATAGAATGAGAAATAGAAAGGAGACAACACTAAATAAAAACCTGGGGATAATTATTTAAATGATGAGAACACCTAGGCTAATATATATATATATTCTACAGAAAAAAAAACAAAATTAACTTTATAATGAGTATGGATTTCTCAAAATATTAAAAAAAAAATTTTATCTTGCAAAGTCAAAGATGTTACATAAAATATTCATCCAAAATTCAGTACTAGATTTTAGTGTTTTATCACACGATGTTTACTAATCATAATACATTTTTATTTAGCCTTACTTTAGTATGATGTAAGTGTAATAATCAATATATTCCTGTTATTCAATAAACAAAAAAATATACTATGCATATTGTTTATATAATTTACATTGTACTATTGTATTTTAAAAATATGCAATACTTATTTTTCTCTTAAAAAAATAATAATAAAGCATTCAAAATAATTAACATTTTAAAGAAAATATCTTGTTTAGATACTCTATTCCAAAATTTATATTTCATTTCCGAAATAAATTCAAAATATATTCTATGATTCTTTCCTTTCCTTAGGATACTTTGGACCTTCAATTTCAAGTTATAAATTCTATTCCTTCTAAGCAAATAAACCAATCTTATACAAAACGATAGCATAACCTAAGTTCTAAATTATTTATCATTTCTTTTCAAAATATCTTACTGAACGATGCAGTTACATGAAATAAAGATAGCGAAACAGATGTATAGGATTTAAGGAAGAAAGCTAGAGTATCACTCTTAATATATCTCAAAAAATCATGGCACAGTGCAAAGAGGTATGACCTTTACCTGTCTAATAACCTCTAATACATGAACGATGTTAAAGCTACTTCTTCAGCTTTATTTAAAACATCAAATATTTAAAGACATATAAAACACTGTCCAAATAAAATGTGTATCAGTCATAGGGCTTTGTTAACTATGCTGATAACCACATAAAGACTAAATATTATTTCTATTCCTTATCATATCCTATTTTTTTAAAAATACATCATCTTGGTTTCCTGCTAACTATAGTACTTCCAAGCCACTATCTCAACATTATTTCTCAAGATTTTTCTACATCTTACATCAATAAATAACTATCTGTATTTACAAAACAATAAATAAAATTCATTGATAGTTTAAAACAATTTCACTGTTCCATAAGAAAAGTTTGCTTACTTCATTATTCTATATGTTTAATCATATACAATCTACTTAGACAATATTTGAATATCCAATAACATGAAAGTTCTAAAAGAATCACATAATTATTTGTTATTATGTTGGATTATATCACTAATATATAAAAATAAAATAATCGTCATATGCATATTTTCAAATCAATCCTATCTCATAATGTTTTTTTAAAAATGTTGTATGAAAATGCGTTACATATAATTAAAACTTTTACACTTCATTCTTAGATTCATAGATGATCTAAAGAAAACAAAAATATACATTATAAATTATTAATAGTTATTATTATTACCAAATAACCCTTTTTATCTGGTCATCATTTTTAGTAGGCTTCTTCCATCCACTGGATATAGAAAAACATTGCATACATAAACGAAAAGACACATCCATACGTTTTATTTAAAAATATTCTTATCTAAATTATTAGATTATATTATAAATTTTATGTTATTAACAAATTAATGTTTTATATTTTCCTAATCTTATAAATAGAGAAATTTACATTTAACTAAGTTAGTAAAATAAAAATTTAAAACTATAATTACGTCTTCACTTGACCATAGTTCATGATAAAATCCAAAAATGTTTATTATTTTCTCTAGAGTTTTAAAATATTCTCCTCCAAGCTCGTTAAAGTTTAAAAATAAAAATAATTATTAATCCATTTAGTAAAATTTATAGAAAATAATCCTGGGTCTTTACTATTCAGAATGAAAATTATTAAACTGTAATATTAAAAAATTATTCCCACAAAGTTTATTCAATATTCTCTGATGCATCACTCTGTTCAATTTAACTTAAGTTATCTGGTAAACTTTTACACAATATTTGTATTTTCATGGATCCATCCTTTATTTATCTACTATATGTTCATTTTTTTATATATAGGTTTTATTTCTTAATAAGTTCTTTTTACTTCTTGTAAAATATATATTTAAAAAAAAATGTTTTCCTTCAAAAAGGACTAAACATTCTATTTCTTTCATTATATTTTATGATAACTCACACGATATAAATATCTTATTCTTTTTTAAAAAAAAAACTCCTGGATAAGCTTATAAATAATGTGTCACAAATTTTTTTTAGACGGCAAATAGTTTTCTGTTTAAGCTTCCAGCATAATGCCCGAATTATTTTTATATGAGTTAGAATAATCCTCTGGTTGAGCATAAATAAAGCTGTATTATAATTTAAACATTTTATTTCGTAGTATATCCATCTCTATTGCGTAGTTTAGGTTAAACTTCAGATAAAATAATCCTGGCAAGTAACTTTTAAAAATTAGAAAATCATTTTCACAAAGTTCCCAAATATATTATTTTTTTAAACTCTCTTTTGCAATACACTTTAAAATTATCAATTAGTTTTTTGCAGATAAAGTTATGAGAAAGTACTAAAAAATTAACTAAAATAAAAATTTAAAAATACTATCTCTTTGATAGTTATAATTTACCTTTCTCTGGTTTCAATACATTATTAATCTCCCTCTGATACCCCTGTGCAATTCATATTTATAGTCTGTAAGAATACCTCATTTGATTGGTTGATTCTTACTTTAACTTAAGAACAAATTTACATATTTTTAGTTTATAGCAGAATTATATTTGAAAATAAAAAATTATGATGTAATGAACTTAAAATATTATTTAAAATATTACTTTATCAAAATTATTTAATCATTTAAAATAACTATTAAAATAATTTTAATAACCTATTCCATTTATCTATTTTTATTAAACAAAATATTTAATTTTATTAACTGTATTCGTCTTTATTACATTATTTAAACATGTTATACGATAGTTAACTTAATATTTGCTTTATACTAGGTGATAATTCCATCCAATTCTATAATATAACTTTTAAAATATTTTAAACTTTGTTATTAATTCAAACAAGCGTGTGTGTATATAGTATACAAGTCACATGATTAATAACTTTGACAGACGATTTTCAAACTATTTCTCTGCCTCGACTAATAAAATTGATACACTTATTATATTATATAAAATAATTATAAAAAAATCTGGAAGAACAATTTAGAAAATATAGAATTAAATACAATTTTCACCATCATAAAATTTATATTTAAAATGTACTATATTAATTTTGACTATTAAATATGATTATAAATTTAAACATAGCATTTATTAACTATAAGTTTTAAACTATTAAAATCGAATTTTTTAAATATACTTTTAATAATTATAGCTGTGTTATTTAATATGGCCAGCTTTTACAATCATATGCAACAATATTTAAACCTTTACATAACTATTTTTAAATAATTCGCTATAATTTTATATACTACGTATTTTTTTTAGCTTTAAATTGTACTTTAAAAATATAATCGACAAACTATATTAATGTATTAAAAGAACATATTCTAAAATTTAAAATTTTTAGTAATTGACTGTTATGAACTATTACTGACCTCTAGAAAAGAGCACAATATATATATATATATAATGCTTGAACACACTTATGCACTATCTTGTGTTGAAATTTTCTTATCATATTAGAAAATTTTAATCCTGTATATGAGGGGAATTGCAAGGGTGATTTACAATCTTATTAAGCTCATTTGTTTATGTGCAATATGTTATCATTTTACTTTAAATACCCATATATACACACATATATAACTTAAACATTATATTATGAAATAATATTTTTATATAGTGCTATGTGTTATCAACAGTAATAATAATGCACATGCACTTTGAAGATTTAAATTATAAATGAATACTCTCAATTCCAAACATAAGATAAAGTCTTTTTGAAAAGATAGAATGAATCCATCTATCTTTTCTTATCCAAACATTTAATAACAAAAGTATATGTACATTTCAATCATTCATATATATGTATAAAATATTTATGAAGTTAACTAATATAACTAACATAAAGATAAACTTAGGTTAAGTCATATCTTGTAACAGTCATGTTTGTACATTTGCTTGACAGACCAAAAATCTGAGCCAGAGAAACAAAAGCTGACCAAGTTGTGATGGTAATATCCTACCTCTGATCACACCTGAACTCTCTTACCCATGCTTCCAAGCCAATCCATTGCGAATGACAGGCCTGAGGCTACACTCGATATCTTTTTATTCATGTTCCAGCAATAGCAAAGCAGTAAAACATGAGACATCCCCCCTATTACATATTATATAACTTAACTAGTGATTCATAAGGTAATAAGCAAGAATAGAGACTGAGATAAATTTATATTTCATAAATTTAATGTAACACTTAATAAGCTATAAAGCAAATAAATTAGGTACCAATGGCTCACACGCAGGTAAGTGAATACTCAGGGTTACAAATAATATAATATAGCAAATTATATAGTGCTCACATACAGGTGAGTAAATACTCAGGGTTACAAATAATATAATATAGCAAATTATATAGTGCTCACACACGGGTGAGTGGCTTTTGGGTTTACAAAATGTTTAATTAGTCTATGACTTTAATAGACTTATACCATCTTCTATGTCATAATCCATGCTATGTTCTATATAGTGGAAATCAGTAATAGTTAGAGTGATCAATTTATTGGTAACTGATGAGTTGCTACACAGATAAGCGCATAATTCAGATTCCAAATCGGATCAAAGTTGAAGTTTCTTTCTAAGGAAGCTGAACTGAGATGTGGCAGTCAAATGTCAGATTTTAGTGCATTATAAACTATAGTATCAGAATAAGTGCACCTCAAATGTGTTCTTAATGGAGGTTTATTACCTAGTAATTGGTTGCTCAGAGGGCTACTTACTATAACATGAAGAGGGCTTTTTATTTAAGTGAGCAAAACAGTGGCTTATGAGCCCTTTGAAGTGCTTTGGTTCCTTCAAATACAAATAAATGTCACAATTGCCTAAACTTTTGAGGTGTGACTTGAAGTGGAAATGATCCTGGTGTAGGCCATTATAGGTATAGCAAGGAGAGCTGCATATTTATGCTAACTAGCAACACATTCACAATGCTAAATTAATATTTTCATAAATTAATTGCGCCAAAATCTTAGCTTTTTTCAGTGCTACTACCACTGGTCAGTTTATAAATGAGATTATTAAGTCACATAATAAAGGTGGTAATAAGAATCTGATTTAAGGATCTCTGCACATCTTCTTAATCTTTAACTAAATGGAGTTATAGCAAATTTAAAAATGTACTAGAACTTGAAACATTGATTATATGTCGTATAATTTACATCTAATATCAAACTAACTGATTTTTAAATAATCTACGTCAAATATGGATTCTTAAATAGCTCACACAAAATATTGATTTTTAAATAACTTACTGAAATATTAATTTTAAATAACTCACAAAATATCCATTTCAAATAACTTACACAAAATATGCATTTTAAATAACATATGCAAAATATACATTTTAAATAACTTGCACAAAATATGCATTTTGAATAACTTATTTTGTGCATTATAAATAAGTGATTTACTCTAGAGTAAATAATAGATTGATTTCAGAAGGGAGTTTTGCCTATATTTCTTCATATTACAATAATCTGACATAATGGAAAGGCTCTTACTCGCCTCTTTGATAATTATTAAAACTCACAAAACTCTGTTCTGATGAACATAACATAAATTAATAAACATGAAATTAAAATTAAAGACAAAAAATGATCAATAAAGTTATAATTTAGAAATGAAGAATTTGTTTGAAATGGTTTTATAGAACCTAAATATTTATGCTTACTTAAAATATTTATGACCAAGCAAGAACTTTGAGAGTGCTCTAAGCTTTAAAGTAAATTTAATATAAACAGTTTAGTTTAACTTTTAAATATATATGATAATTAAATACGAGATTTAATTAGTTAGCTAGCTTTTAATTTAGAATGGGTTTAGTAATGGAATTAAGTATTCTGTAGAATGATTTACCGGTAATACTTGGTCGTAAGTCTTTCAAGGCATTCTTTACTGTGCATCTTCTCTCTATTAAATCAGATTGTGGCTTTTCTAGGTTTAAATCTGGATGCAGCTTTGTAAATCATTTCAGTGGCAGCTTTCCTCCATCACTTTGGTCAGGAAGTCTCTGGTATTTCAGGTGTAGCTTCTCCATCCTTGGATTCAGACTGAGGTTGATGTTTTCTTCCATTCTGCAGCAGTTGTACAGGAAAAATAGATGGCTGTCTATTATCCCTTAGCCAACAGTCCTCATTTTAACAGCTTTGGTAATGGCTTAGTAGAATTCAGCTTGCTAAAGCAATGTGGGAACAGCCTTTTAATTATTTTTTCAGCACTGGTCTTTCAGAAAATATGTATCAGCAGCAGCAACAACCTTGATGGCTCCTACAGACATTTTTTATATTCTATTTTTGACAATAGGTCCCTCCCCTTTTTACTTTCACAACATCACTCGTTTACTGGTTCGAACTTTTGCCTTTAACTGAATTTCCACTTATTTTTCAATATTTGCTATAGTTAAATTCGGACTTAAAAGCTCTATTCCCTCGTGTTTTTCAATTTGCATCATAGCTACATCCAGAGTTAAAGATCTATTCCCTAGAGTTTTGCAATAGCACTTAGTGTGAAATTTTATGCCTGACTGAATTGTATAATTTGTCTTAGTTATAATTTGAAATGGGTTATGTTTTAGCCAAAAGATTATTTTTCGATGAAATGTTAAAATGCATAAACAAATTACAGCTTGTGTAATTTTAAACAAACAATAGAACTTGAAAATTATTTAAAATGAATGTTAAAACTTAAATGAATAATTTTATAAATTTAAACTTATTTTGTTATATACATTAATTCTAACGACACACTGTTATGTTTACTTCAGTTTTAACAAACGTAAAAGAATATGTGCGTATATAAATATTTAAATCTGCATTTTCATATTATAGTTAATAAGGTGATTGTACACATACATACTCGGCAATATTACAAGCACACTCAAAGTTTTAAATTAAACAAACAATGCAATCTGAGTGAAACAAAATATACTATTATAGAATATAATAGGAGAAACAGACAGGTTTCTAGAACTAACTGTTTCATAGCAATACATCCTCAGATGAAAAAAGAAGAAGAAAAAACACTTCTTTCTCCCTCTCTACTCTCCTTTTGTAGCTCTGTGTTTTTACCTAGTGATCCTATACACAACTCATGTGACTTTTATCCGACCCCTTTTCTATTTTTTTTCCCTTTTTTTACTAGTCTTGTCTACTTTTCTCAATTTCCCTTTGCCATTTCTGGTATGGTCTTTTAGGCCATGGATCATTTAAGCAAGTAATACACCAATGTCTTTGTGGTAGCTCAGATAATGGGTCATATGAATATAAACGTGTTTCAATAAGGCCACTCTTTAAGTCCAATACTCTAATTTCTCACTAGAACTCAGGTAATATGTTATATGAATATGAATGATTAATAAAGTAACACACTAATTCTAATTATTCTAACTCTCTCACTATAACTCAGGTAATAAGTTATAAATATGATTAAATAAATTAACACTAATTCTAATTACTAACTTCTTTTACTTCATCGCGTCATTCGTTCAGACATTGTATATGGTGATTTAAAAGTGACCGTTCTATCGTCACACCTTCTGTACAAGTACTTCAGATTTGCTCATATATAAATATTTGAGTCGTAGGAATAAGAGGATCCTTTTTATTCCTGCATAAATTCTATATCTTGTATTGATCAGAAGGCATTCATTTATTATTTAACACTCGCAAAGCATTTGTACAATTGGTTTGAATGGCCGATATGAATGTAAATTACAATTATATGCAGATGCTATAAAAATAAATGCTTACTTATATATATGATTAAGTTTCAGTTGGAATGACGTTTAGTAAATTCTAGGAAATTTCATCGCGTCATTCGTTCAGACATTGTATATGGTGATTTAAAAGTGACCATTCTATTGTCACACCTTCTGTGCAAGTACTTCAGATTTGCTCATATATAAATATTTGAGTTCCTACAAGAGGATCCTTTTTATTCCTGCATAAATTCTATATCTTGTATTGATCAGAAGGCATTCATTTATTATTTAATACTCGCAAAGCGTTTGCACAATTGGTTTGAATGGCCGATATGAATGTAAATTACAATTATATGCAGACGCTATAAAAATAAATGCTTACTTATATATATGATTAAGTTTCAGTTGGAATGACGTTTAGTAAATTCTAGAAAATTTCATCGCGTCATTCGTTCAGACATTGTATATGGTGATTTAAAAGTGACCGTTCTATCGTCACACCTTCTGTGCAAGTACTTCAGATTTGCTCATATATAAATATTTGAGTCGTAGGAATAAGAGGATCCTTTTTATTCCTGCATAAATTCTATATCTTGTATTGATCAGAAGGCATTTATTTATTATTTAACACTCGCAAAGCGTTTGCACAATTGGTTTGAATGGCCAATATGAATGTAAATTACAATTATATGCAGACGCTATAAAAATAAATGCTTACTTATATATATATGATTAAGTTTCAGTTGGAATGACGTTTAGTAAATTCTAGGAAATTTCATCGCGTCATTCGTTCAGACATTGTATATGGTGATTTAAAAGTGACCGTTCTATCGTCACACCTTCTGTGCAAGTACTTCAGATTTGCTCATATATAAATATTTGAGTCGTAGGAATAAGAGGATCCTTTTTATTCCTGCATAAATTCTATATCTTGTATTGATCAGAAGGCATTCATTTATTATTTAACACTCGCAAAGCGTTTGCACAATTGGTTTGAATGACCGATATGAATGTAAATTACAATTATATGCAGACGCTATAAAAATAAATGCTTACTTATATAATTTAGGTAGTAGGTTATAAATATAATTTATAAATATGATTAAATAGGGTAACACTAATTTTACTTACTAACTTCCCTTACTGTAATTCAGGTAGTAGCTTATAAATATGATTTATAAATGATAAAATAAGGTAACACATCCTAATTATTCTAACTCTCTATAATTCAGGTAGTAGGTTATACATATGATTTGTAAATGATTAAATAAGGTAACACATTCTAATTATTCTATCAACTAACACACAGCACAAAAGAACCTAAATATAATGTCCTCTATGCTGTTCTGAGAGAGCCTCTGGTTCTGTCCATTTATTAGGCATGGCTTCAAGCTCCCTGCATTGTACATTATGCAATCTAAAAGCATTTTTCTCCAGCTTTCCTTTATCTGATCTGGCCCTTTGTACAGTGGGTAAAATTTTCTGCATTTGGATAAGGGTCTATTACTTGGAGGCTTATCTCTCACCCAAATCTGGTTGCCTATTTTAAACTGGCAAGTTGGTTTCTTTTATCTTTCCTTATGTTCAGCTGTACATTTCTTGAATATTCAAGGCTGCTCTTTATTCTGGTGGTCCACTGTTTCACTCTCTATTCTTAATGCTATGGTGAATACTGGCAGACTACTGTTATCAAAATGAAATCTCCATGGTGAAAATCCTGTAGGTTCTGTCTTAGTTTTATTTACACTCTGCACTACAAGGTTCCCTCCAGTGATACCATATAATCTTTCTAATTCTCTTACTTTCTCCCAGGATTTGACTGGCGTTCTCTATGGAGGTTAGTATGTATTTAGTCTGTTGTTGCTCCATCCAGCTGTTCTCTGCCAACATCTCCTTCCACTAATTTAGTTAAAAGCTCCCCTACTTTCTGCATTTGTCTTTCTTGGGGTACCCTTACTGCCTCTTTGGTACTTACTGACTCTACAGGATAAACCTGTATACATTTGCTGTATGTGGAATACTGCCACTGCCACTGGGCTATGTTGGCTAGCTTGGTTTCAATGGAAAGACTTCACATTTGAATGATGCTGCCTACCAGCTCATTGGATAAATATGAGTTCTCAACCTCTATCTTGACCTGTATATACTTTAACCTATAGGTCTGTTGCTTAACTTTTTATCATGACCCCCTTCATGCTTTCTATGCTTGCCTCTTCCCTAAGATACTCCTCCTCTGGTTATCACACTGCTCTGACCCCTTTCTCTGTTTCTTACCCATGCTATTCTTTTTACTTTTATTTCTGTTTCTGATAAACCTCTATCTTTCACTCTGACTACTCATTGTATGTTCCTATCCTCTGCTTCCTTTATTTCCACTTTGACTCCACTAGCTAAACCTATGCTTTTCTGTGGTAGCTCTTTACCTTCTACCCCTATCTCTTTCTGCTCCTTTTCTACTCTATCCACTCTCTCCTGCAGCCCCTGTATCTTTTGTACTATATCTACTCTTCCTTATGTGGTTCCATTATTCACTATCTCTAACTCCCTTTCTAGGCCTTCCACTTTTTTCTCTGTTTCTTGCCTTATCTCTAGTATCTTTTTATGTAGAGGTTCTCCCTGTCATTCTACTATTTGCCCTATATAGCAAAGCATCTCCTCTTTCTCCTTTTTCCTTTCTTCCTTGTCTATTTCTCTTTCTTTTCTATCTCTCCTTACTTTTTCTACCTTTTCTTCACTATCTTTTTTCTTTTTCTTTCCTTTCACCTTGTCTTTTTCCTTTTCTTCTCTATCTCTTTTTCTTTCCTTTCAGCCTTGTTGTTTTCCTTTTATTCTCTATCTATCCTTTCTTTTTCTTTCCTTTCAGTCTTATCCTTTTCTCTTTCTTCCATCATCCATATCATCATTGCCATTATGCTTGATCTTTTACCTATTACTTCTTGCTTTTCTTTATATCCCTTTCCTTGTGTTGGTTTTGGCTTGGTTTCACTCTTCATGTTCTCATTTATGCTGACCTCTACTTCCTGTTCCACACTCTTATTACTAACTTTTACTATCCTTTCCTGATCTCTTCCTGATTCTTGCTTACTTCTTTTCCTATCTGCTCCTCCTGTTCCTCTTTTCCCTCCTCTTTTCTTTTTCCTTCCATTATACATATATGGTACTATCTCTATTTATCTTTGATTTACTTCCTTTCTTTTCTTATTTGACAGCTGATGCACTCTCCACTTCCCCAGAACTGGCTACCTATAACTATCTTCCTCACCTTTGTTCTTTGCCCATTTCTCCTTTTTGTTATTTGCCACCTGATACATTTTAACTAATAATACAATTAAATACATAATAAACACATCTAAATAATGAAATAAATTTTTAGACTCACTCAGCTTCTGTCTTGCTACATGAGGATTCTTCTCTTACAAAATAAAACTTTTTCTCTCTTTTTTTCAGTTCGCATGTATTTTTTTTCTTGATTGATCATTTTCTTACTCACCCCCGAATCACATGTCGTTTCTGACTTTAAAGTCATTTAAATTCTTTACCAACTAAATTACCTATCAATTATTATACTAGATTATGAGTTGTTTTATTTAATTTATAATTATTTTCATAATACTACAATGATATTTAAAATGAAAAATATAAATACTCTACTCAGAATCATGTACTTAGTCTAAGCCACATGTTGGGTTGCTTACTCCAGGAAATTTTTTTTACCTATGTAATGGTCAGGTTTGTACATCTGCTCAACATACTGAAAGTCAGAGCCAGAGAACCAAAAGCTGACCAAGTCAGGATAGTAATATCCTACATTTGATCATACCTCAACTCTCTTACCCATGCTTCCAAGTCAACCCATTGTGAATGATATGCCTGAGGTTACACTCGATATCTCTTTATTCAAATTCCAGCAATAGCAAAGCAGTAAAACACGAGACTCCCCCCATTACATATTATATAACTTAACTAGTGATATATATGGTAATTAGCAAGAATAGAGACATAGATAAATATATATTTCATAAATTTAATGTAACACTTAATAATCTATAAAGCAAATAAATTAAGTACCGATGGCTCATATGCAGGTGAGTGAATACTCAGGGTTACAAATAATATAATAAAGCAAATTACGTAGTACTCACATGCAGGTGAGTGGCTTTTGAGTTTACAAAATATTTAATTAGTTTATGACTTTAATAGGCTTATGCCATCTTCTATGTCATAATCCATGCTATGTTCTATATAGTGGAAATTGGTAATAGTTAGAGTGATCAATTAATTGGTAAATGACGGAGATTATATTATTATTACTAAAGTTTAAACTCAACTATAATGATATTTGCGTGATATTATATATAATTGCTACACAGATAAATGCATAAGTCAGATTCTGAATTGGATCAAGGCTGAAGTTTCTTTCTAGGCAAGCTGAACTTAGGCGTGGCAGTCAAACGTCAGATTCTAGTGTGTTATAAACTATAGTATCAAGATAAATGTGCCTCAAATGTGTTCTTAATTGAGATTTATTACCTAGTAATTGGTTCCTCAGATCAGGCTACTTGCTATAATATGAAGAGGCCTTTTTATTTAAGTGAGCAGAACAGTGGCTTATATGCCTTTTGGAGCACTTTGGTTCCTTCAAATACAAATAAATGTCACAATTGCCTAAACTTTTGAGGTGTGACTTGACGTGAAAATGATCCTTGTGTAAGCCATTATAGGTATAGCAAGGAGAGATGCACATTTATGCTAACTAGCAACACATTCGCAATGCTAATTTAATATTTTCATAAATTAATTACGCCAAAATCTTAGCTCCTTTCACTGTGCTAGTACCACCGGTCAGTTCATAAATAAGATTATTAAGTCACATGATAAAGGTGATAATAAGAATCTGATTTAAGGATCTCTGCATAGCTTCTTATCTTTAACTAAATGGAGTTATAGCAAATTTAAAGATTTACTAGAACCTGAAACATTGATTCCTTATCATATAATTTACATCTAATATCAAATAAACTGATTTTTAAAATAATCTACGTGAAATATGGATTCTTAAATAGCTCGCACAAAATATTGATTTTTAAATAACTTATCAAATATTAATTTTAAATAACTCGCAAAATATCCATTTCAAATAACTTACCCAAAATATGCATTTTAAATAACATATGCAAAATATACATTTTAAATAACTTGTGCAAAATATGCATTTTAAATAACTTATTTTGTGCATTATAAGTAACTTATTCACTCTAGAGTAAATAATAGACTGATTTCAGAAGGGAGTTTTGCCTATATTTCTTTGTATTACAATAATCTGACATAACGGAAAGGTGCTTACTCACCCCTCCTATAATTATTAAAACCCACAAAACTCCATTCTGATGACCATAGCATAAATTAATAAACATGAAATTAAAACTAAAGATAGATGGCATAAGAACAAATTGCAGAAAATGATCAATAAAGTTATAATTTAGAAATGAAGAATTTCTTTGAAATGGTTTTATAGAACCTAAATATTTATGCTTACTTAAAATATTTTTTGAGAGTGCTCTAAGCTTTAAAGTAAATTTAATATAAACAGTTTAGTTTAACATTTAAATAAGATAATTAAATATGAGATTTGATTAGTTAGCTAGCTTTTAATTTAGAATGGGTTTAATAATGGAATTAAGTATTCTGTAGAATGATTTACCAGTAATACTTGGTCATAAGTCTTTCAAGGCATTCTTTACTGCATATCTTCTCTCTATTAAATCAGATTGTGGCATTTCTAGGTTTAAGTCTGGATGCAGCTTTGTAAATCACTTCAGTGGCAGCTTTCCTCCATCACTTTGGTCAGGAAGTCTCTGGTATTTCAGGTGTAGCTTTTCCATTCTTAGGCTCAGACTGAGGTTGATGTTTTCTTCCATTCTGTAGCAGTTGTACAAGAAAAATAGATGGCTGTCTATTATCCCTTAGCCAACAGTCCTCATTTTAACAGCTTTGGTAATGGCTTAGTAGAATTCAGCTTGCTAAAGTAATGTGGGAACAGCTTTTTAATTATTTTTTCAGCACTGGTCTTTCAGAAAATATGTATCAGCAGCAGAAACAACCTTGATGGCTCCTACAGACATTTTTTATATTCTATTTTTGACAATAGGTCCCTCCCCCTTTTACTTTCACAACATCACTCATTTACTGGTTCGAACTTTTGCCTTTAACTGAATTTCCACTTAGTTTTTAATATTTGCTATAGTTAAATCCGGACTTAAAAGCTCTATTCCCTCGAGTTTTCAATTTGCATCATAGCTACATCCAGAGTTAAAGATCTATTCCTAGAGTTTTGCAATAGCTCTTAGTGTGAAATTTTATGCCTGACTGAATTGTATAATTTGTCTTAGTTATAATTTGAAATGGGTTATGTTTCAGCCAAAAGATTATTTTTAGATGAAATGTTAAAACGCATAAACAAATTACAGCTTATGTAATTTTAAACAAACAATAGAACTTGAAAATTATTTAAAATGAACACTAAAACTTAAATGAATATTTTTATAAATTTAAACTTATTTTGTTATATACATTAATTCTAACGACACACTGTTATGTTTACTTCAGTTTTAACAAACGTAAAAGAATATGTGCGTATATAAATATTTAAGACTGCATTTTCATATTATAGTTAATAAGGTGATTATATATGCACATACTCAGCAATATTACAAGCACACTCAAAGTTTTAAATTACAGAAACACACATAATCTGAGTGCCATGAATACACTGTTATAGAATATAATAGGTGAAACAGGCAAATCACTAGATCTAACTGTTTCAATCTTAGCAACTAAATGTGAAGGAAATAAAATTAGAGCACAATTATGCAATTACTAATTATGATGCAGTCAACAATAATCGAATGCAAAATCATGAAATGAAATAGTAATTTAACACATGCTAATTATTGGAAGTCAATTCTACTGTAAAAGCTAAATCAACTAATTTCCAAATTAATTTTAACCTTTAAAAATGAACTAGTCACTACATATAGTTATTTTGCTGTGCTCGAATACCAAACCCATTAAAAAGATGAATCAATAGTTTGAACAAATTTTCCTTATAAAATCTTCATTAGCAAAGAACTATAATATCGTTTAAGAAAAGAATAAATAAATTATTCTTTATTATTATTAATAATTTCAAAAATGAAATTATCTCATATAATAATTAGAGAAATTCTTAATGATATTGTTCTAAACTTGAATTTTAAGGAAGATAAATATCATCAAAACATTTATATACCTAAACAAAATTACTTTAAGAAGATTACAAGTTATAAAAAAAGCATCGTGAGTAAAGACAATTTGCCATAGAATCAAATGCTATTATTTTAACCTAAAGCAGTGTAATTACTCATTCCTACTGAAATGCCTAATATATACATATTTCATCTATATAATTTAATATCCAACTTCAATTTACAGTGAAATAATTTATGAAAAGGGATGTCAACGTCGCGTGAGAGGAACATTTAGGAACAATGGAGTATACCGATTGCCTCACTGATGGTTGATGACTGTAAGATAAAAGAACTTTATTCTTAATGAACATTATTACTCAATTTATGGAAATGGATAGGATAATGCCATAAACTTTCAATATACCATCTTTCCATATCAACATTCATAAATATTTAATTTTATTTTCTATGCTCCTAATATCTATTTATATTGGAATAATCCATTTTGGAAAATTATTAGATGAAAAGAAAGTGAAAAGATGATTGGGTTAAATATTTTTATTTATTTAATAAAATTTAGGTTTTCCTTACAAAGTGACTTTACCAGGGTAATAAGAAAACTTAATATGATGGTAAGATTTTATTGTTCTTCATGTTAAATTCATTCACTTATGACAACGCAGAAGTTTTTGTTTATTACTAACTTAATTAATTTAATAATATTTATTTATTTATTACTTGTATAAATGACTAACATCATTGGATGAAAGGTCTTTCTTTCAATGATAGGGACCATACACAAATGGGGGGAGGGGGTCTTATAAAATGGAATTCCCTCAAAAGGATTCGATATTACAAAAGGCTTCATTTTACTTATATTGTTTAATTTAAATTTAGTTAGCTAGTGTTTATATAATCTTTGAAATTATAAAATGTTATTTACTGTTTTACAATCTATTAAATATTGTTTGTGTTGTGATACATATCTACTATGAGGATATGGAAAGGTATCATTTAAAATTTTATATACTAATATAATAGAAATGTATATAAAGCACTCATAATAATAAATTTTTGTTATATAAAGATAAATTTAAATTGTTGTCAGTTAATAAATATTGGTAATTTTTTTTTATTTTAAGAAAGTCTCTGATTTATTTAAATTATTTATTTTATTTTCATAATAAAATAAGATTGAATACACATACGGTTAAAAATAATTTTGAGAATCTATTGAGATTATATTATTACTATAGGATATTAATGGACCCCAGAAGAGAGTTAAGTGCAAAATTCACCTTGAGCTTGAATACTTAGCTAACAGAATAATTAAGAGAGCTGAAGATTGGATGAACTGATCTAAGTTGTATCTATATTAAATAGTTAATATTAAATTATTTTATTTGAAATAGATTCAATCATGAATTAAACTTTTATCACATCATTCATGACCCTATATGAAGACCATAAGTCTGACTATAGTTAAATGCTTTCACCCTCATTCCTTAAGGGAATGCAGACTGTTACAATACCAATTCACATAATTCATATTTATGCCCCAAATATAGTTTTATTGTGATAAAATAGAGTATTTTTATATAGATGTACAAAATGCTTTTGATTAAAACAAAAATCCCTTTAAAACAGTCATGAGAAACTTTAATATTGAAAAAGAAAATGTTTGAAAAATAAAAGTACTATGGATAAACTTAGTTATGAAAAGAAAGAAATAGGAAGGTTGTAGATTTGTGAAATGTGCAGAAAAAAAAAAGTTACAGTTTAAGAATTTATTATTGTTTTTTTAAAAAATTATTAAGCTGAAATAGATATGAAAATGTCCAAATAAAAATACAGTAAGATTGGATTATATTTTGACTAAAAGAAAATATTATTTTAAGATTACTATATTATTTATAAATTAAATACAGGAGGTAAACGTTGATTAGTGAAACATAAGATGTGCATTAATACAAAGCATTAGCAAACTAAAAATAATTCAGATTTTGAATGTGATAAATTAGAAAATATTGAAATAGAACAATAAATGGGATTTAAAAAAAGATGACATGTTTAAAAATGACCTATTTATCATATTGAATTTTTATGTTATGTAAAACATTATAAAAATGAATTAACTATAACATAAAAAAATATATGTAAAGTGGCAAAGGATATTACCAGAGCTAATAAAAGTCCCAAAAATATAAAACATTTTGGCATTGGAATAAAAGTAGTTTTGACAATAAAAAAAAAAAGATGAAACTATTACTAAAACATGAGGACAACAAAATGAACTATATGAAAACTTATATAAAGAATATTGTAGTAATAAATAATAAGAAAATAAAATAACCCTACAATTATGATATCTTCTGCAAGTCCATGTAAAGGAGTGAGACATAAAATTAAATGTATAAATTTATAAGAATGAAAAAGAACCATAAAACAATGAAAATATTATAGATATTTTGGTAAAGAAATGGAGAAATTGTGAGCAAAGCTTTATAGTAAATGCTTAAATAATGAAAACATACTAGATAGTTAGAAGATTGTATAAGTGATATTATTTCAAAAACAACATTAGAACATCGTTATAATTTACTTAAAGAAAAATGTTGGATTTAAACGGACAAAAAAACAACAAGTTGGTTATATAAGTTGTTATAGTACAATAGATTTTAGTATTAATAAAAATGAATCAATAAAATATGAGTTTGTTATTAAATTTTGGATTTACATATTGTAAAAAGACTTTTGATTCTATAAATATTTTCACTGTGACTAATATATTGGAATATCAAAACATGAACCCAGAGTATTGGCAACTGAAGAATAGGTACTAAAATAGAACAGAAGTGATTAGATCATATGTGACATGATAAGAGTGTATGATAGATTGATTTTATTTTTCAAATTTTATTTCAGAAGTTTTATGGAAAGTATTTTGTGGATTAAAATGCAAAATAAGAAATAATAATTATTAAATTAAAGGAAAAAATAGAACTAAAGATAAATGTTAAAAGTATAAGTAAAAATAGATGTTAAAAGTATTTAAGTTTAGTGGATTTTCAATAATTGAAAATATAAACATTGATAATTATAAATTATAAGAAGTTAATAAGTATAAATATCTTGATCAGATTATTAATACATTTGAAAACATAATGGATGAAATTAAACAGAGAATTAAATTTAGATGGAATGATCTACCTATATGTTTGAAAAGAAAATATTTCTAATAAATGTGTTTGACCAGTTCTTATTTCTGAATTTATATTTTGATTCTTAATAGAAAAGCAATACAGGGATATCATATCATTCAGTGAAGAATAGAGAGATACATTTTGAAAGATACAAAATGGAATCAGAAGCAAAATACATGATGAGAAAACAAACAGTTATCACTGACACCATTGAACAATTTAAAAAATAAGAATGGAGATAGAATGCACATGTTTCTAAAAGACATGATAACATATGAACAAATGAAGTCTTAAATTAAATGTCGAGATTATAAAAGATCAAAAAAAAATTTTGTTAGATGGATGGATAAGATCAGGAAGTTGACTGGAGTGACATGGAGAAAATAAAGAACAGAGAAGATCTTCATTTTGCTGTAGATATATAATGGTTAAAAAGAATGATTGAATGTTTTTCACTTTGATGATAAAATAAAATAGCAATATGTGTTAGTAAGCTATAAATTCAAATAAGGCAAGTGAATTATTTAAAAAAACGTTAAAAGATACAACAATATTGACTGTGAGGATAAAAGAAGTAAGAAAGCAAAAGCCTTGAATTAGCAATATAATGATAAGTCAAATAATAAAGAAGTTAGAATAAGATGAATTCATTGGAGAAATAAGAATGTATAAAATATTAAACAATGAAGTAAGATTTGAAGCAATTACAACAAGTTCCAGCTTTAAAAAAAAATGCAAAGAGATAGAAGAATTATAAAAAAAAAAATATAACCAGGCATTATTTAATATATAGTTGAATAAAACAGTTTAGATGGAAAAAAAGCAGGAGGACAGAAATAAACAAAAATTAAAGATAAAAATAGCAAATTATTAATAATTTATTTAATAGAAATCGCAAAACTTAATTTATGGTAATTAAAAAAAACAAGCAGGTAGGTAAATATACAATAGTTATACAGGAATGAAAAAAAAAGTTAATGTTTTAACCAAAAAAGAAAAGTGGCAAAACATAAAGAAATGATAGCATTAAACAATTGAATTACTAAAAAAAATTTAAGAGAGGAAAAAAGGACAATATTAGTTAATGTTTGTAATCTAAGACTCATTTATTTTTAGAACAATTAATTTAATTGGCATTAGATGTATTTTTAGAACAAGTAGTTAAATTTTCACATGATTCTAAGGAATTATTGATTATCTTGAATAAATAAAATTCCATCACATTAGATATGTTTATATTTAAAGAGTAATTTGGATTTTAAAAAAGTTGATTAATTATGAGACATATGAAAAAGAAATAAAGGTTTAACATTTGTTTTGCTGATTTAAAAATAGCATTTAATAGAGTCAATTGAGTTATTTTACTAAAATAAAAAGTAAGATATAAATTGATAAAAGAGATATTTATGAGGGAATATCTTTTGATTCACAAATGAATTTCCTAATAAATGTCATAAATCAAAAATAATTGTAAAATTTTGGGATATTTTTATAGAAGAAATCACCTTGTTTTGTTAATGATAGAGTTAGTAGTAAATCAATATTGTAGTTCCACATAGCACAAACTTTCATAATCAGTGGATGATAATCTTTACCCAGTCATTTTCATCCAATATTTCCAGAATAGTTTCTAGTTTATGGCTTTCATCAGTAAGAAGCTTTGGGATATTTATGGGAAGACCCTGGATAGGGATTATAATGCACAACCTTCTGGCAACTGTTGATTATTAGAGCTGGCATTTGGTGACACTATTGTTTGGAAAATTTTGCTACTGTTTTTTTAGTTTGTGTAAGCATAATAAGAAAAGATGATCATGTGATGACTTAGACTTAATATTGCAGGTAAAAGGATTCATTGTATCAGATATGTTGAAACTTAATTATTTAATAAGAACAATGAATTAAAAAAAATATTATGCAGAATTCATAGAACCTGGGAAAGGTTTGAGATGAAAATAAATATAAAACAATGAAAACAAAAAAAATAATGTGATGAAAACATTAATAAAGAAAGAGAATTGGATGGAATGTTATTGGGAAGACTATATGTTTAAATAATTTGAAGTTAAGTAATTAATTTTGAAAGTAATACTGTGTAAAATACAATGAGATGGAACATTATTTTATGCTTCATTAAATTAGATTTAAGAAAATGAATTGTTAAATGTTTTGTTTTAAGTTAAATGTTTATATTGAGGAAATTCAAAGAAAAAAAAATGGCATAACAAAAAAATTGATAGTCTCAAGGAGGAGAATAGTTATGAGTATTTAAGAAATAGTGTAAGAAAAAAAAAACGAAAAATATAATATGAAATGATGTGTGATCTTTGCCTTCTGGAAGCTGACCAAGAATGATTTTATATGACCCTAAAAGATATTTATATAAAATCAACATTTTCTTCTGGATCACTAGCCAAACTCAGCATACTTTTTCAATATTCTATAAAATATTCAGCAGTGAAATGATTAACCATTTGAATGACAGGAGCAAGCGATAATTTTCCAATTGTTTTCATCTTTTATGATATTTTATTTAATTGATTTGATATTAAACAATTATTGATAGATTTTTTTTATTGATAGATATATCAAAACAATTATATTTTATTGTTGCATATTATACATATAAGCCATTTACTAAAATTCCCATATATATGTTATCAATTTTTTTATGTAGTACTTAAATTCTCTGACTCTCATAAATTTCTATAATATATTTTATTGATTCGTTTTAAGTTAATCAACTATTAGCACAAATCCAATATTTTCTTTTGTTATAAAATAAATTTGCAATGAAAATCTAGTGAAATAAACTGCTCCCTCTATGGGAATTAAGCATTATTAAAATTAATGCTTTCCATTTAAATTAATTGGCTGTAATAAATTTAGTTTTTCTAGTCGATGCAAATAAATAAATAAATCTAAATTACTCAAAGTATTGATGGATAATTGTTTAAAATTGCAAATTAAATTTGAATAATAATGTTTTGCTTTTTTGTTTTTTTTAAAAAAACTTTACCTCAATTTCATAGTACTCTTAAAAGTAATAATAATTAAGAATTTTTAATATATTAATTTTATTGTGTGAATAGAATGTCTTCTATTTATTTTCTTAATTGTTTTATATTTTTCTACATGAATATATATATATAGTTTTTATATATCATTGGTAATGAGATCTCAAATTCATGTAAAATTAATTCTCATTTTTTCAAACCTAGGAAAAATGATGTGGCCATTCTCCAGCTACAATCCCATTATAAATATAATAAAATAAAGGAACTCTAAATATCTCAATACAAGTCAAAGTAATCACTTTGATAGTGTTGAAGAATAATTATTATAGTCATTATTTTGTGCTGGCAATTCACTACTGGTTTCTGCTGTATGAACAACACTTCTATAGAATAATCTATCAAATATTTGTTTCTTTGTTTTTTATGCTATTCTAAGAAATATTCATTATTTCCTTCATGGAGTTTAATAATTTTAATACGTTTTTGAGAAAAGAGTGAATATATGTGTATAATCTGAAAGCAGTATTTTTTTTTTTTATATTTTTAATTATCATTTATACTTTTAAAAATAATTACAATAGAAAAGAAACAGTTGTTATTTTAGAATTTAATTTACTTCTATACTACCCTATACCTGAGAGATCTGAAAGATATTGCTTGATGAATAGAAACTAATATTATTAATTTACTTTTACTATTTACTTACTCAAATAAATACATTAGTTTTCTTATTTATTTTCATTTAGAGCCACTGCACATTATAAGCATGTAACATATAATAAGAAGGATGTTAAATGATATCCATATGTATCTTCTTAAGGTGTGAATAAAGTTGTTATTTGAAACTAAATACTATCAAGCATCAAATTCAGTCTACAATATGATTATCAGATCATGAATGCTGGAATAATCTTTATATATAGTGATTAACTGCAAACAATCAATAAAAAATATCTGGCAAAGAGAATTTTCTTGTCCTTTATAGGATATGGCTATGACTCATCAAATGTGAAGTACTGCTTTTAATGCAAGCAGTCTTTTCCGTCTCATGTCTGGCTTTTTCTATTCCTGTTCTTCCTCTCTCTCTCTCTTTTTTTGTATCTTACAGTCTTTGATTGCTTAGATTAGTTTAGGCCCCAATTATTTGAGCTTTTAGTAATTATAATATTTTTACATTATTGATAATCTTTTTGTAGAAACTGTGCCAATGTGTTTTATATATGCACATTCATGTCTTAGAATTAACCCCAAAGCAATTTGGAAGCCAACTTTTTTTTGTATATATAATGGAAATATATTTAATAGACTGGAAATCCTTAGCTTAGTTGTGGTCCTGGGTAGGGTCATAATGCCAATAACATGTCATTTATGCTTGAGGCAGGAATTTCATTTGACTAATAATTGTATACCTTGATAATACTATTAAGGATTTCTCCATAGTCACAAAATTTAAAATATTAAGAATATATTGACCAAAATGTCATATCTTAATAAATCTGATTAGATTAAACTTAATGAAATTGTAGAAATAGTTGTAATAATAGCGTGTGTGATGTAATAGAAAATAGTTGCAATAATGAAGGTAATTAATTTAATGTTTTCTAAATGAAGATACATAGATTATAATATTTGATAGAGATTCTTCAAGACCTGAAGATTTATTAGTCTTTGTATCTAAAAATTTCTGTTGTTTTTAATGGAATGAGTTATCCAAAGGAAATTGGAAGAGTAATTCATTGTGATGTCTAACTTAATATTTTCTATTCTTGCAAGTCTTAGCATAAATTTAAAAAAAGTTGATATTAAAATGTTTACACATGTTGATAGAAACAACCCAAGGTTACAGGAAATAATGGCATTATTTTTGTACTTTAATTGTCAAATAATATTTAATTTTTCACAGCACGTTATTTGCTATCCCAATCATTTTGTTTAAAAAAGAAACTCTGTAAAGAAACCACATTCTCGCTAAAAAGAATTGAATTTTATGGATAGTGTAATACCCCCCTCCCCACCCAAAAGCAAATAAGTCAATATCAGACAATTAATTATAAATTCAGAATACTCTCTCAAATATACTGATAATAATTTTGATGCCATTTTTTAAAAACGTACCATTAGTTGTTAAACATTATAATGATTAATTTACATTTTTAGACTCATTACAATATCAAGACATAGACTTTTTTTTTTTTTGGAAAAAATGTATTTGATCAATAAATGTATTTTTTTTTTTTCTTCATATGTCATAGCATCGGCCGGGACGCGAACCCACAACCATCTGCAAACAACTACTTGCTTGCAAGGCGGCTGCGATGACCTCTCGGCTAACAACGCTTGACAATAATAAATGTATTTTGTAGCTTACTGCAAACAAATTCTGCTTTTTTTTTTTTTAATGACAATGTTTGCATTATTAATGACTTGAATAAAAAAAAAGTATATGACATTTTCTATTTGTCAAATAGTAAAATGAATGTGGAGATAATACAAAATTTCAATGACAGACAAAAAGACTTAAACATAATTCGAAGATTACATTTTATGGTCACACTATGTATTCATTCAAATCGTTAATAGTAAAATATGAACCTAAAAGTAATATAATAATTCTACTAAATCAATGGATAACAGATTAATGATATTTTGAATGGAAGAAATATTTTTATCATATTCCAAATAATATTATAAGAATTTAGATGACTGCATTTAATTATTTGTTTATTATATTACTGATGATTGCTGGTTTAGCATGAAATACGTATATTGATGATTATTTATCTTTTCGACATATGTGTGTTCAGGTGTATCAGTGTTATGAGATAGTGTGAAGAGTGGTGGGTCATGTGAAAGTCTGTGCTTATACCCTGTCTATTACTTTGTTTAAATTTAGACAGAAATATCTCACTATGATAAAATTAAATACCTTTTTGTAAATTGAAAAACAGGAAGACTTTTGATCCTTGTGAAGTCCCTGAATTTTTTTTTAAAATAACTTTAGGTATGTATAAGTTTCAAAACTATTTTTCTTTTTTTTTTTTTAATGAATATATGCTTCTGTTGTTAAAAATTTTAAAAATAAAAAGCACGAAAATGATTACAGTAATAATTTTTGAATATCATTGTTGTCCACTACAGCAAAATTATTTTCAGGATTTTATTAAATAGGTTAATTCCAGTCAGAAATAAATGATTAATAATTCAGTGTAATTTTAGAGACTTGAATATTATAAATAAAGTTTTGTTGACAAGAAAAATATCTCAAGCAAAGATATGACTTATATGTGGCTCTATCAACTTGCTAAAGACTTGATTTAGCAAATAGAAATGGGTGGAGTAATATTTATAAGAAATTGATTGCCAACTAATAAGTTTATTGATAATGTATACTTCTTATGGGACAGAACTGTTATTAATGGTGAAAAATCTTAGTTTTTTTTTTTTTTTTTTTTAAAAAACTGATGTTACAAAAAAGATGTGTTGGTCTCAACTTTGATTTGTATTTTCATGATGAGATTTTTAGAATCATTTATAGACAGCTTTTAAAAATCAAGATGCAGTATAGTTTACATGGTATTTTTTTGACTTGAACTGAATAAATTAGTGAACGCATCTTTTTAGGTGTCAAATTTTTTAATATGCTGAAGACTTTACTACTTATGCCAATTCAAAGAATAGTTTCTTTTAGTGAGGGGGGGGTAGCAGTCTCTGGATCTCATGATCCAGAGATCATTACTCCACTTCCCATCCACCAGTATCCAGTCCTTATTCAATCACCTGACTTGTTAAAATTTTTACTTATATATGAATAAAACATACATATGGCTAAACAGAGAAATTATTATTGTTAGTTTGAAAATATTATTATTTACAATATCCAATAAAAAAAAATCTCTGATATAGTGCATTTTTCATTATAATTTCAGAAAAAGTAACAACAATAACAAAGAAACATTTTATAATTAACAAAACATAGAATACATATTTATTTAAAAAATTAAATTAATAAAAACAATAATCAAATGGTTTATCACTGGTGATGTTATGCAAGATTCAAATACAAGAAGTAATGGAATTGAACTGTGATCTAGAAATCCGTAGCTCTTGAATCTGATATTCTGCCACTGCATTAAGTACTAAAAAACTGGATAAGATTTTGCATCTTTTTATATATATATACATATATATATATAAGTAGGATGAATGTGATATGAGAATTATTAATTACTGATTCAATAATTCATATTGAAAAAACTCTGGGATTTTATTATCCAGTGATAAGAAAATAAATCTCCATTATTATTAGATAGGAAGTTTATTAGTAGGATATGAATCAGTTTAAATTTCTTAGTTATTTTTTAAACTAGAACTGCAGATATGCATTGCTACTATATATAATAATTTAAAAAATAAAATATTTGTCATAATAATATAGCTACATCAACTAATTTAGATATACATAGAGCTGCTATTCTATAAAATTTATTGTATATAAAAAAGTCTAGAGTATTATACTATTGATAAAGTATCATCTTCATGGAATTGAATATGTGAAATATAATATATTTTCTAAGACAATATTTTATGGTGCAACTGAGGATGTTTTTTGTAATAGAGTCAGACTTATCAGGCTGAGATCAGAATACAATGGAGATATTAAAATCTTCCAAAAAAAATATTGCTGAAGAAAAAATTACAAGTTATAATTTTAAGATAACAAATATACCACTAAAGATTAGCATGGGATAATGGACATATACTTGTGTTTAATGACTTTGTTTATATAGTCTTTTGCAAAACTCATTTTAATGTTTCTCTCTCTCTCTTTTTTAGAATCAAGATGGATCAACTCATGCAAGAGTAGCTATTAATGATACTTAACTTATTTCATCTTTTTAAAATTTTCAATATTAATTCTTTGACTTTTTAAGAAATATATTCTTCACCGTTGACAATTTTTACCCTAGGTAGCTATCTATAGTGAAGAAGTAAATAATGATTGATTGGAAAATAAAAGGAAGAAGGAAACAAAATAATAATAATAATAATAATAATAATAATAATAATAATAATAATAATAATAATAATAATAATAATAATAATAATAATAATAATAATAATAATAATAATAATAATAATAATAATAATAATAATAATAATAATAATAATAATAATAATAATAATAATAATAATAATAATAATAATAATAATAATAATAATAATAATAATAATAATAATAATAATAATAATAATAATAATAATAATAATAATAATAATAATAATAAAAGCCTTGAAAAACAGCATAGGAAAAAATAGTCTATCAAAAGCAAATATTATGAAAAGAGAAAAATATAGAACACTTCTATGTCAGCAGATGATGAAGTAGATGAAAAACAATAGCAAATGCATCAACACTTTGGTTTTGATTACCATAGATGTTTTGATATCAAAATGTCTGCATATACATAATGTTTCATAGATTTGATATGTAAAAAAGAAATTAAAGACAATAATTAAGATTTATATACAGGTTATTTATTAAATACTTGATGAATATGACAGAAAAATCTAAAATTTCTTTGTAGTGATCAATATAAGTATAAGCTGACGCTACAAGTTTCAAGGCTCCCCACCAATGATGATTGTATGCAATCTGTTAAAATTTCTCAATAATTTTCTTCCACTTATGATGCTTTTTTTTTTTTTTACAATTGGCATTATTTTAATGATCAGCTTATTTCATCATAGTACTTTCATATATAGCAAAAATAAAACAGCCATTTAACAATTAATTGTAGGCTAATGATTTTTAAATAATATTCCAAAGAAAAACAACACACGGGAAGACATTATTCAAGTGATAGATTTAACTTTTTCATTTTTTCTATAGATAAATATAATTAAATCCACATTTACTTAAAAATAATTGGAATGCCAAGATGATTCAGAATAACTGAAAAAACCTTATTATAAGTCTGCCTAGAACTTGAAAAATTTTTACTTGACCAAGATTTGAAACTTTAAGACATGGTCATGATGTGCATCTATTAGAAAATTGTTAAAATTGGCTATAGAGTTTTTAAATCACAAAAAGGCATTGTATTTAGACAATTAAAATTATGTGATCACCTTGATTAATTGCTTTCCATTTTTTTTATCTTAACAAAAATCATTGCATTTTCTGTTAAAGATTCAATATCAAGTAGCAATACTAATGTCATGAAAGATGTGATTGTATATATATTGAGATGATATGGTATCAAAATTCTGGGCAGAGTGAGTTTGACACTTGTAAATCAAATGTAACAATATATGGAGATGATATGCTCAGGTTATAATATGTTAGACAAAGAGTAATTTAAATCAGTGGTCTTCAACCCTTAGTCCATGGACTGGTGCCAGTTCACAAAAGTTTTCTGCCGGTCCGCAGAAGTTTTCTGCTGGTCTGCACTAGATTGGCAGGAAAGTTTGTAATAACAAAACAATAAGATTTTAAACTTTTAATTAATATAAACAATTTTTATTTATTTTTTTCATCGCAATTACTTAAATAAAATTAATTATAAATCAAAATTTTATTTAAATTATTAGATAATACTATAATTACTAAATAATAATCAAAGGAATTTATCTGAAAATGCAATCTTTAAAAGACAAAGCATCAATCTCATGATAATTGCACCACTCCTTACACATCAATTTCTATACATTTCTGTATTGCGTCAGCTCATTTATTGATCACATATAGCAGCAAAATTTTTTATTGCACTTGTATCATCTTTTCATTTTGCATGTGACATTTCTTTTTGAAATTGTAAACTTCACAAAATGGAGTTCCCTTAAATCTATTATCTTTCTTTTTTTTTTTTTTTTTAGCAAAATGACATCTTTATAATGATTGTTTAATTTCTATGTGACACTTTACCAAAACAACTTTTTGTTCTGTTTCTTTTTTTTTATTGGGTAAAAATGCAATTAAAATAACACCAGATTCAAAATTAAAAAAAAAAATAAATTTTTTTTTATTATACAAACTCCATATATATATAACTTCATCTTGTATATTTAACATTAAATACTGATATTACATTTATCATAATCATTATCATATAATTACACTAGCTGTGATATTTACCAACATTCAGGTGAATAACATTTTATTCTTACATGTTTAAACAATGAAATAATAAACATAGAAATGTAAGCACATTAATGAGAATGATTGTTATTGTACTGTTTTCTGTAACAGTATTACTGTACAACTCAAGAAAAAGTGTTTGGCATGTAAAGGTAAGCAACATCATTACAATACACAGCAACTAATATGTTGTTTTTGTCAGTTATAACAATTATGCCCATCTAAGGCTAAGCAGTTTAAATCTTTAAAAAAATTTATCTGTAGACTTCTGCCGGTCTGCAAAATCTTATCCTTATTTTTGCCAGTCCATAGGTGTGAAAAGGTTGAAGACCACTGATTTAAATCATTGCAATTGTTTTCTAATGAAATAAACAATTAATGAAAATTAGTAAACTCCGAAATAATTACTTGCTTTCTTCCAAAAAAAAAAGACAAATAAAATGAATTTAAGAGATTATTATAAAATATTTTGTAAAATTATGTTATTATTAGAAAAGAGATAACTAATAATAATAATAATAATAATAATAATAATAATAATAATAATAATAATAATAATAATAATAATAATAATAATAATAATAATAATAATAATAATAATAATAATAATAATAATAATAATAATAATAATAATAATAATAATAATAATAATAATAATAATAATAATAATAATAATAATAATAATAATAATAATAATAATAATAATAATAATAATAATAATAATAATAATAATAATAATAATAAAAAAAAAAAATAAATAATAATAATAATAAAATAATAATAAAATAATAATTAATTAATTAATTAATTAATTCAATTTATTCTATGAAATAAAAAAAAATCCAAATATTAAAAACTCCAAACAAAAATTTGGGATATAAAAATAAATTAAATAAAAATACAAAAACAAAAAATTGGAAAAAATAAAATTAATTAAATAAAAAAAAAAAATTATAAAAATTGAATATATATAAAATATTATTCAATCTCATATAATTTATTAAAACTAATATTCTTCTCTTCCTAAAAAATTTTGGAAAGGTAATTGAATAAGAAATATTTAGAAACCATAAAAAGGTTGAAAAAATATCAAAAATACATATTGATATAGTGATTTACACAAATAAACAAACGAAATACAAAAAAAAAAAAGAAGATAAAAAGTGAAGATAAAAAATATGAAGATAAAACCGATAAAAAAAAGGAGAGATTAAAAAAATAAAAAAATTTATTCTTAAGTAGGTTGTTTGCAATCGTTTATATTCCCAAATAACAAAATTATCACAAAATATTCTAAGTACTATACTATTATAATGCAAAATATACTTACAAAATTTATCAAGAAAAATTTGAAAAAAAAAATTTGTTTTATCATGCAACAAAATTATATACTTAATTGGTAAATCCTCATTCACTAATTTTTAAGAAGATTATAAGAAATTGAAGATAAAGAATATCAAAAAAAAAAATCTAGATGTACTTCAATGAAAATAAATCATTAATATAAATAAAAAAATAGAGGAATACTGACTTACTAGAATTAATAAAATATATATAAAATATTAGTAAACTGTTTCCTATCATTTAAATAACTCTCAACAATACAATAATAAAAATAAATACTAATAAAATATTATGATTAAGAATAAATTTTAGATAAATCAAGATAAATAAATGTTTTAAGTTCCTGATCCAATGAAGATGTTAAATACTGAACTGATGTTTTAAAGCATCTAATGTACTTCTGCAGGAGAAAAATATTGTAGTGTAAAATTTTATTTTTAAAAGAAATGATAAATTTGTTAAAATATTTAATAATTTAGAAAAAAAAATAATAGAATTGTTAATTGCTAAGAGTAGATTTTTATAAAAGAGTAATAAATTACTTTAAATTTGAAATGTTAAAATAATTAAATAAATGAAAATAAAAATATTATTTTTTAAATTTAGGTGTTTATTATCAAAGATGTTTTTAAACTATCAATTGTACAGAACTGTTCGAATGAATATAAAAAATTAAATTGAATAAGGAAATTTATTTAAATTTAAAATATTTAAATTAATATTTTTTTATTTGTATATTAAATTTATTTTATATTATATGGTTTATAATTTATTGTTTTTGTTTATTTTTGTATATTAATATATTATTTTAATAAAATAATACTACTACTACTACTACTAATAATAATAATAATAATAATAATAATAATAATAATAATAATAATAATAATAATAATAATAATAATAATAATAATAATAATAATAATAATAATAATAATAATAATAATAATAATAATAATAATAATAATAATAATAATAATAATAATAATAATAATAATAATAATAATAATAATAATAATAATAATAATAATAATAATAATAATAATAATAATAATAATAATAATAATAATAATAATAATAATAATAATAATAATGGATTATTGTTAAAAACTTAGTGTGATTAATATTGCTGTCTCCAAATAAAAATATCAAGAAATGATACATTTAAAAACATATCACTTTTTGCCATATTATACCTAATTAAACTTGTTTTTGTTTGATTGTTTTTCTAATAAAAGAGAAAAAATGCTAAAGAATGATATAAAAAGCTGATGAATGAAGAGAGAGGAAATTCTGTCAGAAATTATCTTTCTAAACATTGGCAGTTTTTCTCATTCAGTAAATATTGTCAGACATTGTCAATGTGCACAATTCCATTATTTAACTTGTATTATGGATAAGTAGAATTCAATGTTTCAATGATCAGGGCATTAATGCAAAATCACCATGATAGATTAAATTAGAAAATAAGAATTAAAAGAAACCACATAAAAATGTAAATCATTGATAAATACACTTTGTGCACATTCTTCTGTATTATACATCTGAGAAAAACTAAAAACTGCTTTACATTATGAAATATCTATATTATTAATAGCAAGCTACTTGGAATTTAATAATGCTCAATATTAAGATCAAGCATAAAATCCACCAACAAAGATTTTAAAATATAATTTTACTTTTGTTGGTGTTGTCTTTGTATTAAATGATATATTAGTTAATTATATTTGATAATTGTAATATTATTTGATTGTTATTTAGGATATAAGTGATAGAAGAATGTAAGTGTGATCCATATATTAGTTTAGCTTAGTAAGGCTATCAGCAGTAATTGATAATTACCAAGCAATACAAATAATAACTTATTTTTCTATTTATTAAATGGAATTAATTTCACTTACTGTTTTGTTTACATACAATTTATATATGCATACTATACATATAAAAACATCTGTGTTATACATATTTATAATAATAATATCACAAATCGATGTCCGTATTTCTTCAAAATAATATACGTAAATTTATAAGTAAATATTAGAAAATACAGTACTTAGAAGTTTATAAAAAATATATCTATAAATGTCACTTAGGAGCACTTTCAACTATCCTTGTAGGTTTTGTCAACTAATACTTTAAAAGGTCAACTGTCCCAAAATTCCATGATGTCAACTTTCCCATAATTCCATGATCTTAACATTTGCTGCCTGCCTATTGATTAAATCTTGCTTGTATTTATATACAAACCTTAAGATCATGGAATTATGGGAAAGTTGATCTTTCAAAGTATTAGTTGACAAAAACTACAAGAATAGTTGAAAGTGCTCCTAAATGATGTTTATATATATATATATATATTTATAAACTTTTAAGTACTGTATTTTCTAATATTTATTTATTAATTTATATATATGGATGTTTAAAAATAGGGTACAATTGCAGTTCAATAAATAATACGTATTCTATTGTAATAAAAGTTTATCAATAAAACATAAGCATTTATATGCGATGTACAATGCATGTGAGATGGGGGTTTGGAATGAAATATAGTGGATATAATAACTCCACTATACTTTTTTTATACAGGTAAGCTAGCAGATTTTTTTGCTTTAATGATGGAATCAAAATTTTAAATAATACAGAATGAAACATATCGAATGAAATTAATCACATAATTAAATTTTCTCTATATAGTAGTGCCACTTAGTGCAAGTCATAGTTATCAAAAATTGCTAGAAATTTTGTGCATCAAAATTCCTATCTAGTGCCTACTCATCCAATATCCCAAACTACTTTCCAGTTTTTGGCTTTCATCAGCGAAGAACCTTAGATCTAAAAGCCATACACCTAGATCTTGGGATCTAATGTACTCCTCCAGAAATATCTTTTACCACTGTGAGCCCAAACTGAAAGTACTTTAATGTTTACAATCCAAACTAATTCACTTGTAGATCTGAACTCACTTTAGTCTATATATATATATATATTGGTGTTTTTGGTTTTTTAATAATAATAGTCACTAACATCCTTTGCCTAAGATTGATATTAACGAACTAAAACATCACATGACTAAAAAATTTTTATATGCGTACTAATTTATTTAAAACATTAGCAACTTTCTCCATACAATAATGTCATCTAATGCAAGCCATAATTATCAATGAATTCTAGAATTAGTAAATGATTGAAATATGAAAGTACTGTAAGTAAATTTGTTGATGGTGGTAGAAATGAGAAAGGACACAGACTTGTGGAGTTTTCAGAAAACTAAAAACTTTGTATTATGAATTCTTTCTTTGAGAAAAGTGCTTAACAGAAATAGACATAGAAGCATCCCAATAAAGGTGCAGCAGAATTGGATTATATTTTGATTAACAGAAATTATGTATTTCAAGATGTAATGTTCTTAATACATTCAACACAGGAATTGATCATTAATTAGTGAGATGTAAGATACATGTTAATGCAAAGCTAGAACGGCAACAATTATTTAAAAAAAGAATATTCATACTTGATATTCTTAATTTTCAAAAACATTATAATAAATTTAGATTACAAATGGAAAATTGTTTTAAAATATTAACGAAATTTGAAGATGTTTCAGATTTGAACAAAATTAATATGAAAATCACTGATATATTATTAAAAGCTGCAACAAAGATAGCAGATACAAAAAAAGCAGCAATTGACAAATAAAATTTCTACTAAGACAAAACAATTTATAAATAATAATGAACTGTTAAAAAGAATTGAATATCTAGAATGTTATAAAATACCACACAAAAAAAGTTAATAACAATATAAAAAAATATAATTGTGAATTAGCAAAGAAATCTATAGAAGAGAATAAAAATATCAAAGGTACAAAACAATATCTTGGGATTGGTCAAAAATATTTCTGGAAAAAAGGAAAGCTAGAAGTGTTACTGAAAAAAGATATGGCATATGGAATGTGTGGAAGAGTTTTATAAAAAATTATATAACAATAAAAAAACAAGAAAAAGTATTTCCTACAATTACTACATCTTCTGAATTGGCCAGTATTTTAAATAAGGAAGTGATACAACAATTAAATCTATGAAGAAAAGAAAATCTCCAGGTAATGATGGAATTATAATCAATATTTTAAAAGGAGTGGATGACATAGAATAATTGCTGCTAAAGTTATGTACAAAATATCTTAATGATAATGATATTCCCGATGACTGGAAAAGTGCAGTACTAATAAGGTGATAAAGAAGGTATTAGAAATTACAGACCTATCAGTATTTTATCAATTCTATATAAAAATTTTACCAGAATAAATATAGCTCTTCTACATCAAACTTTTGATTTTAACCAATTTAAAAAATAAACTTGACTTAAAAGTAATTTTAGTACTGTGGATCACATCCAAGTACTGAGAAATCTTATAGAAAGATTCAGTGATCATGAATTATCATTATGCTTTGGATTTATATATTATGAAAAGGCATTTAATTCTATAAGCATTTATTCAGTGATTAAAGCAATGGATCATCAAGATATTGATCCAGGATATTAACATATTCTAAAGAACATTTATCAAAATGCAACAGCAATGGCTAGAATTACATAGAAATTCTTCGATTAACATTGAAAAGAGTATACAACAGGCTGATCCCATATCCCAAAGTCTTTTACAGCAGTTTTGCAAGAAGTATTTTGTGGATTAAAATGGGAAGCTAAGGAAATTAAAGTAAATGGAAATTATTTAAGTCATATATATTTTGCAAGGTGATGTAATTTTTATTTTTAAAAAAAGAATGCCTCAGAGCTTCAGGAAATATTGCAAGAAATGTCAACTGAAAGTTAGAAATAGGAAGATAAATGTTAAAAAGTCTAAAGTAATATTCGATGGATTCTCTCAAAATAAAAAAATAAAAATTAATAATGATGAATTAGAAAATGCTATTAACTACAAATACCTGTCCTGGTTTTTTATCCTCAGTTGTAAAGATTACTAAAAAAATTGAAATCTTCTATAGATACAAATGATTTACGACATCTGGAGTAGAAAAGTAGAGGGTTTGCAAACATTGCATAGAGAAAGATTATTTATTGACTATTGATTGTTATTTTATGTGAACAATCTTCAATAAAGTTTATTTGATTTACTATAGACAAATCTTGTTTAGTGAAAATTCCATTAAAGAGCTAATGTAAATCTAGGGATTTTAAGAAAGTGTATTTTATTAGAGAAATGATGACTTGTCTCAAATGCAATTAAAACAACTTCATATTATATTATTGCTTTGTAAAAAAATATTCATTTGTGGCTTACATATATCCTCAATGTTGAAGTAACTTTATAATGTTTTCAAACTAAAGATCACTCTATAGAGGATATACTTGACAAAATTGTTTTATGTTTGTCAATAGCATGCAGTTGTTGTTGTTTCTTACTCTTATAGCCCTGGAATGATTATCATCCCATTGGTGCTACTGTTTATAAATTTGTAGTATGTTCTAAAAGTTCATCACATTTGATGGCTGCTTTACAAATAGATACAAATTTTGCATGTATAAATCTTTTAGCTATAGGATTATTTGTAGAGTACTGTAATACTGCAATCCATCTAATCTTTCACACATTTATTCATGGAAATATGAATTACTATATTTTTTTTAGACTAAGGACTTTGTAATATAATGGTTTGTGTATGTTCTTTTTATTTCCATAATATAAGGTTTATATCTAGCTAGCTAAGATTTTTTTAAAGTAAATATAGAATTTTTTTTTTAATTTTGATGTATGACATGATGAGTTCAAATGGTAAATGAAACTGTATATGACTGAAAAATATTTAGACTAATAGCATTAATTAAATTCTCTTGAAAAAAGATATTATTCTACATAATGAATAATATTTCTGTAATGCAATTTTCACTACACTACTATTATGCAAGGTAGGGACTGGTTTCTATCCACTTTTAACACATTGTTGAGGGATGTAATCATAAACATATGACCAAAGATGTAAAAAGATCTACGATCCCCAAGATGCACATATCATGCTGAACCAGTACTCATCAGTTTACCCAGATCACAATCTTACACATATCTTTATCATTGTTCAGTATATATGTAGATAGCAAATTACTACAGTTTATACAATAAGCTTGTGTATTTCAGTTATTACAGTTTAATTGATGTGTCATATGTGCTGCCCTCACAACTTTGACACAAATCACTTAATGAAAGTATATTAATAATTTTTAGATGCTGATTTAGTTTGTGCTTATATCCATTTTGAAATCTAAAGACCATCCAAAAACACTGCTGACATATCTAACTGATAAATGACATAAATTTTGAAAATAAAAACTTTAAATTCATATTTTACAAATTATAAGCTAGTAAAAATAACATTCTTTATTTCATATGAGCATATAGTATAATCATTTAGTATTTAGAAATTATAAGCTAGATTTGATCAGACTTCTGCATTTTTTGGATGAAACTTTGGATCGGCCAAACCATCCTTCCCACTTCCTCATATTCTGGTGCTTTGTGCTATTATATTTCAAATATTTTATGAAGGTAAATTTAAAAAAAAAAAGACCCTAATAAAATGAAGCATATTATTTTTACTAGTCTATAATTTCTAAAATATGAATTTAAAGTACTTTTATTCAATATTTATGACATTTATCAGTTGGATGTGTCAGTGGTGGTTTTTAGATTTCAAAATGGCTGTGAGCACAAACTAAATTTGGACAAATTTTTATTAGTCATTCATTTGACAAGAGATTATTCAATAATGAATAATATTTCTGTAGTGTAATGTAGGCAGTAATAAAGCTAAATATTATTAAAAAAGTACCTTTTCTGTACTTTCAGTTTACCAGATATTACATTGGTTCATAAACTAAAAAAATTATTAACAATCGAATTTCAAATAAACTGTAGTAATTTGCAATCCTAAACATATACTGAACAATGATAAAGATATGTGTAAGAGATTGTGGTTTGGGTCAACTGATGAGTGCTGGTTCTACATGAAATGTACATCTTGGAGATCATAGATCTTTTTCACATGTCTTTGGTCATATGTTTATGATTACATCCCTCCACAAAGTATTAAAAGTGGATAGAAACCAATCCCTACCTCGCACGAGAGTGGTGTAGTGAAAATCACACTATAGAAATATTAATTATTGGATAATCTCTAGTCTAATGAATGACTAATAAAAATTATTAGTCTGCATGTTCACCCACAGTGCATGATTCTTGTTGGAATGTCAGTTATGGGTTATGAAATTATTATAGGATTATAACCACGTACTAACGTCCTGAAAATTCCCGTCAACTTCAAAATATAGAATCTTTTTTAAGAATATTTAAGCATAGATTGTCATGATAATTCAAAGAATGTTCAGGTATGTACTCCAGAAGATTTCCATTTCAAAATGTATTGTATGCAACATCTTTAATCCAAAAATATTCGTTAAACATATGTATAGATTTTTTAAAAAAGGTCGTCAGCCTTTAAATTGCTTGCTAAAAGACAAACGCTTATTCGTAAGTACCCCCCCCCCCCCCACACACACACACACTCATTAGGTAGAGGAACAATAAAGAAGAAAGCATTGAGCAGTTTACTAATTGTTGGTGCTGATTATTGAGAGTTTTGAATAGTTTCCATATTTATCCTATCTTTTACCTTTTAATAATTAAATATTTATTTACTAATTAACATTTAACGATTGATTAGCTGGGTGTGTTATGGACTGACTATCTCCAAGGTATAAGCATAATAGGGAAATACGTTATTGCGGCACAATTAGACTCTTATATACATACACATAGATATTTGTAATACATTAAAGATACGTTTATTCTTTTTCTTTTTTTATATATCAAATTCAAATGTAAATGATTTGATTAATTTGTTTGTTGTACTAATATTATTAATTGCTAAAAGTATTTATATATGACCTAAAAATAAATTAATATTTCCAAATATTATCGATCCTGATAACTTCGAATTGAATTTTTTTAAAATCAATTTTAATATGGTATTAGTTTTTTTTTTTTTTTAAAAAAAAAAACAATTGTGAGTGCGAACCATTCATTAATTAAGCTCTTCTAAATTTAACTTTGTGCTATTATAAAGTTTATACGTTTTAATTCTAACTTAGTACATTCACAATTATCGTCAAAGATCTTTTTTTAAAATTTAGTCAATCTATTACAATTTATATAAAAACATGTTAAAACCGAGAATCGACTCCGTCTCTACGTCTACTGTTGTACAACTATTTACTTTTAACTACGTGCTAAAAATGCAACAACAAATGTTGTCTGTTTATATTTAAGTAGTCTGTGCCATTTTATTTTTAAGCAACTCTCTGATTAGCGATCAGTTAAACAGGTGGTGCGAGTTTTGAAAATTCACCAGGTGTCTCAATTTTGAAAAAAAAAAAGGTTTTCGGCAGAGCTTCTTTTGTTAAGATAAAAATATTTTTTTTCTTTTTTGTCAAATCGTATTTTCAAGTACCCACTTTTAATATATTCGCTAATTTTAGTGATAATTAATTACAAATAAATAATGTTCGGTTTTGTTCATATTAAGAGCTTTAATTTAATGCTAAAGGGATCCTAGATTGACACTCTAGAAAAGTGGTGAAACAATATCTAAAATTTATAGGTACAATTTTATATATAACGCACTATATTATAATTTTCAATCATTATCAATTATCTGCAACAAAGTAGATTTTCTACATCAATCTTATCCAAGGCCCTTTTTTTTTTATTATTTGTTTTAATTGTCATTTTTTTTAGACCATCAATCAAGTTTTTATTTTTTCACCGTTTTTTCCCCTTAATATACAGCTTAATCAAATCTGTATAAAACTGTGTGTGTGTGTGTGTGTGAGAGAGAGAGAGAGAGAGAGAGAGAGAGAGAGAGAGAGAGAGAGAGAGAGAGAGAGAGAGAGAGAGAGAGAGAGAGAGAGAGAGAGAGAGAGAGAGAGTGAGAGAGAGAGAGAGAGAGAGAGGGAGAGAGAGAGAGAGAGAGAGAGAGAGAGAGAGAGAGAGAGAGAGAGAGAAACTTCCCTGATTATCCGAAAAAAACATATTGCAATAAATAAAATACTATAGTTTAAAAAATTGTTTTTTTATATATTTTGAATTTAAAAGTGGAAATAAATCTCAGTTCCAATGTTAACTCTTGGCTGTTCCTGTATCCAATCTAATTTCTCTTTCACTTATAATTTTTTAAATAAATAATCTCTTTTCACTTATTTACTTTCTTCAATTCTTCAACATTATTATTTCTTTCTTTCTAATACTTTTTTTTCCTTATCAACTTCATCTTGACATCTTAAAAGACTCCAGGCTTTTCTAATCATTCAAGTTTTTGCTCCACATGCTCTCGAATTTAAACCATAATATAATATTATACTTTTATTAATGCCTGTTTAACCATATCAATTACCACGATAATATCTTTTTTATTTTTGATCTTTTTTATTATTATTTACAATTATAGCCTTAGAATTAGATGTATTTATCTTAACCTCAAAGTTTCTATAAATTTTATTAATGCTATTTAATATTCTACATGCTCATTCTCAGTATAAGTAAACATCATCATATCATTAGAAAAATGTAATGCAATAATTTTGTCTCTTTCCCCAACAGTCATTTTATACACATCAAAGCAACACTCACTTTGTAATTTATCTAAATAAATATTAAACAAAATAAAAGATAAGCACAACTCTGTTTTAGATTCTTTTTATGCATCTATGTTTCTGTAAAAATATGAATTATTTCCAACTGTCTTTTATTCATATATAAATTTTGTAATACGCATCATCTATTTTTCTTCCCAATATCCAACAAAATAACCAATATACTTGATTAAATATTTTTTTCAAAATCACTGAGACAAATTAATAGTTTATCTTTTTAAATATTTCAATTATAGATATCAGCATTCCAATTATATCTTGAGAAACTTACCATTACTAAATTCAAACTGGTTTTTATCCATCAACACATTTAATCTGTTATATATATATATGTCATATTATTATTACTATTTGCGGGATATTCCGTGTAGTGAAAAAGCTAAATGCTGACGTTTCAGTACAATATCAAGTACCTTCCTCAGAGCGTCCTCTTTCTCAAATCATAAGAATGCATGTGAGACTTAAAATCGTTTTTATCGTTTTCTTTCTCCTCATATTTAAATTCTATTGGTTGAGAAGTTTTAAAATTTATTTTCTCTTCCATATATATATATATTATAAGTTCAATAACCCTTGAGCTGCATTTGACATTAAATATATACTTTTTAAACTTTCATACTCTGTTATTTCAATTTGATATTGAAAGATTTGCCAAATCAAAACAAAAACCATTGGAAGAATTTTGAAACATATACTAGCTTCAAAATAATATTTACACTTAAGAATATCAATTAAAGCTAGCTGGATTTACACATATTGGTTGCAAATTTCATCCTGGACATGGACTGTCTTTTTAGATTTATAGCTATAAAAATACCTTGCTTTATCTTTGTTTTTGTTTTTTATTAAGGAAAACATTTCTTTGAAATAAATACACAAATTCTTGTTATACATTTAACTTAGGACAGTAGATTCAATGGCTACTCCACGTCGGTTAATGCATCAAGTATTTCAGGTATCATGCTATTATATTTATGCTACTGAGATACATCTGCTCCAAAGATTGAGCCTTGGAATTCATGTTCTAATTATATTGTTTTATTAGTTTCAAGATTGAACCATCCTTTAGTTTATAGATTAAACATAAGTTTTATTCAAATTCAGTTTCACTTCTTACCTGTAATCACTAGTTGAGATTTATAATTTTTCAGTCATTTATTTGGGGGCGACCCCATCATTCAAATTTCCACTATTACACAGCTTATTATTTTTCTTATAGAAACACGATTGCAGAGTTAAACTCTCTTTGACATCCACTCTGTTGAGTCTTCTTTCCAGTAAGTTAATTTCAATGTCTTAGTTCACCATTTCCTTTCATACCCCAGATCTCTACGGATGCTATTGTGAATCTTCCTCTAATATCTTCAAAATCATAGTTTAGACCGTATTGTTAGGGAGAGGTTCTGGTTATCATTCAGTGCTATTTGTTTCCATGTATCCAAGAATACCCCCTCAGGTATCAGTAAGCAGGTTCTGATCTTAAGATTACACAAGCTTTCCTTATATGTATTCCATGGGTTCTGCATGCTTTGATTGAATTTGAGATGGCACCTGGTGAGCCACAACGCAAACAGAATGAAGATAGACATTCTTATGACAGCAAATTTACCACTGATTAAGGCTTTATTAAGATTAAGGATTTCAATACACCCTGATTGGACACTTGTGATTAGTCTATTTCTAAGATCCATTAAGTGAGGGCAAATAAAGAAAATGAGCTTCATAGTCTTCTCATATAAATAACATAATGTACATATTGAGTCAATTTTTTTAAACCCCCTATAAGTCACTAAAAAATGACTCATAAACAAAGCACACAGATGGTATTTAATTAAGAAAGTCCAGTCTTTTTGACTCTAAAGCCCAGTATTTTGCTTTTTTTAATTAACCATTTTACAGAGTTTTGTTTTGTTTTAAAAAAACACACTGCAGATATTATATTTAGCATAATAAATGAAGTAAATATATACAGGTCTTTTTTACAGTCCTGGACATCTAAGAGATTTCTGATAATGAACTATCCAGAAGTTTATCTGTAATTTCAGTTTTCACACATAATACATGCAAATACACACTGATGATAATGATTGAAAAGTCTTGTCTAAATGATTTTATCTGATGAAGAAAAGGTATTTTTCACTCTATTGAAAATGTTTAAATTTATCAGATATTAGATTAAATTATGATATGAATAAAAAAAATATTTCTGTTGTTAAAAAAATACCCTAAATTTTCTAAAAGTGAATATTGTTCTATTATAATTACAAGTAATTAATTGGTTAATCTGCCATAAACAAGTAGGACTGTAAAACAAGTATCAGCAATTATTGAAAATTATATAGAAGTTACTTAAATTAATAGGATTATAAAAGAAATAATATATTTCATGCAAAAATTCATATTCAGGAAATCTACTAAAAATGTGAAAAAATAAAAAACTCAGTGTTTGCTGACAATTTACTTGAATGAATACAAAATATATGCACAGATTACTGTAACTTTCACAGCTTGATTATACTTATTTAACAAGAATTTGATATGAAGAATGAAAAAAAGAACGAACTCAGGTATCATCAATTAAAACAGGCAAAACTCACTGTACGTATTGCCACACACAGCAAGCTAGAGTAATGAATGCCAGAAGGCTTGTGCATAAAATCCCCATCTAGTGCCTACTCATCCAATATCCCCAGACTAGTTTCTGGCTTGTGGCTTTCATTAGTGAGAAGCCTTCTGACATCCATTGATTACTCTAGCTTGCTGTGTGTGGCTATACGTATAGTGAGTTTTGCCTGTTTTAAAACAGTTATACACAAGCATAAGAAGTGGTGGTCATGTGATATATCATCAATTACCAACAACATTTAATGTCATAAAGTAAGTCATTTGATTTAACAAAGTACATAGAAAAATTGAAGTTGATTCATTAATTAAAATTTACACCAAAAAATAAAACTTTTAAATTAGATGAACTATTCATAAAATTATCAACAAAGCAATAATACTTTCTTTGCTTATCCAGTACTATCTATTGTCAGATTTTGTTAAAATAGTATTGTAATTTCTACACAACCTAAACTAATTTCTGATTTATGCCATTTGTCAATGAGGAGATTTAAACCTGATATATCTACAGATCTGCAGATATCTTTTATCCTTTTATATTATCAAGATAACTCTGAAATTTAAAAATACATTTTTAGCTCAGTTATAAAATCTTAGCATTAGGCCTAAAATTCTTCACCAACAAAGTAAAAAGTAGTCTGGGATCGAGATATAATAACATTATTATTTAAAATGTCTTTTGATTAGTCAAGCTTACGATAAATGGCTCTGAAGTAAATGAAATACAATAAATAACTGATTCTAAAATCATATTTCTAAAATTTTTGATCAAGTTCTGTTCAAAAAAATCCCATCTACTTGATTGTATTCACAATTCAAAACAGTAAATGGGGGGAAATACAAAATTATGGTTTTAATCCCAGTACTTAACATTAAACTAAAATAAATATCTAAATATTAAATCACCCACATGGCTAAGAAATTCAGCATCACCCTCTGTGAAATAGATATATAAATATATTAGGATATCATTTTGAGGCTGGCTATTTTGAAATACAGACTAATATATTTATTTCACAGAGGGAAATTCTGAATTTCTTAGCCATGTGGAGTAATTTAATATTTGAAAATTATTGTTGTATTAAAGCATAAAAAGGTACATGATAGAATAAAAAATTTAATCCTTATTAATGAAGTCCAGTCTATTTCATTTAACTGAAATACAGGCTTATTATATACCTGTATCAATATATGTAATATATAGGGTATATGAGCACAGACTTACAAATGACCCACAGCTTACCATTCTATCTCATATCACTAACACACTTGAACACATATATGTCAAAAATCACCAATATATATTTGACACCTCATGGATAGGATATAATCCATTAAATACAAATACAAGGGATGGATAGGCATATGTCTGTCTGCCCATCCCTTGTATATGTATTTAATGGATTATGTCCTGTACATGAGGGGTCAGATTGACTTTAGGTCAACATGGGTGTGACAAGAATCTTGCCCTCAGGGTGGCCTTTGAGCATTTCATCATCAGATTTTCAATTGGATGGACGGTTGAAGAGTTGGAGTGTGGAGTGGATTGAAACATGTCCATTAAAGTATAAAGATTGGCTATTTTAATATATATCTGAGCATTTATTGCATATATGTGTAGAGATGGCAATCTGGACCAACTGACGATTGCTGGTTTAGCATGAAATATGTATATTGGTGATTATTTATCTTTTCGACATATATGTGTTCAAGTGTATCAGTGATATGAGATAGAGTGGTGAGCTGTGGGTCGTGTGAAAGTCTGTTCTCATATACCTTCTATTTCATTTAGTTTTTCTAATTTTTACAGCAGCATCACTAATATGATTGGATCTAAAAATAATTCATTTTTTAGATATTCTTATTTGTTATCCCAGCACAATTATTTTACATATTTTTTTTAAACTTTGCACTTAATTTTTGAATCCAAATTTATATTTCATAAATGTACAAAGACTGATTATTTATCCCACATTAGATTTCCAACTGTGTATGAAATATAAGTCTAAAAGTTTACAATTTTTTATTTATCTTCAAAACGTTAACAAAAATAATAGCGGTGAATTCTTTAATATCTGATCACTTTAAAACATTCATGCTCAAAGATCACAATTTTTAAAAACAGAATACAAAAAAGTTGAGATTTTTATTGTCTTATTAACAGCTACATATGAAGTGCAATTTTTTTTTACAGTCGAAGAAAATGTAATGAATTAAATTTGTTTTTTAATTAATAATTTAAACAATATTTATCAATGATTATGTTAATAAATTACATTTGAATTAAATTAATAAATTTATATTTAGTTTCTTTCAATTAATATTTTTTAAAGTTTTTTTTAAAAAATTAGATAATAATCTTTACAAAGCAACACGTAGGATATACTTTTTAAGCAATTTCATTTTTTTTTTTTATTTGAGCGATTGTTTAAATCTGCAAAAATTCTTTATCAGAAAGGGTCAAGAAATAAAGTGTAATGTAAGTTTTATATTTACCTCATTTTTAAAATAATTGATATATCTCTTTTCATGCATAATTATTTTATAACTCAAAGTGTAATACATCAATTTAAAAAAATTTTTTTTTTCATGTATAGCTATATTTTGAAGAAAACAATTATATAACAAATGAAAAAGTAATGCATATAACCCAATCCATTTTATGAACAATTATTAAAATATATTCTTTTTTTTGTCAAATCACTATATACAATTTTCCTTTTCTTATACATATATATATTTTAAAATTTTATTGCATAAAAATATTTATATTATTCAATACTATTTAATATGTATATATAATATAGGGGATTTGAACACAGACCTTCAAAGAGGATGGGTAGGTTGAAGCTTGTCCATTAAAGTTTGAAGATTTACTATCTTAATATAAACCAAGCATTGATTATATATGTGTGTGGGAGATGATGATCTGGCCCAGCTGATGAGTGATGGTTCAGCATGAAATACATATACAGGAGATCTTTTTCACATGTGTGTGGTCATGAATATTGGTTGTATAAGATAGACTGGATAACTGAAAGGAGCTTGAACATCTGTGTTCAAATCCCCTATATTACATCTAAACTCCAAGATTATACTTGTATTAAAATATTATATATATATATATAGCAAAAAAAATATTTTTTTTTAATATAATGCTTTTAATATGATCACACAAATTTTCTTAGAACGGAGGTGGAGAAACTATAATTTAGTAATTCACTAAATGTAGTCTTTTGAATGAATTCAAATTTTGCAAAATAAATCATTTTATTTTTACCAATATGTTTTTATTCATTATTTACTACTTTTATTTTAATCTTAAAATGAACATATTTATAACCCACCCACCCCCAAATAAAAGAAGATTCAATGAAATAATAATTCAATGAAATAATACTTTAATGCATTTCAACCGTTTATTATTGCAATAAAATAATATTGGTTAACTTTAAAATTTACAATTTTTGCTGCTACATATTTTTGTTATGTCATGATACATAATTACAAAATGAATCATTGAAATGTAGGCATTACATATTTAAATTTTTTTAATTTTTTAAAGCTAATCAGTACTTAGTATTGTAGTCATTTTCACAAAATAATATACATTTTAAAGTGCATCTAATTGAAATTTCTTTAATGAACCTTATTAAGTTTCAGGTAAATTAATATAGCCTGAAACATTTTTTACAGTTGCTCTATACGATTTTTGTAAACACATTAAAAGCATATATGTACTTTATACCACATTACATGATATCAAAAATCATTGTCCAACAATAGCATTCACTAGTCAATACCTAAAATATTCAACCAAGAAGTAAAATAATAGCAATAGAAAAATAAGAAAAAAATATATTCTAAAAAAATACTTTTGGTTAGCAACTTGAATTAGAGCTCAATATCTTATTATACCAATAGGAATTTAAATTAGTTATAGATTGCATCAGATATTGTTTATCAGAGACTGTGAAGAAAAAGGGTAATTCAACAAATCTACAAATATATTCATAAAATTTCTAATATTATAAAGATTTTAGTATAAAGACTTATTTGATTATATCAAATGAATTATTTTAATCTCAGAAAAATTAAATTGTGGAAATTATTAAAATAAATAAAATTATTGATCATTGATCAGATATCTATAATGATATTTGAGAGATAAAAAATTAAACTTTAGATATAAATCAAGCAGATAAATCTTTTTCTGATTATAAGACTGATGATTTTCAAGATCATTTAAAAATTGATCTAGTCTCAAAAATTAATACTAAATTAAAAGTTGCCTGTAATTAAGATTGGTTTCTTATGCTTCTTGCCCCACTGTCAAAGAAGAAAATCTATCCTGATCAGTATAAAAATTTCAAAATATTAATCTAAGACTTCTGTATCATCTAATAAATATGCAGACAAATAATATTTCTACATTTTCTAGTGTAATAAATATATGATCCACACTAACTAGAAACAAAATATTTAAAAAAAAATTCTTTAACTAATTTTTTTTATAATTGAAGAAATCTACCACAGTTGACTTTAATCATTTAAAATAAATCATTCAATGTACCATTAAGTATCATAATGGCTGCAAACATATTTCATTGACTAATGGAACCACATTTCTACACTATGATACTATTATATTACTGCAAAAAGTCAACAGTGTAAAAAAAGAGTTTAGCTGGTATATAGCAAATTAGAAATTATTGAAGTTAAGCAAATTCTTTGGGCTTTTAATTTCAAAGGTCTGTAAAAATCAGTACTAGATAAAGTGCTATTAACAAAAGTTTTTCGTCATAGTAAGCTTATATAAAATGTTAGTTCCTAAAAGGTTCACATTGCAATCTTACTTTTTCTACTAAATAGAAAAATCCAACTATGATCTGAGGAAAGCAGCAGCAAAAAACACCTCACTACTTTCTGTTTAGTTTAACTGAGATACTTCTTATGAGTGACAATGAATTTTTCTTCATATATAATAGATGCTAATCAAATTCATGTTAGGGAAAATATAAAATATTTTTATTAAAATTTGAATTTTTTTTCAGATTTCGATAGGGTTATAATTTTTTTTTTAGATATCTAGATCATAATCAATTCATCTAATTATTCAGTGTTGGTCAATAAATGGATATCTAGTTATCAATCATCACACAATAGTTGGCATGCCCAATGAGTAAGTTTTCTTCACTGTTTTTAATTGTGTCTGCATTGTCTGACTAAAACAATAATGCATGTGTGTGTATATATATATATATATATATAAAGTGAAGTAAATAAAGATGATTATGTTTGTTTGTAACAAATAGAAAGTTAAATACCTTCCCCATTGATAACACTCTATAAAATTAATGCATGCAAAGTATTCAGACTAAATACTGATTATGCAAAAATATATTAATTAAACAAATTATGCAATGTACAATAGATACTGCCAAAATCAGCTGAGACAAGAAAGAAAGAGTAACAGTAGTGATATGAAAATGTGCATGGGACATATATAGCAGCCAAACAATCCACAAGTAAAGATCTATTGTATTTAATCTAATATGTAATGTAGAGTATTGAACATGAGAAGTTTGTGACTATATCTGCAACTAAATTCAAAGTGTGAACAACTATGTGAGCAAGCTGGTTGTAAATATGAAGATTTATATCTTTTCGAGTGTTAACAAACTTATATTTGTTGAGTTTTATTTCTGTGTTGTTTTATTTTAATATAAAAATAGAATAATGTGTATAGCAGGGTTATGGAGATGGCTTTTCATTGCAGAAGGTATTTAAAAACTGCTTAAAATTTTATGAGAAACAATTAGTTATTAGATATATCTGTAAGCTTTTAGAGCTGAATACCATATTTATGATATAATTGCAAAATTAAACTGGAATGCTATTTGAAATTGTGTTTTATAATAGAAATTTCAGTATAGAATCAGTTGAACACTAGGGTCTTTTTATTAGTGGTGTAATGAAATTGTTTTTTTTTTTATCTATTGTACTGAGACATTGATGAGTGATTCCTACCTATAAATTAGTCTTTACTTCACCATAATAAATAAAAAAGGGAAAATGCCACTGCTGTACTCAATGATATAGATTATTTGTAGTTTTTCTCTTGCATTGGTATTGTTTTTTTGAGTTATGGATTAAAAAATTAAATTTTGAATTTGGTGTGGTTTAATGCAATGATAGACTCTAGAGCTCAAGTTTTTTGGATTGCATTCTAGCTCTGGCATTTCCAAAGCTCAAATTTCTTATAAATTTCATAATAATAAACTGAAGTTTTTTTAATTAAGCAATAACTTATATATGTAGATAGAGGGATTTGAACTCAGGATTTTTCAGTCTATTTATCCTCCATTTTATCTCAAGCAAATTATACAAATGACATCACATGTGAAAAAATACATAATCTACATGATCCCAATATACATATTTTGTGCAGAGCCAGTATTCATAAGTTGGACCAGATCATAATCTTCCATCTATATATAATCAGTGTTCCGTTTATATTAAGATAGTAATTTCTCAAGCTTTAATGCTCAAGTTTCAACTTCTCACTCTTCCAACTATTTACCAAGCCATTTAATTGAAAAACCAGTGAAATACATATATAGGGAATCATGTATCTTTTTGCATATGTGTGGTCAGTGATATCAATTGTTTGAGATAGAATGAAGGACAAATAGACTGAAAAATCCTGAGTTCAAATCCCTCCATTTACATATACAAGAAACATTCAGTAATAAGCAAATTACATACTGCCTTTGAATTAAGAAGTAACTATAAACTGATATAAAAATTATTTACATTTATTATTGATCTGTCTGTGCATTGAAAAAATATAAGATATACTTTATTCTGATTTTAAGAATTTGATATTATATTTAATCACATATTCAAAGCAAGTTGAAAAAAACCCCAGGATAAATCCTGAATTACTTTTCCTTATACTCCTTTAATATACAAAAAAGATATGTATAAATTATTTTTGCATCAGTTTCTTATTTGCTTTATAATTTAAAGAAATTGACAAATAGTGTTAAGAACAAGACTAACAACAATATGGAAGAATTATACAATAAATTATTTGATAATCAATTTCTTACCAGAACTCATGTGCAAACAAGAATCAGCTCAAAATGCATATCAGAACAACACATTACATACTAATCTCACTATTAAAACTGACTTTTTCGATTATAAAATGGAAATAAGTCAGGTCTTATGTCCAGACGAAATCAATATTGCTTATAAAAACGACAATAACAAAAGAAAAATAAAGATCATATAATACATAACTAGCATGCATTACATTCATCAAAGAAAAAAATTGCATTTAATTAATTCCCTATTGAAATTTCTATTTATAGACAATTTATAATTATTTTTTAGTTTAATTTGGCACTCATACTATGAATAGAATATTGCAAACATGCATATAATGACTATTTATTATTCATAAATTATTTGTTTAAAATTTTTTAATACCTTATTATTATTATATTAATCATTCCTATACAGCATTAACTCATATTCACAAACTAAAGTATTTCATTAAGAATTTTAGACAATCAGCCCTTTCCATATAATGGTTTTATAAAACAGCTATCTGTGAGTATATTTACCAGCTGAGGATGAATGTTATTCTATAAAACATTTGTAGAGAGACTTAATTGGCTGGTGTTTTTAGCATAATGCCTTACTTTGCAAGTATAAGTTACTAATAAATTGATTGGATGAATTATTTAAATAATGTTAGTAGGAATCATTATTGTTTCCAGTTTAGCATTATGCATGGTTGGTTTATATTAAATTATAAATGCACATAATTAATGGGTTATCACATATAAATCATATCCCAACCAATGCTTAAAATTAACTAACAGAATAACAGTAATTTGTTGAGTTTAAATGAAAGAATCAAAATGGTTAAAAGTAGGGTCAGGAATAAAAATCTCACTTCTGCTTTATATACCCATGAAATATATACAGGCCACACGGTTAGTTTTGATGAGACTAAGATTATCTTCTTTGAAAGAAATGAAATTAAAAGAAGAATTAAAGGATCTTTATTATTAAATATTTATGATCTTGAAGCAATAAACTTGTTTAAAAGTTTTTTTTTAATATTAAGATTGTGTGGGATATAAGTGGGAATTGTGGGTAATATGTAGTATACATTTGTTGTTATGTTTTAGTCCTTTACAGCAGTGAAACTACTGGTTTTATTTCTTTGGCTAGTCTTAGTTGTGAATTTAGGATAATTTTGATATGTAGAATTAGATATTTTCATCGATTTTTTTAATTAAACAATTACTATTTGACTATGCTGAGGTTATGGTTTGATGTAAAAGGGGATGCTTTTTATTCACTAAAACCCCAAACCAAAGAGCTATTGTATAGGTTAATATAAAAAAAACTTGTTTAGCCTCAGGATAGTCAATTAACATCAAAAGATAAATGTTATCTTTGCTTACATAGCTATAATCTATTTATTCTATTGTTTATTAAATTTAAAATCTATGAAAATATCTAATTCAACATATACAATTATCTAGAAAATATTAATATATTATTAGCAGAATACCAAAAAAGATGATAGTCTTCTGTATTCTCACTTATATATATATATATATATATATATATATATATATATATATTAAAGATTGGTTGTCCATTATTAATTTATTCAATTCCCAAAATAACTATAATAAAAATGTTATACTTTAACATGTTTGAGGAATAAAAATCTTCTTTATTATAATAAAAAAAGCCATACATTCAAAAAATTCAGTGTAAACAAAAATGTTATTGATATGTTATGTAACTTGGTGATGGGAATTTGTTTTTCTTAAATGTATATTTTTCTGAATGATACACACAAAAATATTAAATTGTCAATTGTAATACAGTATTCAATACAAGATTTTTCAATTTAATTCTTTGAGGATAGTGGAGATAGTTAATTTCATTAATTTAACTTTAAAGAAGAAAGTGTTGAATTTATTAAAATTAATATTCTTAATGTTTTTCATTGCTCTCAAAATCAGCAGCAATGCACAACAAAATTATAAATGAATTTTACTTACAAATGAAAAATATTATTTGATTTTACTAAAATCTAGAAAATATTGTAGTAAATTATCTATACTAAATCAACAATAAATAATTTACTTCAATGTCAATGAGAAAATAAAATATCAAAAATGTTACAAAAAAAAAAGATATCTAATGTTTCTTAAAATAAAAACATATTCTACTTTCAATTAAAAAAAATGTTTATCTAAATGATAATCATCATAAATGATAATGAGAATTACAACATATTTCAATGATTGCTATTCTAAAATCAACAGTGTCCCTGCTGCTATTGAAGCCCTCAATAAAATAACTTAAAAATTATAATAATACATGGTTTGCTCCAATGCCCTGAGCATAGAGAAAAAGGATGAATTTTTGATAGTTTAATAGTGCTTCATATTTCTTTTGAGTTTTAAACAGATTACTTAAATCATTAAAAATGGTTACTGTTGAAATACCCAATACAGATTTTAATTTTGGAATTTAAATGTTATTATTTCTGATGTTGGCTTCCTGTCTTTATGTATTTTTTCTTTGTCAATAAAATTCCAAGCAGTCTTGTCAATAAAGAATCATTGTATAATATTTATTGATAGATTTGTTTATTTTGAAATTACAATGATTTTAAAATTATATATATATTATTGTAAAAATATACACAATGTGGATCAGCAAAGAGCAAATTGAAACATCACTCTTATTTTACTGACATAGGATGAGTTTAATAACTATTTTTAATATTTGAACAACAATAACAACTTTATTGTAATGAAATAAATAAATTATTCCATGTATAAGAAATATTTGCTTAGTGAACTATTACAAATATATTTGAGCTATCATTACCACTTCATAGCTTTATTTTGTGATAATTGCTTCCATGAAAAAAAAACTGTGTAAACTTTCCCCAATATCTTTGAATTATTGTTATGCCATGATAGCAAAAAAAAAAATGGCATAATTTTTTAATAATGCATGGATTTTATTCAATTACATGCTTTAATGTGATAAAAATGTAACAATGCAAAAAAATGTTATCAGAACATTGTATTTTTGGGATAGCTTTTATTCAAGGATGTTAAAATAAATTAAATACTCAATTTTGTCTTTTTTATGAAAAAAGTTAATGCTTTATTTTGAGTTTTGTTTTTAAAGAAACAAAAAATTGAGAAAATAAAATACAATATTACAAATATGAAATATTATATTAAAAATGTTATTATTAAATGAAAGCAATATTTTCCTTGCATACATGGTGATATGAAATCTATTATTTCATAGCTACAATATAAGCCATTATTATTATTATGCTATGGTGCAATTGAGTTTCTACTTATAATTATAATTAAGAATCGTTTCATCATTTTTATTGGATGAATGAACTTTCAGTATATTATTATTACTGTGGTAATTTTGATTCACCTACAGTTATTATATTTTGTAGCCATTTAATTTAGACTTACAAAATAAAATTATTATATTTGATAAATGAAATCTAGTAAATAATGTTTCCTAATGTCTTATCAAAATATGTATATTGAACATATCTCCTGTATATTTGAACATGCAATTCCCCACCCCCAATTTTAAATTAATATGTACATTAAAATTTCTGCATATAATTTTATTGTATATAACAAAAATATTTTTGAATATAAATTCCAAATTGCATTATAACGATTCTATTTAATAAATTTAATATTAACCAATATTGTTTTAAAATTACCCAATGATACTATGATATTTGAAAAAGTCGAAATAATTTTTAAGACAAATTCTATTTAAAAATATATATTTATCAATATCCCAACAGGGTCTGTAATCATCTTTATAGTGTTAAACGTTAAAGCAATATTTTTTTTTTTTTTGTAAATTGTAAATGAAGTTATCGCAATCGTTGAGTAGGCATTATCTAAACTGAAGAAGAATGTAAATAATGACATTTGCGGTATGCTGGATAATTAATGAGAATTAACGTCGTACCAGCATGTGTCCAAGGAACTTCTGTAGTCTTATCAGCCAAATAATTTATCGACAGAATGTGGAATGAAACTACAAATGTCATGGGTGATTCAACAGTCTGCTAAATCATTGCATTTTTAAATCTAGACTTTGTCTCTTTTCTTTTTAATCACTTTTCATTGGAAGTAATAGAATTAGCGAAGAGTTAAAACCAGATATCTAATATGATTGTGGTAACAGTAATACTATAGATGTATTAGCACCAACACTATTACCATATATATAATAGTTTTGGCAAAAATACTAACTTAAACCTTAAATTTATTATCATTAATATATATAATTGCTTTGGCAAAAATAACTAACTTAGAGGTAATTTTGTTACGTGAATTGCTTATTTAAAACGCAAGGGAGATTAAAATTTTCCACTATGATGAAAAACTAATGCACAGTATGCAAATGTAGAGTTCATCGGTTCTTTCCTTACACTGTTTTGTCTTTCGATAAATAAAGATAAAAGATTAGACAATTTTGAATGAGAGCAGGTTTATTTTTAATATTTAACTTACCATAATTTTATTATCTTAATTGCCTAAGTTAATGAAATAGTAAATACAGAAAATTTCTAATTTCTTTTTTTTATTAAAAAAAGTAATTAAAAAAAAGCAATAAATTAATTAAAAATAATACAAAAAATTAACATTATACTATTTAATTACATTCGTCTGAATTTTTATTAGAAGATAAATTATTATTTTTAACCACAATTTAGTATAATTTAATAGATATTTATATTCATGATAATTATATTACAGGTTAAATTCTACTATCTTCACGAATCCTATAAAGTATAATTGTACGACAGATATTTTGGTGACCATATGACTCGAGCACATAAGTAGCAAATATAAAAAATTTTCATTATCAATAAACGATCTAGATGACTTCAACTTGAGTTTGCTACTATTTAATCTTCAGCATCTTAAACTGTGAGCATACTCTCAGCCACCAAGAGCTCTATAATATGCTAACAATTTAGCATAAGAATGTTTACAATTTTTAGTAATTTGTTCTTAAAATAAAATATTTAATATAAAAACAAGCTTCTCTGAATTTAAAATTATATATAGATACAAAATAAAAAAGATGATGAAGAAAGGAGACAATATTGGTTGTAGATAAGATACTAACATGCTGCTCCTATTTTTAATTCAATAATAATCAGGGTATACAATCCTAGAAATAAAGTTACTTCAAAGTTATTTGTACATAATACTTTTATCCTGTAAAATTTATTGTATGGAAATGGATTATTTATCAATACAGTACAATAAATTTGGAAGAACATTTTTTTTATGAATAATTTATAATATTTTAAAAATATAATGGAAAGATCATAAGTCTAATAAATATGACCATATACTAAATTGTAATTGTATATCTTTAATGAAGTGACCAGATTGAATGGCTGAGATCTACCAAAATCTGTAAAAAAAAATTATGATAAATTCGAATATGGTATTTGTGACAGAAACAGATCAAATTTATTTTATAAAAATTATCTCGAACTAATGCAGTGATTACTTTTAGTAGTAAGATATGAATATATAAACAGCTTAAAAAGTAGCATCTTAAAATGTCAAATCACCATTCTTAAAGATCAATACCTAAAATGTTGGTCTTTGTGATTCACAAATTGGTTTGTATAGTCATTGCATAACATTTTGAAAGATATTATTCTCCTCTCTACTTCAAGTATTGCTGGTCTGACCATTGACAGTACTAGCATGGGAATCAAATGTGTATCTTTAGATTCTTGAATATTGAATTTTAAGGTAATGCTCTAGTCAACTAAGCTATCCTACCAATGGCAACAGTCATTAGAAATTTCATATATTTATCTATGAGGTAAAGTTGATTAGTGGCTTTCATACATTGTATATAATTACACTAGGTTGAACAATGAGAAATAACTCCATAAGTCAACTTAGTGTGACTATACACAATGTATGAAAACCACTTATTAACTTTGCTCTTAGAGAAAAATAAAAAAATAAGAAAGAACCTCATAGATAAGTATATGAAATTTCTACTAACTATATTGTCTTTGGAAAAGTGGCTCAGTTAGTTAAAGCATTACTTTAAAATTCAATATTCAAGTATCTAAGGATCCAGGTTCAATTCCCATGCTAGTGGTGTCACTAGTCAGGCTAGCAAGACCTGAAGAAAAGAGGAGAATAATACCTCTTGAAATGTTGTGCATATACTAACCTGTGTGCTATAACTAATAATTGAATGCAATTGGAAAAAATTAATAAAGTTAACATTTTCTCATTCAATACTTAATGTTAAATGATGGGAATCGTCCATTATATAAATACAATTAAAATATCACTATAACTTTTAAGGAAAACACTAAAACGATTAATATTGATAATAATGAGATTTCATATATTTAAATTTTTTGCAGCGTTTTATGGAAAAATTTTGTGATTAAAATAGAAAGCTAATAAAATAAAAAATAAACAGAAATTATTTAACATAATTATGTATATTTTGAAATGATGTGATTGTTTTTTCTAATAATGTTTCAGAGCAGAAAATGTTATAAGAGTTATTAGATGGAACAAAAAAAAATAGGTATACATATTAAAAAAAAGTTAAACTACTATTCAATAGGTTTTCACATAAGAATGAAAGATTGATAGTGATGAATTAAAAGAAAGCAATGACTATAAATATTATAGTCAAGCTATGATTTCAGATAAAAATATAATGATAAAAATTAATCATAGAATTAAAATTGGAGTGCTTTTGATAAAAATAATTTGATATAAAAGGGAAATATGACTATGATTTGAAAAAGAGATCTTTAGTAGATGTGTTATACCATCTGCTACTGAGACTTGGACACTTAGCAGAAGAGCAATACAGAAACTTTAAACAATTCAGTAAATTGTGGAAAGATGTAATTAGAAGTAATAGGAGTAAAAGAATAAACAGATATCTCTATTACCAATGAAAGAAATAAGAGACTGAAATGAAGGTGAAATTAATCTTTTGGTGGAAGAGATAACAATAGCTGAATAGTTGAGGTCTTAAACAAAATAAAAAAAAAAGGAAATAAAAGACCTAAAAAGAGAGCATGTGTGAGATAAACGGATGAAAAAAAATTGATGGAATGATAAAGAAAAAATAAGCTATGGATCAAAAAAACTGCATTAAACTTGGTTGGAAATACATCTAATCTACAATAGATTGACAATGGTTGAAAATGAAAATGTATGCAATATATATGTATTCATCTTTTATTTTCGTTTTAACACTGTTCTGATAAAATATCATTTTTTAAGAATAGTTTTTTGTCTGTCACCCCCCTCCCCCGGTAATACTAGTTTAATGTTATCTAATTTAATATCTTAAATGTTTTAAATTTGAACAAATAATTCTACAGTAACATGCATGAAATCTGTTCTTCAATCTTTCTTTACGTTAATTAGAATTTCTAAATGTTTGGTTTTTATATAAATATTTAATAAAATTTAATTAAAATTTCAAAAGAAAAATAATAATTTAGCATTATTTAAATAATCTTCATTTAAAATTTTGATATTCATTAATTATACTTTTATATTTTCTTTTTTAATTTATTAAAAGATAATTTGAAAAAGGAGAAAACTATACAAAAAATATGAAATGCAATTTTTTAAATATTTATTTTGGTGTATTCTTTTTGATGAAAATCTATTCAAATTTTATTTATTTTAAATGCAGTGTATACTGTATATAATAATTCAATCTCTGAATTTGAGTTCAATAAGAGATCTGAATAAAAATAGAAAATACATAAATGAAGTTTCTGAATGAGTATCTGAATGATTTGTTGAGTGATCTTAATAAATTGTGCTGACTTTCGATAATCATTGAAAAAATGATGAATTCTATGGATCTCAATGGGATAGATTTTTTTATACAATTATGTGATTCTACCAATCTCGTATTGTTTAAGTTAATGTGAAAAGATAAAATAAAACGAATAGCTCAGTACATTTAAGACTTTCTCATTAGTTTTATTTTATGTTTTTATGTTAACTTAAACAGTACAAGTTTGATAAAATTAAATTACATGCTTGCAAATAGTTCTTTAAAAGAAAGTAAAAATAGTGATATAAACCACAGTAATTTATATAATAAAATTAAATCAAATATATTAGTTGCAAGCTTAAAAGGTAGGGCTGTCAGCACTGGGATATTACCAAATTAAAACCTTTTATCAAAGCAAAACTTTTGTAAATTCTTCAAACTGATTTGTCTAACTTTTGTGGGTCTTATATTTTTAGGGTGTCTGGATGTTATCTGAAATAACTGTGCACAAAAATAAATAGGATCTCAGATTATCTTCTCTAAAATTGCTTAGTTAACAAACACAGCTATTATTTTAAGATGACATATAAACAATTTTTAAAATTTTTACTTTATTTTACATTCTGAATGCTTCCAACAATAGTTGCTATAGTTAATTTTACTTTTAAATAAATATCCAATTCAATTTTTCTTTTTAATTATCTCAATATACATGGATTTTTATAAATATTTTGTATGCAAAATTTAGGATTTTATATTAAAAAAAATAATCTGCACATCATCTTTTCCATTCATTGCTTTAACTTCAGACTCACGACTATTCCATTCTTTTGTCCAACAATCAATTTCATTTTAATTCTACCTTTTTTCTCTCATTGTTTTTAAATTATTCCAATGTATTCTCTAATTTGATTTAGCCAAAGATCATTCTTGAAGTAATTCCAATGGAATATAGATACAATTTATTTTTTACTCAATAATTTCCTCAAAATTAATATTTTCGCTTATTCAAGGTTGCATATTTTATCTCTTCAATATATTTTTACAAGTCTTTGACAAATCTGTGACTTAAGAATCTCTAATCTTTTTAACTCTCTTTTTCTAATTATCTAAGGATATACTTAAAAGTTACATTCTAAATAAAATGTTTAATAAGCATTATTTTAAATTTCAACTTTATTAGTCATAGAATAACATTTTATTTTGCCATTACAACTTTTATTTTAATATTGTTGATATAATTAATAGAATTAAAATTACCCGTTTATGAATTTTAAATACTTATAATTTCCACTTTTAACATTGTGAAATTTCTGTATGTTTGTATGCAGAAATTACATTTAAAAAATGACTGAAAAACACATTAGTTAATTTGCTTTACTGCCACTTAGCATAAAATTTAAAAATATTTATTTATAAAAAAATCATTAATATGTTATAATCAATAAACATATAAAATCTGAATTTCAAATATTCATTTTATTAATTATTCAGACATAAAGAAAACGATCAATACAACATTTACACATATGTAAACCCAAGAAAACATTGCTGGAGTGAGAGAAAGAGAATTTGCTACATATATAATAACAATTAAAAACAGTTTTTAAGGCTTGCTTCAGATATCACAATAACTAAGATCCACATGGGTTCATTTATATATAATATTTGCATGTTAGCAGATAAGAATATTACCTTTTGTACAGTGAAAGTTTTATATTTCAAAAATTTATTAATCCAGATTAAACTTTGATAATACAAACCAGTTTTTGATTGTTTGGTTTATTTTAAAATATACAAATCAATCATTTTAAGAATTAACATACTGAAATGATAATCAATACTTGAGATTTATAATGAATTTTGTCATGTATGTGTTTTGAAATGGTTAGTGCAATTGAGACAATCAATTATAAAAAATACTGGACCATTGTTGGTTGATTGATATATATATATATATATATATATATTGTACCGGTAAAAATCACCCTGCCTAATCACACACAGTAATCCGAATTCAAACCCAGTCCACGTCTAGGAACAAATTCCCAAATGCAAACTAAATTCAAACCCAAAACCCTGGCATGACCCACCGATGACAACATTACAACGGTACGGGGTTTTCCCTTTACTAGCTCATCGAAAATCACAGACTAAATTACCTACAATCAGCTAGTTCATAGATATCTTATAGTCGGGATATTGGTACGACTGATAATTTAATGTATATATTTAAGTTGTCGATACAGACAGTAGGTGATTGACTAGATTTCGAGAGTAATAAGGCAAGAGAGACAAAATTAGGTTAGATAAATTTTTAATAAATTATTGAAAGCATTGAATAATATGATTTACAGGTACGGTAAAACTTTCATATGTATTTATAATAAATTGCTGCTAGTCATAAATAATCGGTTTGTACTGATTAACAAACTCATGCCAATATTTATGTGTTTAAATGGTTGTACAGGTTGGTATGAGAATCAGAGTAATTGGAGCACTTAAAATATTTATCTACTAGTTTATATTAAGTTGTTTTATTTTAATAGTTTCAAACCATTGCGCATACGGATAACTGGGAGGCGGTTTTATATAAAAATATGATATATAATACTGATGTACTGATGGTTGCAGGGATTAATGTATACTACAAATAATAACTTGCGGTGCATTGACGGAATACCGGGTGGCTTGTACTTTGACAAGTCTTAATGCCCCCAAGTAGATCCGGGACACTACAACCAGCCGGGCTCATTTTCGAACCCCGGTGATCCAAGAGATTACCTGGAGAAGAATTTCTTTCTCTCCATGTGGTAGTAAAACGAGACACCAACTTAAGCGAAGGTAAAGGCATTGCCACAGTAACATCGAGGAAGAGTGACCGGAAGTGGATTTTAAAACGAAATTATATAAAACCCTTTCTCTCCGTAACATTTTCTACGCAACAGTCCGATATAACTATTCAATAAAACATGGCGAAATCAAACGATCGCAAAAGTAATAATTAATTAAATTTACTCTGAAACCCATAACTCCCCAGATTGTTCGGAAGGTAATAATAAATTATTATTCTTACTCCGTAATAATATATAACAAAAGATTATAATAAAATTTTAGACTATTTTAAGTATTTGAGATTTGGAGTATAGATTAAAATATCATGACAAAGTAAAAGAAACAATAAAAATACTTGAATATTTCTCAACTCAACATAAATGACGATTTTTAATTCGATACAAGAAAATTACTTTTAAAATGAATATAATAAATATTATGAGATAACTTTACTGACTTTAATTAGAGTTGAGAAATATTATTATTGGCATTGTTTTGTTTGTAAAATAAGTAATAGTAAAAATATAAATGTATTCACAAATGGATTATTAGTAGGCACAAATATTAATAATTATCATCTAAAGACTAGAGCACACACCGAAATATTAGAGAAGAAATTTACTGACAGGTTTTAGTGTAACATTTTCAAATGGAAAGCAAGAAATTTACATGCAATTACTTTGATTAACAGATTAAATATAAAATTATTACTGAGAGGAAAGTTAAAAAGTTCATGTAACCAAAGTTACCATTCTTTCTTCGTCCGGTTTTCTTCTTGCGGTGATATGTATGAAGAATGTAGGCGCACATTTTGAATTTCTTAGAACGGCATGGTTAATTTAAATGTGTGAATTTGGAAGACTGGAAGCACGGAAAACATTACAGATCAGCGGTACGAAAGATTTAAATTGGCAGAACAGGAATCAGCTTCTTGGACTTAGCCCATCATGATTTCAGTTTACCGGGCAACTTCTTAATAACGGTTCAAGTGATTTCTCTGGAACAACTACTTTGCTGTAGTTTGAGACGATCCAAACACAGCCAAGTCAAAAGTTAGAGTGTCTATATTATATTTAAGATGGCTACGGTTGACCTTTCTGCCTAGTTTTTGTTCATAACTCCGCCTCCTTTGATTTCGGCCTCCAGCAATATCTAATTTGACTATACAATAGCATTTGCCTTTCTTGATAAGCGTTCTACGTTTCTCATTTATTTTTAAATTTAATACATGATTCTAAATTGACAAAACAATTACATCGGAATTCGTGAATACAAAAATATAAATTCATTATCTTAATTTATCAAAGTACAAATTAATTATTGTATACATTTTGTACAAGTAAGATTTTGATTACAAATACTGATCAAAGGAATGTGACTTTTGATCAGCATTTTTAAATGACTTTGTATAATTTGCAAAATTAAAATTTAAAGAAAATATCCACGCAATTGAAACTTTTAAATTGAGCTAATATAAATCCACAAACCACACACACGCGAATATTATTCATCATGATTTGTGACATTTATACTCATACTCTTTACATTAAATTCTTTTTAAACAAACACAAAATAAATGACTTAAAATTTATGTGGCTTGGAATAGAAAAAGTCTCATTGCGGGTAAATAGTGGTTTAGAATTACCGTTCTTAAATGACAACCATAAAACTAAGATCGATTTTTCGATCTGTCTGTTTCAATATATATATATGAATGTTTTCATGGGCTACTAAAAGGAGCAAATTATATCAACAATTGTGGTAACACATGTAAACTTTTTTCTATTTGGAAATTTTTTTTTGAAAAACAAATTACTCTCAAGATTCTGAATTACTTATTTGTTGTTTATTGATTTATTTTTCCATTTGTTCAATTTTACACACCTGTTTTTTCTAGTTGAGGAACTTTAATAATTATTGACAATACTATTTACAGCGCCTTTACAACTATCTTTATAGACACTGTTTACAGCACTTCTACAATTATATGGTATTCATTTTTCAGTTGAGGGCTTGTGTGATCAAGTCACAATGGTGGAATCGCTAATTAAATTCTTACACATGAACCTACAAAAACTGTCTTATGTATACATATATAAAAAAGCAGTATTATAAGTTTTAAAAATATTATGAACAGATTGAATAACTGTGGATGACACTGTAGGAAAAATATTTCTGGATAAAACTGCAGGATTCTAATCATTAATATAATTTGCATTTTGGAGAAAAATAAGGAAAAGATGTAGAACTAAAATAATAAACAATTAAATAAAGAAGATCAAAGTCATTTATGAAGATCACTAGTTGAATTTTTGACAATTAAAATGTTGCACCATACTCTTCAAAATTATAAAAGCAATCTAATACAACTTTTTAATGATATATTAATCTCTTCCTATCTAGTATTTATTTTTTCAATAATAAATTCTCTTTTTTTTAATAGATTTAATTTTTATAAGTGATAATAAATTGTTCTTGTTTTGTCACAGTATTGCTAAAAGAATTTAATACAATAATAACCTCGTGATCCATCCTGACATTTAGATATATCAAGATAGCAAGTTTAGGTTGGTGTTCAAATAATACTTGAATTTTTAAGAAGCTGATTATAAAATATATTTATATGATTACATGCCAAAAATGTAAAAATCTGGGCATTATAACAAATTATTTAGGAAAAACTAGTAACAATATTACATCAATATTACAATGACAAAAAATTCCAGCAATTTATAGGCACACAGGAACCATCCAAAATAGCCTGGAATTTTGTAATAAAAATTATATATTTATTTTAGATATTACAAATTGAATTGCCTTCAAATCACTATTCATTTGATGCAATGAAGTGTCCTAAATGTGTTTCCATTTTTTGAAACAGTCCTGAAACTCTTGTAATATGATGCATTTTAATGCCTCTGTTGTTTTTTTCTTCAACACTTTCAATTGCATAACACTTTTTTTTTGAGTCATTTTTTCATTTGAGGAAATACAAAAATGTTGCATGGAGTGAGATCAAGTGAATATGACTTATGTATAAGCTGGATCGTGCTGCTTAGTTTCACACTCAAGGCTTTATGTGTTGGGGTTTTAATATGGTGAAGCTTGCCCTCTTCACTTTGCCACAAATTGGAATGTTTTCATTTTACCATATCATGCAATCATTTCAGAATTTGTAAGTAAAATGTTTGATCATTACAAATGAATTCTGATGAACAATGCTATTTGTATCAAAAAGAAAATCAGCATTGTCTTAGAATTGGACTTTATTTGTCATGCATTTTTGGGATGCAGTGACTTTGACACTTTCATTAAACCACTCATAAACCTGGGTTTGTCCTGGAGCAGCTTGCTTAACTGTTTCAAGCATTACAACTGTTTTCTCTGCCATTTGTCCTAGAAGAAAGCAGAATTTCATGTTGTTCCAACTTTTCATCCATTACAAAAATTGACAAAAAGTAAAACACCGTTAACAAAAACATTTACACTATGGCATCACATCTTCACCTGATGATAGCAATCAGTATGTGATACCATGTGATGGAGTGCACTGTGACTTCTTCTTATATGGAGTCAGGAGTCTTTCAAAAACTATGCCCACAAAAACATATTAGCCACTTTACCTTCCCTTTTCATTCTTCACCCTAAGTTTTCCATAACCTTCTCCACCCCATTTCCACAACATAATCTTTGTCAACTTCATGGTCTTCATATCTAAATCCCTCATCTTTTCCCAAACCCAGCATAAAACCAATAACCCACTTTCTGTATAATCACTTTATTCATATTTATTCTTCCATAATTTCATTATTTTTACCCTTTCTGCTTTCAAGCATTTACATTGAATTAACATATACCTAATATTTTCTATGCATTCCTTACACAACTTGCAGACTAAATTACCCATATTTTTTTATTTATGTGTATATTCTCTTGTTGTTAAAGATCTTGCTTGAGCCTTAAACAATAAACTACTTTCCTTGCTCTCATAAATTAACTTGCACCCAATGTTCTGTTTACTTTTATAAATACTTAAACTCTTTTTACTCTCCATACTAGTTCTCCATCTCTCCAACTCCCTATTCTTTATTAATACATATATTCTTCTATCCCATTCCTTATCACTATAACATTCAACAATCCTCCTAACACAATCATCCAACCTTTTGTACAAGTGTACTGATATAAATTCTTTATCCAAATGTTCTGTATACTGCATTATCTTTCTCACCCATCTTGTTGTATTCATAACCCAATTAAATACTATTTTTTGTCTTGCATTGTTAGCCGAGAGGTATTGCAGTCACCATGCAAGCAAGTAGTTGGTTGCAGACGGTTGTGGGTTCACCTCCCGGCCGATGCTATGACACATAGAAAAAAAAAATTAAATACTATTTTTGGCTATTCTCTTATTATCCATAAACTGTAATATACCAAACATTTTTTCATTTTGCTTTTTGCATCTTTCATTAAAAAAATTGACCATCCCATTTCTCTTTGAATTGCCTCCTTTGCTGTCCACACATCTGCATCTAATGCATGTTTTCTTACTTCCCTTTGTACTATTTCAAAGTAATCTAATACCCCTTTACTAATACATAATGCATTCTTGCCATATGTTAACCCTGCTACTGCAATCTCCCTTCCATACAATCCTAGCTACATCTTATTTATTATTTGAAAACACTGTTAATTTCTTTATCAATCCCTATCTTTTCTTTGCTTCATTTATCATTTTTTTCTCCCATTCATCCAAGAAATTTTTTTGATTACCTAAGATGATTTCCAAATAACTATATCTATTCACCACACTTAACTTTATATCCACCAATAAAAAAATTTCATCTTTTCTTTCCCCAGTATTAACCATCATTATATTTGATTTTTTCTTTACTAAATTTAATCCTTATCTCTTTACCCACATTTGAGCATGTCCTCAGCATAACTTCCATATCTTCTCTGCTTTCTGCACACAAAAAGACATCATTCACAAAAAAGACCTTACAAAGTATATACTCCCTTGCCACCTATTAACAGTATCTCTATCCATCTTCCTAATCTTTCTATTGCTCTCTCCATTTCACTTAAATACAACAAAAACAAAATAGGTAACATAGGGCATCCTTGCCTTAATCCCATTCCATTTTTAACTTTAACTAATTCTATATCTCATAATTGATATGCATAGTAATTCTTTTTCCATAATTTCTTAATAATATCCACTAAAATTTCATCCATTCCCAAATTTGCTAACCTTATCCATAATCTATTTCTATTTACTCTATCATATGCCTTTTCTATATCTATAAAACTCATATATAACTGTCTACCTAAATTCCTACTCATATCCATAAGTTGTGTAATTACAAGTAAATTATCTCCTATATGCCTATCTGATATAAAACCTCCTTGCATTTCCACCACTACACTATTTTCTTCCATCCATTTTGCAACTTTTCCAGCCACCATATATGAGAAAACTTTATATAAAACTGATGTTACCACTATTGGTCTAAAATTGTTTAGCTTTCTATGATTCTTACCCCTTCCTTTAAATAATAATTTTACTCTTGTATTTCTCCAACTACTTGGAAAAAATCTCTTCTCTGCCATCTTATTAAAACATGATAATAGCTTTATTTTTGCCCTATGCCCTAAATTCATTACCATCTCTGCTGCCATTTATCTAAACCTCTTGCCTTTCCACTTTTCAATTTCTTCCCTGCCTCATTCAGTTCATTTTCTGTAAACCTAATATTCCCATTATGATGCAGGAGATTCTTGAAAAGGTATCTAGTAATGGAAGCATGCATTACTATATCCTTATCCAGAAAACGATTCTGTGGTGTTTGCATACCTCTTAAAAAGCTAGTATTAAATATAAAAAGTTCATAAAAAATATTGAAATTTATTATTTACAAAAAAAAAAAAAAAAAAGAACTATAAAGAAAAATATATTAAAAAATGAAACTAGATTTAAATGTCTATAAAAAATTGATTTATTTTACGAATTTTTATTTAAATATGATGAATTTTAACATTTAAATTATAGATTTAGTTTTATAACATGTTATCATGAGGGAGCCATTTATAATGATTGATTATGGTATATTTAAAAAGTTTATACACGTATATTTAAAATTCAACTATTCAAATTTTTTAAAGTTAAATTAGTAATAAACTTATTTTTTCTATAATAGCTCGTGCTTTTAATTTAAAAAAATAGATATATTTTTAAATTTTATGTTAATTATTTTAATTATTGATTCTTTCATTACATACGAAAATTATTTCATATAGAAATTATTATTTGGAAAATATTAAAAAAAAATTAATTTATTGATATGCATGTGTTTGTATTAAATACAATAATTTTCAAATGTTTAAATTCTGTGAAAATTTTAACACTAAATGGATGTTATATATTATTGCTTAATGCAATTATTTAAGTACATTAATGATTATATGTGATGTTTTTTGATTTATTTATATAATTACACTGTATTAACTTATTTTTCAATTTTTCTTTGTAAAATTATAGTTAGGTTAATTTTGAAAATGATTGATAATCAACCATAATAAGTAAATTTTTCTAGTAAAAAAAATAAAAATAAATAAAGTGTTTATAACTGAAACACAGGCTTATTATATAACTGTGTCTATATATGTAATATTAGGGTATATGAGCACAGACTTTCACATGATCCACCACTCTCCATTCTATCTCATAACACTGATACACTTAATCACATATATATGAAAAGATAAATAATCACCAATATTCGTATTTCACGCTAAACCAGCAATCATTAGTTGTTCCAGATTACCATCTTTACACATATATGCTGTAAGTGCTCAGATATATATTAAGATAGCCAATCTTCATACTTTAATGGATAGGCTTCAATCCACTCCAAACTCCAATTCTTCAATCGTCCATCCAATTGAAAATTTGATGATAGAAAGAAAAACATGATATAATGTTACAAATGTTTTTTCCTGGTAAATGAGGTTTTAAATTTTATATATAAACATAAACATATATACTACAATTATACATGCTGATGTATAATAAAAAGTAACATAATTGGAGATATTGAATATATTGAAGAATAAAAAATAATAATTATATGTAAAGGTTAAATTTAACAATTATATCTGATTATTATTATTATTATTATTATGATGATGATGATGATGATGATGATGATGATTATTATTATTATTATTATTATTATTACGTTTCAATAAAGGCTTTATTGATCTCAATGGTTTACATAAGTTTACATCTAGAAAATTTGAAATTTAACATACAATGAATAATATTAGGGTAAACACATATAAATGAATTTAGTGGTTACACTTTGTGGTTAATGGACTATAACAATATAAAAATTAAACAAGCAAAAATAATCAGAGTTCTAAAGTTTGAGGAGCTTATTCAGTTTTGTCCACATATCACTTTGAATGTTAGTTGTATGATAGTTTTTCTTTGAAGCATTCACAGCATTGATGGTTGTTTTAACAATGACCATGTTGTTGCATATAAGTGGGGGTTGGTTATTATTTTATCTTTATTTTGAATGTGTAGCAGTTTGTTGCTAAATGTAGCTGGGTGCCATCTGGTGTTATTGCCAATTAAGAAAGTACATCGGGTGCACCAATACGCATATAGAACAAATGTGGCTGCCCTAATGCTAGGTATTGATCTTCCCTGAAAAGCAGCTATTATGTGATTAATGATTGTACCAGGTTTTCTGTAGGTGTTACATATCATCTGTCGTGTTTGGTTAAGTGCTACACATTGATAAATAAAGTGGTCCAGTGTCTCTTCTGCTCGATGGCAGAGTCCACAGAAGGGGTCAATAGATATATACATTCTTTTATGATAAAGAAAGTGGGTTGTTGGCAAGGCAATGAGATTGATTTTCATGATAAAATCAAAGTATTTGGGCTCTAGAGCCCATTTTTTATATTCCTTGAGTAGTCTCTTGTTGTTAATTCCTAGCATAGGTTGTATAACATTAGTATCTGCTTCTCTGTTTATTAAACCATAAATATCCCAGTATGAATACTTATGCAAATACTGTTCTGGAATCTTGTCTGTGGTTTTGCATTTGTATATAATGTTGGTGAAAAAGGAACCTTTTGGAGGTGGTCTATCTGTTGGAGTAACTTCTAGCAAGTGGTTAATTTTGGGGTATTTGGCAAGTATTATGATTATTGAGTTCCTTAACTTCTGTATATGAAAAACATTGATGTTGTGCAAGCCAAGTCCATTTTTTATTAGAGGTTGGCTAAGTTTTTTTGTGGAAATTGCTACTGTTTTTCTGGCCCAAAGTAGTTTATTATATATGGTTTTAATTTTTGAAATGAACCTCTTTGAGAATGAAATAACCGGTACATAGTAAGTTATTTTGGTTGTGATAAGCTGGTTAATTAACTGTACTTTGGAATATAGTGAAAGATATGCCTTGGACAAGGAGTTTATAATTTTTGTGGCTTCTTCTTTAAGTTTATTTTGGATATGACATCTCATTCTTGTAATTCCCATATGAAATGGGAACCCAAGGAAAGAGTTTGGTTTTGTTTTGTAAATTGATGTACAGGGTTTACCAGTGTGTAGAGACCAGGCTGTGGTTTTTGCTGGATTAAATGATAATTCATATTTTTGTGAATATTCTTGTAATATCTTTTGGAGTTGCGGTATTTGTTTTTTTTGATGTTAGAAATATGGTAACATCATCCATATAGGCAATGCAAGTAGTGCGCTGTGTTGTGTCTGGTATCTCAATCCCAGTAAATGCATTTTGTATGCTTTTAATAAGGGGATTGATGTAAAATATAAACAATAGTGAACTAAGAGGGGATCCTTGGGATATAGATTTGGTGAGTGTGAAAGATGGTGAGTTTCTTCCATTTAAAGTTATATGGATCTCTCTGTTCAGAAGCAGGTTAGCAATTATATATAGATGTGTTCTAGGAATTTCTGTGTCTTTTAGCATTTTTAGAAGTGTGTATATATTGACTGAGTCAAATGCAGCTTCTATGTCAAGCTGCACAACAACGGGTCCATATTTTTTCCGCTGTTTTACTGTTGCTAGAATTGCTTTGTAAGAATAAAGCTGCTTCTGTTGTTGAAGAGTTTTTCTTTGCATATTGTGCTTCAGAGATAAGTGGCATTATATACGGTTCAATTTCATCTTTAATAATTTTCTCCAGAATTTTGATTGGCAAAGGTCCCATAGATATTGGTCTGAGGTCTGTAATAGGTGGAATAATTGCTCTCTTTTTATTATAGGGTACTATGGCTATTGGATAGACACCCTCCATGGGTTGAATTTGTTGTGCTAGATGGTTTGCTAACTGACACAAATATTCTGTTGTGAATTTACTTAGATGCTTTAATACAAACAATGGAACTCCAGGACTACCTGGATGGCAAGCGTTTTGAATAGTATTTAGTTTTGTTGTGAAGAGATCTTTTGTGAATGGGGTTTTTGTCTCTGGTGGGCCAAACAGATTATGTGGTATTTTATATGGTTGTCTTTCTTGTAATTTTTCTTTAAAATATTCAAAAATTGGCATAATCATATTGTGTCCTGCATATGTTCCACCATTTGTATATAGTGCCATTGGCACTTTTACATCTGGTTGGTTCCCCAGTGCCCATCTTATATAATCTCTTGTCCAAGTGTGTGGCCTGGTTAGGCATACCTTGCTTTTCTTTATCTTCAGATAGCTTTTGAGTTCTTCACATGCTTTATTGTATGCATGTGTAAGCTTGAATATATACTGCTGGGTGCAATGTGATGGGTTAATCATGATTATTCTCTGGTGTAACTGATCTGCCAGAGACAAAAGTCTTGATGGTGGAGGTTGTTTTTTTGTTATATGGTTAATGTTAAAGGACAACATTCCCATAAATGCTAGATATTTCTGGACCGGGTTCAAAGCCATATCTTTGATTTTGTTTAGCATTATGTAGTTCTCAGAGAACAGAAATTCAGGGGTTGTTTCTGGGAGTAAAACTCTTATTGTTCTTGTAAGTGGAAAGGGTGATATTTGAATTTGGGCACAGTCAATTGTGACTATTTGAGCTGAGTGATCGGAAAAAGTTGAGGGAGTTAGTTTTATTTCAATAAGGTGGTGAAGCATTGGAGAATAAAAGCACAGATCAATAAGTGAAGAGAAGCGATTATTGTGGAAAGAGATGGCATTATCTGGCAAAAAACCTTGGCCACTCATTAGTGGCATGTTTATTCTGTGAAGCCAATGTTGGGTAAATTCCTGATATTTTAAATTAAAATCTCCAATTAAGATGGTTGGGTTTGAAGTTGTAGCTAACCTTGAATTAATGTTTGCAATTATGGTATCTATTTTTTTATCCTGTAAAGGCATATATACATTACCAGATTTATTGTTATGCTTTTTTGGTTGAAGGTTGCAATTAATAAGTTCATGTCAATGTGAATTATTTTGAACGTTGTGAATGGGCAATTTCTAGCAATTATGAGTCCAGTTCCAGCTGAGGGAGAGGAAGAGTCTCTGGAGCATGCACAGAAACCTTCTGTATTTAAATGTTTGGCTGGGTCAGTTTGTGATCCAGCATAAATTTTTGTCTCAAGTAAACCAAGCAAGTGTGGTTGTATATCCTTGATCCAATATTTTAACTTATTAATTTTTGAGGTTGAGTTCAAACCCCTGACATTGATTGCCGCAATTTTTATTTTCATTATATGTTTTTTGGTTGAGATTTAAATATTAGGGTTGATCTGGTGTTTCTTCCCATTCATTCTCATATTCCATTTCCAGATATTCATCTGTTTCCACTGTAGTTGTATTGTTGTGATCAGAAAGGCTAAGGTTGGATTCTGTTTTGATTTTTTTGGCCCTCTATTTTTCTTTGGTGGGTGGCCTGGTCTTCTTCTTTGTTCTGTGTCAGCTTTGGTGATCTGAGGCATATTTGGGGTGATAGCTTCCATAATTTCCATTGTTGTGTTATTTTTAATATTGGGTGTTTGGTGTGTTATATATATTTTTTCTTGATCACTATTACTGTGTGAGTTTATTTGTTCTTTTATTATCTCTTTTTCGTCAGTATTTTTGGTAGGCTGACTTAGATTGTGCGCTATTTTTTCCATTGGAGCGTCTTGAGGTTGTTGACTTTCTGTTTTTTTATCAGTAGGGGTTTGAATTCTATTGGTTGATTTTGTTGATAAATCCAGAATTTCAGGTGCTGGCAACGTGTGTGCAGTTTTTTTATTATTCAATTGCTGTTGATCTGTGGTTTTTTTATTAATTTTTTCTTGTTTATTAGTTGTTTTCGTTATCTGTTTTGTACTGTTTGATTCCGGTTGGTGAGCTTCTGTTGGTTGATCTTCAGAGCTCGGTTGGTTTTTCTGGTTGATTTTGGTGTTGCAATCGATTGATAAGTGTCCGGTTTCACCACACGCAAAACATCTTGGCCTTAATCCTTTTATGTGAATAGTCAGTATTGCATTCTGGTCAATTATTTGTGTTGGAATATCCTCCGGGTTTACATTGTCATTCAGCTTTATTTTGAACTGAAAGTTGTTGCTGAAAACCGGTATGGGGGTGTTGGATAAGTAGATTTGTTTTATATAAATAGCTTTGCCAAATGACTGTATTAATTTTTGAAAATCCTGAATGGTATATCCAAAGTAAGTGTTTTTAATTATTCTGTTACAATAGTTTTGCAAGCTTTGATCGACTATTATTAGCACGTAGCTTCCTAAAGTTTTTACTTTAGTTTGAAATCTTGCACGCTGATGTTCATCGAAAAACTGAATTGCAATGTATCGCGAGTTTGGATGCTCTCCAATACTAGAGACTGTATCCCACAATGCTGTTGCTGTCAGCTCCTCGTAAAGAAGCTCTCTGGGGAATTTATAGAGTGTTAAATTCCTATCAGTGACAGCTAACACTAATGATCTCGGTGAAAAAAATTTTTGGAAAGTTGCGAATAATTTTTTTGGGATGGTGCTGTTGAAATTAATGTTTATTTCTTGCAGTTCATCTTGATTCCATATCGTTGGGGAGGGCTCTTCATTATTGTTTTCCACGAGGTTTAAATTATTTATGTCGGCTTGATTTACCTTCCTAAATCTTGCTGTCTGTGTTAATGCTGGACTTTTTTCGATGCTGTGAAGCTGCTGGTTCATTTTTGTTACATTTGCGTATGTTTTTGTGATAGTCGCAGTTTTCATTTTATCGCCGTTTGTTTGAGTGCAATTTACGTCATTTGCTTCTTGACGCAACGCCATGTTTGTTTATGATGTTAGAATTATTTTTTGTTATGAACGACCATATTACTTACTTTTTGCTAGAAAACAACTGTTCAGTAATCAGCCATCGCTGTCTTTATCTATCACAGATATATATCACAGTTTTTAAGTGTGAAAATGATTAGAATATGGGGAAAAAAGATTATTAATAAGACCTTCGTTCTTGATGACTTAGGCATACACACGCATTATTATTATTATTATTATTATTATTATTATTATTATTATTATTATTATTATTATTATTATTATTATTATTATTATTATTATTATTATTATTATTATTATTATTATTATTATTATTATTATTATTATTATTATTATTATTATTATTATTATTATTATTATTATTATTATTATTATTATTATTATTATTATTATTATTATTATTATTATTATTATTATTATTATTATTATTATTATTATTATTATTATTATTATTATTATTATTATTATTATTATTATTATTATTATTATTATTATTATTATTATTATTATTATTATTATTATTATTATTATTATTATTATTATTATTATTATTATTATTATTATTATTATTATTATTATTATTATTATTATTATTATTATTATTATTATTATTATTATTATTATTATTATTATTATTATTATTATTATTATTATTATTATTATTATTATTATAGCCGTTAAATAAATTATCTTTGGAATTATTATTGAATTACTTTTATGTTTAAAACTTTCCTGATTAACTCATATAAACTTCCGTATGCTTGAAGCATAACACTTTAATATATGTTTACGATATGGATATGGTGAATTAATAGATCTTTATTTTTGTTTTAATTACAGAACTTGTTATGAATATATATTAAAGTAAGTTTTATATATATCTTTTTGAAATTGAATAATCTATTTAATAATTAAAAATATTAATAATTATGTAATACCATTTTTTTTAACTTAGACTATTTTTTTGATCTTTAGCATTTTACTTAATTCCCACAAATTTTTCTGTAGATTCAGCAAGGATAAAGAGTAAAAGAAAAACAACAACTTTGCCTTAAATAAATAAATAAATAATTGAATAGTTTTGTTGGCTGAAAATTTGTTAGAAGTTTGAGTGCCAGTTGTGCTAGAATAGGACATTATGCTCCAGAGTTAATCACTCTACTACTGCAGTTAACCACACAGGGAAAACCTTATATTAGTGTAATATTTGGCTTATATTTAAAAAAATAAACAAAAGCAAATGTTATTTAATACGAAAAGTAAAAAAATATATATATTTATTTAAACAAATTTTGAAATTAGTTAAATTGCTTATTTTAAAAAAGTCATTATTTTCATAAGAATTGGAAAGTTGAAAGCCAAAAGGAGACTATCTTTATCAGCACATAATATAAATGTGTTTAATTCTAATAAATAAATTGATCATATATATATATGAAATGATTTTATAGCTGACTATGCATGAACAAAGTTATTACAAACATGTGTTTGAACAAAGCCTTAGTTTAATAAAATATAAAAATTAGGCATAGACCCACGTTATAAAGCTACTAAAAATTAAATAATATTGATTAATGTGTGTGTAAATGGTCGATAATATAATAAAATAAAAAATATTTTTTTTTGTCTTTTAAAAAAAAATTAGACTATGTAGATAAATTAATGTGATGGGAGATAAAATAAATTATTTTTTAATACTAAATTAATTTTTCAAATCCAAATAAAATTGTAAAAACTAAATTATAATCTTATTGTAGACTAGGAATAATAATCCAAAAAAACAGTAGATTATAACTTTGTGATCAAAATTATTAAATTGTGAAATTGAAATTTGAAAGAAATTTATTAAAATGTTTGTCAACTTAATTAATGTATGGAAAATGCTAAAATAAAATCTTATGTAACTCACTCTAATTAGTGAACAAACAGCTTAATTAATGGAAAGGGAAAATTATTTGCTTATCAAAAAACAATTTAAAGAGATTGAGTAATTAAAATTGTTTATAAAACAAAAAAGCAGATAAAGCAATTTGTTTATCATAAGAATAGAAATGATATGTGCAATCGCAAGATATTTAAGAGAATATTTTGTTCATATTTAATAATAAAACTACAATAGGGACTAGAAATTTTTAGAAAGAGCATAGACAATTTAAATTTTACCAGAAAAGAAAATGAACTTCCATCAGTATTTAACCCAAGGATTGATCATATACAAATCACTATCTAATAGAAGAGGAACAATTACAGAAACCAAGTTAATATTATATTTTCTTGAGATTTGAGAATGGCTTACATTCAAGAAATTGCTCATTTTTATAGCATGGTATACAAAACAATTCCTTTTTGAGTTGTTCAATTTCTAGCTAACCATGGGTAGTTGAAGACATCTATTTGAGGTCTCATGAACTCTGAATAAAACATGTGTTCTATACAAAATCTGTTCACTCACACAATATAAAAATTTTCCATAATAACAAATAATGCCAAAAGCAAAAACATGAAATCTGAAGAAATATGCATTAAAACTAGATCTGAACTAGAGATAACAGCAGGATCTGATCCATAGTGAGACCATTTGAATTTATAAGCATGGAGCTAATTGAAATAAAAGAGTGAACAATATTGTAATTTACTAATAAATTTATATATGTGTAGAGACTATCACAATTCTAAGTAAGATTTTATTTTATAAATAATTAATTAATAATTTTAAAGACCTAAATAATTTAATGTATCATAACTGCAATATTTAGACTCTTTTATATTTATAATTTTTTTTTAATGTTTAAAACTATTATCATCAAGAATTACATATACTATGCAATGAAGATGTATTAAACTTATATACCATCGTGATAATTTAACTTAAGTATGATATTGTCTTTTTTTTTTAACTTTAGGTGCAACAATGTATATATATACATGTGTGTGTGTCATGTGCTACTTATTTTAAGATGCATATATGTCCCATTTTGAATTTTTATATTATTAACATATAATTTAAATTTATGTCAAATAAATTCTTTATTCCCTTATAAATATCTATGAGTGCTTGTGCATTCAATATGTATATAAATGCCAAATCAAAAGAGTTGTAGAAGTGTGTTCTAGAGGATTCAGTTATGTACTTAGAGTATTTAATCTAGGAATTAAGATTCAAAGAATTAAATCTTGTTATGAAATCAACCCATTTAGGAGTTAAGTAGTGGTGCACTTAAAAATGATTGTATCCATTCCAGAAACAAATTTAAGTTGATTGCCATTTAGTAGATTCTCTTTGCAGTTATATTTTTGGTCATCCTAACATGGGATATGAACAAGAAAGTGAAGGAAGCTTCTCAATTTGTTTATTACAATATATACTGTTACAGTTCCAATTTTAATATTGTATATTATTTCAAATGGAAGTATGACTTAGATTATAGATATATTAAATTTAACCATATCATAGCAAAGAATCTATAATTTATTATTAAATTTTAATTTTATTCAAAAATAAGAATAGGAAATTCTGATGTTTATTTTATTATCTTAGTAATCTGACTTATCAGGTCCTGGCTGACCCGTTTTGTCATTTGAGGCAATGCTCAAAAATCCCCTTCCTAATATTATTAACAAGACTTATCTAAAATAATCCACTGAAGAAAACCATAAATGTAATATATATGTATTAAATAAAAAGAAATATATTTATTAATATATTTAATGTATATATAATCATGGAGCAACTAAGTTTGAATACTATAACAATTCAAAACTGGACTACCAAAGAATCATATTTTAATAAATTTGTAAACAATGCCTATCAACCAATAAATTTACATTGATACAAAAAAAAAATTATTTAAAAATTTGACTTGTGAATTAGTATGGTGATATATTTCAGGGCTCTGTGAAAAAGTTTGTGTTCTCAGCATTATATATTTAATAGCTGTAATTTATTTATCAGGAATATTAAAATTATTAAAATTTTTAATATAAAATCTCAATTTAGTTCACTTCAGCTCCTGAGACAAGTGCTTTACTGCCTCACCTATATAACCAGCTCTGATATTAATCTTCATATGTTGAAATTAAAATTGCTAATAAACATAACATGATCAAAAACAAAATTTTGAATAATCTCTTTTACTGATTTATTGTCTCTTGTATATATAAAATACTACTTGATAAATTTAACAAGTATAGAAAATTTATAAAAAAAAGTCACAGTGCTCTTCATTCTAATCATTTATCAACAACCATCTTTCTTTGCTATTATTATGTATACACACACATATATAAAATGTATTCATAGTTATGTGATATAAATTTACTATTTGAGATCTAATGGTTTTTCTTTGGAAAGTTAACCTTGACAATGCAGATGTTATTTCATTGGAAAATTGGAAATTACTCAATACTAACACTAGGTTTAAGCCAAAAACTATTTATATATACAAGCTGTATTTATACTATGAAAATTTTATAAATTATTTTGCAAATTTTATTTAGCAGCAAAATAATACGTAATAAAATAGCACCATAATGACTGATTTTTACTTTCAAATTAAATTATACAAGAATTATGCTCATAGGTTGATAATATGTTTATTACACTAGAAGGATGTCAGATTCTGGGATGTAAACTCTTCAGATCAATTCCAGAGCTCAAACTTCTAATAAATTTCCAACCAATAGAGCTATTCAATATTTATTTTATTTTCAAAAGAATGTGAAGACATCTAACAGCAGTTTTTTTATTCTAGTTTCCCCCAAAATAATTATAAAATTCAGCATAATTCATATTCTTTAAAAACACTTACTTGCTATTATATTGTTTTAAAAGATTGATTTTACACTATTTAAAAACTATATACCAATAGAATACCATTAATCCAAATACCTATTATTGAAAAACTTTAATATCCAAACAAAATTTCAAAAATGATATTAAAACTTTTACAACAAATAAATTAGTTTGGATACATATATTTAAACAAAATTAAAGAAAAAAGAAACTTTGAATAATAGCTATAAATTAATAAGCCTAATTACAGAAAGTTAACTTTTTTTTTTTGCTTTGTTTTTTTTTTTTTTATCTTAGTTAACTTTTAGATTTAAAGTGAGAGGGTAAATAATTTATTCCTAAAATGGAAAAATTCACAAATCAATAAAAAGCTTTGAAATTAGCAATTTTGGATTAATGGTGTTTTATCTGTACATAAAATTTAATAATTAAATAAATTCATAGTAATTAAAATAAAATAAAATATAATAATAAAATATACAAGCAGCTAAAATTTCTTTTTATAATTGAATAAACATGTCATATAAATAATAAACATAAAGTCTATTATAACAAATTACTTAATTCAAAAAGGTCATTTATTATGCCATCTGTTTATTGTAGCTTTAATTGTACCTTATATTGTAATACATGAATTTAAAAGAATCTATTCCAGGTCCACATCTTAAAGCAAAATTACCATCCAAAACAATTATTTAAATAAAAAATATAATACAAAGTCAAAAATAGAATAAATATTAAATTACATATAAATTTAATTGCTGTACATCCAGTATCATTCAATTTTAATGCAAAGCATAAAATAAAAAGATAAGCAAACTCACTCTCCTCAATTATTTGCTGTTTTCACAAATGATTGTCTCATTTATGCTATTACTTACTCTTTGCTTTTGGTTGATCCACATTAGCAAAAGAGTTTTCATTTGTTCTGTAATAATATGAACTATTCAATCTGGAAATTCTTTTTGTTGTCTGTGCACTTTTTAATAAGTTTTTGTGTTTTAATGTGGTGCAGATTATTGATTTGGCTTTCAAATTCTCCTTTTATGGTTCTTAATTAAAATAATTGCAGTATACACATCTAGAAGAATACTTTTTTAAAAATATGTACAACATTTTGGAATTGAACTAAATTAATAACTAAGCCAGATGTAAATAAAGCTATCCATCTGTCTAATATTCATTGCAGATATTTGAATTTGTTGTATAAATCTTATTTTATATTTTAAATTTTATAAGAATAATATATATACTTAAGCTAGATGTAATTAGAAATTTGAACCCAGAGTTTCAAGCTCCCTTTAATCATCCAGTCCATCTTATACAACTGATATACTTGACATGTATGTGATCATGTGTGTTGATTTGTATAAGATGGAGTGGATGACTAAAGGGAGCTTGAAAATCTGGGTTCAAAAAAGTGTTTTAATTTGTTCGTTTTATTAAATCTTCATTGCAGCAGACTTTTCTGTAAGTGAACACATACTTTATATATATATGATTTAGTCTTAAACTAAAATTTATGTAATGAGAAAAAAAATAGTTACATAAAAGTTATACTACACAAGATATTATATGTGATAGGATATTTACTAAATGGTGTAATAATTGCATAAAAAGTAGAATTACAGGTGTTGGTTATAGATTGTAGATTATATTATATATATATTTATTTTTTCATACTTGAAAAAATAGTAGAATTAAAAAAACATTATACAAAAATAAATAAGATTAATTTTCAGTTCAAAATTTATTGAATATTAATACAATATTTTCAGAAAACAGAAAATTTGCAGAAAAATAAAAAATAAAGCAAGCAAAAAAAAAATATAATGATCTAAGTTAGTTAGTGATGTCATCAATAAAAGCAAGTTCCAAATGTCTGCATATACATATATAGGTGCAAGATCTTAATTTCTGACTATAATTTTATTCAGTTTATTTAGAGAGAATTTAATTTTTTGGGTGGACCATTGAAAATAAAGAGAAAACAAAGAAACTAAAGGATATAAATTATCACAGTAGTTATATTGATGTTTGAAAATAATTCCTTCAAACATTTTTTGAATAAAAACAATAAATAAAAGATCATGAGTTTGGGTAGTTGGTGGTATGAATTGGTGATATATGTATAGAGAAGAATATAATGAAACAAAATGTTTGGTTGTCCCATATTCACCATCATCATGAAAAGATTGAATTTTCAGGCAATATTATCAGATTGATTTTAATTAAAAAACCCACATATTTGGAATCCAAGTACTAAAATCTAAAATTGCTTTTTCTTATTAAAGTTAAAAAACAAACTGAAGGGCACTTCAGTACAAAGATTATTAGCCAAATTGTGAATATCTCAATATCTGATCTTAGAGAACATGAATAGATCCTGTGTATGTTGTAAATTCTTAATAATTTATTTTTGATTAGGGGAAGGGGCAAACAGATTTGTGTACTAATAAATTAAAATGAATATATTGCCTACAGTTATATAAGTATGTGTAGATATAAAAATAAAATTTATATAATTGCTGGAAAATAAAATGTAATATCACAAAAAAAAAAAAAAAAGAAAGAAAAAAGAAAGATAATGCAATAAGAATAAAAAGATATGTTCAATTTAAAAAAAAAAAAAAAAATTAAGACATTTTTATATGTATGCACGTCTAAATTGTACTCAATAATACTGAGAATGTATGTTTGTTATTAAAAGATTGAATATTTTTAATCTTCATTTTAAATTCTTTTATATATATGATATGCATTTATACATGTATAATACATTCGAATATGAAAAGAAAACAAAAGACTATAATATAAACAGATATAGAATTGTAGGTTGGTATATTATATGTTGAGTATGTTTAAAGATAATTTATTATATTTGTAAAAATTATAGAAATATAATGCAAAGAATATTTTTATATTTATTATAAAATTGCATGCTATGAAAAAAATAATTTTGTATATAAATATTTATAGTTCTGAAGAAGATTACTAGCCAATAAAAGTTGGAGAAATAAACATGAATAAAGGGGAAACAATGAAGTATGGTTTTGTAATTCTGAAATAATATTCAATTGATGTATAAATAAAAAATTAAACAAAATCAATTACAAATTCATTTATTTAAAGAATTACAAAATTTAAATTTATATGTACATAGAATTAAAACATACAAAAATTGTAACTAGTAATAAATTATTTACTATTATTTATGATTTTATCCCAAAATTAACTAAAAAAAGTAAATATTATTTTTGAGTTTTGAAGAATATTTTGCAAACTGTAACTGTTATAATAAGTAGTCACATAAAAAATGTTTTAATGGATGAGTTTGACATTGTTAGCTGATATTTTGTGTGAATGTCTCTAAATATAGTTTTGCTTGCATATATACAATTTCTTAAATAGAGTAAATAAAAAAAAGTAAAATAGCTTATATATAGCCCACTTCAAGACAAAGATCTCCAGTGATGTATACAAGGGTAGCATTACTTCCATTTAGTAATTAAATCTTTTTTATATAACAACTTTATATTTATAATAGAAAATATTCTGAACTTTTTTAAAAAAACAAATGACGTTATAATAGTATATTTATATATTAACTTTTATATAAAAATGAGAAAATCAAGCATTTATTTATTCTATTTGATCACTGTAAGTTTTAACTACTCTTTCTAGAAGCATTTCTTTAGATTGTCACGACATTTTACTTTTGAATCAAATCCATATAGTATAAAGAACTTAACCATTGTTTGTTACTATAGTGTAAGAGTATTTTTATTCTCATGGAATCTAATTTTTAAATTAAATTCACAAATAATATAGAATAAAGTTTTGCTGATGACTACATGACAATTATTCAAAGATAATTGAAATGTCTTATACAGCGTCTTTTTCCATATACAATATAATAATTTTGCTAATATCATTTAGATATTATTAAAAATATTTTTATTAAAATTATTATATATTTCAATCTGCTTTTTACTTCATATTGTGTATAGTTTTATATTAATATATATATTTTTATAATCCTTATAATTTTGAAATGAGCAAATCTATTAATAAATATCGCATTATTGATTATTTATTAACAAGATCTCTCTGGTTTTATTATTAAAGAAAAATTAATAACAAGAGAAAAACCAAAATCAAAAATATTAAATTTAAATACTAAAATTAAAACCTGTATTCAAGATTTCAATATTAGATATTATGATGCAATAGCTTTGTTATTAGGGCAGCAAAACAATGAACAATATTTTTGGTCATGCTTTTTTTTAAATAATAAAAAAATAGAATTCAGCTAATTTTAATAATTTAAATAATTTGTTTAAAGCTCATAAAAATAAAAAATAAGAAAAACATTTAAAATATATTGTTCTGCTTATATTTTGATTTACAATTGAATTGCTTTCTCTCTCTTTCTTTTTCGTTTTATCATATACTCCAGCCAACAATTCTCTTATTAAAGAAAAAAATGAAAGAAATGCATTACTCATCAGGCATTGTTAAGGGATAAAAATTTGACAATTTTTCCTTTCTTGTTTTGCTTGTTAGTTGTAATAATTAGATACATACTTATGGTCAAGATTGAATGATTAATTGGGTGGATTATATGCTAGCTATTTGAGAAAAAAATCTATATCTAATGGGTATGGGAAGCATATATGCCACTGCTGCACCATGAAGGTCTTGAAAATAATTTTTAAAACAGCTTATTGCAGAGCAAATGATTTTTTAACAATTATCACAGAATAATGTCTGTTAATAATTATAATTATTAAATACTTTTCTATCTGTAAAGAAAAACCTAAATTTATAATACACCTTTACCCCACCTAGCGATGGCAATTGGTTCTCCAAAACTCATCATTAAGCAAGAATATCATATACAAAATACGTAATTATAATGCGGGTCTATGGGAAAAAAATTGGTCGGTTCCAGTCAACTTAAAATATCCACATTTATTTCCAAGATCAAAGATTTTCTTGATTTTTTCATGACAATGATGACTAAATATGGTATCTAAAAAGAAAAGTTTTATATCACTAAGAAAAAAAATGCATATTTTCACTTTAAAAAGTACAGAACAGCAAAAAGAAAGAGAAAGTGAAACTAAATTTGAATTTAAAAGTTTTTATATTGCGCAAAAGTAATTGATCATAATGAAAAAAAAATCCATACTGAAGTGCTTTTTTTTAAAATTTGTATTACAGTATACATTACTACTATACATTTATTTTATTACTTATGTGAAAATATTCAAATTAAAAAAACAATGTTTAATTATTAATTATTTAATTAAACATAAAGACTTATTACTGTACTCCACAGTAACAAAATGCTTAATGCTTATCGTAAAGCAGTCAACTTTAGAAAAAAAAAATCAACTTATTTTAAAAGTAAAAAATCTAACTTCTAATTTTTTAAAACATACAGCTAGGTTTATTTTTCTTACTGTATATTTTTAGTAATGTAATGATGCCCCACCCCCGTTCAAGTAGAAAGATTATTAATTAAATGCAATCTGTTTTTCTTTTTAAACTTTTCTAATTCGACATTTGCATTTTAAAATGTTGTTTTTCTTTTGATTTGAAACATCTTGAGTGTAAACAACATGTTTATTAATGAAGTTACAAAATCAATAACTATATTTACATAATTATCCAGGTGTTCTAAAAATAATATATCATATTTAAGAAACACACACAGTTTAATATTCATATTTAGTGTTTTCCTGAAAGTTTGTGATGATGGTATTTTATTTGTCTTGTACTGTATTTATATATTGGTGTATTTTTATACAGTATTATCAACAAATTAAAAATCCTTCTCCTTTTTCCTTTCAAAAACTTTTATTTTCTTATCTCAATACTGAACATATATATATATATATTGTATATACAGTATTTATATAATACAAAACTCCGTTTCAACTGTTTATCTTCATACAGTCATTTTCAAGGATATCTCTCTCCCACTGCTATATTTTATTTCTCTTTCTTTTACATTATTTAATTACAAATCAATGTTGAAACGTTGGAGTTTTGTATTATATATATACTGTATATGTTCAGTATTGAGGTAAGAAAATAAAGTTTTTGAAAAGAAAAAGGAGAAGGATTTTTAATTTTTTGATATTATTGTAGAACATATATACATATTTTAAAAGAAAAAGTGGATGAACATTTGCTGTGTTATTTATTATATATGATGTATACAGTATTATAGATTCAGTAATTATAGATATTTTAAGTGTTTTATGAATAAAATATTATATGTATATACAATTACAGCAAAGTCATTACCTGTATACATATTACAATAATATACTTTTGCTTTTGAGTAAAATGAATTTAATATAGCTATGTTTGACGTCATCAGTGATGCAAAATTCAAGATGGCTGCCAAATTTGTTTTTTTAATTTTCTCCGATCATTATAGCGAATAATTGATTGTACATCAAAGTAATGGGTACAAATTGATGATGATCGCTATTGTGAAATATCACTAAGTAGACAATCGCTAAGTGGGGTAAAGGTGTACATAGTTTTGTAACATCACATATAAAATGTATTTGTTTATACACAATAGATATATGCATCATTATACATGTAACATGCACCATCACACCTATACACAATTTTTTTCATAATTTTAATCAATGATATTTTTTTACAATCTTTAATTTTAATCAATGATATGTTAATTTTTTAGTAACAAAATTCAATTTTTGCAAACCTATGCTTTTAAATCAGAAGTTGAATGCTAGTTGATAATCTGTTTGATTTCGAACAGAATAGAATACAATATCTCCATAAAATATTTTTGGCATTGAAGTATTTTAGTGTCTCTAGTGTGGCTTTTAAGTAATTCAAAATATGATTCTTAATGAGGAAAAAATTAAGAAATTATACAGTTGGGACGTTATCTGATGAAACTTTTATATATGGGGGAGGGTGGAGGACAACAATTTTTCTTTGTAAATACATTAACTCCATTTTTGTAAAATATGGTTGTTATTTTAAAAGCAAAACCGGAAGTAATAGTAAAGTTATCTGGTAATATTAATTTTAAAAAAATAAATTAATAAAATCCTTGAGACATTTTTTGACAGCTAAATCACTTTAATAAACACATAAGCAAGTTATCACGTAAATGTCAATATTTGAAATTCATGTTAGTGTGTATAAATATATTTTAATTGCCCCTTTTATTTTAAAGTGACATTGATAATTTTTATAACTTTGAAACAAATGTGTGTTCAGTATATACATTTTTCTATGTATAGACTTAAAGCAAGTGATTTCTAGTCTTATGGGTTTGGTAATCGTAGTTTTTTTTTTTGTTTATTATAAATCTATGCAAGATCAAGTCGATTATTAACCAATATTCAACTTCCAATTTAAAAACTTAAAAAAAATAACAACTTAATTTTATTACTATAAAATTAACATGTCATTGATTAAAATTATGAGAAAAATTATGTGTACATGTGTGTTGGCACGTATTGTACATGCATATAAATGTACATGTTACAACCATAATGATAAATATATGTATTGTGTGTAAACAATATATTTTGCTTGTGATATTACAAAATTACTTAAATATTTAGGTTTTTTTCACGTAGAAAAGTATTTAATAATTATATATGACAACTAAATAGTAACACTTAGTCATTGCTGGCAGAAATTTCAAATTGTTTACCACTCTCAAACTGGATAACTAAAAAGTACAAGCTAACTCCAATGATGGTTTTACAGAAAACATTAAAATAGTATTAACTTTAATTGTGTGAATTATTTGAATTTGAAAATCATTATTAAAATTAAAAATATCTGCCAAAAACTCCTTAGAAAAACCATCATAATATTAGAATGATATGGTTTGGAAAAAAAATACATCAAAACATTATTCTTATAAAAAAATTTAAAGTATCAGAATAATAATTTAAACAGATTATTATACATATAACAAAACTTAATGCGCATTCTTTATTTCGGATTCAAAAAAAAAAATTGAATAGATACAAAGTAGTTTCATTGAGATGATTTTATCAGGACACAGATAAACAGTAACTTAATTTCTAGTTTCCTTCTTATTTGTTTAAAATAAATTCTCCTGCCTGATTTTAAGTCAAACTAAAAAAATTTTTTTAAAAAAGAATACATATATTAATTAGAAGTAAGTACAGTTAAGCCTACTATATTGAAAGCATTTATTGCAAACAGATTGTACAATGAGTACTTTTTTCCTACTAAATTACAATTTCTACAATGAAGTCAAATGTTATAATAAAGACATTTTTGTTATGTATTGTAATTCTTAAGTTATTAATTTAAATGACTTATCTGTCCATTTGTGTCTTTAGCAATGAAAGTATATTGTTCTTATTTATTATTTTTTAATTATACTGCTGCATAAATATAATAATTTTAGCTATAAGCCTGAAAATCTGAATTAAAAAACTGACACAAAAAAATACCCCCCCCCCCAAAAAAAAAGCAGTAAAACGATCCATGAATGAAAATATTATAACAAATGCTATTGATTGACATAAGAAGTGTGTGTCCAGTGTTTTGGAGCCTTTCTAAAAAAACTGATGTAAAAACTACTTAATGTCATTAAAAATTCCTAGTGAGAAGATTGGTTTTAATTTTATTATGAGAGAGGAAGTATAGAACATGATTAAAAAAAAATCTAAATAAGAATGTGCAAGTTTTATGAATGACATGTTAAATTGTGAATTTTTGCTGGTGTAAGGGTGGTTATATTATTTTATACTTTTAAAATTATTTTAGATTTTACAAAAATCAAACTGTACAGTATAGAGAGCAATTAATTTTATACATACTTTTTACATTTATATAAAACTGAAATTATATTTTTCTTAAACAGAGCAAAACTCTCCATACAGTATTGCCACCTGTGCTAAACAGAGTAATCAATGGATGCCAGAAGGCTTGTGCATAAAATCCCTATCTAATGCACAAGCCTTCTGGCATCCATTGATTACTCTGTTTAGCACAGGTGGCAATACTGTATGGAGAGTTTTGCTCTGTTTATCAACAATTAATGTGCTAGTATAGGGAATGTGATCATGTGATCCTTACATTTTTCTTATTTAAATGTTTGTTTTGAATAATAACTTTACTCTAGACGGTAGTTCCTTGAACATACTCTTTGATTTATATATTTCCATATAAGCTGCAATAAAAGGTTTATATAATGAATTTTCTCTGAAACCAAGTTATTCATTATATAATGACCATATTATTTTATATTGTATAAACAGTTATCTATTTTTGTAAGACCAATGTTCATAAGCCCATACTTATATAGAAAAAATCTGACATAAATGAAGTTTACAGAAGACATATAATATTTGTGAAAAAGCTGTATCAGTATTATGTGATAGTGTATCAGTGTTATGAGATAGTGTGGAGAGTGATGGGTTATGTGAAAACCTGTGCTCATATACCTATATTTTACTTTTTTATATACAATTCAAAAATTAATAATTCACATTAATAATAGGGAGAAGGTCTTTTTTCATCCTACACTTTTATAATATCTAACATTTTTTTTACAAATAGTATTTCAACAGTGTGCATCATTAATTCTTTGCATAATCATGTTTTCAAAAAACCCCAAAAATCTTGGATACTATACAAGAATATTTTAAACCAGAGTATAAATAGTTCCATGCAGATTTTATTTTTAAAAATCATAGTGATATGATAGTTTTTTTTTGTGATAATTTTAATGAAATGTATTTTTAATTTATATTTATATTGAAAGAACAAAATGTCTATTAATGTAAACAACTTTTTAATGAATTTAAGAAAGTATAATTTCAATTTGTATACTTATTATATTTTTTTAACAATTATGGTATATAATTGTTATTGTGCAGGCTACTTTTATTTATTTTTTATTTTATTGAAATATTTGCTTTTATTAGATACATTTTTGAAAATTAATAATATAAGTAATATATTTATACTTGCTTTCAATATGTGTATGTATACTGGATAAATGTGGATGTACATATAATTCAATCAAATTTAGGTACTATTTTATTTTGGTTTTCTTCTTTATGAATGCTGTTATTAAGTAAGTATTTGAAAACAAACTTATTTTGTTAGTAGGATTGGGGGGGGGGGATTCTTTAAATGAAATTTTTCATATCTTCATATCATGGATTCTAGTGCCTGTTTGAAAGATTACCAATTTCATAAAAGAAAATTATTAATAATGACTGACAATTACTTCTATATCTTATTATTTTCATAAATAGATTTAGAGTAATTTTAAAATATTAAAAATATTCAAATTTTAAAATCAACTTACTAAAATTTACAAGTTTTAATAAATTTAAAAATATTTAAATTTTTTTATTTTTTGGTAATTATTTAATAATTTGAAAATTTAAATTTTTAAAATGTAAACTATATAAATAATATTAATATGATAAAAGAGAGCAACTTCTAAATTTGTTCATGTATATTATGATGATAGACCATATTTATTCATACACCATATTGGGCTAACCAAATTAATTTTAATAGTAAATGAGAAAAACAAGGATTCACTTTCCAGTGATAAAATTACATATTAGGAAGCCAATTCAATTCTAATTGTAATTTTAATATGTGGGCATAAATTAAAAGTAAGGAGAGATACAAAACTATGCATTTATGATGCATTAAAAATGCAGTTATATTCACAGATGAAATTGAAAGAGATTTCTCATTGTATTTCAGCCATTGGTTTCTCTCTTTAAAAATGTTATAACCTGTTAAACACAGTTTATAAAGATATAAAATAAACCTTTAATAATTAAGAAAGAAAACTTAAAGATGCTCTAATAATTATTTTCTTTAGAAGGAAAAAACAATTCAAGAGAAGTTTAATATCATATATCACAATGTAATAAAATATAATTTACCATATATCTAGAGATGTCTCCACTCTATTTACCTAACAATGTAGTATAATTCCAATAATACTCATGAAAAATAAATAATAAAAGGGCACCAGAACTAAGTTTATAACCATACAACATCATATTAATGTACACTTGATTCATCACCACTAAAGACAAGCAACTGAAATTCTCAGGTCTGATATCAAATAGGCATAGACTTAATAAGTACATAACAAATAAACTGAGACTTAAAATTTAACAGTAAATTAATTGACAATAGAAAATTTAGTATAAAAAATAATTATACATTGATGATTATATGATCAATATATTAAAATAAAATTATTTATTAAATAAGATTCAGTTTACTTTCACATACTTTTGTAATGGCTACCAATAAAGTAAAAAAAAAAATATTGTTCTTTAGATATTCATTGTACATAAAAATAGACTATAATATTCTAACTTTATTTCCAAGGTTGATATTTTTCAAAAAAAATATTTTATAAAGTTTTAACTGTTATTTCATTATGTAATAAACTATGTGTGCAGGTGGATGTGAATGTATAGATGAATATAAAACATATACATCACATGATCAATATGTATAGTGAGTTTTGCCTGTTTTAACATGTATACATAAATGATAAATAGAGAGTGTGGTATAACACAGATGTAATATTTAATAAATGAAATCATGTCATAAATATATACTGGGCAATTTTATGGTTAATTAACTATCTAAGTCAACAAACATCTTTATTAAATGATATATGGGATTTTAAATGTTTGCCTTGACATTGCACCTAAAAGCATGTGAAATAGTAAATTTTAATGTATTGCATATTCTAAATAGTTCAAAAGTAGATCATTGTAAATATATGTGAATCAATACAATTTCATTGCTGCTAAAAAATATTTTGTTTCATATTGAAAGCACTTTAGTGTAATATCAATAATGTTATACCAATTTCTGTGTCATGTGCTTATGGATATTTATCTTTCTAAAAAAAAATCACATATATTACATGGATGCAAAAATCTTCTATAAAACAGCACTTTTATCTTCAAAAATGTAGATGTCTTAACCATTAGATGTACTCAATATAATGGATCATTACAAATAGTATTATCAAATGGAAAGCAAAAATGAAAAATTCATTGTAGGAAACATATAAAATACTGATACTGATTCATCTTATTAATCATAATCCATACAAATGTGTGTATATATAAAAAAATTCAATATTCACACATATGGGATAGCTTTGAAAATTTTACTAAAAGTGACAGACTGTTGAGAAAAAAAATTTTAACCAGGAAGTTTATTGAAATTTCAAACCAAATTTATCTATACACATTTAAACACTTTGAAAGATTTGCTTTTTTTTTTAAAGGTTTAAATTCTTCAAAAGGAAACTAAGTAGACAAAATGAATTCTATCACTAAAATGAAGGCATTTAAAAAATACATAATATATAATTCATGCAAAATATAATTATTTACTTTTTTTCTTATTGTTTTATATTTATTTAACAAACACCTATCAAAAATATATATATTACCTAAAATTGTTAAAACATCATTTTTAGTAAGACATATAGTTTCAAACAAATGCATATTTATCTGATACAATTTTTAATGATTTCATGAACACAAACAACACTTGCTTGATAAAGAATTTTGAAGACAATTCTGGAAGAAATGACAAAATAAGTTAACAGTTTATGCAGATCAACTAATTTAACAAATAAAACTATTTCATTGATAATTGTAAATCATTAACTCTTTCGTCACTAATAAACTATTAAAAATGAATCATACCAAGTATTAATAATAAAATTAAACATTTATAATAAGGCAAATAAATACAAATGAAGGATTGCATGATTTTCCTTTTCTTTTTTTTTTTATATTATCCTGAAATGGCCTCAAAACAACCAAACTCTATGAAATTTTAAACCGAAGAATAAAAGTTATTTATTAAGGAATTATATTAAGAAAAAGGTTATCTGCCAATTTTAATAACATTTAAATGTTTATCTTTTATGAGATCGTTGATCTAATTATTGATCAGGTGCTAACTTTTAATAATTGACAGTTGTTGGCAAGCTTATATTTACCATTAAAATGTTCAGAAGCAAGCAAATAAATTTGGCTTTAAATCAAATATGAAAAAACTATAATGCAGAAGGTACAACATTCAACTAAAAAATTTTCCTTATAACAAACAATAACTTCCAAAAAAAAGTTTTTTTTTACATTGGTTGTGTAGTCCTTGTCGACAGTCAGTTTTAGGAGCCTATATCAGTTCTCTTTTTTTTTTCTTGTATTCTATATAGTTTACGTAACTTTGCCAACTAAATAATTATGTAATTTTCTCTAACTCAGAGAAATAAGCTTATTGGTAATCACACGACCTTCCAGATTGTACATGATGAGACGGGAAATTCTTTGGAACTTTAGCAGGAATTGTTTAGATATTGTATAAAAAATTAAGTAGAAAAAGTATTTTTGAATCAAGCAAATTGTTTAAAACACAAACAAAAGTTTAATTAAATATCCGTGCACAATCTCTTGATACATATTTTTTTTTAACTGTTTCATTATTAATAAAATAATTGAAAGTCAAAAAGCAATTAACACACACAATTTGAATTTATTGATGAATGTGCTTGCACTTATATGATTAAGAACATTCATATGTGTGGCTGTGAGTGGGGATACGTTATTCATATATACATATATGCGCATATTTGTTGATAATAGCTGTATACGAATATAATGTATTTACTTAAATTTATTTTCATCATTCAGATTTTTTTGTTCTAGTTTAATCTGTTATCATTTGATTAATGCAGCATAATTTTTTTTTTTTTTAAAAAATCAAACTACCATTTTCAGAACGAAATGTATACAGCATATATATTTTCTATTTAAAGACCCATTGATTCTTATAATATATATATAAAATTTGATATTTGTGATGACAATTTTAAAATTTTTAAATCTTATGCAAAGAAAACATGGCGTATATGTTACACATCTTTATCTTTTAAATAATTATATACAATTAACTCAAGTTACAATTAGATTTAGAATTTTTGTTTTTCAGATAGCCTTCTTAAATCCTCACTACTTGGAATATGGTAAATTATATTATTAATGCTTTCTCATTCTTTTACTCGTTATAGAAAAATGTTGGAAAGACCTTTGCACTGCAGTAAGTTATTTAAAAACTGTTTCCTATCTAATTAGCTTCAATATGATATTCAATTTTTTACACTATTTATCAAACTGATCCGAGTTCAGTCTATTCTTAATTGGAGATTGATATATGTCACCACTAAATTTCTCAATAATATGAATGAAGCCATAGTAACTCAATATAATAATAAATACTTTGAAAACAATAATAAAATTTCCATATTTAACAAAATATAGCAAGTTTAAATTTCATCACATTCTCTTTTTGGTATTTTTTTTTCTTTTTGTTCCTATTATGAATCATATATCTACAATTTGCTAAAATATTTAATAAAAGAGAGAAAGAAAAAAGAAATGATTAATAGTAATATTATAGATTTTGTTTAATTTTTAATATCATGTAAAGTAATGGTAGATACCATCATCATTTTCAATCAGTATCAATCCATTGCAGGATGAAGGTCTCTCCAAATTCAATCCACTTTCTATTCATTCATCCATCTCAGATGCTGTCTCTTTCTAGGTCATTTACAATCTTTTGTAATCCATTTAAGATTTTAACTGTCCATTTATTAACTCATCCCTATTTTAATCTCTTAATCCTTTTCAGTGATGTCAGTAACAATGATTTGTTCTTCCACCCACATATTTCATTTTTGATCTCTTCTTGTTTTTTCTAACATGCATCTCTCTATATTTCATTGAGTGATGTCATGTTTCTATATTGCTCTTCTATTAAGTATCCAGTCCCAGATCCATACGTAAGAACTGGTGAAACATATTTATTAAAAAACTTTATTTTCAAACACATAGGCATATTTCTTTTTAATATTAAGTTATTTCTATCAAAAATACTCTAACCATGTTTAATTCTATAATTAATTTTATTCATTATGTTTCCATCTATAGTAATAATATGACAAAGATATTTGTAGGTATTAAATTCTTCTAACTTATATCAATCTTTATTTTATTTTTTTTTTGGAAAAAATCCACTAAACATTACTTTCATCTTTTAACATTTACCTTTAGTCCCACTTTCTTAATTTTATCTGATTCCTAAAGATCTAAAGTATTAATTGCAAAAACAACTATATTATCTGCAAAATCTAAATGACTAAATAATCTCTATTTACTTTTACTCCCTTAACTTTCCAGTTTAATCCACAAAATACTTTTTACAAAACTGTTGTAAAAAGTTTTAAAGATATGGAGTCACTTTGTTGCACACCTTTTTCAATGTTAATCTGCCTATTGTAATATGCAATCTAATTGTTGCTGTTGCATTTATATGAATTTTTTTCAGAATATGACAAAATCCTCAAAGATTCAATGCTTTAATCACTGAAGAAATGCTTATAGAATCAAATCCATAGTATAATAGCTCCTTATATTTACTGGTTCTTTCTATAATTTCTCTCAATACTTGGATATGATCCACTTTACTAAAACCATCTTTAAATTCACCTTGTTCATTTTAGATGAATAAAATCCAAAGATTACTGTAGACAAGTTGTAATTATCTTAATAAAAATTTTGCATAGAACTTATAAAAGGCTGATAAGTCTGTAATTTCTAATATCTTCTTTATCTCTTTACTGCATTTTTCCAATCATCTGGTACATCTTTATTATTCAGACATTTGCTATATAACTTTTGCTATTTTTCTTCTTCTATTTTTTCATCTGTATTTTTAAAGATATCTATTATAATGCCATCATTACCTAGAACTTTTCCCTTCTTCATAAATTCAATTGTATGTATCACTTCTTCATTTAAAAACCTGGACAATTCAGAAGATATAGTAGATTTAGGAGATACTTTTCCATGTTTTTTATAGCTATATAATTGTTGATAGAATTCTCCTCATTTTATGATATCATCTCTCTTTTTAATAATAGTTTTACTTTTTTATATTGCAGAAATGTTTTCTATCAATATGTTGTTTTACATTCTTGAGACTTTTATTCATTTCTATAGTTTTCATTGCTAATTCACAATTATACTTTCTTACATTGTTATCAATTCTTTTTCACAGTATTTTGCAAAATTTTATCACAGTATTTTGCAAAATTTTAGATATTCAACCTTTCTGAATGCATCATTTTTATATATTTTCATATTCCTTCTTTTCTCTATAAATTTTATTGTCTCAGTAGAAATGTTACTGGTCAATTGCTGCTTTATTTGTACCAGATATTTTTATTACAGGTTTTAAAAGTATATCAGTTATCTTAGTATTTATTCCATTGAAATCTGAATTAAGTTTAAAATTTGTTAATATTTGAAGACAATTTGTAAGTTATAATTTAAATTCATTTGAATGTTTTTAAGATTAGGAATATCAATTGTGAATACTGTTTTTCTTAATAATTTTCTCTTTAGTCTTACATAACCATGTATTTTACATCTGATTAATCAATGATCACTTCTTATCTTCAATTTACTAAGAACATTATAATCTTGAAATACATAATTTCTGCTAGTCAAAATAGAATTCAATTCTGCTGTACCTTCATTTGGATGTTTATATGTCTTTTTCTGTATAGCATTTTACTCAAATAAAGAATTCATAATATAAAATTTTTCTGCAAACTTAAAAAAATCCATGTTATTTCTATCACCATAACCAAATTTACCTACAGTACTCTCATCTTTCAATTGTTTACCAATTCTAGCATTAAAATCTCCCATAATAATTTAAAAATATTATTTGGTCTGATCAAAAACTTTTTTGCATACCCATATAAAAATCGTCTACTTCTTTATCACAATGCATAAATCTGAATTACCTGCATTTGTACTGCTATTAAGTTGAATAACTAATCTTGCCACTCTGTGTAATACACTATCAATCTCCACAATATTATTATATTTTCTATTCATAATGAATTCTACACTCCTTCCAATATTTGTGCCTTTGTAGTAACATACATACCCACTTTTTAAATCAATTGCCTCTTCATTTTTTTTCTAATTTCATAACTTTATCCCATTTAATATTAAACAGTTATTCTTCAATTTCCCTTCACTTGAAAGTGATCTGTGGTTGTTAAATATTTAAATAAAAGATCATCATTAAATGGCAACCTGGGGATCAGGAGTTCGTAGTTCCCACCATCTTTGGTTGCCAATTGCTGCCTTGGTTGGTGATTTTACAACTTTCTGAGAATAAGTGGCATAATTTAGTTTTGTCTGTCATTATCTATTAGAAAAACAACTTCATTCATTACACATTAATCTGCCTTCAAGATAACTCGACTGATAATTCAGTTAAGTGCTATCAAGAAAACTAAGAAAAAAGATCGTTGTGTTTTTTGATCTTAAACTTAGAGGTGAAAAGCTAATAAACTCATCACATTGGCTAGTTCATATTGGTGCACAGCCCATCCATGTTTGTATACTATATGAATAAGCACATAGTAATAACTGTTGTAATGATGAAAATATATGAAGTGGACATTAGAAATTTGCCCTGCTTGATTTCCTTAAAGCCTCAAAGAGGAACAAACCCCTTTCCACAGAGGTTTTGCTATAAATATGTATATTTATGGACAGCTGATTGAATAAGTAATACATGATTTAATGACAAATTCATTTATAATCAATCATATCACCAAAAATACCATCTTTACATTTATAATTCATTTAATTTGAACCTATCAGCAGTCATAAATGTAGAATTTTTTTATCTTGTGAAAGAGTGGTATAATTAAAAAGTATCAAACTTTTAATATATCCATGTGTTTAATATTTCTAGATCATCTGAAGAGTGAAGGTTATTTATGAAGTGCATGCCAAATAATCAAGAATAGTCTCAAATTTTGTACTGATGGCTGGTTATAATATAGTAAAGTTTGAGATGAGGGAAATGCTGATAATTTTTTTTAAAAATTTGCTATTATTTGTTTTAATAACTGAAACACAGGCTTATTATATACCTGTGCCTATATATGTAATATATAGGGTATATGAGCACAGACTTTCAGATGACCCATTACTCTCCACTCTATCTAATAACACCAATACACTCAAGCACATATATGCTGAAAAGATAATCATCAATATACGTATTTCATGCTAAAACAGCAAGCATCAGTTGGTCCAGATTATCATCTCCCACACATATATACTATAAGTGCTCAGGTATATATTAAGACAGACAATCTTCATACTTTAATGGACAGGCTTCAATCTACTACACACTCCAACTCTTCAACCGTCCATCCAATTGAAAATCTGATGATGGAATGCTCGAAGGCCACCCTGAGGCCAAGATTCTTGTCACACCCATGTTGACCTATGGTCAATCTGAACCTTACATGTACAGGACATAATCCATTTAATACATATGCAAGGATGGGCAGACATCTCTACAATGTTATTTGTTTTACAATATTTTAATGTAGTTACTATAATACTGTATTATACAGTCAGTTGCATGAAAAATCATCTAATATTCAAGCAAGAAAGAAACAAGTCTGTTAAATTGATTGCACTAAGATTTTTATTTTCTTTAGTTAGAAATTATTAAATCTTATGCAAAATTGCAATTATACAATATATTATTTATTATTCTGTATAATGTTTCATACATTATTAAAATAAATATTTGTAGAAAGATAAATTATTATAATATACTGCATATTCAAGGTATCATAAAAAATTATAATGTATAACTTGTAGTTATTATTACATATGTACCTGCATATGCTAAAAGTTTTCAAGATGGTGCTAAAATGAGTGGATCATTTTCTCAATAGGAAGATTGATGTAAATTCATATACTGATCTTCATTGATAAAAAAAATTTTTTTTTTAAAGCTGTGAATTTATTAAGCTATTCTTTTTTAGATTTAGAAGTTGTTATTCATGAAAAAGCTATTTTGAGATTAAAAAAAAAATTATATGAAAAAAGACTAAAAAATGATTGTTAATAATATGAACTCACTTCTTTATGCTGTAAAGCAGTAAAATGAGAAAAATTTCAACAAATAATAAAAGCAGAAAACATAGTGATACCACCAATGTAAGCTCTATTCTCTTCAAAAATTTATTTAAAATAAAACATTTCAACATAAAAATGGTATAAATGATTTATCTTTAGCAGACTACTGCCATTAATATAGATATTAATGTTATGAGATCTGGTACAACGAATTAATTGATTCCAAAAGTTCTTTTGTTATATTATCTATTCATGATTCATTACATTAAAACATATGCATATTTAGGGATAACCTGTTCTAAATCCATAACCTAAAGCAAAGTTGAAATAATAAATCAGGATACATGTAAAAAATATTCATACAAATATGTAAAATTAAATTAATTGCTATATATACTGTACAGTTTGATTTTAATGAAATCTAAAAAGTTTTAAAAGTATAAAATAAAACGTAAACAAACATAAAATAAAAATTTATGAGAAGTTGACTTAATGATTTCAGTTGCTGCAATTCTGATTTTCTTGCTTGAAATTTATTTTTTATTAGAGCTAAGTTCTACGACTGTTTTCTATTTCACAGTAAAAATTAAAATAATTTTTTAAAGAATGCAAATATACACTAATTTGGAATTTTTTTTCAAGGAATCAGTTTACCGAGTTAGCTTTTTAAAAATACTCTGAAATATTTTGCACGTAAATATTCAATGATAATTAATGATGTTCATTATTTTTCAGAAAGGCCTTGAAACATCTTACACGTGATAATAACTAATCAATGCTATTCATTATAGCATTTTGTTCAATAACAATTTTATCGGTTTTTAATTTGGAACTTTTTTTTGGCAATACTGTTAAATAGTTTTTTAATTCGATTTTCAGGCTCATGATTAATTTTGTAATATGCATATAACAGAATAAGTAATCAAAATATTAAGTATAGTATATTTTACTGCTAAAGACATAAATAAACAAATAAGCAAATTAAATTGACAATTTAAACTTTATATGGAAAAATATCTGTAGTTTTAGTGTTTGTTGTATAAGTATTAAATTAGTGAGAAAAGTATATATTGCATTATATTTTTGCTCTATAAGCTTTATTTATATCAGATCTCAATGTACTTTAAATGAGACAGTGAATCTATCCGTTAAACAAGTTCATAATTTATTATGATACACAAGCAAATGAAGTAAAACCAGGGAACAAAAATCTATCCTCCTAGCTTTCCTAGATCTTAAAATGTGTGAATTGGTATGTAATAAAGTTGCTAATGAATTGATAAATAATCTATTTACTTTAAAAAATGAAGTTTAACTCTATTATACATATTGCAAACTCCAATAATGTTCTTTGCTTCTAAAAAAAAAAAGCCTGACGAAAATAATTAGGCCATACACTATGTTGATCTTAGTAATGAGATTTAAAAATATTTTTTAAAAAAGCTCTCAGATATTTGTGAATTTAATTGGAAGAGATTTAGTAGAACATAATTTCACATCTTCAATTTTTAGTTTAATTCAAAATATTGATTTTTTAGACTATCATCTGGATAATTATATAAAGAAAGTTAATGCATCAAATAAAAATACATTTGGCTTCTTAATATTTTTATTAATGAAATATCACAGGTGAGAAGCTATTTTTTTTTACAAAACTGTCTGAGTAAGGAAATAAAACAACTTTACGATGACTTTAAGTCTTCATTTGACTGATAATAAAATCCGTCAATAGAAAATTGCACTATGAGCGTAGCTTCTCAAAATGGAGTATAAAATGATTATAAATGTGCTTTACATCATTTCAATAAATGTATGGAAAAGCATTAAAACTATAAAACATCATCAGAATAAATTACACTTGCATATCTATAATTTTCTGGAAGTGCCACACATTATACTTTTGTTGTTGTTTTTGGATCGCCTTATATTAAACTGCAATACGATGGGTATTGTTATATCATCATCATCATCACTCGTAAACGTGTATAATAATAGTTTTAACTTAAAAAAAAAAAATCTGCAGAAATCAACAAAAAGTTAAAGATGAGTTTCATAATGCAATGCGATATTATAATCAATAAATTGATTTTATATCATTATCTTCACAGACATATACGCATATATTTTTGATATATCCTGAATTACCTTTTAAAGTAGACGGATTCTTTTCTGCATTTGTCTTACTTTAGAAATCACACTTTATTAATTTAAATACTTTTAAGTGTGCTATTAATGCACTGTTTATTGATTTTAAAAGACTAGCTTGAAATGTTTAGTACAAATGAGAGAATTTCGTGTTTTGCCGCAAATTCACGTGATGTATTGAACCAATAAATGTTTGAAATTGTGTAATTAAGTTTTTTTTTTTAGCGTTGTAAACGAAACTTTCTAGAGTCTACAAATGTCAATCTTAACAGGCCGTGAAAACCCCTAGGGAAAACTTGCCATATAGATTTAAACTATACAAAGTGAAGACGATTAGTATTATTTTCACTTTTTGAACTATAAACGTTAAGTGCCATAGAACTTTTTTTATTTTTAAATAAAATATCTTAATCATTAAAATAATGACGCGTCTTTTCAATATGCATTACTTATAAACATTCGCATTAGCTGTACATCCACTATTTTAGAGGTTAAAAGACCACTCCACTCACACATATATATCCACACACACGCGTGCGCACAACATACACACATTTGAATCATTTTTATATGTTGATATTCTGCAGAAGAAGTCGTACATCTCAGTAAGTCTATTTATTAGCTATTAGAAGCCATCAAATCTCCATATAAATTATATTCCTCTACTTTAATTTTTTTTTGTGTGTTCAATAACATACTGTATTGTGATAATAGAGTTTATTTATATTATTATTGAGTGTATTGTTATTATTATTTTCGCCTTTATTTTATTTTTTTCTAATGAATTATGCAGTTTTTTTTCTTTTTAAATAATCATACCTAAAGTTCAATACTTTTTTCCAGGAATATATATTTAGTTACTTTTTATTATTATTAAGAATTTATTTTTATCTAATAAATTATTGTTGCTGATAAACATGAGAAAAATAAAATAATCAAATAATATTTTGCACGATTTTTTTTTGTAAAAATAATGTACGTTGAACTTCCTAAAACTGTAAATATAATTCTTAATAAATATGTACATATGTTATTACAATTTGATGAGCATGTGCTAAATTTTTTATCTTAAACATTTGATAAAATCTCTTTTAAATAAATATATTAATAATTTTTTTAATCATTTAATTTAAGCTAGTTGTTATTATATAATTTTAAGCCTGCATATAAACTTTAAATGTCATCAAAGAACATGCATTTATTCTAATTAAACACATTCACATTTATCTTTTTTTAGATGATTTAATTCATATATTTAAAGTATGTGTGTTGGAATAGAAGTTTTAAAAACATTTAACAAATATATGGGAAAAAAGATATAAATTTTAAATATATATTGTAACCATATATTTAACCCTCTGGATTAGATATATGTTTTAAAGTATTACAATTTTTTTTATATAAAATTATAATAAGTAAATTTCTTTATCTATACTATTATAATAAAAATCTTAAGTTATGTGTTTCAATAGTATGAATTAAAGTAATTCAATTAGCCTATTTAATTAGCAGTTATCTAAAAAGGTATCTTAGATTGTTTAATATTTACTTGAAAGAATAAAATTAATATTTTTAAACTAAAGGAGATTCAATCTAGAGCTTAATATGTTTCAAATAGATGTTATAGATAAAGTTGTTGGCGATTTTTAAAGTAAATAGTTTTAGAGTGTTATGATTTATTAAAGATCAATTTATATGAGAGTATTTAAAATTAGAGTTTAAAAATAGTAAGTATAACTGACTGAGATTAGGGTTAATTTTTAATTGAATAACTGATTCACTTTCATTGAATTAAAAAAGGTTATATTTAATGTACAAGTGTATGTAAATGTTTGGAGCTTGCATATGAAATATTGAAAATTAAAAAAAAAAATAATAATAAGTATTTTAAAATTGGTACATCTATTATAATGTTAATAGATTTTAGTTAGGAAACAGTGAAAGGAGTTAAATAAATTGAGAATAGTATATTTAATAAGAATGTTTAATTTGAGAATTAGTTAATAATTTTATTAAATAATTGATTTAATAATTATTTAAAGTTGATAAAAATCATTAATTAACAAGTTCATTTATTGTCTAGATGGCCATATGATCAAATTGTCTGGATTTAAAGTGCATGGTCAAGGTTAGATCAATTAAAAAATTAATAAGGTGTTATTAACTTAAATATTATAATGTAGACATGTGAGTGATTGGTTTGATAAAAAGGAAATACAGTAAAGATTTTGGTACAGGAGTGCAGCACACATTAGTATAAAAATAGACCCACACTTAAAATTTATGGACACTTTACTTAAAATCTGCACTTCAAATCTTGACTTTAAATTTTAAATTTATTTTAGTTTTGAAGTAAATTGCTTGGTTTTTATTTGACTATTTTTTAAGTCAATGTTAAAGTTTTATTTTTTATCATCTTCATGATAGAGTGAAGAACTAGCAAGTTATTCATGCAGTATTTCTCCTGAAAGTATATGTTCAACTGATTTACCAAACAATAATTTTAAGAAATGCCAAAAAATTCTAATATTTTTTGAAGCCAAAGGAAAAGAGAAGTCACATAAGGAAAAGTATATTGTTTTATTGTTATATGACATTAGTTAAATTCTTAACTTTGCTATAAGACTATCTCTGGCACATTGTAACTAACTTTTAATTAATTATTAATACTAATTATTGCTACTAAAATAATCAATCTAATATGCCAAGTTCAGATATAGAATAATGAATTTCTATAAAAATATTAATCCTATAAAAAAAGCAATGACAATTATTTAAAATTGCCTGAAGACAATTTTATGAAAACCAACTTTTTAATTATTGTAATGAAAAGATTATATCCAGATTATTTCATTTTAAACAAATAATATAGCTATTCATCTCAAGTTACTTATTCATTCATTTATTTATTTGAATATATATTTTTTTAAATTATTGATTACTTTAAACATACTATTAATATATTTAGAAAAGGAATAAATATAATTTAAGTTTAGAGAAATTGACTTATAATAATAAACTTCATAAAGAGCAATTTAAAATAAAGAATTGTCATTCAGTTCATTGCTTTTCTGATTTTCATTGCCATTAAAACATGTTTTAAAAAACCATTCACTATTAGAATTATTTGCAATCAACTCCTGTTATTTTATATTTGTGAAATTATTGTGAACTTTTTCTCAAAATATTTCTGCATATATATGTGTCTCTCTATCTTAGTTAAGGAATGTATATGTGTTCCTATATCACTTCAAGAAGAGAACAAAAAAATGAAAAGAGGTAGTTTTTCTTATAAAAAGGGAAATTAGCTTTCAATTTCTTGAAAAGAGTATTATAGTTGTCATGTATATATATTTTTATGTTTATTATTATTATATCCATAGTTTATGTATTATATTATGATTATTATTAATTATGATATTATAAATATGTTTGAAATTGGTAAAATATACAACGGTTATTTAAAATTATATAAATGATTATACTTAGAGATATAACAGCCTTTTTATATATTATGAAAAGTATTTCATGAATGAAAGTATTATAAATCTCACTATGTGTATGAGAATTTTAAATAGTTTATACATAAAGTGTTGTCATCATTAAGCAATAATAATTTGGTCAATTTACATATAATTTTAAACTGAGTGAATGAATTATATGCCTTTTGTATGTGTGTGTAAGAGATAATAATTATTCATATGTTTAATATTATTATATCAACACCTTTTATTATTTTAATATCATTTTGAGGCAATTTACTTTTATATGTGTTTAGCTCTTCCATGAAAGAGAGTGTGTCTCATTCATTCATCAACATCACCTGCACATAATACAGACTGCTCATTCATATTTTTGCTAGCCTGTATTTTTTATATCCCATTATGCCTAGAATTTCAATATTAAAATATATTTTGGTGTATATTCTGGCATGTTTAGCTTTACAATTCATTATTAGTTCCACTATATTTTTTTTAATTTAAAGCATATTACCAGTGTCAAGCATAGTTATTTCCTCACCCTAACATAGATATTATTAATATTATAAGTGTCTTATATTGCATAATATTTATTACTATCACAGTCACATCTATTAAGCATCTCCTTACTTATTTTCAATACTATTTTTGATTAAGAAAAGTGTATAATATCTCCTAGTAACATGGACAAAGGCATAGAGGTATATTATTTTATTTTATGGGTATTGATTTGTAAATAAAGACTGTATTTGATGAATAAGAGAACTGTTGGGTAATGAATATAACTTATATGATAAAATTATAGAAATGGTTTTAAGAAAGGTACACCAATGTATAAAGTTGTTAATATTTTTAATTGTAGATAGTAGATTAAAAATAATAATAATTATAGTAAATACATATTTTATTATATGAATTATTATATATTGTAAATAAATATTTTATTATTAATTAAATATTCATTGCCATTATGACATCATAGTATAAGCACATCTATTTTTTAGAAAATCTATTTTAATAAAGTTGGCACCGGTAATTATTATTGTTTTTTTAGGAGTACATTTCAATGGTCATGTAATGTTTATACATTCATTTTGCTTAATAATTATTTAATTATATTAGACATGAATTATTAAAAGATAAATGTTGTATTATTTACTTCACTTCAAATGCATTTGTTGTGTTGGTAGCAAAAAAGATGTCTTTACTGCCATCTACATTATTTTAATATTGCTTATTCAAATTTGCATAATGAGTAGAAGTGCAATAGTTATATTTAAATAATTGTGAAGTATTTAGTAATGTTTTTTGAATTACCAATTATATTACTTAAGCATTTGGGTACTCTGTTATTATATAATTTCTATTTTTTTAAAATACTAAGATTCCCAAATAATTTAAGAGAAATGACCAACATTCCATGTCTAGCTTAAAAGATAATCATCATTGCTCCAAGTACATTTTATCCTGAATTTGAACCTTGAGATCAAAATATTTAAGATTGAAAAGAATCTATATTTTAGATAAAGATATTTTAAAACATAAGACAAGATATTTGAGATAAAAGTATTTTAAGAATTAAGATAAAATAGTTTTAATAATAAAATAACCTTGTATTTTAATAATTATATTTAGCTGGATGTTGTCTATAAGAGGACTAATACTCTGGTGTTTTAAAAATCCATGTTATATGATACTTAGCTGATGACACTTTGTTTGGTTGCAGTATATATATATATATATTGAAGCAGTCGATGTCTATTCATCATCGAGCTGCATGCTTCACCATCTGCACTAACCTCCTGTGGGGCTGCAAGTCAGACCTCACCATAAATATATGCCATTCACCCACACACTGTATGCATAATGATAAAAAAATTAATAAATTAAAAAAAAAAAATTTAGTAAAGTAAAACAGTAGTGTGCGTGATTATCTATATGAACGAAGCAATAATTTTATTAATATTTATTACTGAAAATTAGATGTTTTGTTATATAAATTGTAAATATCTTTTTTTATATATTTGTATTTAATTAGACTATTGGAAGGTAACAATAAAGAAAAATGGGAAAGCCTCGACATAGTGAAGTTATCTTTATCAATACTCAGATCATCGTCATTAATTAAAATTTATAAATCTTAATTAGAATAGTAAGCAATTATTTTATTAATTGTTTTCAGATCTCTAAAAATAGCTAAAAGGGTACTTCGAGCCTTATCTGTGTTTTTAGATATTTTACTAATTAAACATGTTTTCTTTAATTAAGAGATTACAGATATAGCTGAGGGCAACTGAGATTGCATTCTGGGCAGAATTAAAGGGGTGTATAAAAGGAGCACATAAAACAAAAGAGTTTTGAGTCTTTAGTGGAGATGTTAATCAGTTGAGTCAGTTACTTTCGAAGTGTTTCAAGACCATAACATTTTAAGAAGTCAAGAGAAGTTCGGTGCTATGAACTGTGAGTAGAAAATAAGCACTTTTCTCTTCTCCTCTCGAAGAACTGTTTGCCTGCCTCTGCCATGTTCCATCCGACCGGCCATACAAGCTGATCACTGTTCCAACTGCTGATTGCTAATAATGCCGTTATGCTGCTATTCTTAGGTAACCTTTAATGTGGAGCTGCCTTTAGTATAAAGTCTTTAAATAATGTGTTTATCTAAGATATAATAAAAATCTCATGTTTTATTCATGTATTAATTTATAAATCTCTATTAATTATGGTTTTAAATTCTCTCTCGGTAATCCCTTACTAGTAGTATGTATTTTCACTTATCTTTCACACTTAATTTATGTTAGACAGCTTTGTGTGGCTCCATTAATATTTAACTTGTTTTGTTTAATATATATATATATATATATATATAATTGATTTTCTTTAATATGCCAACAACCAAACTTGCGAGTTTTAAAAGGAGGAGGAAATAATTGTTTAATTTGGAAAGAAGCGGGAGCTTTATTTAAAATCTATCCATAAAGTTTTGTTTATTTAAAAATTGAAATCGCTCGCTAGGTTGGTTCATATTTACATCTGTTGTTCATGTTTTTTTTATATATATATTTTATTGTGGATGCATATTTTACTCTCTTATTTAAATTTATTTTTAAATTTCATTTTAAAAGATTGTAAACCTGAATAAAATTAATTCACCTTTTCTTGTTGGTGCCTGGAGGCTAATTTTATCAGTTAATACGTATATGGGAATCGAAATGAAATATAAAAAATTTTGTTAGACTAATGTTTTAGTTAAAGAGTTATTGTCTAATATAATTTCAGAATGATTCTTTATTCAAATATATCATTGTGCAGAAGTCAAACTCCTTACAGGCTTTCGAATATAGAGTACATTAAGTTTATTGTATATGTATAATACTTCTGGCAGACCTTTTCTTTCTCTTATGGTACTTCCATATATATATTTCTTCAGTGCTTTAGTTCTCAAAATTGTTTGTAATCAGGGACACTAATTCCTGTGGAACGTGAGGTTTATAGGGTTTTGATTGTGCTCTAGCCGTCAAGCCAAACCTCTCCATCCGATACCATCCCGTCAAAATGGTGGACGTATCAACCCCATTCATTCTCGAGAGTTCAAAGTACCATAAGATCTGTATTTCTTTATACATGCTAGCATCATTACTGTTTTAGTTAATGGATTTATGCCTGTTTGACCTTCATTAGATGTTGGAAATAATGACTCATTCATGAAATGCACCAATATGCTAATTAGTCAGTATGTCAATTTTTAAATTGCTTTTGTTTAAAACCGTTATCGATTCCCATAGACGTAAATCTGATTTGTATTAATGATTGTATAATTGATTCTCGTAAACATAGCGCATTGTTTGTTTCTTATGCATAAGCTCCAAAGATGTCTTTTACAAACAATGACAATAAAAGTATATGTATAATGATTTTCATAATGTAGATAAGTGATTGAGATCATATATTTTGCCTGTTTATCAAATAAATCATTTACTACTAAACCTGTCACGATCTTTTATATTTATTTTAGACATCCACAACATACTGTTAATAAAAGTTGATTAAATTGGCACATTAAATTCCACACAAGTTATAATCCACTCTATAAAATTGTAGTCATTCAATAATTAATAAAGGAAATTTTATAAAACAATTCCCAAGTTTTGTAAATAAACAATGATATCCCAAGCGTGAAATATTTTATAACATATATATGCATTTTCTACATTTATTAAATATATATAATTTCATGTAAATCCTAGTTTGTTTGTTTTTGAATTATTATTTTTTAGTTAATATTTAAAACTATTTTCTTTAGCTAGGAGCCTAGCATTAATAAATAACTATAATAAGTGTAATTCCTGGGCTACTCCAATCTCAATCATCATCATCAGTCTGATCTTATGCTCTACCGCTTTGCTTCTGGGCACAGATTTAAAATAATTTTACTGTGTCATCAGGATTGTTGTTCATTGGGTCAGAGATTCGAAGAATAGGCAAATAGGTTAGAATTCAGGATTGCTCCAGACCTGTGTATCTCGAGCATGATCAGATTTGAGGTACTCTTGCTTAGGATTTGAATCTTGTTAAGTGAGCATACTATTTTGGCTGGTACAGTGGATTTTTTTCCAGGCTTGGCACCCAACATGGGGCTTCAATATAAACACCCACATCCCTTGAGTGTTGGTTTTTTTTTTTATGTTTTTTTAAAAAAAGGTTGAAAGGATTTATTGTTGATGATTTTTTTTTTTTCCTTCCTTCTTTTTTTTTTTTTTTTTTTTTTATATATAAATATAAAAAATTTTTTTAATAATTTTTTTTTAAAATGAAAAGGGTTTTTTGTTTTTTGTTTTTTTTATAAAAAAAATATTTTTTTTTTTTTATATAAAAATTTATTTTTTAAAAATAAAAAAAATTTTTTTTTTTTTTTTTTTTTTATCCAGGCTTGGCGCCCAACATGTAACAAGGTGCACTTCATGTTTTATTCATTTTCTGTACATTATATATATAATAGAGTTTATAATGTGTAACAAATACTTATTTATATTTAATAGTTGAGTAGCCCATATGTATTTGGAATTGTTTTTGTTATATACTGTTGGCTGGCACCATTATATAAATGTGCCAACAGGTAAATATAATAAAATATGTATAAAAATGAATTCAAACCAGGATGTTAGGGTTTGAGAGAGAGTTATATTTTTTCCACTATTTTGTCATGTATTGTAATGAACAAACATTTTTCCATGTATATTGTCATGAGCAAACATATATGATATTGCTGAAACAAATCACTAATCAATTTTTTTGTAAGAGTCTATTATAGGTGCAGAAAAACAACCAAAAGTCAAGCAGCAAGGCAGTTGAATTCCAATAGATCATACACATACATGTTATGATGAAATATTTTTTCCTGTTATCAGCAGTAGTCAGCAGCAACAAAAAATGACAAAATGAAGACAGTTGAAGAGAGGAGGGAAAGAGGTATATATCCTGCATAAAATAAAAAAAGAAAGGAACAATTAGAAGTGACAATATGTTTAAAATAATATAAAAAGAAAGTCAGAAAGTATAGCAACCAAAATTTCATGCTTAAAGAATTTTTTAAAAAAGTAGAAGGGAATCCTAGTAAATAAAATGAGGCATCAAGAACTACCTGTCACTGCACAATTTATGCAGATCCAGATCTTCCGCAGTGAACCACAGGAGAGTCCACAGGAACATATGGAAAATCTGAAGGCGATGTTTTCACTCTATGCACTGAGCAATGGGGAACAAATGGCCATAGCTAGCCAGCATTTGGAGGCAACCTCTAAAGACTGGTGGTGATCATTGACACACAAACCAACAGATCTCAATCATTGACACACAAACCAACAGATCTCAAAGAATACTGCCAGGCACTATGCAAGATTTTTTGGAGTAAAGAAAGACAGGAGTATATTTTGCACACTATAACCAATGAAAAATTCCCAACTACACACCAAGAAACGTATGCGCAATTCTTTTTAAAGCAAGCCGCAAGACTCAGATCTCTATCAGATATCACGGGGTCAGAATCACATATTATCTGAACCATATGACAGAACATCCTGATGAAGGTGCAGGAAATGATGGTCATAAGCCAGATCAACAAGATAAATGAAATGACTGAGTTTTTGGTTTCAATAGACTATGGATTCAGAAATCCAGAAACAGATGGAACCCCAACATTGAACCCAGAACAAGGGAAGGGGGACATACAGGAATGCCCAGAATATTTAAAGAGATAGTGGAAACAATTTAAACTAGATGGTAGCCAGATGACTAACATAATATGGGAAAAAGAAAGCATGGAGAATGTTACAACCACAAGCTTGTGTCCTATTTTTGAAATGATGATAGAACACCAAGGTATTAGCACTAGTGGATTCAGGAAGGCAAGCATCCATTGTATCAAAGGCATGGATTAAAAGTATAGAGAGAGAATCGGAGACCATGCAATTGCCAACATGTCCCATCCAGTTGACCTTGGCTAATGGGAAAAGAATCATGAGCGAGAACAGTCAAATCTGGCTAGAGGTGAAGATCAATGAGAGATTGATGGGCCATACTTTCTTGATTGTATCTGGACTAATCTATGATGTGGTGTTGGGTTCCGACTTTCTAACCCAAAATCATGGAATTATCAATTATTTCAGAAGAAAATGCCTGTTTGACAATGAATCAACACATTTCAAAGTGACCCACCAAGCTGTACCTGAGAAGCAAAGCTGCTTGATCCAGCCTGTTAATTCAGCATTGATTGCAAAAAAGGTCAGTGACTCAGCTATTACAGGGTCCAAAGATAAAAGAAGCATCCAAAGCATATTAGAAAATTATGCTCAGGTGTTCACCCAGACTCCTGGAAAAATAAAGGGGTATACTCATAGAATTTGACTGAAGGAGGAATCGTACAACCAATCCAAAACATACCCCATCCCATTCCAATACCGGGATGAGGTGGAAAAGCAGGTTCAACAGATGATCGAGTGGGATATTATTGAATAGAGCCCATCTCTCTATAACAATCCATTGGTTGTGGTGAAAAAAAAATGAAGATTTGCAGTTATGTTTGGACACATGGAAATTAAACAGCATGACCATCCCTGAGAGAGACATCCTGCCATTGATCCAGGAAATATTTGTCCAGTTTGCAGGACAGACAATCTTTTCTACCTTAGATCTTACTGCCAGTTATTGGCAGATGGCCCTAGACCCTCGTGACCGAAAGTATACCACATTTCGGTATGGAAGACATACCCATGTGTTTAAGTGAGTCCCCTTTGGACTCATTAATAGTGGGGCAGCACTGATGCAATGTTGAAAACAAGTCCTATCCAAAGAAGTACAGAAAATATGGACTGCTATGTGGACGATATCGTAATTGCCTCGAAAAACATCACTGAACATTTGAAATGCCTTGAACAATTTTTTCGTGAATGTGCCCAAGAAAACATAACTATTAACTTGGAAAAGAACCCTTTGCAGTAAAAGAAACTCCATTCCTTGGGCATGTTATAACTGAGTATGGGGTCAAAGTCCACCCCAAGAAAGTAGAAGCCATCGAGCACTTCCCCAAACCAAAAACTCGGCAACAAGTCCAATCTTTCCTGGGGCTTTGTAACTTCTATCACCGGTTTTACCCAAATTTTGCTCATGAGACAGGAAAGCTGATAGAGTTACTAAAGAAAGATCATAAATGGGAATAGACCGAAGCACATGACAAGGATTTTGAGAACATAAAAAAATTTCCTTCAAGCTGTAATGTTGTGTCACCCTGATTTTACAAGGACCTTTTATGTCCAGACTGATAGTAGCAAGCAGGGATTGGGGGCTGTATTATTCCAAATTAATGAAGAAGGAAAGCATCAGATACTCTATTTTTGCAGCCACTCCTAAAGAGAGCCAAAGTACACTATACCACCACGGAACAAGAAACCCTAGCAATTGTTTGGGCTTTCCAGAAATTCCGGAAATTTCTCCTGGGGTCTGATGTGGTCATAGAACCGATCACAAATGTTTGGAATTCTTGAATACGAGTTTCCTTACTAATGATCGATTAATCTGGTGGAGCCTGGCCCTCAAACAGTTTCAATACAAAGTGGCTTACTGCCCAGGACATGAGAACATTGTGTCAGATATCCTAAGCTGCCATTCTGTACCTGCCAGCATCCAAAATCCCCAGCTGAATGACCAGACCCTCAGAATCATGGCCATGACCACAAAGACCCCTATGGAAATGGATTTGACAAATCTATGATATTGGCAAGATGACCAATATGCTACATTATTTCCAACCTGGGAACCAATCACCTAATGTGTACAAACAAAAGAAATGTGCAGCGATACATCCCAATTCCGCTTAAAAGATGGGATTCTGCAATGTAAAAGTAAAGACGTGGAGAACCCATGGAAAATCATGACGCCAAATAAGATTAGGAGGCAACTGATCGACCACATCCACAAAACCTTGGGACATTATGGGCCACAGAAAACTGAAGAAGCCTTGAGATGCCAATTTTACTGGCCAGGTATGTACACACAGATCCTCACAGTGTTACAGAAATGTGCAATGTGTGCCTGGACTAAGTTTCTGAACAAGTCTTACGCTGGAACTATGAAACCCATAACTGCATCAAGGCCCAATGAGTTAATTGCAATCAACCACTATGGCCCATTGCCCAAATTTAGAAATTTCCAATATTTACTCGTGACCTATGACATTTTTTCCAAATATGTACAAGCGTATCCTGTCCGGGCTGCAGACTCAAGGAATACGATTTAAACCCTCCAAGATAAACAATTCCCTGAGGGGGAAAACCTAATTCTATTCTATCAGATCGTGGTTCAGCCTTCACCTCTAAGGAATGAAAAAACTGGCTTTTGAAGCAACAACTCTCTCATCGGTTGACATCGATTAGGAATCCCCAATCTAACCCATGCAAAAAAGTCATGAGAGAAATCAATCATCTCTTTTGCACCTACATATCAACCAACCACCAGGATTGGGTAAATAAAACCCCAGAAATAGTTAACTGTATAAACCAGATGATAAATGAGTCTACCGGTTTTACACCCGAACACCTTCATTATGGGAAGCCATGTCGCAACTTATTTCTGAACCTGGTGCCACTAGATGAAATAGTTATTGACCCTATTTGTGACCAAGAAGCTGCTAGAAGACGGTTCGCCCAGGCAGCCAAAAATTGCATAAAGAGGGGACGGATGCAATGTCACCAATTTCAGGAAGAGGATCAAGTATGGTTGAGATCCCCCAAGCCTAGCAGTGTAGTAAAAAAGGAATTTAAAAAATTTTTTCTTTTGTATAGTGAACCATATCTTATTCGGAGGAGATGTCATGAAAATGCTTTTCTATTGGAAGGAGAAAATGGGTTTACTAGCATCTATAATGCACGACAATTGAAACCATACACACCACCCGATCCTCATACCAAATATTTTTGTGAATGAAAAGAAAAAAAAACAACAAGTTGCAATAAAAATATAAAAAGGAATGAAAGATTCTTTTTACTCCACACTAGAAACTTGATTCAAATAAGAAGGCAATTTTTTTTGTCAACAAGAAACAAAGTTTTTATGCACCTTTATTAAGGTTTTTTTCTCACCATTATATTAGACTCCAGTGACGGTAATTTTTTTTGATCACTTTAAGTGGGGAAGAATGAAGCAGTCGATGTCTATTCATCATTGAGCCTTATGCTTCACCATCTGCACTAACCTCCTGTGGGGCCTGCAAGTCAGACCTCACCGTAAATATATGCCATTCACCCACACACTGTATGCATAATGATAAAAAAATTTAATAAATTAAAAAAAATATATAGTAAAGTAAAACAGTAGTATGCGTGATATCTATATGAACGAAGCAATAATTTTATTAATATTTATTACTGAAAATTAGATGTTTTGTTATATAAATTGTAAATATCTTTTTTTATATATTTGTATTTAATTAGACTATAGGCAGGTAACAATAAAGAAAAATAGAAAAGGCTCGACATACTGAAGTTATCTTTATCAATAATCAGATCATTGTCATTAATTAAAATTTATAAATCTTAACTAGAATAGTAAGCAATTATTTGGTTAGTTGTTTTCAGATCTCAAAAAATAGCTAAAAGGGTATTTTGAGCCTTATCTGTGATTTTAGATATTTTACTAATTAAACATGTTTTCTTTAATTAAGAGATTACAGATATAGCTGAGGGCAACTGAGATTGCATTCTGGGCAGAATTAAAGGGGTGTATAAAAGGAGCCCATAAAACAAAAGAGTTTTGAGTTTTTAGTGATGTTAGTCAGTTGGGTCAGTTACTTTCGAAGTGTTTTAAGACCTTAACATTTTAAGAAGTTCAGTGCTATGAACTGTGAGTAGAAAAGAAGCACTTTTCTCTTCTCCTCTCAGAGAACTGTTTGCCTGCCACTGCCATGTTCCATCCGACCGGCCATAGAAGCTGATCACTGTTCCAACTGCTGATTGCTAATAATGCCGTTATGCTACTATCCTTAAGTAACCTTTAATGTGGAGCTGCCTTTAATATAAAGTTTTTAAATAATGTGTTTATCTAAGATATAATGAAAATCTCACATTTTATTCATGTATTAATTTATAAATCTCTATTAATTATGCTTTTAAATTCTCTCTCAGTAATCCTTTATTAGTAGTATGTATTTTCACTTACCGTTCATGCCTAATTTATGTTAGATAGCTTTGTGTGGCTCGATTAATATTTAACTTGTTTTGTTTAATATATATATCTATAGTTGATTTTCTTTAATATGCCAACAACCAAACTTGCGAGTTTTAAAAGAGGGAGGAAATAATTGTTTAATTTGGAAAGAAGCGGGAGCTTCATTTAAAATCTATCGATAATGTTTTGTTTATTTAAAAACTGAAATCGCTCGCTAGGTTGGTTCATATTTACATCTGTTGCTCACGTTTTTTATATATATATATTTTATTGTGGATGCATATTTTACTCTCTTATTTAAATTTGTTTTTAAAATTTCATTTTAAAAGATGGTAAACCTGAATATGATTAATTCACCTTTTTTTGTTGGTGCCTGGAGGCTAATCTTATCAGTTAATACGTATATGGAAATCGAAATGAAATATAAAAAATTTTGTTAGACTAATGTCTTAGTTAAAGAGTTATTTTCTAATATAATTTCAGAATGATTCTTTATTCAAATATATCATTGCGCAGAAGTCAAACTTTTTACAGGCTTTCGAATATAGAATACATTAAGTTTATTGTATATGTATAACACTGCTGGCAGACCTTTTCTACCTCTTATGGTACTTCCACATATATATTTCTTCAGTGCTTTAGTTCTCAAAATTGTTTGTAATCAAGGACACTAATTCCTGTGGAACGTGAGGTTTATAGGGTTTTGATTGTGCTCTAGCCATCAAACCAAACCTCTCCATCTGATACCGTCCCGTCAAAACAGTCGACGTATCAACCCCATTCATTCTCAAGAGTTCAAAGTACATAAGATCCGTATTTCTTTATACATGCTAGCATCGTTAGTGTTTTAGTTAATGGATTTATGCCTGTTTTGACCTTTCATTAGGTATTGGAAATAGTGACTCATTCATGAAACACACCAATATGCTAATTAGTCAGTATGCCAATTTTAAAATTGCTTTCGTTTAAAACCGTTATCGATTCCCATAGACGTAAATCTGATTTGTATTAATGATTGTATAATTGATTCTCGTAAACATAGCACATTGTTTGTTTCTTATGCATAAGCTCCAAAGATGTCTTTTACAAACAATGACAATAAAAGTATATGTATAATGATTTTCATAATGTAGATAAGTGATTGAGATCGTATATTTTGCCTGTTTATCAAATAAATCATTTACTACTAAACCTGTCACGATCTTTTATATTTATTTTAGACATCCACAACATACTGTTAATAAAAGTTGATTAAATTGGCACATTAAATTCCACACAAGTTATAATCCACTCTATAAAATTGTAGTCATTCAATAATTAATAAAGGAAATTTTATAAAACAATTCCCAAGTTTTGTAAATAAACAATGTCATCCCAAGCGTGAAACATTTTGTAACATATATATATGCATTTTCTACATTTATTAAATATATATAATTTCATGTAAATACTAGTTTGTTTGTTTTTGAATTATTATTTTCTACTTAATATTTAAAACTATTTTCTTTAGCTAGGAGCCTAGCATTAATAAATAACTATAATAAGTGTAATTCCTGGGCTACTCCAATCTCAATCATCATCATCAGTCTGATCTTATGCTCTACCGCTTTGCTTCTGGGCATGGATTTAAAATAATTTTACTGTGTCATCAGGATTGTTGTTCATTGGGTCAGAGATTCGAAGAATAGGCAAATAGGTTAGAATTCAGGATTGCTCCAGACCTGTGTATCTCGAGCATGATCGGATTTGAGGTACTCTTGCTTAGGATTTGAATCTTGTTAAGTGAGTATACTATTTTGACTGGTACAATATATATATATATATACACACATTATTTGTCTAAAAGTTTCTAATGCTCATATTTTACTTGTAATTAAATGTTAGACTAGTTCTAACATGTAGTCTGGGTTTCCCTCCCCCCCTAAAAACACTGAACAATTAAATTAGATTATGGAAATAGTCCCAACATATTATTACAAATGTAGACATATATATATTGTACTTGGTTTATTTGGCATTGTTTCCACAGGAAAACAATGCTATCTCTTTTTAGAAAATAAAAAAGATAAAATAATAATAATATTAAGTGATTAATAAAGTATACTATTTACTCACTTTAATGTGTTTTAAGCAAATAACTAATAAATTTAGTAATGTGATGTCATTTTGAAGAAGAGCATGAATAATTTAATTAAAATATTAACAATAAGAGCAATTTAATATAGTATAAAAGCACATATTATAAACAGTAATTGATTTTGGATGGGTAGAGGGAGAGTAGATGAATATCTTGTCATAAAGCACAATAACTTCTGGTAAATTTCAAATTAATTTAGATAATAGTGTATATAGAATTATACATCACTAATAAGCATTGTTAATTAAATATACTTATTATTTTTTATTATTTGTCAATTTACTTAGTAATCCATTTAAATTATACGGAAAAATATAATTGTAATAAGTTTTTTTTTCCTTTTCTTTTGTTTATGTTATAATTAAATGATTATTTTTCTGTAAGAGGTCGCTAAAAGAAGACTGCCAAATTTTGAAGAAAGTTTAGTCTGACATTAGTTTTACAAGGAGGAAGCCGTACTGAAATTCGGTAACAAATTTTTTTATTATTTTTTATTGCAGAAATAAATATAAGTCCAGTAAATTGTTAGTAATATCATGCGTGGCTAATCGTATTTGATAAGATATTCTGTTTTCTGTGGCCATCTACCTATTTTAAAGCTTTTTATACGCAAAAATGTACTATCTTATGCTAAAGTTCAAAATGACCGTATTAACTACAGCAATCACGGAAAGTGTCATTATATTTAAAATAAGTAATATAGGTAATTTCCAGGAAATAATCAATTATTTGTTTACTTTACCTCATTTAATAATCTTTTCGTGGTATAAAAGAAGAATTATCATTAAAAGAAATATTATAAAAGCCAAAGAAAGTTGACGAGAAACATTTCGCGCTCTTTCTAAAAGAAATTGTCTGCGTTTAAAAATAATGTAAGTTCCCCACGTTAAAATATGTCTTATTCACTGAAAATTATCTAAAAATAATATTAATGATCAATGATATTTACTTATGCACCTGTATATTTTTTAAAAAGAAAATATAAATTTTCTCAAGGCAAATATCGGAAAATTTGTATGTGTGCATTTTACGGAGAATTCCTTATTAAAGACAAATTACAATTCCTAGAGTAGGAATAAAAACTACAAACATTAGTGACTTAATTATAACCATAATATAATATGTTATATTATACATCAACTGGAGTCGTTAAAACTTTATATCCACGTAAGTCAGCTGCAGTCCTTATAATAATAGTATTTTGGAAAATTCGCACATTATTTTATTCATAAGCCAGCTAGCTAAAAATGATACATATCGCCAATAGTAAAAAGAAAAGAATTGTATATGTGATCGTCTATCGTAAAATATTCGTCATGTTAAAATATGTATTATTTTTCTTGGATCCCAAAATTATATCAGTTAATTCAAGGAAGAATTAACATCCAACGCTGCTATGTTTTTCTTTGCTTAATTTATTAAGCGCACCAGAATGGAGGCAACTTTTATAGAAATGAAATAATAAAATGTGTTTCTTATTTTAAATTTTGCTTCGTGAACTACGAATGGATCAAGTTCTTCATCTGGATAAATTGCCCAACGGAAAACATTTTTCTAGTGAGATAATAAGCACTTGTTAAGTAATGATTTTTTTTACTAATTTGTAAAATTATGTGTATTTTTTTTATATCTACAGGTTAAAGGCTGTATAGTCAAGTAATATTTAAATGACCTTGTAATCATAAAGGTATGTTTTCCTATAATTATTCTAGGTTAAATTTATATTTGACATGGAAATTTTTTTTTTTTTTTAAAATGTGTTTACTTATGATATGCAATTATGGGTATAAATTTATATGTTAGATGCGTAAAAGAAGAAAAATTTAGATACTTAATAGGTAAAATATCTAGTTAAAATTATCAGAAGTAATTAAAGAGAAATGCTATACAGGATATTACTTATTTAAAGTTTGAAACAAATTTATACTATGTTAATTGAGGAACTTATTCCCAATTATTCTTTATTAACGTATTCACTTAATTTAGTTCAAGATACTATACTACCAATTACTTGTTAAATGTTTCTTCGGCAAAGGTGAAAATTATTATGTTTTATTCTGTGATATCCATTGATTTCAGACGTTGATCTAAGTATACGCCGGAACATAAATTTAGTGTAATTAGTGTATTTGCTTGTCTTGCCCTGATATAGCATTGGTATATGCTTAAGATTCGCATAAGTAATAACTGTAATGTCTTTATTTTGTGGGATGGAAATTGATCTCCCCAAAAGCTTTATTTTCCATGAGGGGAATAGATAAATCTAGTATTCGGGTATGTTTATAACCCAAGTGATCGCTTCTCAGAGTTAGGACGATCAGTAATTTATATTGTATTTCATGTATTTCATTCATTAAAATCCCAGGAGAGGATTATAATTGGTGTGTGTTCCTATTATGCCCAAGTAAGAGGCAAGGACCCACCAAACTATTTTAATGTAGTAGTTAACTCTACAGACCTTCGGTGCTATTCCATATTCCTCATGAGAAAATAGAGATAATTCCACCACAGAAGGTGTTGAATAATGTGTTTTATTTAGAAAGTTATGGCAAGATAACGGGTATATTGGAGGTTAATTCCTTACGATCCATTTAGTATAAATAGCGTCCTAGTATATATGATCAATGTCTGGATTGTGCGGCGGAATAGTGCTGGTAAACCACACGTAAGTCAATGGAGAGAGTAAGTTTAAAATTGCATGATTTACAAATTTTTATTTGCCAATGGAGGGTTCAAATACTAGATTTAATTTGGGTTAATGATTAAGTAGCACTCACAATATAACTTATACTGAGGAATACAATGTGTATAACAACTTCAGTTGTTATTAAGGTAAATATTAAAATAATAAGTGTAACTTCTGATAAATAACCCATAAATTATAATAAGTTATCTAAATAAAACTATCATTTAATTAAAGATATGATAATAAAAATCGTTTGTACGCATTGCCTAGAATCAGATTATTTTTATTTTAAAACAAATAGTTAGGTAATAAAGTTAAGTAACCGTTCATATAAGATACACTAAACGGATGAGTTGATGTATCGATAATAATATTTATTTTGTTATATTCAATTTGCATAAATGTAAAAAGAAGATGAAGAAGTAGTTCGAATCCAGGTCTAAAAGTATAGACGAATTAATGTTAGTTATATTTTGTTTTATCCATATGGGATCAAATAAATTGTATATGTTTGTTTATTATGTTAATCATAAAGGATAGTTTTGTTAAACTGTAATAATAAATTAGAATTTTGTTAAAATTTAATAATAAATTATAGTCTTGTTACAAGTTGTTTTGAGTCATTTTTCTTGTGTGCTAAATAAAAGTGTATTTGCATAATACTTGCAATACGTTCTTGAGTCCAAAATCATTTATGAAATCTTAAATTCAATACACCAGATAGACAATTGTAAGCAGATTAGAATATTTCACTATATTTTAATTTAATAAGAATCATTTATGGAATTGAAAACTTCAGACCAATACATTTTATTTTATGTGTGTGTAAAATCACTTTATTCCCAAACTACCAGTTTTGGTTGCACATCGTTTTGTACACAGTTAAGTGAAGTGTCTAAGTAATAAATCTTAGTTAAATTATTGTGTTGTCATGGATAATGGAAGGACACAAAAGCACCCTTGTCTTTTCATCATTCCGACTGAGATTCTGGACAAAAAGGGCTGTATTATTCAAAATTATGCGTTGTTATTGAATATAGTTATCATCTCGTTAAATATTATAATAGTTGATATGTGGATGAAGACATTTGGAATTTAAGTAAAGTAAATGTTTCCTATAGCTGACCAGAATGTCAGTCATATGTGACAACACAATACTGCTGAGCATTTTTCTTTAAAAATAACAGAGAACCCTGAGATTAGTGTCATTATTATAAGTGCTCTTAAATTAAAAATTGATTCATTATGATCAATATTACAAGCGTGGCATGGCTTAAGAGATTGAAACTTATAATTGTATAATAACAAAAATATTGAGATCATATTGGCAAATTAATGAATGTTTTGTTTTAGTCAGTAATATTAACAATGACATGAAATCATCATCATCATTGTCGAACAGTGCAAGTACTTACAGCTCAGAGAATGTGTTTTGGATAGAGAAAGAATGTTAGTTATTCTAAATTTTTCTTTTAAATTTATTTTATTAATGATAATTTTTTTTATTCTATCTCTGTCTGAACTGCATATCGCTGTAGCTGAATTATTATAACTAACCAAACGTCGAGCTATATTAGGTAAAATAGGGTTTGCTACCCGTTCTATACGAAGCGTACCCGAATCATAGACGGAAGCGTTTAGGCTTTCCGAATTCTCTTTAATAGAATTAGGCTTTATGTATTGATTTCGTAGAGATGAAGTCGTCTTTATTTACTAGGTTAGAATATATATATATATATATATATATATATATCTAATATATATATATATATATATATATATATATATATATATTACAAGCATAAAGCTAAACTAGTCAATATATAATTAAAATTACCCCAAATCCAAAATTCAACTAGACCAGCATAAAAATAATATTAAAACACAACCAAAGGTTTCACTGCTACAAGCAGACTTCTCAAGTGTAAAGAACTACAAAAGCTATACAATATATATAATATTAACCATTATCCACAAATCCATTCACTTCCCATCCACCCTTAATATTAAAAGAACTCTTAAATAAGTTAATTGCTTCAGAATAAATTTTCAATAATAAAGATTCTTTAATTCTTCTTTTGATTTCATTTCTCTCAAAGAAGACAACCTTAGCTTCATCAAAATTAATAGTGTGGCCTGTATTTTTTTTATGGACATACAAAGCATAACTAAGATATCTATTTTTAACTCTACTTTTATGAACCTTTATCCTTTCATTTAAACTCAAACTACTCTGACCTATGTATACCTTCTTACAAAATAAACAAGGGATAAAATATACTACACCAGGAATAGTCTTTCTATCAAAAATTTCTTTTGTATTATTTAATAAATTATTCAATGTAACACCCCTTTTCCAAGCAATTTTAATATTAAGGGTGGATGGGAAGTAAATGGATTTGTGGGTAATGGTTAATATTATATATATTGTATCGTTTTTGTAGTTCTTTACGCTTGAAAAGTCTGCTTGTAGCAGTGAAACCTTTGGTTGTGTTTTAAGCTGGTCTAGATGAATTTTGGATTTGGGGTAATTTTTTTTTTATATATATATATATATATATATATATATATATATATATATATATATATATATATATGAGTTTTATCTAAGTTGTGAACATTGACTATAACAAATGATGACTAATTATAATAATAATTAATCAGTAGTCAAAAATCTAATAGATCACATGTTAGACATAAACATCTACAGATATTAAAGTGTGATAAACATTAATGATAAATTCATTAAAAAAAGTAAAAATTAAGAAGAGTTTTATAGTTAATTAAAAAATTTAAAGATACAAATGAGATTAGATATGAAATATTAAACTAATTCAGTCAATTTATGGTGTTATTGTTAAACAATACAAATTATATTATTACATTAGTTTTACAATTAGACATTATAATATAACTCTAGAATTACAGTTATCTATAAAAAAATTATCTCTAAAGCATTACATAAAGTTATAAGCATGTGTGATGTTGACTATAATCCTGTTAAAAAATTATTTCCTTAGTTTGAAAACATGGTGATTAATATTGATCAAGTGTATTATTTTGTTTCTTCTATTTTTCTAAAGAATGTCATACTGTGATTTAGTTTAAAAGATAATTTTATAAACAAGACTCTGATATTCACAGAAATGACATTTGGTAGATGTTTTTAGTTATCTTTCATAGAAATATTAAAGATAATTGGCAGTAATAAATATATATTATGTAATAAACATGAATGCATTCAACTGATAATGTTGTTTATTAATCTTTATTATCATTTATTGGTGTAATACAACATTTACTTATTGAACTTTGTTAGTCAAGTGATTAACACTACATATTACACATATTCAGATGATTTCCACATCTCAAGTAATTTTAGAATGGCTGTGAAAGCAAGAAAATGTCCAAGGATATTTAATAGCGAGAAATGGAAAAATAATAATCTAATGTCTTTTTGATGAAATTTACACAAAGTGGTAAATTATGTACTAACAAAAGAGATTTGTTTATTTTGGAAAAGAAGTGTTATTTGTGAGTGGAATGAGTATTAAAAAAATTAAAGCTGGTCATAATTTTCTCATCATGTATGAGAAAACTAAAAGAAATAATTTAACTGAGCTTCTAGAAACAAATAAAGATCTGGCATTGATAACATTAAAATAATTGTATGACTCTAATGTGTGAAATATAATGCAGTTTTGACACCCATTGAATAAGATTATTGCAGGAAAGACCCAAAAATGAATTTAATTTCAGCAGCAACTAGAAATTCTTGGTTAGCATTTTCTTAAAAAATTTAATAGTCTTGAAAATCAAAGACATATTAAATTCACAATGAAATAAATGTTTAATGTAACATCAATATATCTAACACTTATAACATTTGGGACTCTGGTTAAGTATATTATGATCAAATGTTTTAAATCTTCACTTTGCAGGAAAAAAATCCTTTGCCAATTCATCAAATTCTATATTTTGAATGACAAATGAGGAGAGAGTTCTGAAATATATTTAAGAACAATGTTATATTGATGACCTAACAATTTGCTTTAAAAAAGATCTTTAATGCTTTATGTGACTATAATAAAAATCTGAAGTCAAGCATTTATGTGTTATTAATGTTTACTATAATGAAAAAAAGACATGGTTTTATTGCTCAGGTGTTCTTAAGAAGTTTGAATGCCAGACCTGTGAGCACCAGCAGTGATTCTGGGACCTCTCAATCCCAAAACAGATTCTCTTCCACCTGCACCAAAATATACAGGGTAATCTTTACTATAATTATATATAAACTATAATATTTAAACAGCATTAAACTGTTGCACATGTGCTTTAGATTTTAAATATAAAAGGAATGAATACTAACACTTCAACAACCACATGATAAAGTCTTTGGAAAAGATAGAATGTGCAACAGTTTAATGCTGTTTAAATATTATAGTTTATAAAAAACAAACATCGCGCTATATGAAATAATTGACTTATTTATATAATTACATATATATAATTATATATACATAGCATAGAATAATGCATAAAATATTTTTACAAATAAATTTTTTATTCTTAAGTTCTAGCTGATAGGTTTAAATGTGATAGCATTGAAAAAAACCTTTTGTTGATCTTTTCATTTAATAATTTATTAGTTGTTTTTTTCTCTTTTTTTATCACTTGTATTGCTGAAAATTTTTATGGAATTCCACAAAAATTAAAAAAAAAAAATCTCTGATAGAACCTTCCACTTTTATATTCATGTTATTCTTTTGATGATTTAAGTTCAAAGTTTTGTATAGATAAATGTTATCATCATCACATGATCACCATTTCTTATGCATACACAAGCTGTTTAAATGATAGCAAACTCTCCATTCACTATGGAAAATTTGCTACTATTTTCACAACTTGTGTACACATAGAAAATTTTGAATATCTAATGTTTTAGTGATTTAATACCAATTCTGCCCATAGGATGATGGTGATTATGGTTATTAAAAATCTAAAGATATCAAAATATATATTCAGATCTGTATGACTATACAGGTGAATTAGTTTGAGTTGAAAACATTATTGTGTTTTTATTTTGGGATCATGGCTTTATAGTTAAATAAACAGATAAAAGGTGACTGCAATAGCTTTGTATTGGATTCAAAGATAGGTGCAATTCTGTCATATCCAAGGCTTCTCACTGATGAAAGCAACAAGCTAGAAACTAATCTAAGCTATTGGATGAGTAGGAACTAGATAGGAATTTTATGCACAACTTTCTGGCATCTATTGCTTATTATTATTATTATTATTATTATTATTATTATTATTATTATTATTATTATTATTATTATTATTATTATTATTATTATTATTATTATTATTATTATTATTATTATTATTATTATTATTATTATTATTATTATTATTATTATTATTATTATTATTATTATTATTATTATTATTATTATTATTATTATTATTATTATTATTATTATTATTATTATTATTATTATTATTATTATTATTATTATTATTATTATTATGCTGAATGTTTGGTAGCACCATTGCATTATATCATTAATTTATCAATTGAGAAAACTATTATTCCTGATATATTTAAGATAGCTAAGATTGTACCAATTTTTAAAAAGGGGATAGATCTGATTCTGGTAATTATAGACCTATTTCAATTCTGTCACCTTTTGCTAGAATTTATGAAAGGTGTATTTATAGTAATATTATTGTAGATATGATTAAGGTATTACCTAGTTATCAGCATGGTTTTTTACCTGGTAGATCTGCTGAAACTAATTTAATGGTGATATCTGATATTGCTCATGCCTTATCTGATCAGAAGCAATTAGATGTTGTATATTTTGATATGACTCAGGCATTTGACAAAGTTTCATATATTAGACTTTTGTATAAACTTAAAATGTTGGGTGTTAGTCCTCATTTAGTTGAGTGGTTTTCCAATTATTTGAGGGGTCGTAAATCTTATGTACATATGGATAAAACTAATTCTCTTTTTTTTGATAATATGATAGGTGTTCCTCAGGGAGGAATATTAGCACCATTGCTTTTTAATGTTTATATGTGTGATCTTGATCATAGCATAAAAAATAGTATGATACTTACTTATGCTGATGATTGTAAGTTATTTAAAAGAATTATTACTTATAGTGATCATATTGAGGTTCAAAAGGATATAGATAGTTTTATTATATGGTGTAGGTATAACAACATGGAGATTAACATTAATAAAACATGCATTGTTTCCTATACTAATAAAACTGAAAAATCTGTTTATCGATATAAAATTGAGAATGGTGTTATTAAATATAAAGAGACTATATCTGATTTAGGAATTATATTTTGTAGCAATTTTACTTTTAATGCACATATTAAATGTATTATTAATAAAGCATACAGAAAGATGGGCTGTATTTTGAGATATGGGAGAGATTTATCTATTTCCATAAAATATAGGTTATTTTTTTCCCTTGTTGTTACAGTTTTAGAATATAATTCTTGTATATGGAACTTCAATCTGATTAATATTCAGTCTAAAATATATAATATTGAAAAAAGATTTAATAAATTAATAATGGGTGAATGTCAAACTGTCAAAACAGTATTGAAAGAAAGGAGAATGTTGAAGGATATGATATTACTGAAAAAGTTGATTGATGGGAAAATTGATGTCAGTAACTGTATATCAAAAATAGAATTGAAAGTACCTTGTCGTTTATTAAGAGAAATGCAAACTTTCAAGATTAGTATATGTAAAAATACTTTCTTTGGTAAATCAGTTATTAATAGATTGCAAATGGTATATAATCTAACTTTTAATAATATTGATATTTTTTGCGATCAATTTGTGATGAATGTTAAAAAACAACTAAATGTATAATTATGAACATATATGTATATATAATTTTATGTATTTAGCTTGTATTTGATTATTATTGTTTTTTTTTTTTTGTTTTTTTTTTTAAATTTTAATTATTATCATTGTTATTATTATTTTTTTTTTTTTTTTATTTTTATTGTGTATTTCTGTTAAAGTGTAAATGTTGAAATGCACATAATAAATGGATATTGAATTGAATTGAATTGAATTATTATTATTATTATTATTATTATTATTATTATTATTATTATTATTATTATTATTATTATTATTATTATTATTATTATTATTATTATTATTATTATTATTATTATTATTATTATTATTATTATTATTATTATTATTATTATTATTATTATTATTATTATTATTATTATTATTATTATTATTATTATTATTATTATTATTATTATTATTATTATTATTATTATTATTATTATTATTATTATTATTATTATTATTATTATTATTATTATTATTATTATTATTATTATTATTATTATTATTATTATTATTATTATTATTATTATTATTATTATTATTATTATTATTATTATTATTATAGAGTGTAGCTCTACAGAAGATTTAGAGAGAATCTTAAATAAATATGTAATGAATATAGAAAAGATGTTAGATGTGAAGGATAGAATGATAAAAAACATGAAAACATATAGTAATGGAAATATTAGGTTTACAGAAAATGAACTGAATGAGGTAGAGAAGAAATTGAAAAGTGGAAAGGCAAGAGGTTTAGATGGATGGGCAACAGAGATGGTAATGAATTTAGGATATAGAACAAAAGTAAAGTTATTATCCTGTTTTAATAAGATGGCACAGAATAGAGTTTTTCTGAGTAGTTGGAGTAATACAAGAGTAAGATTATTATTTAAAGGAAAGGGTAAGGATCATAGAAAGTTAAATAATTATAGACCGATAGTGGTAACATCAGTTTTATATAAAGTTTTCTCATATATGGTGGCTAGAAGAGTTGTAAAATGGATGGAAGGGAATAATGTAGTGGGGGAAATGCAAGGAGGTTTTAGATTAGATAGGCATATAGGAGATAGTTTATTTGTAGTTACACAACTTATGGATATGAGTAGGAATTCAGGTAAACAGTTATATATGAGTTTTATAGATATAGAGAAGGCATATGATAGAGTAAATAGAAATAGATTATGGATAAGTTTAGCAAATTTGGGAATGGATGAAGCTTTAGTGGATATTATTAAGAAATTATATGAAAATAATTATTATATATATCAATTAGGGAATATAGAATCAGTTAAAGTTAAAAATGGGGTGGGACTAAGGCAAGGATGCCCTATGTCACCTATTTTGTTTGTGTTGTATTTGAGTGAAATGGAAAGAGCAATAGAAAGATTAAGAAGAGGGATAGAGATACTGTTAGTAGGTAGTAAGGGAGTACATATTTTGCCAGGCCTTTTTTTGTGGATGATATATTTTTGTGTGCAGAAAGAAGAGAAGATATGGAAGTTATGCTGAGGACATGTGCAAGGGTGGGTAAATAGATGGGGATTAAATTTAGTGAAGAAAAATCAAATATAATGATGGTTAATATTGGGGAAAGAGAAGATGTAGAATTTTTATTGGGAGATATTAAGTTAAGTGTGGTGAATAGATATAGTTATTTGGGAATTATTTTAAGTAATCAGAAAAATTATTTGGATGAATGGGAAAAAAAATGATAAATGAAGCAAAGAAAAGAAAGGGATTGATAAAGAAATTAACAGTGTTTTCATATAATAAATATGATGTAGCTAGAATTATATGGAAGGGAGTTGCAGTAGCAGGGTTAACATATGGTAATGATGCATTATGTGTTAGTAAAGGGGTATTAAATTACTTAGAAAAAGTTCAAAGGGAAGTAGGAAGACATGCATTGGATGCAGATGTATGGACAGCAAGGGAGGCAATTCAAGGAGAAATGGGATGGTCAAGTTTTCATATGAGAGATGCAAAAAGTAAAATGAAAATGTTTGGTAGATTGCAGTTTATGGATAATAAAAGAATAGCCAAAATAGTATTTAATTGGGTTATGAGTAAAGGGCAGGTAACAAGATGGGTGAGAAAGGTAATGCGGTATGCAAAAGATTTGGATAAAGAATTTATATCAGTATATTTGTACAAAAGATGGGATGATTGTGTTAGGAGGATTGTTGAGTGTTATAGTGGTAAGGAATGGGATAAAAGAATAGATTTATTAATAAAGAATAGGGAGTTAGAGAGATGGAGAACTAGTATGGAGAGTAAAAAGAGTTTAAATATATATAGAAATAAATAGAATATTAAGTGTGAATTAATATATGATAATAGTAAGGAAAGTAGTTTATTGTTTAAGGCTCGAATGGGATCTTTAGCAACAAGAGAATATACATGTAAGTGGAAAAATAAGGGTGATTTAGTCTGTAAATTATGTAAGGAAGGAATAGAAAATATTAGGCATCTGTTAATTGAATGTAAATGCTTAAAAACAGGAACGGAACATATAATGAAGTTATGGAAGAATAAATATGAAAAAAGTCATAATACAGAAAGCGAATTATTGGTTTTTATGCTGGGTTTGGGAAAAGATAAGGGGGATTTATTTATAAAGGCCATAGAGTTGACAAAGATTATGTTGTGAAAATGGGATGGAGCAGAATATGGGAAAACTTAGACTGGGGAATGGAAAATAAAGTGGCTAACAGGTTTCTCTGGGCATAATTGTTGAGAGATTTTTGACTTCGTTTAAGGAGAAGCTACAGTACATCACATCACATAATATTATGATCTTAATAAAACTTTTGTATAGAATTGATAGAAGCCTTACTAGTCTTTTTATAAATATCTTTTTTTTTTTCATCTTTTAAAATAAAAATACTATTATTTCATTATTTCAATTATCTAAAATCTTTATTAATTAGAAAACTGACATGTAGTTTATTTAATATCTTTTTTTTTTTGCATTTGCCATTTTTTTTTAACATTTCAATAATTACTCCATTATTTTTTAAATATTACCTTTTTTTTTTATAAATTTAATTATATATTTTACTTTTTCATTTAAAATAGTAGGGATTTCAAAAAATATAATTATAGATGCTACTTTTTTTGTTATTATATAATTCTTTGTAAGTTCTTCCATATACTTTTGTTTAACTTTATGTTATATTATGAGACTTTTTTTCATACAACTTTTCATGCTATTCAACTGTGATCAAAAGGGGATAAAACTGTCGATCAAAATGATAAAACAAGAAAATTATATATATAACAAAAACACTAATCTGCAATTGATCACTTGATAAATTATCCTTCATTTTCACTAGTTCATTTTGGAGGGATGCTAGAGAGGTATTAACTCTGCTATGAAATGATGTCTAAAGCTGTCTTACTTACTTAATAATATAAATGTCTATGGTCATATGAAAATTAAATGTAAACCTGCCACTTTATCATTATGGTTATTAATAAATTATGATTCTCAAACAATATTTTTATTCTGAATAGATTTGTAAAAAAATAAATAAAAATGAAATAACGTATGCTGCATTACTCTTTGTTTCCCCCCTTTTTTTGGATTGAATAAAGATTTAATTGAGAGTGAAAAGTCATGAGTGTTCACTTTTAAAATAATAAACATTTAAATATGTACTTGTATTTGTCACATTCAAACATTGCTCTGGCTTAGCATATTTTATTCTTGTTACCATTTTATTCTTGTTTCAGTATATTATTTATTTTAATGAATAATAAACAAATAAGATTGATAAACTTGAAATTGTACTTAACTTTATTCGGACTTCTAAAACAATGACTTCATGCGCATAACATGATGGTAGTGATTATGCAATTGATTTATTACAAAGATTATTATTTGAATTAAGATGTAAAGTTTACAAAAAATAAATGTCAAAGGTTTTTTTCCAATAAATAATGCCTGAAAATTTTTTTAAGACATATAAAATTTTTAATCATAATCTTAAAGATCTTTTCTCTTGTTTTGTTATTTGTAACATTAAAATTAATGTTGCAATAGAATGCATAAATATAAAAGATTTTTAAATATCTCATTAACTGTTTTTCCAAACAACGTATATAACTACGATAATATTAAATTAAATCTGTGCAAACATTCACACATTTATGTATAATAATAGAGTTGGATGTTTTAAATAATGAAATCCAAGTTGTACTTTACTTACAATTTAGGAATATTCATTTAAATTTATTTTTATCTATAATTTTAATAGATTCATGGGGTTATCATTTTTTCTATACAATCTATTTTATCTGGTCCCTTGAAAAACCATGAAACAAGATTTTACTGTTATATATTTATAGGATAAGAGGTTTAATCAATAAATGAAAAGAATACATTTAGTTATAGCATTTCAGGCTTGCCAAACTTTATTCACTAATTTTGAATTCATAAAAACTTTTAGAATATCACTCACTATATGTATATATGAAATGTTTGTTGTTGCAATTTGCTTTTGTCCTTCAAATAAATTTGCTTTAGGAGAGAATTGGTTTTATTCAGAATCCGTATTTATTATATTTATGCATTGGAGAATGTAATGAGTAATAAGATAGCACAAACAGAAAATACAAAAAACTATATATATTAAATCAATACTAACGTTTTGTCAGCAACTACGATTTTAATCTGTTTAGTAAATCGTTAAAAAATAACTAACAGCAACTTTAAACGTTGTTTTTTCCTTATATAATCAGTGACAAATAATTTCGTCTATAAAAGTATCAAAAAAAAAGATGATAATCATTTTTTATCACTTTTAAAATAAATGGTATTTAACAGGTTATACTTTAATGATATAAAGATATTATAGTAACATGTATACATCAGTATAAAAGGAATATGCTAATATAGCTGTGATAAAACTTGACGAAATCATTACAGACATGATTCATATTAAAAATTCTATTCTAGAGATATCTATTGCCAATTTTGATTATTCAAATTTACAGAAAATGGCTCTGGAGTAGAATGAAGATAACTGCTTTTGAAAGTATACGAAGTGTATGAGAAAGTTATTCAATATTGTTATTAATATGTTTCTTATTAAAATAAAGCAGAAATTGCATCATTTCCCCTTTTCCCCTTCCACTATGGGATCAAAAAAGATTGCTGGATAAGCATAAATGATTGGCAAGTTCTATTTAGTTTTAAAAAGTCTAAGAAATGAATTCCTGTTTTATTTAAGTTATATGAACCCCCCCCCCCTTCTGACGAGAAAGGAAGATCAAGCATGATTTAGTTGTAAATGAAATATTCCATTATCCAAATAAGATGTATGGATGACAATTACTATTGAATTTAAAAAAATAATTATGCCAATTATACTTACTTACATGTGATTTTTATTTGCATTATTTTAAAAAAATATGTATTCAAAAAATTGTATGGATTGTTCTCATGGATGCCTGAAATACAGTTTTACACATTCAGAATTTGAGATTTGCATTATTTAATATACACTGACCCTGAACTTTCTATGGAGGTTTTTCACTAAAGTTAATGGTAGTTTAAGATTTTGCTACTGTGATTAAGCATTATTGAACTCTGTCATAAAATGAACTTGACTCTAATGATTGAAATTTGTTTATCAGAACTTTGTTTCTGGATATCACGCTATTATAAAATGTTATGTTTAGTAAATTTTTTTACTAGAAACTATATCTTATTGGAAATTTAATAGTATTAAACCTTGGTAGTTGAATTAAAGAAAATGAAAGTATTTATAGGAAAATCCTAGCTTTTTTAATCTTAAAAATATACTATTAAATTTAAAATGACATGACATATTTGAAACCATCTTATAAACATCTAGCTCCATACATATTCAAATGATGGACATCATGGATTAAAAATTTTAAAAGATTCTTCTTTTTAAAAAAATTGTATGTTATAAGAAAAATACAATGGACTGAAAAAACTTAAAAAACCACAACGACTGTTAAATGCAAAGATTTTATCTTTTATAATTTTTAACTTAAATGGATTCATCAGATAGTAATTATTCTGAAATTGAGATAAAACTTGAGAGATTATAGTTGTAATCCCTGAACATTACATAATCACCATTTCTTATGCTTGCTCATAACTGTTATTAAAACAGGCAAAACTCTCCATACAGTAGTGCCACTCAGTGCACAAACCTTCTGGCATTCATTGTTTACTTTGGCTTGCACTGAGTACTGTATGGAGAGTTTTGCCTGTTGCAATTCCTGATGAATAAGAACAAATATATCAAATCAATTTATGTACTCATTATTTCTAGATGAAATATTATTACAACCAAGATGAACAAACAAAACCTTGCATGATGCTTAATCAACTTATTAAAAAGTTCAAAATATCATCTAAAATAAAGGCTCCACAACTATAATTAATTTGTACTCTATCTTGAGAAATAAATAAGGGTCATGTGACAGAGTAAGAATAAAATCTTATTCACTTTAGACTGTGATAAATCCATTGAAAAACAGATATATAAACTATATATAAAAACTAACTAAAGGAAATATATTCAAAAAAATAAGAAACAAAACTACTAATATGTGAAACTGCTATATTTAATATTTCAACCAGATAACTGATTTTCATTGAAAGAAAAGGGAGAAATATACTATTAAGAAATCCAGATTCATCAATAAAACTAATCTCAATAACAATAAAAGAAAAGTAGCCAAGACAACAAATATTCTTTCAAGATATTCATTCTTTCTCGCTACAGATAGTGTTTAAACTGTCAAAAACTTATTTACATATATTATGAACACAAACTTCTCTGCAAATGATATATTAAATAAATTGCATCGATATTTCTATCATGTGAAGGTTTGTGCTCATACCCTGTCTATTACATATATAGACACAGGTATATATAAGCCTGTGTATTTCATCTGTTATATATAAACTAGTAATTTTATAAATAATGCCTGGCAAGTAAATGATTTTTTTAAATTATGAAATAAGTGATCTTTTATTTAAATTAATTTAATTGATAAAATAGAATTTCAAGATCGGTCACTTTCTAATACGTAAATGCTGCAAAATATAAAAACTACAAAAAAAGTCTGAATATATGTATCCATTCTTAATTTATTCATTATTTTATATTAAACTGAACCATAAATTAAATTATACATTTTATATTCACATCAGTTGTTTTCCAGCATTCTTTGCTTAATTCTAGCTGTTATTATAAATCCTAAAATATACTTATTATTTCTTCAAAAAAATTTTCTAAAAATAAAATGGTTGTTCTTATATTATAAAAGTTGAATATTTGTACCTCTGCCAAATTTTTTTATTAAATCATTCAACTTCTGTTTGTCATTGTTGGTAATATATCTTGTGGAATAAAATTAAAATGGAATGGTGTAATCTTAAAAAGAAGTTAACTGAAATAAATAACATTATTGAAAAGAGAATTGCAAGCAATTTTGAATATACATGAAGAAGAAAAATACAAAATGAAAGAGCTGTTGTATTGCTAAATTCAAAGGAAAGAGAATGTATGGATAGGGAAGAAACTGAAATATCTTTAATGAGTATGTAATAAAAATTTTGAATGGTAGGAATTGGTAAAACTGTGACTCATTAGAAAAGTTATTAATTCATAAGAATATCGATAGGATGATATAGTCATAATTAAAAAAAGCAATGAATAGATTAAATGCAGAAACAAAACACATGAGCTAGGTTGTTACAATAGCTAGAATGGTAATAGGTAATAATGAGATTCCAGTTAAATGAAAAAAATTAAAAATTAAATTATTATATAAAGAAAATAGAAAAGATTTTAGATTATTAACCAGCTAAAGACCAGTAGCAATAATTTTCATAGTATATATATAATTGGAAGTGATTTGAACTTTGATGATTTGCTATCTTAATATAAACTGGGCACTGATTGTATATGTGTGTGGGAGATGGTGGTCTGGCCCTAGTGATGAGTGTTTGTTCAGCACAAAATACATATATTGAAGGTCATTTATATTTTTCACATTGTAATTCTTTTATTCATATCATTAAAGCATATTATAAAAGATTATTAATATTTTTTCATACTAATCAATTACTTTTATGCCATATTATGTTCTTCTAGACTGGAATTTTTTTTTTTTTTAAAAAAAGTACTTGATTTCTGTTTCTTAATCCTTTATTACAATATGTTTTTCAAGTAGTAACTCTTTATGATTATTACAATAGTTATATATACAAGCACACATTATATTATAATGATACAAGATATTGGGTATTTAAATTAAAATAATATATCTTCAATTTTGAATTGAAACAATAGATTTACAGAGCACTTAGGGATTACTTAATCTCTAAATAATTTTAGTGTCAATTATCTCTAGTTTATCGATAATAATTTATTCATAAAATATATATGTACAATACTTTGACTACTTCTCTATCATGGATTCATGCTAATAAAAATTATTGATACCCTACTTCTTATACCATCTTATTATTGGCCAGCTTAAGAATAATGTGATGATGATGATTTGAATTTATTGTAAGTGCCACTATAGCTTTCAAAGTATTGTAATAATCACAAACTCTAACTCTCATGGAATATTTATTATACCCATAATGCTAGCTGTTTAACATGTGATCATTAGCTATGATACTGTAATTAATAAATTGATATCAAATTATTCCACATACAACAAAGTTAACATGGTATACTATTACATCTAATGCATAGAAGAAATAAAAAATGGTCAAAGACTAGATAACTTTTAGCAAATAGAAAAACAATCAATAAATAAAAATAATAGGTATCATATGTTAAAGAGGGTTTGAATATGGCCCAAATGAGCATTTTTATGACAGAACACATCATTTAATAATTCACTTATTATAGAAATAATTTTATATTATATTTTATCTATAATTTCATTGAAATAATCAGGTTTAATGTAAGAATTATATATATCCTGCTAGCACATATATATTATAAAAAATACAAATGTAAAATGTCGAATAATATATATACATAACGATAACAACGAACATTTATATATAATACAATATTTTCTACTAACTAAAATTGTAGAAAGGAGTAAGTCAAAAATAATAATAGAAATGTTTTATAAATCTAGTATTACAAATTAGACAAAATAAAATTGTCATCTAGGGATCTTTGATCTAAATGTCTGAGCTCAAAAAATTAAAAAAAAATGCAAATCACTTTTAGAATACTCTTGAAAAATTTAACTTCTTTTTTTTACCCATGCAACAGATTATTTCTAGATTACTTCATCATTTTCAACTCAATGTTCCTATGGATAAGAAGGTTTTGTTTTCTTCCACTTTTTCTTATAATTCTGTTTGAATTTTGTTACTTTAATTTTCACTGAACAATTTTTTGTTTTTTCTTATTTTATATAATTCTCAATTCTATGCAGCATACCAACAGTATGCACCTTTTATTGATCCAATACATCTATAAATGAGAAAAGACATTCAAAGTTAAAACTGGATCATTTGGTAGATTCATCAGACTTTCAAAAGACAGACTTCTAAAAGATTTTTTTATCTAGGTAGATTTCACAGCAAGATTACATCCTAAATGATTGGCAAAGTTAGTATGCTGATTTACTCTAGTGGTCCATTCTTAAATTTTCAATAGCACGGTGATGTTTTTTTATATATGTATAATGCAATTGTATTATGTTTCTTATATTAAATATCCTTTTAAATTCATGAAGTCTGATGATTCAATTACAGAATAAAGCTTAGCTTGCTACACAATGATCCATTAAAAACAACTTGTGTGGACTGGTTAAGGCAACTGCTTTTTTCCAAACCACCAATCTCTTCTCTAACCAGGCCTTAAATACTTCCTCTTTATAATGTAGATCTAAATTAAACAACAAATTTTTATTTTTTTTTTATAACAATTAATTTTATTGCACCTGAATATTGTTTTTTTTTTTTTAATATTTTCAACTTAATTACATCTACTCAATTCTTTTTCTTTCTACAAAACAAATAACTTACATTTAGTTAACTTAAGAAGTTTAGTAAACATTATAATCATTTTGTAAATAAAAATTATGATTAAATTATATATTTTCATTATTTTTTTGTTTTAAGTAAAAAAAAAAAAAATTCATAACATAACTATTGACAAATTTAGCAAAAATTAGAATGCATATTAAGTTTATCATATTTATTTGTACATTTTAACTCAACTTAATATTTATTTACTTCTAAATATTATTTTATTTAATTTTTTTTCATAAAGAAAATGTTGATTTATCTTGGAAGATTACACAAGTTTATTTAACTCTCAGTTCAACATATATGTGCAGAACATGTATACCTGCATTATATATAATATATTCCAATATTTGAGTTTATTCAATTAACATAAAAGAATAAACTAAAGTATTGGAATATATATAATGAATACAGTGTAAATAGAGATTTTTAAAAAAAAAAAGATAACTAATATACATGGTGGAAATACAACTGAGTATTAATATGTTATTATAATATAGTTTAATTATGACTCATTATTATTTGCATATATATTTAATGTGAATTAAATAAAATTAATTAAACAGATCATCAATGCAGCATTTGATACTTAATTCATTCTCATAACTTGTTATTATCTAATTATCTAGTTTCATTTTTATCATTGACATCATTCTTTACATTTTTTTTAAAATCATTACAATTTTGTGTAATAATTATTAATATTTTCTTGTAATTCTAAAAAATGCTATTCACATAACTAAGAATAAATTTTATATGGTAGTTTAAAATAATTTTTGGTATTCAAAATTATTTAATTTTTGGTGTTCAAAATTATTTGAATACAATGAACTCAAAATTTTAATTATAACTGACCCACAATTCATCTATGCTTAATTTATATGTCTGCTTTCTACACAATTTAATGAGATTATGTGTTATTTTCTGGATAAAGTCAGTTATAACTAAAAAAAATTATTCCACTTGAATAGATTCAAACTTCAGGTTATGTGCATAAAAGGCTGGCACTATCACTCTGCCATGAGGCTTTTAATATATATATATATATTGTACCGAGACAAAGTCGGTACAGGTATATACGCACACACACGAGCAATGTAAACACTATATTTTTTCTTCTTTCACTTTCAACTTATGATAAAAAATAAATGTAGTTTTCTTTCAATGTGTTATAAAATACACTGTAAAATAAAATGTTAATATTTCTGATTAAATAGTTTAAGGCGTTCATACAATCTACTATAATAATATTCTCTAAAAAAAAATAAAATATAAAGTATTACTAATAAACCATTTTAAATCTCAATAAGTGATTTCTACTTGTATATACCACGGGGGTAATTAAAAAAGGGGTTTATTTTAAGTTATACTGTGGTGAAAGTTAAAAGCTTATAGAAGTGATTTTGAGATTAAATGCTCGACTTGTAAACTAATGTAAGTTATATTGTTCTCTTAAAACACGCACACATGTATGCATAAAAGGTGAATAAGTATGAATTTTTTCTAACTGAGATTGCAATGTGAGATTGCATAAACCTAAGATTGCCTCAAGCATATGGATTGAGTGGACATTACATAGGACACGGACCCCAACGACAACTCAAGGAATATTGAACTCTGGATGGAGATTCGATCCTCAGATAATAACCAACCCATATAAATATGAATCTAAATCTAAAAAAAAAAGCTTTTTTACATTTTTTATGCTTATGCTTATAGTTTTTTCCTAGATTCCTCCGGAAGCTATAACTAGAACTTTTTCTTTTTTTTTGCTATCCGGTTTATCCAATATGATCACTATGAAATTAACATTTAGAGCGTCGATCGTCATGATGGGCTAAGAAACCCTTCAGTGATTGATCGACGCTCCGCCGCCAGAACATCTCCACAGCTATGAATGATCAACAACAGTACCGTCCGAACATAGTACTCCAATCAGTCCAAGGACGTTGTTCTGTTTAATATACAAGAATCGTCCAAACATACTATGCTGAATTTATGTGAAATGAATAACCATGTATTATGGAAACATCATCTACCAGGTTCGAACCCTCACCAAATTAGAAGCAGCAGAAGAATAAGCAAAATCCTAGGTAAACACTTTATTTTATAATGCTTCCATTCATTCTTTATGTAAACTTTAAAAGGCAATCTCATAACTAATTAAATTCGACTTTCGTAAATCAAAATATAAAATGATCCGTAATCCATCATATTTAAATCTTATTATTTTAATCTCAACTTTCGTAAATAAAAATATCAGATGCTACATAGTTCCTCATATTTAAATCTTAGGACTTTTCCAGTTATGAACTTTGATCCTAATTATTATTTTTCTTTCGCAGATAGACTATAACACACACCTAATTTCAAAAATGTAAACAAAGGAAATATATTTTATCATCCATGTTTATTATGCATAATATGTTCTTTTCTGTGCGAGTGCGAGAATGCGCGTATGTGCGTGCAAATAAAGCTATTAATCAATGTTTCATTTTTTTTATATTCAATAAATTTTTTTTATTTAAACAAGTCGAGCACTCCTCAAATCATTCTCTATAATTAAATATATTTTTTTTTTTGAAATTATTATTAAAATTAGCATTTATTCATGCAATTAATTATTTTATCTTTTAAATTTGTCTTTCTTATTGTTTTTTTGTTGTTTTGTTTATTTCTTTAAAATTTCATCGTGCCGTAAGTCACGATGTTTACTTATTATGTGGTTAAGATAGGTTTAAGAGTTGGGAGGGCCTATTATTAATAAATATAAGTAAATGTCAATAGAGCTTGTATAAATAATTCTATTGGACTGTAGGATAAAAGGAGGGATGATATTATAAGCGTCTAATTGTTTATTCTAATGATGCCTCAACCTAACATTCGTATTAGTTGTAAATAACCAATGATCCCGTCCAATGCTTGGACTGATCTGTTAGTCAACCGATCTTCTTATCCATTGGTTAATATTGTGTCATTTGCCAGAATAATAATCTTGAAGGCAATTACATCGCGACCCTGAGTGACCCCTATTGGTCCATGCTGGGAGTTCGAGCTTATGGGCAGGGATTAGACTTCAAAATCATTTTGATATGACGTAAGGTGATGCGAGAAATTAAATTGTGAATCAAATCATCGTATCTGGCGCCCTCTTGTGTTGATAATGAACAACTATTGATATAAGAAAAAATAAATAAATCTTTACGCTGTATCATGTTTGTTTTGGAGCTCACAATCCCTTTTAGGAACGGTTTAATAGGGAGCCGGCGTACACATATAAAAAGGGGATGGTAGAATATATATATAGTAATGACAGTTAGATATATACTATAAAACACACATATATCTGTGTTACATATTTATAATTTAAAAATATGATCAAATTTATTAAGAAAAATGAGAATAGAAAAAAAATATCTTTAAGAAGTAGATTTTAAAAAGTACGTTTGAAAAAATAAATAAAAGATTGCATTACATTGTTCTTTTAAAATAGAATACAGCTAATTATTAAGAGTGGAGTGGGGGAAAGAATTAGGAAAAATAAAAAGTTAAACTCACTCTCTTCTTTTTACAAATTAAAAGAATAAAATATCTCAAAATAAATCTTAGTAAAAAATCTAAAATAAAAAAAGATTAATTAATTAATTAGTGAAAGAGAATATTTGGAAAGCCAGTAAGATGCTTGGGTGATAATAAAATTGACACTAATAATAGAATTAATTACTAACTATGTTAACTAACTCATCCGCATAAACATGATAAGATAGATTAATATATAAAAAAGATTAGTTTAAAGAAAAATATAAAAATTAATTTAAAAAAATAGATTTAAATTATGATAAAAAAAAGAACAATGGGAGAGGAAAAGTATAAAAGTTCTCAACTATCTATTGTTAAGGATTCCTATTGCTATTCTTTTTTGAGATTCATTTTGAGATTTGTAAAGATTCAGTGAGACAGATCCAGATATTCAGAAATTTAAGTAGCAAATCAGTCATTACTGCTGCAGGTAATACCAATGCTGAAGCTGCAGAACTAGTAACATGCATTGCTAGAAAGCCATAGGAGTGTTCAACTGAGCTTCATGCCACAAGTCTTCAGCTACATTGACTGTCCTCACTTGAGACAAATGCCTGAAGTCAATGCCTAAATGGTGAAATGATGCTGCCACTTATTCTCTCTCTCCTATTGTTGAGCTGAAGAATGGAAGACAAGCTCTGAAACCATCAATGGAACACCAAAGGCCAATCAGTTGAAAATTGACAATAATGAAAACTTAGGTAAATATATTTTCAATAATAACCGCCTAGACACTTTATTTTTAAATAAAATGAACTTTAATGAAGGACTACCATAAAATTTAATCTGAAACCGATCATTTATATTTCTTTATGTAAAATTTTATACTGTTATAATATATTAAATATGTATGCATATGAATAAATAATATTTACTTAATTTTACTTGATATTCTTTCTCTCTTGTCACTGCACCACCATTGATTCAAAGTATAAATATCTAATGTGTTAAGTAAAATGTGCTGAATCCTCTGATAAAAAGTAGGAGCTAGATTTGAATATTTCAAGCACTGGATTGATATACCTGTCATCCAAGCATGCTGTCTTGGTTAGCACTTGAATTTGATTCTCAAAACAAATAAAATGCTTTGGATGGCAGGTTTTTGTTCTAGCAGTTGAGATGGGCTACAGTCAGGAAATGTAGTTATGGTTATGCTTCATATTGCCTCAATCTGGCTGAAGGTATCATTGATGGTTAAGCTATCAATGGTAATCTCCCTAAAGTAAATGATAATAAAAGAAAGATCTTATAATAAAGAATGAAATAATAAATATAAAAGATATTATTAAATAAATAATATTCTGATAATAATAAAATACTAATATATTAAGAATAAGCAGTAGCCTCTTAAAATAAATAAATACAAGTGCTGCCAAAGTGCGGTCAAAGTTGCCCAAAAAGTTATTTTAAAAAGATTTAAACTTATTAATTGTGGAGACCTGTTACAATATATATATAAAAGACAGAAAGGTTTAATTCATTTTAAATAAATCTTTTATAACTGTATCATTGGTTTTTAAACAATTCACCAAATAACATCAACAACAACAGCTAAAAAACATTTATTTATTTTAAGTAGTAAAATTCTGGTGATTCAGAATATAGATTAGGGGCAAATATTCCAAATATAGAAGTAAATATCACTGCCTCTCACCTATATATATATATATTATAACGATCCAAACGAAGTGGGAGATCGCATCGCACCGCACCGCACTACCAAGGGCGCCATCTAGGCATTTAAACCTAGAAAAATTTATAAAGTAGGCAGATACGCGCTGTTAAGATTCCACTTTATTTAAATATTCCGATCGTTAGCCCAAGTCACTAGCTCAGCGGAGACACAGAGATAAAAATCTATAAATTTTATATCTTAAATATAAAAGAATAAAAGCCACTGCCAGAAATTAACACATAAAAATATTTATTTACGCACATGTAAAATCATTCTAAATTCGAGGAATAAGTTTAACATTTAGATTTTTATCTTAATTTTTAATTTTACATTTAAAATAGCTTGCTATAATGTTTAATATTTTATTTAGAGGGTCGGGTATGAATAGGCTACACAGATCTGCATTTGAAAAAAACAATATTCTTCCCTGATTTAACCTTAGGCAACAAATTTCGCAATCAACTGGTGCCAATCCATCTGATACATTCATGTATTCAATGTAGCATGATACGACAACACAAAATACTATATTGTCAGGAATGTACATCTGAACAATAAGTAGAAATAGAGAAGACATTGACTCTCCACCACCAGGAATGTGACATCTGATGGCAAGTAGATCAATAAACTAAAAACTCCATAGGAATGGACTGCGGTCTTCTGCCGACTTACAAACCCATCCATAGGCAAACAGAGGGTGTGTGGCGTATATATGTAATCCTGCACGTGGCGGATCTCCTGCTACATCTACTAATTACACAAATATATCCAATCCATTGAACCAATTCAACTACGAAATGAATAACCTAAGATTACCCTCCCTTAATACAACTTTACAAAACTATATAGCCATTCACGCCCGACTTAAATTTAACATTTAAATACGTTCGCACAGATTTGTTTAATATGTTGGGTATAGATCGATTACATAGATTCCACGGTCAAAAACATTTCAAAATAAACATAAACGATCAAAATACAAAATTATTGATACCGACAATCGCAGAGGGAAACTTATAAGTAACCCAATAGTATTCACCATAAGATACTTGCGTTGTCACCAATAACTTAAAAGACATCCGAATAAATACATTTTAGATACTCACCGTAAGGTATCATTATTTATCGAATGTCTATATATTTTGATCAAATATGAAAACCAAAATATAATTAACCGCAAACGAATCCATGCAAGCGTCTATAAACCACTTTAAATTTAATACATTTTAGTTAAAACATAATACACACACAAAAAAAATGAACTGGAAATGATTGCTTAAACATCTACATAAAAAAAATATCAATAATTGAATTTGCATTCTTTAAGTCAGATAAGAGTTCTTATTTTCAGTTATTAATTACTTGCAATTTTAGGAAAGTTATTAGATAGATACAATAGTTCATACTTTACGGATTTAATAGATTGAGAAGTCCATCTTCGTGATCACTTTAGTAGATTTTGTCCTTCTTTGAAATAAAACTGCGACTTGCCATGCATTTGGTCAGAAACTGTCATCCAGAGGCCTCAGCTGGTTGTCCGGAAAATTAAATTTATTGCAGACTTCCACATCGTGAAAATCTGCAATATAGCTAGTTATAACGATCTATTCATAGTCAGCTCTAAGATAACAATTATAATAATAATTTGGCTTTTATATTTTTATTAGTCTCTTATCATTTGATCTTAGGATTCAATCCGCAATACCTCACTAATCCTCTGGTGTTTCAGTTAAGGTCCGTGCTGAATTTCTGGTGTTTGCATTGGTCAAGCTAAAATTTCTTTCTTCTCTTATCTAACTTTTCATCTGACTTTTGTTACATAAGGGCCTTGAGGGCTAGCTTGTTTTTCAAATAATAAACAATCATTTCCATTTATAGATTACAGGAATTAATTAATACCTGTTTTTATTTTAACTTATATTAAATATTTTAATATTTAACTCTTGTATTTTTTTATCAAAAAAAATACGTTCAAATACCTTTTTTTATTTATATAAAAAAAAATATTTTTAAAGTTTAGCATCTGTGCGAATATATATATTTAACAACATTTTAATTTTAGCGTTTAGTTTTTTTTATAGATTTTTAATATATTTATTTTTATTTGCGAACTTTGTTTTTCTTTTAAATTAATGTAACGACATATTTATATATCGTTACAATATATATATATTGTAACAAATGTAACAAAAATAGCTTCTTTACTCAAGCCATTTGAAAAAATTTAATTATAGGGCAAATTCAAAAATTGATTTAATGCAAAATATATTTATATTAATGTAAATATTATTCATGTGTTGTATTTCTTAGACATACTGTTGGTAAAATTTTACTTGTAATTATATAAAAATGTTTAAATAGGTATATTTTGTCTAATTTATTAATTTTGCTTTTTACTTATAATAACTACATAGAATAACAAAAGCCGTAACTGCCTCATTTTAATGCTTTAACAGGCTCTAAGTATTTAAATGTGTCTGGTTATTTGTAAAGAAAATATTTGTAAGCATCTTAAATTTAGATTAGAAATATATACCCCAAGTATATATTAGGAGTATATATCACTTGACAAAAAATTATATATATATATACACTATAATAAATATGAAGTATGATAAACAACAATAACATCAAAAAGTAAGAACTGGATAAGAGCACTTTATTCTTATTTAAAATATTTACCTAGAATTGAAAGAGAAAAATAATTTTCTATCTATAAATGAATAGCAATCAGATTTAAGATATTTTTTAATTGCAATAAATAAACTATGCTTAAAAGACTTAATTTTAAATAAATAATATTTATTAATAAATTAATGGAATCATAATAATCAACATATCAAAAAAATCATATCTTTACGATTAATTTTAGCAATGTTTAAATTTTGTTATGTAAAATCAATAATGGTTTGATTATTCACAAATCTTTATCGAAAAAAAACCTTCTTATAAAAATTAAATATTATATTAATAAAATATTGCTTAAATATTAGATAATAAACCTTTAAACGTTGTTAAAATTATGTATACAAGACAAGCAATTAATTTGATATTGAATGAAATGCAACGTTAAAACATAGAAAAAAACTATTAAAATAATAATTAGTATAAAGTACTGAGATAACATAAAAATATAAACTAATTAAATATAATATCATTAAAGTCTAATGCAAATCTATTGGTATAGTAATGATAGTTAATTTATTTCAAATGTTACTAATAATTATTAGTCAATTGCACTATGGTTTCATTCATCTTCTATGCAATCGTAGATATGATTCAAAAAGTGAACACTTTTTTTGTCTCAATAAAATAATAACAAAAAGAACAATGGTTAAAATATGCAATCAATAGCATATAGAGAATTTTATAGTCTCTGAAATAGCTATTATGAGAATTAAAGACAAAGTTTAATAATTCTTCCTTTTAATTTAATGCAAAATATTCAGACTTCATTTTCTTGTAATTTTGTTTGTTTATATTTATTATCACATTCTTTTATTCATTTTATTACCCTACCATGTTTTCCTGAAAATAAGACCTAATCAGAAAGTAAACCCTAGCATGATTTTCCAGAGTGATCATATAATATAAACATACCCAAATATAAATTCTAGTTATGATTGCCAGCCAGATAGACAGCTTTTGTTTGCCTATTGATTCACACAATGGACATATTGAATTATAAAGTAATGAATGTATAAATAAACAATATTGTTGACATCAATGGTTTAAATAAATAGGAATATAAATTGTATGGTAGTTACGTATTTTCCCCATCAAGCATTTTTGATAAATGTAATTCTTTTTGTATAGAGAAACCAAAAACCAGTACATCAGACCATTTGTAATTTCATTTATGTATTTTTAGGTACTTATTTTATTTATATTTAATCATTACATTTAGAACACTTGATTTAGTTTTAACATTTCATCATGGTAGCTTTTAAATATTAAAGATAAAAGAGAAATTAATTTGATTTCTTAAACATTTTTTCTTCCTAAAAAACTTTAAATAATGGAAGTGATTTTAATAATCAAAATTTAAATTTAAGTTAAATCATCAACCTTTCACCTAAAGAAAAGTTTTAAAAGTGTGTCCAAACAGGGCTATTACAAGGAATTTAAAAAGTGTATGCAAAGTGCATACTTGATAATGAATGGATGTGGTCTTGTGTCATATATGAATCTTTGAATGCTTAATGTGTATGTGTGAAATGCAAAAACATTTCTGAATTTTTGTGCCTGCATTTTTTTGTTGCTTTTGTGTGGACAAATCATTCTTATCTTTAATCATTTTTGTTATCACTCCTGTTTCATAAGTCTTCAATTAACATTTGGTTTAATGATAAATTTACACAGAATAATATTTTGAGCCTGAGATGTGGGAATGCAAAAAGAAAATTATTTTGGTGAGTACTGAAGAGGAATTGTGGAGGTTCCTGGGGTAAGAATCTTAAAGTTTTCTATAAAAAGAAAAAATACTTGAATAAATGTACATTTTTGTACATGAAAAAAATAAGACATTCCTAAAAATAAGTGCTATTATGTCTTTTGGAGCAAAAATTAATATAAGACCAGATCTCATTTTTAGGAAAACATAGTACATAGTTTAGAACAGTATTTGATTGTTGACTTTAGAACTCAAGGCTCATATGAATTTACTAAAACTTCTGAGTAATAAAGTGTTTTATTACTTATAGACTCATTTTATTTTATACTAATTTTATTCTTAACACTGGGTATTTATTTACCTTTCTCATTTTAAATTCACATTTTACGTTTATAAATATGTTACTTCCCATCATGAACTTCTACAAATTAGTACAATACTTTCTCCTTTAACCTGCAATGGCTACAACATGGTTTTATAATGTCATAATACTCCTGAGAAAAGTATTATTTTATGATATAATTATAGTTTCAAAATTTATTTTTTTAATAAGCACTCTTTATAATAAAAATTTAAAAAATACAATCATAAAATCACAAACATGTAGAAATAAAATTACTTTTATTTAGAGTAAATCACTGCTTCTACCTGGGATTAGTTGAATACTTTCTTTTAGAACAAGAATGATCAGTTATTATAATAAATAAATTTGATTTACATTATTTATAAGAAGTATAATTTTTGTGTAAAAAAGTATCAATGAAACATATCACAAAAAGTAGAAAAATAAGATTAAACTACAAGCGATATGAGTTACTGTTAAACTCACAAAAAGTGGCATAAAATTTACACTATGCAAGAAAATTCAAACTAATTTCATTTTCACAAAATACTGGCACACTTAAAATGGTAGTGACTGGATAACTTTTCAATTAAAAAAAGTCTATAAAATTAAGTCATGAAATATTTTGTTGTTATGTAGCTATTGAGGATTAATCTTAATAAAAATGTTCTCTCATAAGAAAAGAAAAAGAAATTAATACTAATAATATTAATATTTTATAAATTAAAAGTAAACAGATTTTTTTAAACAATGTAATTTATCAAATTCTATTCTTAGTTTTATTCATTTACACCAGATAAATAATAATAAACTTTGAAATTTCATGGTAAACTTTTTAAGCAACTTGATATTAAAATATACCATGCTCCATATCATTGTATTTTTGTAATACTAGGGAAATATATATCAATGTTGGAACATTAGTACAATTAATTGCAGAAGAATTATACATTTCTGTGTATAATTAATTTAATAAAGCAATTCCTTTCATTTTATTTCTGCTTGAATTTTTTAGACAGATTAGTGATGTTTTTTAAACAGACATTTTATGCATCTTAATTTTGATAAGTAAAATCTGATACATTTCAACTTTAAGCCAATAAACTTGCCTATTTTAATAACAGTTATAAGCAAGCATAAGAAATAGTGATCATATGATGTTTATTGGCTTAAAACCAATCCTGCCTAAGTGGTGGCTATGGTTATTAAAGAACCAAAGACATCAAATGTATAGCTACTGAACTGAGTTCAGACCTATATGACTATATAAGCTAATCATCTTAGATTAAAAATATTATTGCATTTTCAATTTAAGATTCATAGTTTTGTAGTTAAGTAGAGATAATAGGTGGTTGCTGGAGAATTGCATTAGATCCTAAGATCTAGGTGCAGTGCTCTCAAATCCAAGGCTCCTCACTGATGAAGGCCACAAGCCTGAAACTAGTCTGGGGATATTGGATGAATAGGCACTATATGGAGATTTTACACACAAGCCTTCTGGCACCCATTGATTACTCTGGCTTGCATTGAATGGCAATAATGTATGGAGAGTTTTGCCTGTTTTAATAATATTTTAACTTTGTTGGATAAAATGATAAAAACATATATTTTATCAATAATTAATAATAATAAAAAAAAAACAATTAAAAAGATTATATTGAAAATGGGAATTTTTTTTTTTAAAGGAACCGATAATCCTGTTATTTATAATGTTACTTTTAATTTATGTTTCAAAGCATACTTTATTGATCAAAAAACAATGATTACATCAGTAAGATAGGGCTTACACAGTAAGCATAAGTCTGTTCCTGTGTCTAAACACTTCTGCTGGGCATAAGATTGTTCAGATATATAGGAGAGTAAAAGCTTTCTCTTGAGCAATTTATGTTGTGTTTTTGCTACTCTTAAGGCATCGAAAGTTGCCTGAATTCAGCTTGTCTAATTTTTTTTAATATACATTATGTTGATGGCCCCCATCATGTGTGTCCTGCTGGTTTTGGTGTATTGTGTTCTTTTTTTAGCTGTGTTATTCTATCTCTTTTTCTATTTTTCAACTATAGTGCTGACTTTAGTTTAAATAGTGACCAAGTTACAGCAAAAATATCTGGTGGTACTAGCATGTTATCCCTTTCTTTTATTTTTTCTAGCTTGTGGTAGAATGTGTTGAGGTTTTGTTTTGCATTGTAGTCAGAATTGAATTTACATCTGGTATACCAATATGCATACAAGCTTAGTTTTGAGCATTTAATACTCTGTATACAAAACTAATTTTTACCTTAGTCTCCAATGAACAAGATATTATCTCAAGTAGCCTTGCTTGGCCTTTATTAATACAGTAGTCTTCTCTACTTGTATCATTTTTCTCTAGTGACATGATTATCAACATCCACAGATAATAATAAACCAGTATGTAATATGTATTTCAAATACAGGCATTTATAAAGTAGATGTTTTCACCATATATATGTACTGTAAGTTGAATGGATGCAATAAACAAGTGTTCTGATGTAGAAAAGAGAAATAATGAATTGGAGAAACTTCATTAAACTTGTGGAGTATTTCATTCTACAATGGATTGACGATTCTGTATTTTATAATTAAATTAAAAAAATTATTATTTATATTAAAATCAATAAAAATAATTCACTTAAATACAAAACATTAATGTAGTTTGTAATAAATTAATGAAGGGTATATTAACTCATTTACATGGATTGGATTATATTTCACATCTATAAATATTTAAATATGATTAAATGATTATTCACTTGTTTATTCTTTGTATGATAAAAATTAAACTATTGACTTTCTGATATTATGTCGAAAGAGGGATATACTTTACATGAATTTAAGCACTAAATGCAGATGGTAATTCTATAATATTTGAAGCAGATAATTAATATAGTAAACATAAAATTTAAACATGAGAATATAAAAAAGGCTAAAATTTTGCAAATAAAACAAAAAAACCTTAGGTATTGTGACCGATTAGGTTTCAAATAACAAACAATGTTTAATGAAATACTGTATTTAGACTTTGTTTTAAAAAATTAAGCTTTAAGGAAAATTTAATAATTTTAACTTTACAAAACACAAAGTATTTTAATTCGATAAAGTGTCATTTAAAAATAAAAGTTTTTTTTTTTTTTTGGTCAAGGTCGAATGCCATAAAAATAAATTACTACCTATTAATGCAGTTTTGCTTTTTTCTGACTTTCTTTTCGTGGGCTCCAGGCATTTTGTTGATTGTGACAGATAAGTTGTAACGCGACTGTAACTGCATTATAGCGCTGATTTTATAGCGATATAAGTTAAAAGTTTTTTTATTTTATACATATAGCATCTTAATGATGTATGGTTGTAGGTGTTTTATAATAAAATTCTAAACCATCACTACTCATACACTTTGTGATGCAGCTTTATAAACATTACGCAGAATACAATTGCCAAAAATTTGGCGAGCGAAGATAAACGGCCATTTAATGATGATCAAAGGTAATACGTATTGCTCCGTAGCCCATTATTTTGATTGTAGAAAAGCTAATAGATACCTGCATTATTTATATGCATAATTTTAAACATTGTTTGTGCTCTGCATGATTTAATGCAATAATAGAATAACGGACTCTAGAATTCAAGAATCACAGATCACGATGTAGCTCTATTACTCATATGCTTAAATTTCTTATGAAGTTCTGAGCAATAAACTATTTTAAACTATTTGATTACTATATTACTAATGTCATTTATATAATTCTATATAAGATTATCACTTATAGCTTTCTAAAGACAACAGACTAATAATTAAAAACATTTGCACATTTTCATGTCATATATATATATATCGATCTGCCATGCCAATAATATGGAATTCAGTGCAGGCTGACTAAAATTATAATTATTTACTATAACAGCACTTACTATTTAAAATGATTGTATTAAACATTATATATACTAATATGAAGATTTTCATGAGTTACTGATATAAATGATATATTTTTCAGATATAAATCTATATTTATAATAAAAATCATACACCAATGAACTGAAAAATATATCACTTATACATATATAATCAGACAATTTGTTCGTAGCTAACCTAACTAATCATTCAATATTGGTTAATAAATGTATATCTAGCTTACATTTGTTAGAGAATTAAGGAGGATGGAAAAAGCATTAAAACCTTTATAACATGTGACAATTGTGGTGAGTAATGTTTTCATTTTCATTATTTTTTGAGAGAGGTTAATGTTTGAGCCTTTGCTCTGCAATGTTATAATCATGAATTAATTTTGATTTTTATTTATATATGATTAAGAGTAATTAATTTATATTATCCATTTATATATTGGACTCATTTGACTTATATATATATATATCTGCTGATTAGTCTATAACATTTTTGTTCTCAATTATCTTATAAATATTTGTGCAATTTCTTTCTCTAATTGTCCTATTTATTTATTTTCAATTTATTTTTGAACATTCTTTTTCCTCTTTCATGATGATAATCATTGTAATATTTGTTTTGGTAACCATTCCTGAGATATCCACTGTATATGTCAATGCTATTTGATTGCCTTGCTTTTTTATTTACTATAGTGTATTTAGCATCAATTATTTTGCAAATTCTTTTCTTGTTTATCCTGTCTCTTCTTGATTTTTTTTATAGATTTTTATCCGTAGTTTATTTCTGTAACTGTCAAATAAGAATTCCTTATGTAATGATATGTTTTATTATTGCATCATATACTTATTTTTTATTGACTTTTGATATTTATTATTCCATAATATCTTTTTTATCATTATTATAGATTTTATAGCCAACGTGTTTCTTTCTCTTATAGTTTTATTTATTATTTCACATTATTCAATCTTCATATATAGATGCATATATTTCTCATATTTTTAAATCCATTGTCCATATTCTAATATTGTATTCTTGTTGTGTACTGCAAATATATATTTTATTTTTGTTACTTTCATTTTGAGGCTCCAATTTGATATTTCTCTATTATATTTTAAGTCATATAATTCAAATCATCATTAATCTGCACTATAACTACTTGCTCATTATAGCATATCATAATGTATAAAATATTGAGTTTAATTGCTTGTCATGTTGTAATATATTTTCTCTGTCTCATATGAATCATTATTAATACTCTTTATTGTGCTAATAATTTTTATTAATCATTCACTAGACTAGAGATTATCCAATATATTTAAAAATATGAGCACATTTATTTTCTTGTTCCAGCATAGGTGTTATTATGTTATATCAGCATATTATTTATCTTGCATAATATTTATCACCATCTTTGTAAGCCTATAAAATTGTCTTCACAGTAATTGTCAAACTGGTTTCAGTTATGTAAAACATAATAGCTTACTGGTGGCCTGAATGTAGATGTATAGATGCATTGTTTTTTTCTGTGGGTATAATGTTTAAATAAAAACTGTATTAAATAGATAGGAGAAATTTTGGGTAATGATAATTATTTGTATTAGAAATTTTTTAGGAATGCTTTAAGGAAAGTATAATTATGTGTAAAAATTATTTAAAATACTTATTGTAAATAAATATTCTATTGTATAGACTTTGATCTTTATTGTAAATAAATATTTTTTTGCTATTAATTAAATACATTTCTGTTTTGTTGCCATTATGACATTACTCCATTATTACATTTGTTACTCAGAAAATCTACTTTAACATATCATACCACTTACAACTTTCTTAAATGCTTTATCAATATTTTTTATTTATATTAAAACTAACAGTTTCAACTGTCCTACAATCATCATCTACTTTACTAAAGTTTTCATAGGAAAACATCATAAGTTCTCAAAAGTGCTCAGCCACCATATAATTTTTATAGAATAAGCTTCACTATTAATACACATAAGCACACATTTTACATCTGTTACATTTCATATATGAAAAATATAAACTGTTATCTCTTCATCATTAATTATTTTATAAGAGTACAATTTAATGGCCACATAGAATTTATTTATCTATTTTACTTATTGCTCATTTTACTCACATATTAGAATTTTATTTATTTTCAAGTTTATTCATTCATTTTGATTTTTATCTGCATTATCAGAAGATAAATATTATGTTATTTTTTTTATTTAAAATACACTTGTAATGTAGTTAGCAGCATAAGATATACATTTACTGTCTGCTGCATTATTCCATGTTATTGTTTATTAAAAGTTGCATCAGAAGATATGAAACTTATGTTTTTATAGTTAGTAGAAATGAAATATTTATACGTGAAGAACTTTAAAATATTTAGAAATGTTTCAATTGGCTAGTCATATATTATTTAAGTATTCAAATACTCTATTATTGTGTAGCTTCATTTCTGCTTCCTTAAAATATTAATGTTAAGAATAAATCTAAGAAAAAAATATAAAATGTTTAATATGTAACTTGAATAACAGATATCACAGCTTATAAGTTTGAAGTATACTACCATTAGCATTTTCTTGTTTCAAGTGCATTTTGAATTTGAACCCAAGATAAACCATTTCAGAACTTAAAGATGAGATTTTTAAATTTGTAAAAGAACCTATATTTTAAGCAAAGTAAAAATAAAACCTGTGATAAAATTTAATATAAGAATGTTGCATATTATTAACAATAATTAATTATTATGTTGTCCATAAGAGGACTCTCTTTGAGGAAAATTCATAAGTACTATATTGCCTTTGTGACCTGCTGAATAACCTTTGGTCTAGTACTTGGTTGCAGCAATTCGTGTCAGGTTACAATATATATATATAATACAAGGTTTAACAGCCAAAATTCTTTATTTACATCATATAATGGTGAAAACATTATATATATATATTATAGTGATACCAAGCATGCATAATTAATATAATAAGTATGTGTTGGGTGTTGAAAATTATTTAAAATTCATTTAAATTTAAAGTATTATTTTTTTTGAAAGTGCATGTATATGTGTGCATTGATGAAATTTAGAAAAGCATCTTATTTGGATTCAATAAGCAAATAGACATACATTTTAATGGAATTTATTTCAAGTAAGATCGCTTAAATTAAAGCAAAAGAGCTTGAAATAATAATTTTTTTTTTTGGAAAAAGTTGTTGATTAACAAATCTACAAATCTGGTTAGTATTAGTAATTAAAAGATAAAGTTTCAATTTATTCTGTAGTTTTTAATTTTTAATGAATTATATAAAGTGTAAAAGAATTTATAAAAAAGATATTAAAAGAAGGAGGCAGGACATTCTTTCATTAGCGCTGGACTAGGGATTTAAAAAGTCAGGGTAATTCTAATTATTGGAAAGAGCAGAAGAACCTTTTTATTTTGTCAACTTTAATGTAGCTAGCTGTAAACTTTTTTTTTTAAAAAAAAAAAAACTTTAATGTAGCTGAAAAATATATCACTGATGATAAAAAAATATGTGGCTGTAATTGATTAAATATATATCATCCTTGATAGAAATGAAACATTTGCTTTATGGATAATAAAAATGCATTGTTTATTATTCTAAAGTGTGCTAGCTTGCCACAATCATATAGCCATTTTTTAAAAAGTGCACGAGTTCGAATTTAATGCCACAATCCTGCATTAACAAAAAGGCTTACAAAAAATTTGTGTGCCCCTATCATTTTTTTAAAAAACAGAACATTTAAATGGAACAAGTTGAAAAAAGAAGCATCATATCAGGCCTTAATAAGTCTGTATAATCTGATGACTTTATTACAATCTCATGTATTAATTGCTAGGTTACTTTTATCTATTCATTTTTTATTTGCTTAGCTAGTGTATAAATGTATTCTAAAATAATTATTTTAAACTTTCTGTGTGTATATATATATATATATATGATTTAATTGTAACAATTAAATAAATTGTTATTAGCTTTCAAAATTCAAGTTGTCAGTACCATTTTATACAGCAGTTTGCATTTCAAATGTTCATCAATTCAGTGTTAATCAAAAGAAAAAAAAAGAATTTAAATTGGAGAGAATATTTAACTACTAAGCAAATGCTGAATGTTATCATGAATTGAGGAATTATAGTATTTGAAAGCGGTCCATTCAGCATGACAACTTAATAAAGGCTGTAAATGCATTGCCGTTTTATTTAAATTAAATTATTTCTAAGTGGTAAACTATTTTGAATCACTAGTGTTGATTTTGTGGAGGTAATTGGGAAATACAAACTGTTTTAGGTTCAAACATCTCTATTTTTATCTACTTTGTATATGACTCCAAAATTATATTTATATATTAGACTGTCCATCATTTAATATGAGTATTGAATGTCTTTAGATTTAACTTTATTTTAAAAATCCAAATACATTCAACTGTTAGTATTAGCACACAGATTAGTATATGCACAACATTTTAAGAGTTATTATTCTTCCCTTTTCTTTGGGTATTGCTGACCTGACTAATGACAGTACTAGCATGGGAATTGAACTTGGACCCTTAGATTCTTGAATATTGAATTTTAAGGTAACTGTCTAACCAACTGAGATAGTTATCTATGAGGTTCCTCCTGATTCCTTGACTTTTTCCTAAGGGCAACCTCATAGATAAGTATATGAAATTTTTACTGATTGTTGCCTTGGCATGATGTCTCATTTGGTTAGAGCATTATCTTAAAATTTAATACTCAAGAATTTAAGGATCCAGGTTTCCATGCTAGTACTGTCACTAGGCATGCTAGTAACATCTGAAAAAAAGGTGAGATTAATACTTCTCAAAACATTGTGCACATGATAACCTGTGTGCTATTACTAACAGTTGAATGTATTGGGAATATTTATTTTCTAAAAACATTCAATACTCGTATTAAATGATGGAAATAGTCCGAGATATAAATACAATGAAAATACCAACATCACACTAGGAAGACTCTATGAAAGTTGCATTGATAAGTCATATTTAAAGGTAATCCCTCCAGGTTACTGGTACAATACTAACAATAAGATCATTACCAGAAAATCAATTATGATTTTTTTAATGAACCCAAGAATAACTTGTAACTATAAAATACTTCTTAACAGAATTTCACAATATATTTAATTATCTTGAATGTTAAAATTAGAATTGTAATGTTTAATAGTTATTAAAATTTAATATATAATAATAGATATTTCTAAAATATTAACATAATTTTCTTATGAACATGATTGAAATAAGACATTTTAAAATGCAATTTTAATTTTGGAGCATACTTATTTATGATTTGTCCAACAATCTGGCATTGTTAGTACTTACATAATATAAACTATTTTTTGTATCCTGATTCCTAACATTAAATGTAATCTATTAAATGTTTATTGTTTTGAGTGCTGATACATTCATAATTTTTTATAATGATTTTCTGCCTAAACAGTGTTTGTAAATGTCATTCCATGTGTTGAGCAAAAATTTAGTAATCACAGAACATTGGTATTTATAGCACCATTATTTTCAACAACTTTTTTCAGTATATACTATTTGTGCCATTACATTAAGAAGATTGATAAATAGATAATTAACTATTTTTAGCTAGGTAAGTAAAAGAAAGATAAAAAGATGCAAACACTCACTGCTGGTTTGTTGTCAAATCATTGTGAATAATGTTTTTTCAATCAGTATTCTTTTTTCAATGACTATTGGAAAAACTTTTGTTCTGACATGGGCTAATCTTAAAAGAATTTCTAGTTATTCTAAGTGGGTAAACAAAAAAAAAAATACAAAAGCCTCACTAATCAATAATTGATTAGACTAAAAGTTACATTTTTTTTCATCTCTGTTTCTAGATACTAAACAAGATTTTGACTTGCAGTGGATTATTTATGGTTGTATTATTTGTGCTTAATAAAATGAAGCTAAAATCTTCAGAATAGCAGAAATTACATTCCATCACTTTGTATGATAGATTTTTTTTAAAAAAATTCTATTATCTTAAGTTTTGCTCTTTTGTTTATCTCTACATATTATAATTATATAAATAAAATTTAAAATTCTATAAAATAATAAAATTTTGGGTTTTCTGAAGGTTTGTGATGATGGTGTTTTAGTTGTATTTATATGTTGGACTATGCTCTTTTGTTTATCTCTACATATTATAATTATATAAATAAAATTTAAAATTCTATAAAATAATAAAATTTTGGGTTTTCTGAAGGTTTGTGATGATGGTGTTTTAGTTGTATTTATATGTTGGACTATTTCCATCATCTAATATGAGTATTGAATGTCTTTAAAAAAAATTAACTTTATTTAAATATTCCAAATACATTCAACTCTTAGTATATGCACAATGTTTCAAGAAGTATTATTCTCCTCTCTTCTTCAGGTGTTTCTGACCTGACCAGTGACAGTACTAGCATGGGAATCGAATCTGGACTCAAGGTTATTGAGTATTGAATTTTAAGATAACACTCTAACCAACTGAGCCATCCTGCCAAAGGCAACAGTCAGTAGAAATTCCATATACTTATCTATGAAGTTCCTCCTGATTTCTCCAATTTTTTCTAAGAGCAAAGTTGATTAGTGATTTTCATTCATTGTTTATAGTCACACTAGGTTGACTTATGGGATTGTTTCCCATTGTCATGTGAGAAGCTTCTTTAAATTATCTTCTTTGTACCTTTTCTTCTCTATCCAATATTTTTGTGTTTTCCCAATTGAACATATGTTCATTGGAACACACATGGTCTATTGACTTAGACACATCTGTTTTATCTCTTCTAATCATCAGTTTGTGTTCTTGCAACCACTTATCAATGGGGTGACTGGCCTCACCAATATACATTCTTCCACATTCACATGGTATTTCATAGATGCAGTTTTTTCTTTTCAGAATTATAAGTTTAGGCTTCACTATATAGATGATACATTTATTGTATGGCCACATGGTGAAGCACTACTACAAACTTTCTGGAAACACATCAACAACATATCTTCTTCAATTAAATTCACAATAGAATAAGAACAAGAACCCAAATTGGTATTCTTAGATTTTCTTGTGACAAGACTCTCTCATGGAAAAATCAAAACTACAGTTTACTAAAAGCTGACACATATAGGAAAATACTTGGTCTATATATCCAATCACACTACAAAGACAAAACATGGAGTTATACTATCACTACAAAAAGCTTGTTCAGATACTAGTGAGTTGAAAAAAGATAAGATCTATATAGAACAAATGCTTATGAAAAATGGTTATCCATCAGCCATTATTAAGAAAATCTTAAATAGACAACAAAAAGAAACACCAAAAGATAAAACAATTATTGGTACTGTAGTGTACCCATACAAAAAAATAGCAGACAAGTTAAGGAAAATCTGCAATCAGTACAACAACAGAACAGCTTTTCATAGCCATACCACACTATGAGGAATTCTAACATCTACAAAGCCTAAACTTACAATGCTGAAAAGAAAAAAACTGTATAAATAAAATACCATGTGAATGTGGGAAAATGTATATTGGTGAGAAGAGTCATCTTATTGGAAAGCACTTGAAAGTACACAAACTGATGATTAGAAGAGAGAAAACAGATGTGTCTAAGGTATCAGACCATGTATGTACCAATGAGCATATGTTCAATTAGCAAAATACAAAAATATTGAATAGAGAAAAAAAAATACAAAGAAAAAAATTTAAAGAAGTTGTTCTCTTAACAATGGTGAATAACCCGATAAATCAACCTAGTGTGACTATACATAATGTATGGAAATCACTAATCAACTTTGCTCTTAGGAAAAAGTGGAGAAATTAGTAAAACCTCATAAATAAGTATATGAAATTTCTACACTGTTGCCTTTGGCAGAATGGCTCAGTTGGTTAGAGCATTCTTGAAATTCAATACTAAAGAATCTAAGGGTCTAGGTTTAATTCCCATGCTAGTACTGTCACTGGTCAGGCCAATGACACCTGAAGAAGAAGTGAGAATAATACCTCTTGAAATGTTGTGCATATACTAACCTGTGTGCTATTCCTAACAGTTGAATATATTTAGAATATTTAAAATACTTAAATTATTACTTCACTAAACGTTATAAACTAATATATAGATATGCGCTAGTTGCACAGATAATGAAGCTAGTAAGCGAAAATCCATCAATAGGAAAGAAGCATGCTTTGCTTTTGGCTCGAAATGGCAATTATAAATCATTTGCATTAATTTGCATAAATTCCATTTCTATTTCTACAACGCAGTTATAACAATAACAGCTATGATTATGAGAGCAAGCGCTCACCTTTTTAATTTAACAGCTTTAAATTTTAATAAATCTTCTTAAAATTTTTTTTTCGCTTTATCCTAGCTTCATTATCTGTGCAAATAGCGCTTATGTATATATTAGTTTAGAACATTTAAATAAAGTTAATTTTTTCTAAGGACATTCAATACTCATATTAGATAATGGAAATAGTCCAACATATAAATACAATCATATTTTGGTTTCTACAGAAAAAAAAATCATTATATGTTTTAATATAATAATACTGTTAGCATATTTTTTGTAAATGTTTATTAAGTTCTACTATTAAATTTTGAAGTATTTATGATATTTTTTAACATAGATCAGCACATTAAAATTTGTTAGCTTGTAAGAAGAACTTTCTGTGTAACAGAGACAAAACCCCATACAGTAGTGCCACCTAGTGCAAGTCAGAGTAATATTGAATGCAAGAAGATTTGCACACAAAATTCTTATCTAGTGCCTACTCATCAAATATCCCCAGACTAGTTTCTATTTTATGGCTTTAATCAGTGAGAAGCCTTGGATCAGAGAGCACTGCATCTAGATCTTACAATTGAATGCAATCCTCTAGCAGTCATTTGTAAAGCAATAAGCTCAAGATCATTTACTTGTATACTCATTATAGATCTGAATCCCATTTGGCATCTATATATTTTGGTGACTTTGGTTCTTTAATAACCATATCATCATCATTCTATTTGGAAGGTTTGATATTAAACCACTAAACATCACATGATCACCATTCCTTATGCTTACACAAGCTATTATCACAGAGGCAAAACTCTATACAGTAGTGCTTTCCAGTGCAAACTAGAGTAATCAGTGAAATGCAAGAAGGTTTGCCTATAAAATCTTTATCTACTACCTACTCATCCAATATCTCCAGATTAGTTTTTATCTTGTGGCTTTCATCAGTGCAGAACTTTGGATCTGAGAGCACTGAATCTAGCTAGATATTAGGATTTAACACTAATCTCTAGCAGCCACATTTTCAGCTTTTTAGTTAATTATAAAGCTATGAATCCAAACTGGAAACAATAATGTTTTCAATTCAAGCTCATTCACTTGTATAACTTTATAGTTAACTAAAAAGATAAAAAGTGGCTGCTAGATGGTCACATTAGATTGTAAAATTTAGATGCAGTGCTCAGACCTAAGGCTCTTCACTAATGAAAACTGCAAGCTAGAAAGTAGTCTGGGAATATTGTATGAGTAGGCCCTAGATAGGAATTTTATGCACAAACCTTTTTGCATTCATTGATTATTCTAGTAGGGTGGCACTACTGTATGCACAGTTTTGCTTCTATTATAACAGCTTGTGTAAGCATAGGGTATGGTATCATGTGAACTCTATGTAATGTGAAAGTAAAAATATTTTTTGATCATTGTTTTAAAAAGATTGCAAACAATTGTACTCTAACATACAATCATCCAAGCTTTTCTTTAAAGAGAGAACTTTTTCCCATTTAAATTTGATTGAGATATTGCTGTGGAGATATCAGTTTATATGTAAAAATATTGTTATATGATTTTAAAGATTGATAATGCCAATGCAGTTTAATAATGTAAAGGAGTTTATCACAGTTATTAAGTTTAAAAAGTTAGAATTTTATTACCAATAATGATTATATGTTACCATTTGTTCATATTATAAGTTTGTCTAATTATTTTAACTTGCCTTCATGAAGAGAATTTATAAACTGTTAATTATAAGATGTGCACAATGTAGTGCTTTCATGCTTAGTAAAAAATAAAATGAAGACATTACTTGATGTTATTAACATCAATGGTGATAATTAAAAAATTATTATCTGGAATTTAATACTTTAATTTTTCTATTATAAAACTTATATTAGTAATAATTTAAGGAAAGATACACGAAAGTGAAAAAGAATCTAAAAATCCATAAATGTAACAATATTTAATGATTATCTGAAGATTTATGATGATAGCTTTCACTTTTAATTCCCATCATTTAAATTGTATTATAAACTCACCAGAGAACAACCAAATATACCTGTACTACCATTGAAAGCTGTACAAGTGGTGATGGCCAACAACAGAAAAGCCAAGGTTGAACTCCAAAAAATATGGCTGGATGTCAAAATCCATGGAGTAAGTTGCCCCCATGTATTCCTAATCATGTTGGGAACTGACTTTTTATACAAATATAAATGTAAGTTGAACTACAAAAGTAGACAAGCCTTGTGTAATGGGGAGGTGGTCAGATTTATAATGGATAGTATGAATAGTTCAATAGGGGCTTTGCAAGTTGCTGATGATGACCTGATAACAGAAAAAAATAGATCAAATGAAAATGGCTTGGGGGGAAGGGAAGGAAATACTAAGAAAGATACTGAAGGAATGCAATCAGGTATTTTCAGACAGGCCAGGTGTGATCCCAGAGTTCAAACAAAGGATTCAGATAAACGAAACCCAATCATTTAAGGCAAAATCATACCCAATTCCTCATCAATATAGGAATAAGGTGAAGGAGCTGATAGATCAAATGTTGGAATGAGGTATTATTTAGAAAAGCTCCTTAGCTTATTGTGACTGATCAAGAAAAAGGATAATACGGTTATGTCCCGATGTGAGGCAATTGAATAAGGTCACAGTTCCAGATTGTAACATACCACCACTCATGCAAAAATTACTTGGGGAGATTTAAAGGTAAAAGAGTTTTTTCACCATTTGATCTGACTGCAAGTTATTGGCAGATAAGGCTACACCCGGAAGATGATAAATATACTGCCTTTAGATATGATGGCTGCTCATATCAGTTTAACTGTATGCCATTTGGCCTGATTAACAGTGGGACTGGCTTACTATGATGTTTAGATCAGGCATTATCTGCTGAAAACAAAAATGTTTACAATGTACATGGACGATGTGTTGGTGGTGTCGGCTAGTGTGGAAGAACACACCAAAGATGTGGAAATGTTTTTAAGGGAGTGTTGGAATAAAGGAATCAAGGTAAACCTGAAGAAAAGTACTATTTCAGGAGGAAGTTACATTCTTGGACCACCTTATAGGAGCACAGGGGGTCTGGCCACACCCAGATAAAATCTCAGCCATCAAAGGTTTCCCAGCATCTAGGTTCAAAAAGCAGATACAATCTTTTGGGGATATGTGTAACTTCTACAACTGTTTTCAGGAGCAGTTTGATCAACATATGGAACCATTAGTTAAATTACTGAAAAAAGATGTAGTGTGGGAGTGAGGCAAGGAGCAGAGTCAGGCATTTGAGAGGATGAAGCAATGGTTCATGAAGCGTGTAATGCTGGCTTTTCCCGATTTTGAGAAATGCTTTGTGGTGCAGACTGACAGCAGTGGGTATGGGCTGGGAGCAACTGCATCACCGATTCAAAAGAATTGTCTGGTGAAAGGGCTGTATTTCTTAAGTATGCTGATCAAGGGTCCAGAGTGTCATTACACCACCACAGAAAAGAAAGCTTTGGCCATCATTCGGTCATTCCAAAAACTCTGCATGTTGTTATTGAGACAAAAAATAATTGTGGTTACAGATCATAAAAGTTTAGAATTTATTAACCACAGTTATCTGACAGATAATCAGTTGGTGCAGTGGACACGATACTTCCAAGAGTATAATTATGTGGTAAAGCATTGTAAGGGGTCAGATAACATTGTGGACGATGCTCTTAGCCATAACCCAGTGCATTTTCCATCATATTATTTTAAAGCTGTAAATTTATATGTGGCAGGAATAAACTTAAGGGTTAATGAGAGGATAAAAAATGATCTTAAAAGATTGGCCCAGTGTCAGAGGTATGATGCCCAGCTAAGTCAAATAATCACACAACTGGAAGGGGATAAAGGCAAAAACAACGATGAGTTCAGATTAAGATCGACCGATACAAACTTCACCAAGCTGTTCTCCAATGCAGAACAAAAAGGAGACCAGAAAGTTGGAGAACTATAATACCCCAGCAAATGAGAAATGTGGTGGTGACTTACATCCACCAAATATATAGACATTATGGGGTGTGGAAAATTGAAAAGTGGCTTAGGCAGTGGATTTATTGGCCAGGCATGCATGGGACTGTTGTGGGGATGATCATCCAAGGTGAACTTTCCCAGAAAATAGCCTGCTAATAGGAATTATGCAGGCCCAATGAGCTCCATAATCCCAAAGAAGCCATGTGAGATGATTGCCATAGATTATTATGGGCCATTGCCTGCCTTTAATAGAAAAAATATTTGTTGGTGGTGTATGATTTATTTAGTAAATTTGTGGCTGTGTATCCAATGAATCAAGAAAATACTCGAGGCACCATACATCTCCTTGAAAAGGAATATTTTACTGTGAATGGAAATCCCCAAAGTATCCTCTCAGATTGTGGCACACCATTTATCTCTGGAGAATGGAAAGCATGGGTTCTGAAGTCAGGGATCCAACACATACTAACATCAATTAGTAATCCCCAGCTGAACTCATGTGAGTGGGTGATGCGTGAGTTGGGTAGGTTGTTTAGGACATACATTCCAACTAATAACCGAGAATGGATTAAAAAGATTTTGGAGATACTGAACTACATAAATTAGGTGGTTAATGAGTCCACAGGATTCTCCCATGTGGCTCCAGTTTGGCAAAGACACTCCTAAATTAATCAAGGCCAAAATACCAGGACTGAAGGAAATCCCAATAAATGTGGAGGAGAACCAAGAGCAGGCATATCATACACTTTTGAAAAGGAGTCAGGAAAGAAAAAAACACACACTGGAGAGGCCTCATCAATTTAAAGTCGGTGATCTAGTCATGGTGAAGACCCCACAGGTGAGTGAACCAGGAAAATTTATCTAAGAAATTTTGCAGTTTATATGAGGGACCTTTCCCTATTGTTAAATGTCAAGGGGATAATGCATTATGGGTAAATACTGGGCAGGAGATGAGAGGATCATACAATGCTCATTCCCTCAAGCTCATGCCATTGTGAATGGTGCATGATTGAGCCATTCAAATACATGAAGCACATTTAGAGGCTTCTGGGAGGGGGTATTTTAACAAGGCTAGGTTTAAACCATGTTCCAAAAGATAGTTGTATATATGCACACACATATATATATAGTTAAAATTTGGACTAAATTTGATTCTTTTTTGAGTGTATATTTTAAATAGAAAAATAGAAAGAGTTAGAATAAACAGAAGGGATGGGGGGGGGTACAATGTTTGTGCTCTTGTATCTTGTTTAAAATGCATGTAATTATATTGCTGTATGGATGAATAAATGGACTCACTAAATAATAATAAAACAAAAATTTTATTTTTAAGATGGAAGTTATGATATGTTATAATAAAAAAGAGATATTAAATGGGAAAAAAATATAGAAACTGCATAGATTATTATCTTAATAAATAAATAAAAATGCTAAGAAAGAAACAAAAAAGAGCGGTCGAAAATAGATTGCGGTGTTGATGGAATTTCCTTGATCTTAAGAGAAAGAAAAAAAGGTGCTAAAAGGTTTTTACAAATTTAAAATAACACGTGGTTTTTTTTTTTAAAAAAAATATATATAAAAGGAAAGAAACAATTGAAATTAATTAATTGGAATTTAGCTGTCAAACTTTCATAGGTGGAATTCTAAAAGAGATTTCTACAAGGGTGATGAACTTCATTTGTATAAAAAAAATATAACGGTCAGATATGAACATGCTGGGGTAAAAACTAACACATGCCTAACTCTGTGAACCACCATATGAAGATATGGCAAATGCTATGATCTGGAACCAATGTCTACATTGGAAGGAAGCCACTCTTGAACTTTTAAAATAAAAATTGTTTTCATCGAACACTCTTCATGTATTAAGGAATTGATCAAACTACACCCATCTGAAATTACCTATTTATAATGCCATAGCATAAAGCAAACCAATGTTACTCATATCTATATTCATCTATATCCCCAGGGAAAATCCAGGTAATCTTGGAATAAAGCTTATATCAATTGTTTTTTTTTTTATCAAACAATGACTTTGAGTTTTTATTTAAGTTGTATTAATATCTTTATTTTCTCGTTTTAGTGCAGCAGTTATTAGATAATTTGGTAAATTCACCAGTCAACTAAATGGTAATATTATGTTTTAGATACTTATTTATTTAAGCATATTAACTCATATATAATCTTGTTTGTAAATATATATTGGATTCAACAAAATTCCCTTTGTTTTCAATGTATATTCTAGTAAATGATTAAGTTAATCCTGAGAATAAATTATTTGATAGGTCTTTGTTTATGCTCTGTAGTTTCCAGGTTTACTTCACATGTAGTAAGACTTGGGCATTCTATTACATTTCATTTCTTTTATACGAATATGGTTTTCTATTACATTTGATTTCATTTCTCATCATATATAAATAGTGTTATATTACATTTGTTGTCCAATGATTGGGACAATTTCATCTTTCTTCATTTGCATACTGCATTATATTACATTTGTCGCAACCAATTAAGACAATCATACATTCAATTACATTTGGTGGCTTGATTATTTGATTGGTGGTTGAGAGATATACTATTATCCCATATGAGCTTGATTAATTAAGTGGTTAGTGGTTATATAAGTTCTATTACATTTGCCACCTAACATTTAAGGCAAGTGTATCTTTTCATACATAGATAAGGCATACTATTACATTAATACTATTACATTAATTTCTTCTCTTCATATATATATATATATATATATATATATATATTAATCGATCAAGTTATGAGCAAAGCAGTTTCTTTCAAATGCTCTACATATATTTGGGCAAGCCATAATAATTATGGAGAAATTCTTCATTCAGGGACAGCCCAAAATATAACTGATAGGCAGATGAATAAACTGATCCACAAATAGATTAATAATAACTTAATCTTATAATAATCATGAATTTATAAGGCAACAATGAATCCACATATGTTAATGCATGTTTTGTTTAGCAATAAAAAAAATTCAATAAATAAATGGTTTATTTTTTAATAAGTGTATAGTATGGAATATACAAGTAAATATTTTAGAAAATAAAATAATTTATCTACTAGATAAATCAAATGATTCCTAGATTAATAAAAAATATAAATGTATTGAGATAAACATCTGAATTTGGTAAAATAAATAATGTAACTTTAATTATAATAATTACAATCTTATGTAATTTATTGTACTTATAATCTATTCCTACCAGATTGCAACTGGTAGATATAATCTATATCTAATGATCATTAACATGCATGTTCACAAAAGGATTAAATACATAATCTTTCACACAATATATATATATAAAATTATATTATTTTTAAATATCCCCTATTCCTTTTTAAATCAAGTAATATATTTTAATTTTTATTTGTTTTTTAAAGTTGTCTTCAATAATCAATTTATGACTTACTTACTTGATTTATTAGTTAGACATGTTCTGAATAATAAATTGATTGCATTAATAATTTAAATTATTAAAAAAAAGAAAATTAGATAGATATCTATTTGGTCTGCTACTGTTATTTTTTGAACATTAAAAATAAGTAAAAGTTATCTGAATAGATAATTTTAGAAATTTATTTACTGGTGTTCATTATTAAGTCCAACATTTAATGAGTAAATTACAATTCTGTCCTCCAGTGGTGACTACTTTAACATTCCCACAATGACAAATAAAAAACATAGGGTCCAATAGGCATTATATTATTAGATGATATCGAACTATTTCTTTTACAAAGACTGTGATCCGTGGAAAATCCAACAGGTTAATAGTTTCAGACAGTTAGCATAATGTTTTCCTATTATCCACTTTATTTATTCATGCAGATATTAGCTCAGAAGAGTTCATGTCTCCCATGTGATGTCTACTCACAGTACCTTATGATTTTTATCACAAATCTACAGAGTGTTAATGAAAGTAGGTAAAATAAAACAAAAGTTTTGATAAAAATAAAGTGTTTTTTTTTTGGTGAGCTTTTTTTCATTACTTAGTAACAACAATAACACAGACTTTTAAACATTAGCTCATGAAGCAAGAAAATTTTCCTTCCTTCAAACTTAATAAAGACCACTGTTATTATTTCACATGAGATAAAAATATTTTATTTTTAATTTTATCAAATAAGCCATTCACTCACTCTACATTCACTCAAAATTCAAATATATTTATTAAAGAATTTCTAATTGTTTTCTTTCTTTATTTGTATACTATATAGGGATAATAAATGATGACTGTTCATGTCACAATATATGCCCACACAATGTAGAACCAAGTAAGTTAGTGAAGTATAGACATAATTAGAACTGCAAGAAATAATTATGTCCATAGCTTACTAACCAGATCAATTATAATATATCACATATATACAAAACAAAAAAAAATTATTATCATTAAAAATGGAAATAATAATATAATTATTAAAATTGAAAATTAATCTAGGTATCTATACTCTTGAATCTATTTTTCTATCAGTGTGTTAAGCCACACAACACATTGGTTATTTATATATGTTTATAAAGCTTTCCTGTAATGTTTCTGTGAGTCAAAAAATTGAATAATATATTAACTGTTTTACACTATGGTCTATAAGGTGGAAAAACACATTAACTTTATTTTTGGCATCTATTTAATACATGATAAAATGTACATATTGTTACTATTTTTTTATTTTTATAATATTTGAAATGACTTTTGGGATCAAAGGCAAAATTAAATTGTGGAAGCAAGACATCAAACAATACATTACAGGTATAAGATGCCTATGTGACATTACACACACAATGCTTTTTTGTATCTTGTGAATTGCAACAGATTGCACAAAGAGTTTGTACCTCTCTTAGTATAGGCATTTTAAATTGATTGCACCTTTATAGAAAGTAAATGAAAATGAACATAATACTTGTTTTATCCCTCTAACAACAATAATAAATAATAGAAGTATAAAAAATGTGATATGTATAATTATTACAATGGATGAATACCTTAGGGAACTTTTATGGATTTACCAAAATAATTTGATTGTGTTTTTATGTGCATTAACTGTATTATTGCCATGTGCAATGGATAAAGATTTACTCTAAGATAATCACTATGTTTATTCAAATACAATTAGCAGTAAATTCTCTCACTCCCAGATTAAAGGTAAGGTTAATTAATTAATTATCTTAGGGAAACTGAATCTAATTAAATTATTCATTTAATGGAACATAAAATTAAAATTTGGGATTAACTTATTTTGTTGTACCTCCCCTTACTCTATTGAATTCTGTATTCCAACTTGAGATGGAAGTAATAAATGATGCAAATGGATTCAATAAAGAAAATTACTTTAACAAAATGGAAGTATGATCACTTTTATTTCGATAATGTGTAAAAGTTGATTCCATTAACAACAGATAATGATATTATAAATATAACAACTACTTTATTATTAATAACAATTATATAAACAAAGCAACAAAATATTAGCAAACAATAAATGTACTTCTAATATCAAAAATTCTCTGCAAAATAATTACAAATATTACTCTTTGTTCTTTTTAAATAATCTAACATGGGATTATAATTATGTGTATGGTCAATAAAGTGATACAAATACAAAACACTATATTGGAGAGGGTTGTACACTATTCATTCAATGCTTTCCATTAATTAAAGATGGATAGGAATGTTTCACCAATGTCCTTAAATTTTTCATAGTGATAATTAATCCACTATTAACTTTATTTTAAAGGTTGGTCTAATTCTTTAACCCTTTTAAAAAGAGGTAAATTGTTTGTCTAATAATTATATCAATGCTATACAAATACATAACTTTGTAAGATTTGACCATTGTATTTCTTGGTTGTATGACTTGCTATGTTATCAGGGCCAGATCCAATAAGTGCGGTGCCCAATTGGATTTTTTTTGAGAGGCCCTCTATATATTAAATATTTAAATAAAATGCAAATTCAATATATAACTCAAATATCATGGATTATAAGATAGGTAAACTTTTACATACATCAAAAAATAAAAATGCATAAAATACAAAAACAATTCCATTTTATTGAATATAAATTTACATCATCGAATATGAATATATGAATTTACATATTTCTAAGTTTTTGTTCTGTAAATTCTTCTAAAATAGTTTGAAAATCCAATTTCCTTGCTTCTTCACTTTCAATCGATATAATTGCTAAACTATTTAATCTATCCTGATTCATTGTCGATCTCAGATAGGTTTTTATTAGTTTTAGCCTGGAAAATGATCTCTCTCCAGAAGCAACACTCACTGAAATTGTTAAATATATTTGGAGAGCAATAAACAAGTTTGGAAATGCCATTGCTCTATCATTTTCCGATAAAAATTTGAATATTTTAAATGGATTTTCAAAACATTCTAATGGAAGGATAGATTTTAAAGCTTCCATTTCTTCAACTAACATTTTTCCATCTATATCAGCTTCCGAGTAAGATGCATATAGAATAGAATAATTGAGAAAGAAGATAGTACTATCCGATTAATTAAACATTAGTCAAGAACGACACTTACGGGTATCCATTTTCTATATTATAATGTATATATATTATAATAAACACAATAATAAATCTCATCCATCAATGCAAACTTAAAATAAATATATTTTTAATTATTTGAATAATTTATAATTTATCCTTTATCGACAAAAGCAATTTGCTTTAAATTTCGAAAAATAACTTTTTGTTAATTTTGGTGGTGATGCGGGGCCCCTTCAAGTGTGGGGCCCTGCATGTTATCTAGCTTATATTATATGTTAAAGTTTCATCTTTAGTTAAGAACCTCAACTAACAAATAATTTTTAGAATTATTAATACCACCAGAGTGCTTTGTTGCATTGTATAGCAACCATCAAATAATATATAATCTTTACTAAGCACAATGAAGCTAAATATTTCTTGGTGATTTAATTATCTACTCAGGATGTTTATGATCAAATGATGTGAGCTCAGAACAAGAACAAGTAAAACATCAAGTAAGTTAAAGACAATGGGTTTATGCAGTTTAAAAATTAATTTAACTTAATACAACCTATCTCAAATACAAAATATAACAAGACATTACATTTATACTTATGCCTCACTAATAATATGAGGTATTACCTGTACCTTCTGATATACTAGCAATATCTTGAAAACTTTATTAATATTATAATTACAATAATAGTAACTATAAATAAAATAATTCCCTAATTACAGAGTAAAATTCAAAAGTCAATCATTTTTAACAAGTAATTACTGAATTCCAAGCACCGTTCAAAAGCATTATATTTGGCCATATCACACTTTTGTAGCAGCATCCAAAGATTATTGTTATATACTTGACATTAAATCCACATGATGGAATAATTCATTTTGACATTAAGATTCAAGTCACAGATTAATAAAATGATTTTTCTGAAAATTACAATTATTACTTCCATTCCAGCTTGCATAGTTATAACAATTGATCCATTTAAAAAAAATAATTATTTAACACTTTATAATGTCTTTGGTATATTCATGGCTATAGCATCAATAATTATAAATCCATTATCTTTTGGCTAACACTAAAACTATAGTTTTACCTAAATGAGCTAGTTAATCCTTTAGGTATCAGTAAAGAAATAATATACTAATAGTTGGTGTTCACCCCACATATTAAATGCAGTGGTTTGATAATCCATTAATTTAATTAAGTGGAATTCCTTCCGCTATAGTTCAGATCATCTTATTAACTTATGAGATCTAGCAGAGAATAAATAATTCATTGATTCAAGTTACTTTCACCATTATATATTAAGATTTTAACAACTTTCATATATGAACAATTATATGTTGAATGTTAATCTGTAATTTGTTCAAAGTTTCTAACCTTCAATGAATCCATAGGGAGAGGCAGTCAATATTATTTTAAGCAAATTATTCCAATTTAAAAGAAGATATGAATGATTTATTAATATTTATATGGAGTAGCATCCCATTCCATTGGTGACTTAAAACATTTAAGTTTGATTTTCTTTTTAATAATATTCAATGATAATCATTATTGTTGTTGAAATTTATTCATGAAGGTGAATGAGAAAATACAGGTTCCTCTACTCCTCCATGTTGAAAAAGGTTAACAAGATGGCTAATTTTAAAATTTAATTGAATGTAGTTCTTGTTCGACTGCAATTTAGTAAAGACTACTTAAATTTTGACAGGGTATGATATTTAGGGTTTATTATTATGTAGTCTGTGATATCATCTAACATTACCCATAGTTCTTTGCTTTTTAAGATTTTATAAGTAAAATTTGTTCCATTGCTATGATAATAGTTAATAGCAGACCTCTGGGGGTTTTAAAAGTGAATTTTGAGACATTGTTTTTAACATAAACTTAAATATTAAAATTTGATGTTATATCTTAATTTAGATTATTACTGTACAAATAAAATATACAATTGTTTATCTTGCTTATGAATAATTTATAACATTAGAATATTATACAATAATAATTAATTTATTATATTTTAAAGTTCTCAACATTTTATCAATAAATTTATCTAATGAATCATCTGTTATCTGAATTTTAATAATAAAAAAAAAACAATTTCCATTTAATCATTTTACACTGGTAATTTATTAAATTGACAATATATTTTATCATAGAAAAATTCATGCATTCACACACATATGTTCAAAAAAAAAGTTAAACTTTATTGTTCTAGTTAAGTATATTATTGATTGTTCAATTTTTTAGATTAATGCTTCAAATATTATATTTTACTGTAGTTGGACTAATGTATTCTGTCTTGTATATTTTCTATACTGTCAATTTTGTGTGTGTGTGTTTTTTCTATTTGCACACATATATAAAAAATCAATTCTGCTTTTTGAAAAGAGGAAAAGAAAAAGAAAAAAAATTGAGACACCCATATTTTTGCTATACATTGCTTAATAAAATCTGTTTGGAAGACATTTTACGTAACTTTCTATCATTCTAGTATAATAGGTAGTATTATAGGAGACTTTTTAAATTCACTTACCAATAATAACGATTTATTTAATTTAACATGAAAATGAAGCTAATAAAGTTTTTTACAGATTATGGCTATATTTATTAATTTTTCTAATGAAATATAAGGTTACAATATATATATAAATTAATATGCTATAGAAAAGTTTAAAATGTTTAATCAAGTGATGATAAAAATAAAACAGATAATGCCAAAGTTAAAAAAAAGTGAGATAACATTAAAAATTATAACAAATCAATCATAAACTGTTATAATACTATTAATATGAGTACTAAAGATTTGGCAACATCTTTTAATCAGTTAAAATGTCAGGAGTCTTTTTCAATTTTAACAACTACCATACTATTATTTAATAGGTATTAAAATTAATTGTAATATATTTTTTAAATCTTGAATAATGAACACAGTAAACTAAATAAATTAATCATTACTATTAGTTTCAACCATTATCAATCCACTACAAGATGAAAGTCTGCCCAAGTTTAATCCAATTTCTCCAATCCTTAATTTCTTTTATTTACAATATACTAGTAAACTTGATTTTTTATATATGTGAATTCCATCTAAGCCTTTTACAATTTCTTAGAATCACAATTAAAACTTTGACTTTCCATATATTACTATTTCTTCTAGCATTATGATAAGCCCAACTCCATTTCAGTCTCTTATTTTTTTTTCAATGATATTATTGATACTTGTTTGTCCTCTAACTCAATGATTTCATTTTTGATTTCTTCTTGTTATTTCCAACATTTATATTTCCATACTTGTTATTTTACAATGTTGACTTTTAGTTTCCTCAGCAGAAATTTTTTTTTTCTGAAATACTTCAATGCCATATCTAATAGAAACAAGCAAAACTCTCCATACAGTAGTGCCACTCAGTGCAAGCCAAAGTAATTGATGCAAGATGATTTATGCATAAAATCCCTATCTAGTGCCTATTCATGCAATATTACCAGACTATTTTATAGCTTGTGCCTTTTATCAGTGAGGAGCCTTGAATTTGAGAGCACTGCACCTAGATCTTAGGATTTAAAGCAACCCTCAAGAAGACACCTTTTAATTCTTTAGTTAACTACAAAACTATGAGTCTAAAATTGAAAATACAATAATATTTTTAATCCAGGCTCATTAGCTTATATATTCATTTAGGTCTGAACTTAGTTCCGTACATTTTGGTGTCTTTTATTCTTTAATAACCATACTCACCACTATCCTAATAGAAAGGATTGGTATTAAACCACTAAACATCACATGATCACCTTTTCTTATGCTTGCTCAATCTAAAATAGGCAGAACTCTCCATATATTAGTGCAACTCAGTGCAACCAGAGTAGTCAATGGATACAAAAAGATTTGTGCATAAAATCCCTATCTAGTGCCTATTCATTCAATATTTCCAGGATAGTTTTTAGCTTGTGGCTTTTATCAGTGAGGAGCCTTGGATCTGAGAGCCCTGCATCTAGATTTTAGGATCTAATGCAACCCTCCAGCAATCACCTTTTACCTCTTTAGTTAAGTACAAAACTATGAGTCTAAAATCCATTAGCTTATATAGTCATGTAGGTCTGAACTCAGTTCAATACTAATACATTTTGGTGTCCTTGGTCCTTTAATGACCATAGTCACAACTATCCTAATAGGCAGGATTGGTATAAACCACTAAACATCACATGGCCATTTCTTGTGCTTGTTCAGTCTGTTAAAACAGGCAAAACTCTCCATACAGTAGTGTCATTCAATGTAAGCCAGAGTAATCAATGGATGCAAAGATATTGGATGAGTAGGCACTAGATAGGAATTTTATGCACAAATCTTTTTGTATCCATTGATTACTCTGTCTTGCATTGAATGGCAGTACTGTATAAAGAGTTTTTCCTGTTTTAACAGATTGAGTAAGCATAAAAAATGGTGGTCATGTGATGTTTAGTGGTTTAATATTTAATTGTAGTTCTCCAATGTATTCTATTTTCAGCAATATTTTTCAATCAAAACAACTGATACTGGACTTCTTTAGAATGTCTATGGGATAAACTTTATAACAGAAGTGATGTATCTCTTTTACAAAATCTATATTCAAGTTCACTATAAAACAGTTTTTAGAGATCATTTTATTGTTCACTCTTTTTACATGGCCAATCTGATAAAAATGTGATTTTACAATAGTAGACTGAAATAGTATCACAACCTGCAAGCTAAAGATCAATATTTTTTTAAAATAACAGAGGGAAGTATTCATTTATTATTTAACACTCTTAAAAGACGCATGCACAATTAGCTTGAAAGGCTGATCTTTGAATGAAAATAACAGAAACAAAAAATTTCCATAATTATAATATATTGTTTTCAGTTATTAAGATACATTTTAAAATGATTTTATTGAAATTGAAAAATCTGTTTGAGGATATTACCAATATTTTTCTTTCAGTTTAATAACATTAAATTATAATATAGTTTCGTTAACCTTTTTTTTAAAAAACATTTTTTTCAAATAGAAAGGTAAAATGTTAACAATTTTGAATAGATAAATTATTTACTGATTTTTTATACATATATCAATATGTACACATACTAAATATTATATATACATAGAGAGTATACATATTAATTTATTGCAGAAATATCTAGTGATATATATATATATGTGTGTGTGTAAAATTGATTTAAACTAAAATTATATGTAATAAGTGAAGTTCATTTACAATATAGTTTTGGTAAACTTTTTTTAAATAAAAAAATTTCCAATCAAAGTACAAATGTTAATCACTTTTTACTTAAAAAATATTTCATATTTTTAATTACTTGCTTACACACATATTATGTATACATATTAAATATGATATACATAAGGGGTATGCATTTTAACTTATAACAGAAATACCTGATTTATATATATCAACTATTCCAGTCAAAGTATAATATAGTTTTAAATTTTCATTTACTGTGCTAATACTAAAAACTTAAAAATTAATAAAGATATTTTTTTGATATTGAATGCTTTTGTTAACCTTGTACTAAAAAAATAGTTTTGGGGAGTGGTCCAGAAATTAATTAAGTCAATTCAAATTTTTTTATAACAAAGCATTGACTTAATTAATTCTTGGACCTTCTCCTTCCATGCTTTTATTTCAAGTTAAATCTAAAAACCCCAATTATGGCTGAAGAAACAATTTTTTTTTGTTTTTAGCAGCACAATCATAAAAGCATTTAATAAGAAAAAAAATCTCTCTTATTTGTTCTGTTTTTTAAAGCAATAAACTTTAAAAATTATCTTAGTATTTTGTTTTTTATATATTTTATTTTTTTAAAAATTGTTTTTGAAAACACTAAGTTTAAAGATTTTGTTTTTAATGTTTGTATTTTTATTTCAAAAATAAAATGTAAAATCTATTTTTTATTTTATATAAAGAGATAAAACAATGCTATAAATGATTTTAGATATTTATATTCTTAAAGCAGTTTGGTTTAAAGATATTTTTGATATTAAATGGTATGCTATAATATATTTAATCAGTCATAAAATTTATTATATTAATAAAAGCTATAACTTTTTCAAGTAAAATAAATAATATATTATTTGTTTGAGAAATATTGAATTTTTTAATCAACCAAATAAATAGAATAAATGACTTCTTTCTGGTTTTAAAAACATAATGATTGTTTGTTTTATCTTTTATACTTTTAAATAAAGTGAATTATATATATATATAATATTCCAATCCATCCTAATGTTTTGTTAATGATAGCTAATGAATAGTATTTTTTTTTATTGTCAGCATTAATAATTCAGAAATTGTTTATTATATATTATTTTACAATAAATTTTATTCTCCGATGTAAAAATATATTAAATAATTAATTTTGCTCTGCAAAAAGAAATAATTAAACAAAGATTTAGTTATTTGCATACTGAGGGTGGAAAAATTATTAGCCCTATAATATATTGAGGAACAATAATTACCACATTGCAATAATAATAATAATAATAATAATAATAATAATAATAATAATAATAATAATAATAATAATAATAATAACAACAACAATAATAATAATAATAACAACAACAAAACAATAACAATAGTAGTAGTAGTAGTGATAGATGATGAGTGGTAAATTGTTTGGGAGTTTATAAAAAGATTGAAAAATGACAAAGGTGAGATACAATCCATGTAGTTTGCCACTGTGTAAAACAACATAGGGTGCTGCAATTGATTTATAAGTATATATATAAAAATTGATTGTAATTTTTTTTCCATATGTCACAGCATCGGCCGGGAGGCATACCCGCAACAACCATCTGCAAACAACTGCTTGCTTGCAAGGAAGCTGTGCTGACCTCTTGGCTAACAATGCTTGACAAATTTATTATAATTGTTTGCAGAAGTTATATATAGCTTTCAATTTCTCAATCAAGATGATGACTTTACTGGATCATAGATATGCAGAAAATAAAACAAAATTAATTCAAAAAGCCAAGGGTTATCCCAAAATCCATGTAATACTGATAGTAATAGGTATTAACTACTTCAGAGATCATCCCCAATAAATTGAAGCATTATGGCTGCTAACAATGGACAACTCTGAAGTGAAATTCTTATTCAACTTCAGTTCAGATAACTATAATTATTTGAAAATTTATTGAAAAAATCTTTATATAGTTAGAGTTGTTTATGAATGATAAATAAATATGAGTACAGCTAGATTTTTTAATATACAGCTAAATTAATTTTATAATAAATATTTGTTGTAGTGCATAAAACTGAAACCGTTTATATAAATTCAAGTTTACAAATGTAAATTACAACTAATTATTGTATTGGAGAATGTAATCAAATTAATTCACAGCATTTTTATATGACTTTCACACTTGCATAGACTAAACCAGTGAGAAAGATTCTAACCTGGCTTATTCACCTCATGTATTTCTCAGAACAAGCTTCAAAAATCATCAGATGAATTACATGTTAAATACGTACATCTCATCAATAATAATGATGCCCAGCTTTGAACATTTATTGATATTTAAGTTTGAGTAAATTTATAAACAATATTCACACATACACACAAGTATATGATATTAAAGTTTTTACTGCAATACTATAAATATCTCTCACTGAATGGAAACAATTTCCACATTATAATATCCAACGGAATATTATAAGAGTATTGAGCTCATATCAGAAATTCTATAACTATTTGATTAGTTATATGTACCTCTTTAGTATATCATATCTTATATATATATAATAAAAATATCAAAATAGTATAATTATATTAAAAGAATTATATGTAAAACATAAAACATATGAATATTTCAGTAATGCACATTCAATTGTGCAAACACAATCATTTTCAACTGAGTTTAAATTTCACCAATTCTGAGATATCTCATAGCTTTTTCATCTTTTTTTAGAATCAATTAAAAATGATTAATAAAAGTGCATTACTAACCTAATATAAATACATTGTGGTGGTCAATCTTGAGAGACTTATGGCTTTACTTAGGTACTAAATGGACCAGATGTTCTAAGGGATTGTTCCTGCCCTAATTAAGTGTCCAAATACATCAGATAGGATTCAAGCTTTAGGCTTTAAACAGATTCCACTTAGGTAATTACATGTAACTGATCACATATATTTATCTCATATATACTTTTGAGGGACATTAACTAGATTTCTCATCATAATTCTTCTGGAGGATAGCCTGTAGATCGCACAATGATGAAAGATTTATAATTAATGAGTGACAGCCATTTTAAACACTATGATGTTTTCATCATAACATGTTAAATTAACCCTCATTATTATTATTATATGTTTGTAGACCAGATATTACTAATAATACTAACACTTCTATAATTAATTTACCTTAATATAAATAATTTTATATATAACATATTATATCTCAGTTTATAAGATTTTATATCTATTTTGGAATTCTGCCAAAAATAAAAAAGAAAGGCATATTAATAAAATTAATGATTTAATTGAATAAAAAAAATACTTACAAATACATTTTAAGGCTAAACTATTTCTCAAAGAAATAAATAAGAATTTTCTTTAATTGATGCAACAAAAAATAAAAATAAAAAATGTATGTTCATTTAAATCAAACAAATACAAAAAATGTCAATGCGAAAAATAATACATTGACTATTATTACATTAAGTACTTGGAAGAAAAAAAACAAAAAACAAAATAAATAGCAGAATCTCACCTTCTGATATTTTGATCTCATTTAACTAAAGTTAATTTCAAGGTATGTACTTTTATATCTTGGTTTTTACTTTTTCTGTGCACTCATACAATTCTAATCTTTTTTTCTTAAATATTACAAATTGATATTCACTAGAATTTTCTGATATGGGGTTTACACAACAATTCCTATATCTGGTAATTTATTGGTATTGAAAAAAGCTGTCCATTTCTGGGTTCTTGTACTAATTTATATCTTTAATGTTAACTTGTATATGCCTATTTGAAAAAATTTATTTGTCAGTAAATCTGGTTACATTGAAAAGCATAGAATATAAGTGTTAATTGTTTTAAATATTCTTTCTTAATTTTTTCTCTCATTCGTTTAGCATTTTCTTTGAAGTAGGCTATCTATTTTTTGGCTAGGGACTAGAGCAATTCATATTTAAAAGTTTGTTCTATTCACTCATGTTAAAGATTACTTTTCCAACGTTAATACTTTTATTTCCGTATTGGGATGTTAGCTTTTCTTTCATCCACAATTTTAAAAGCAGTTTGCCATAGCAAGTAGTTTTTTTTCTACCCACAGATTTATAGCAAAATTGCTCAAATGTGTGACAAACACCGCTGTCCAAGACTTAAAATACTGAAAGATATAATCATAATCAATTCTTACATAAGATCTGAAATGATTTTCTCACTTGAAAATGCCATTAATAGTGGAACTTTTTCAATAATAAGGCTCTCTATCTTTGTCCTTTATTCCATATGGATAGTGAGATGCAAAACTCTCATGGAATTACCCCCGCCACAAATCATACCATTGTTTTACCAGACTCTCAAAAAAATCAAGAAACGTGATCAGCTCCTTGCCTCCAGTAAAGTCTTTGACGACACCTGGTCTCTAACCGCTCTATCCTTTTCCTGATTGTCAACTCCCACCTACCCAGAATTCTAGAATAGACAATATTAAAAAGAAAATAGTCGTGTTATTAAAAAAAAAAAAAAGCTAATAACATTCATCAAGTTCTCAGTTTCTCATATTCTACACAAACCCTTCATTATACCTAACCACATAAGTGTATAACAACTACTAACTAACATATTCTAGCCATATGTTAATCAGAACTTTTTATAATATTATTGTACAATTTATTCATTAACTTATCCATTATCAAAATGTAATCACTATTTATTACTAATAAAAAATTTTTTGTTGAAATGAAAATTTATACAGATAAAATGATAACATATACAATTTTACTTTAGATTTTTTAAATCTCTTTTGTTTTAACTTTAAAAAATGTATAAGAAATTTAATCTTTTTGTAGATTAATTACATCTATCTATTTCGATTAACAAAAGAGAATTAAGACGGTTTAAAATACAAAAAAAAAAAGTGAAATATTTTAATTTTTAAGAAAAAAATGTTATATGTTTATTTTTTTTCTCTTATTTTTCAAGGTTTAATAAACCTGAATAACGTATTACATTTTTTTACACTAAAATAAAGACGTGCAGAACTTTACATACATTTTAATGATACAATTTTAAAATGATCATATAACTTAAAATTATTTTCATTTTTTTAAAAAGAAAATATCCCTTTATTTTAATGAGGTGGAATTTTCAGTTTTTTTTCTTTTTCTAAGTAACCTTTATTAATAAAAGATTACAAAAATTTTGGGTACACTTACCCATTGAGGATTACACAGTGATTCAATGTAACAAGGTAAAATGTACATATGTTCAAAAATAATTACATCCATAAAAATTGCTGTAATGTGAGTAATGTGTATCTGTATGTGGATCCACATGGCCTGGCCATCGAGAAGTTAACCATCACCCAATGATCCCAACCCCGGGGCCCCGAAGTGAAGACTCAAATGCTTCAGCTGAATAGGTGAAGTCCAGCATTGTGACAATCACCACAACAGGCAGCAAGGTCTAAGGCCAAGTTCACCAAGCAATAGACTCTCGAACCACAGCCAAGCCACGTCAAGACCATTCTGAATACCTCTGCCTCCCAATTAGCAGTCCAAATGAGCAGGGACCACAATTGCTCTACCTGCCCAAAATTGGAAAGCCAACTTGGGTAAAAACTAAGAAGTAATAAGAACCATATCGACACTGCCCAAAACCAGCCTATCAGGGACACAGCAGCCAACCAAAGCAGGAATAGCACCAACTTTGACCATGTAGCCCCCCAGCAGGTGTTCTGCACAGTGGCAAAATTGTTAACAGCCCACACCATAAACCAGGTACCTAATGTCTACAACCAGCCACCCCTGAAGAAAAGGGGGGAGTGCAGACCCAAGCCCCCAAAACAGAACTTCATCCATGTTACAAAAAATGGCGGTGGCTCAAAATAGACCAACCGCTTTACAAATGCACTAAATTTAAAGCTAACAAATGAAACCTAATGATAGTGAGTGCAAATCAACACTGACATATCAAATAATCCATCAAGGGTTGCAGTAGCCCTTCATGGCGAAGTCCATGTGAAAGTACTGACTTTCACCCTCCCAGCAGGTATTCCCAGGCTAGACAATGATTGTCGACCATCCCCTCAAATGAACCAAGCCCCTTATGATCACTATCACCACACATTTTCAGAGTTCAATCTCAAGCATCACAATGTAGCAGTACACACCCCATCACCAAAAATGAAATAAAAATGATCATAGGGTTTAATCAATTCTAAATCATTTTTTTTATCGACTAAACCACTTATTAATATCCAACTTCCTCTCTTATTCTAATGGTATTCTTTTAAACTTATTGACCTTGAGCTGTAGAGTATTGTAAAAAGCTCATGTATTTTTACTTCCAGTTCTATCATAAAATCCCATGACTGAAACATATGGATGCACACCTCTAAATATATAAAATGTTTCCCCAGCAAAAGCCAAGTATCACAGAATAATAATGTGAAGTTATATGGAAGCAAACCAGGGTCATCTGCAACTGAAAAACAAACATAATAAGAATTACAACTCAGAAATTCCTCATCTGATTGGCCAAATAAGCAATTTTACTTTATCCAAAATGCTGCTCTTGGCAGACAATAATGACCTAGGAGATCCTTTCTAGTGCCTAAAAAATATCTTCAAAACAAAATTTTACATGATTGTATGAGCCCGAAATTCTCTTTATATAATACTCACATATTTCATCAACTCATATCAACATGCCACAATCCTGAGCTCTTCAGTAAGTCTGAAAATATCAGCATACACCAAGTCTTCTCACATTCCAGTTTATCCTGATGAGTTAATATATTAACTCCTAATTAACTTTAAATTTTTAGGCATTATGTGGATTTTGTAGAGTTTTTTATCTTTTTGTAATAGTCATGATCCAGATTCATATTATATAATATCAAGTTCCACAATTTTTGTCTAAAACACATATCCAATTAACATATCCAGAATCATCAATAAACATCATTTACCTTTTCTCTATAAGTCAATCCTTATATCAGTCCAGGTATTTTTTTTATTGGTGATGGTGTCCTCATCTGGGTTATTTAGAATATGTTATTATTTGAGATACTGCTAATTCCTTTTTTTGTTGTTGAATATTTCTGGAATCATTTTGTGCCAGGCAATGGAAATCCAAATAATGATTGAACTTGACTGATAGTTTTGGACTTGGGTGGCTTCTAGATTGCCTTACAATTCTGGTTTAATCTACACTATCAATACTTCTTCTCTTCTTTCTTTTTTAGTATGGTTGGAATTTATTATGGTTTCCTATCTCCAGCTATTCAGCTTTAAATAAAGGGTCAAATATCAATATCATTCAATTTTATTAATATTTTTAAGACTCTTTTTTGTATACAAATATTAATTTTAATCACGAGTCAAAAAAATATCAAAAAGTTGATTAATATTTGATTTTTTTTTTAAAAAATTATTTCTAGATAAAAAAGAAAGATGTAAAATCCCTACTTAAATTCTGAATATATGTTTAAATTAATGCCTTACGTCATTTTTTAAAAAAATAAATAATTTAAAAAGTGCATAGATAGCACAAAATATTTCAGCTAGAGTAGTTTTATTGTAAAATTATACAATTAATAAAAGTTCTTTTCCTAATGTGGATTAAACTATTATTCTATATGTCTCATAATACATGTACTGTTCCTGTTAAGGAGTTTATTGTCAGAAAAATGTAAATCACCATAGAAATGCTGCTTAACATTTTCTAACACAAAAGTTGAAACTCTGAAGTCAATGAGCTGTGACTTTTAATTAGAATATGTACATTTATTTTTATGTTTTTTAAAAAAATGAATTTTAGTTTTCAATCAAATTTAATTATGCAATATGTACTGCAATTAATTTTGTATGTATTTTTACATGTATGTTTTTGATTTTTATTGTTTAAATGGTTGTTTTGAATGTAACTGTGGTCTTGACCATAGATCTAAAATGGATTATTTCTAAATTCTTATATCTTAATGTAAACCACAATGAACCAAATAATATAATATTTTGAAATCAATTAATTCATTTTAACAGGCTCCCTTTCAATAGCCCATGGCATAAAAGAATGGAGAGCTCATATTGGGAGTACTATAAATTAATTTAATATATTAGATATTAAATATGTAAATGAAAAGTTTATGCTTAAACTTTTATGTTATAATGAGAAGTATTATAGCGTACATTGTTCTAAAATAAAAATAAAAATAAAACAACTTAAATTTACAAATTTAGTATAAAATTTTAAATAACCAAACTTTATGTATATTAGTATTATATCCTATTTTTATTATATATACTTTTATAATTCAATTTATTCATCTCCATCAATGGTATTGTTTTATTTCAGATATATATGTATAAGATATTCCATAGGAATATGTATTTCATGTGAGTGTGCATTAAGGTGTATATATATTGGGAAATAAATTTTGTTTAAAAGAAGTATATAATATAAATAAGAGGCATCAGTGGGTGGGTAAAAGTTTTTATTTATTTATTTCAGTTATAACATTTAAAATATGTTGTGCATTTTTGTTTAAATAAAATTAATACTATAAAGTTGTAATTTAATAATTAATTTATTGATAATTTTATAGAGATGATCCGTTCTCTTAAAAATCAAAATTTCTATTTGTATAATGTTAAAGTCGATTTATTGTAATTTTATTAATTTAGAAATATTGATTTATATAAAACTGATGTCGATTATTTATTAATAAATATTTTAATTAGAAACTAGAAAATAGTCCATTGTTTCATCAACATGTTACCAAGAGTAATTTTCTATATGTAATAAAAAAAAAGGTTGGTTCGTAAAATTTTCATGATGCAGTTGCATCCCGGAGGACAGATTGCAAATAACAAATGGATAGTTTCAACTTATACAATCCCTTGATCAAGACATCAAATGAATATTTTTTTTAAAACTATCATTTGCTTCTGTAAAAATATACTGTTAAGACATATATAATTATATTATTATTATTATTATTATTATTATTATTATTATTATTATTATTATTATTATTATTATTATTATTATTATTATTATTATTATTATTATTATTATTATTATCATCATCATCATCATCATTATTATTATCATTATCAAAGTTATTACTGTTAAGACATATATAATTATATTATTATTATTATTATTATTATTATTATTATTATCATCATCATCATCATTATTATTATCATTATCAAAGTTATTATAGGCTTGAAAATGGATATTGCAGTAGACTGCTGTCATTTATTTTTTTCTGTTGGCATTTTCTAACATATTAATTGAAAAAATAACCTGGATTAGATAACGAAGATGAAGACCATTTCTTTTACATTTAATTTCTAATTTTAAAATATTAAAATAAACTTTTCTTGATAAACATTCTCAATAATCATTATTTATTTTCTATTATATATAATTATAGTTCTGTAATAATTATTAAATTTGATGGATGTGTGGATATTTTTGCTAAAAAATTTATTAATTAAAGAAAATTTTAAAATGTTTTATTTGTGTAAGTTTAAAATGTAGAACGAACGATATAGTGTTGATTTACTTTTATTCTGTTAAACACATTAAATGTTTAAATGCCGTTCTTCATCACAAATCAAGATAATAAAATTTGGAGAATATATATGGTGTATAATTTAATATTGTGTGCATTTGATAATTAATGGGTAACTTGTGTAATGCACGGTGATATTCAATGACCAGGATATTATTTGATTTCATGTGTAGGAATTGACTGATGTTGTATGTATTGACAAGTTTGAAACATTGAGAAGTAGAAATATTTAGTTTATGGTATATTATTCATCTCAAGTAACCTTCATGAATCCTGATGTAAGGATGATCATAAGAAAAAGTTCAAGGAGGCATGGGTTATTACAAGAGACCCAAATTCAATCAACAGGAAGGAGTCTTGCATCCCTTTGTCAAAAAAAAATGGAACATCTGATATTTATAATTTACATGTCTTACTGCAATAATTTGCATATTTTATAAGCTATATATTCAACCTGCTCCTGGCATAGTTAGTTAATTAATATCATACTATGATTCTGGTGGGAATTCACTGAAAGTTAACTCAGAGCTATTAAGTGAGAATATATCTATATGGTTATATCTTTTTATAGTAGCTTGATGCAGCTCAAGTTTTTTCAGAGTAATTTGTTCTTTATGAAGTATTTTGCTAAGAGCATGGGTGAGTCAACATTTGTGTTATTAGATAAGGCATATTTTGATAATGAATTATATGAATATTATTTACTAGATATTTATATGTATATATTCCATAAAATGATGTTAAATACATTACTAATCACTTATCTTGATTTATATTCTTATGAATAATGTATTCCACCTATTGCTTCATTCTCTGTTAATTCTTTGTAATGATTATCTCAATACTAATTACATATGAATGATATTTGGATTTGGTTTGTCTTTCATGAAAATCTTGCCATCAGTATTATATTCATCAATCTCTAGTACATGAATCTTGAGTATTACCAATCATCAATTTTGAGCAACAATAAATTAATTTAAAATTCACTCAATACACATTGATGTTGTTTCATTATTTATTAGTACTTAGTAAGGCAATAAAAAAGGAACACAAAAATAATACACTTATATAAATGATGTACTGTCTATTTTAAATTTATAATAAAGAGACTTTCTGATATCCATGACCATGTCAGATACTAAAACAAAAGGTGACTTTATATGGCTAATGAAATTAGGTTTTGGTGTTACCTTGCTAGTAAAATTAATTTCTCTTCCAGTAGACTTAGATTTTCTGGTAGTCTAAAATAAGAAGAAAGCCTAGGCTTTTCATCTAAAGGGCATCTTCTGGCAAGTGTGACATCAAGATAAGCAAACCCTTTGTATCTATCACAATATATAAAATTAAATTAATAATTACACACACACATATATATATATATAATTAAAAAAGTAAGTCATATATAATGTGACATTACTTTTATAAGCTTCTAGTTACAAAAATGCAATACAGAAAGCATACCAATAGCTCAAACAAGCTCTTAATTAATAAGTGCAGTATGAGAAAATATTTAAAATCTCTATCCAGAACAATCTCATCTCCAGACCAACTGGTTTTGAGCTTAATTAAAAGCTTGTTTGAGCTATTGGTACATTCTCTGTATTGCATATATATAAACAGTGATATAACATTCAATCATAAAGCTTGAAACATTTATTGTTTGATCATTTTACCAATTAAAAAATTAACTATTGTTTCTGGCTTGTTAATTGCTTAGTCATATTGATATAGGCTGACTTTGCTTTGATGTAAAATCAACCAAAATAATAATAATAAAACAAGAAGAAAGATTGCTGTTGCTATGTAGAGTGGTTATATTGACATTACTAGATGTACACTCATTATTTTATTTCTCATATTAGAATAAAACTCAAAACAGAAGTAAAACTTAACAAATATAAGTTTATTAACTCAATATATAAAAAGATATAAATCTTAACATCTATAACCAATTTTTCTCACATGGATGTTCTTGCTTGTAACTTGGTTATATAGCATTTCACTCATATTAGATACAGTACATTAAATATTAGATTAAATATGATACATCTTCACTCAGTGGATTTTTTGGATCCATGAATGTCACACATATATTTACTTCAACATCATAACTGCTTTCTTTCTCCTTCTGTCTTTCCTTTTTTTTTTTGGTTTTGGTACTTTTGTAGTTTTTACTGCACATTGTATAGTCTGCCTAATTAGAATATCTTTGCATAATTAGTATTTAGGATTCATCTGCATACTTTGCATGCATTAATTTTCTACAGTATTAACAATAGGAAATTTATTCCACTTTCTGTTTGACTATTTGTTACAACCAAATACAATTAACTTTTTTACATCACTTTATATATACATATATGCATGACCCATACATTATTGTTTTAGTTGGATAATGCAGCTATATTCACATGAATGATTGACAGTGTTCTAGGTAAATAATGAAGAAGATTTTTAAAAAAATATATGTATCCTGTAGAGTGATTGGTATTGAACAATGAATGTTTCAATAACTGTGATTTGAGATAAGGATATATCTCAGCTTGTTACACACACATATATACATATTTAAAAGATTCATAGTTATAGATGTAAATATAAATTTTTTTAATGACATTTCTTCTTTGCTGTAATAATAATGGAAAACTGAATTTTTAATATCAGCAACAATTTTAATTAGTTTTTTAGTACTTATGTATTAGATCTGCTATGATGAAAGTTGATGGCACAAACAGAAGTCTAAATAATGATTGAATTAAGCACATTTACAATATTATAAAAAGGAAAATAACTACTTTTTTACATATTAGATAATATTCTGATCAGGAGAAAGTTGTTACTCAAGATGTTGGTTTTGCTGCTAATTTTATGATTTAAAGTATGCTGTCATGTCATGAAAGAATGCTGAGATGACTAATTGATTATATGGTGAAAGAAAGATATTCACATGTTTATTTCTACTAAGTCAGAAGATCCCATGCAGACATTATTTTATGAGATCACAAAATTAGAAATTTATTACCAAACAAATATGTATGTGCTATTTCACAGCAGGCCTAATATGTATCTTTTTTTTATTAAGTTACATCATAGCTGAAATTTATCTACGAAAATATATAAAGAAATTCTGTTTACACACTCGTATATAGATTTAGAAATATATATATATATATTTTATTTACCCATTACACCATGTGATCACCATTTCTTGATGCTTACACAGGCTGTTAAATTAGTAGCAAATTTTTTTTCTGCATAATAATCCCAAGTAGTGTAAGCTCTAGTAATCAATAGATTCTAGAAGGTGATAAGTTTGAATCCCTGTTTAGTACTCTCTCACATAACATTGCCAAATGAGCCTCCAGCTATGGTTTTCATCAATGAGGAGCCTTGCATCCAGAAGCAGTGCATCTCTTGATTATTAGAGCTTAAACCAGGCATTATTATTGTGTAGGAAAATATTGTTACTGTTTTTAACAGCTTGTGTAAGCATAAAAAAAGTTTAATCATGTGATATATTAGTGCTTTAATACCAGTCCTAGTCAAAGCATAGAGGTGACTGTCATTATTAAGAAATCAATGACACAAAAATGTAAAAATGCTGAACCAGATTTAGACCTGTATGAGACTATACAGACAAATTATCTTGGAATAAAAACATTATTGTTTCCAGTTTAGGCTGATGGTTTATGGTTGACCAAGGGGATAAAATGTATGTGCTGGAGGGATGCATTGGATACAGCTTCTTACTGATGAAAACCATGAGCTAGAGGCTGGTCTGGAAATGTTGGATGGGAGGGCACTGGATAGAGATTAAAAGGCGTAACCTCTTAAATCTATGGGTTACTAGATCTTACACTAGGTAAAACTATTGTGTGGGAATTTTTTTATTGCTATTGTTATATTTTATTTTTTTAAAAAGACGTTCAAGAAAAATACATGTATATATTGTATATATACGTCTCTATATAAACGTAGTTTTTAATGTGGAAGTAAAAAGTCTATTGTTTAATTATTACTATATATTAACTTAATGTAGAAAAAATATTAAACCAGGAAGGCTAAAACAATACTTCTGCATTAATAGATCTTGTATCTATATTTCATAAATATGATTAAAATTAAAAATAAAGATGAAAAATGCTACATATTAATATCAGAGGTTCTCAATCTTTTCAAGCTCATATCAGCTTATAACTGTTACCAATTTTATGACACTTCAATGAAATTGTCACACTATATGTAATAGTATTACATCATATGGAATATTTAATTGGTCTTTAATAAAATTGTAAGTTTAGTTGATTTATTGGAAATTAAAGGAACTGGATGTGAATATAATATTGCAGTTTCACAGATATTTTTCATCAATTTAATTGCTAGACCTTCAACTATAAAGTCAAAAAAAGTAAAATTATATATATATATATATATGGGTGTGTGTGAAGCAGATGTAATATAATTTATTTTAAGAATGGAATGTCAAACACATTTATTAAATGTGTTAATTTATTTTAAATAAGTACTACTTAAATATGCATGCATATATTGTGTATAGTTAGATAAAGTATTTATTTCTGCATATATTTTAAGATAAATACACACATATATAAAAGTAATTAATTATAATTCTTGCATGGTAATGATTTAATGGACAAAGTGACAGATTCTGAAGCTTAAGATCTGTGTTTCTTATTTTCAGCTCATGATTTCTTGTGTTCAAACTTCTTATTTATTTTGTTATTAATTATAACATTTATAACCAAGTATTTTATTTTCTATAAATTAAAATATCCATACTTTGGTTTATTTTTTTGCTAGATCCCCCCCCCCCCCATTCACTTTCTTAAATATCAATATTGTGTTACATTTGTATTTGTCTTGCAAGGAACTTGGGTAAATGAGATTTACATTTTAAACATGAGTTATTCCTTCTTCTTTATTACCATGTTTTCTTTTTCAAATATGTAATTAGATTACAGTTATAATTGTAAATTAAAATATCAACAACAAAAATATATTTTATATAAATAATTACAAATTACATCTAAACTCCAGATATATAAATTGTACTTGTATTCAATCAAAAATGTAAACTTATAAATACTTTTCATTTTTCATACATAAATGTATTACTTCATGGTTTTAAATGTTCAAAACAGCACACAGTAGGCAATGTAACCTGTCATACAATGTGACATTTCTTATGAAACTATTATTTTTATTTACATCATTACAAATTACAGCTAACTAATTATACAGGTGTTAAACTATCATGAATGTAAAGCAAGATTTATCTCTTTTCACATATACTATAGTTTCTGGCATATAGTATATTCACCATAATAATTGCTATGTATTTCTGAGAAAAAGTTTGCTAGTTGTTTTTTATTTTAAAAATGGATAAAATAATATTGCTGATAAAAAGTAAAAATAGTAAAATACTAGTATTTTATGCACATATCAATAAAATCAATTAATTTGCAAAAAAAGTTTGTTTTTGTAAATTTTAAATATATATAATATTTTAAACACCCCATTGGTAATTTTTTTCAGCCAAAGTTCTTCTTTAAATAAAGAAAAACTTGAATTTTGCAGTCCATTTGGGCTTTTCTTTATTTAAAGGGGGAATGTAATTGAAGAAATTTAGCCATAAGGAGTTTAAAATATTTCATTTGGATTTCATCTAGCATTCTGCATTATTTCTGTCTGTCTGTCTGTCTATCTATCTCTCTCTCTCTCTATATATATATATATATATATAACTACAACCATTAAATGTCTGTATTTTTAAATTATATAATAATAATTCAAACAAATATATTTAACACAGTATTCAAAATTAAATAATATATTCTTTACCAGAAGTACTTTCAATTGTTTCACTGACAATCTTTTAAGATTGTCAGTGAAACAATTGAAAGTACTTCTGGTAAAAAAAAAAGATTGTCAGTGAAACAATTGAAAGTACTTCTGGTAAAGAATATATTATTTAATTTTGAATACTGTGTTAAATATATTTGTTTGAATTATTAATATATATATATATAATGACACATGTATATATGTATAACATAAAATGATTTAAAAATTAAAGTTAAAAAGAGAAAAACAAAATATATTTTTTTCTTTAAATAAAAACCCCCAGTTTGTTTGATAAAAGAAATATATATTTTCTTTAATTAAATCAAAAGGGTAATTAAAGCCAATTGAAATAAAGGAATTTTTAAATTTAATATTTAAAACAACACTTATCTGCTCTCTTTTAACTAAAAGAAAATTTCAATGGATTATAAAAATAAAAATAAAAAACTATAAATTTAACTACGTAAAAATAATTAAAAGTTACTTAGTGAAAGAAACTATGTTATTAGAGATCTAATTAAAGATCTCTAATTTTTGTGAATTAATATTTCCAACTGAATAGATAATAGGTTTTATCAAATTGTAATTAAAAAGAAGGAAGAAAAATTTAACTAATTATTAATGTAGGTGGTATCAGATAATGGATGGCAAAGATATAAAAACTACAAATTTCCTATTTTATTTTTATAAATTAAAAAATAACAAACAAACACAGTCTTCTCTTTTAAAAAGTAGCCCATTAAATTCAATATATATACAAGAAACCACACACAAACTTCTTTTTTATAAAACTTGATTTATTATAATATGAGCTATTATAATGTACAATAATATACTCCAATCTTTTAACTATATCAGGGTGGGCAATTGTTTTGGCTTGGGGGCCACATAGAGTGCCAGAGGGCCGCATTGGGGCCACATTGTGGAACTGAAGGTTAGTGGAGGGCTGCACCTTTTTTCATGACACAATAAACACACTGCTTTATTCCCTGTATTACCAAAGAAATGTTCTCCATTCTTCATTAAACACATAACATTCAACACCAATTTTACATTTTTTTGGAGGGTTCATGGTTTCACTAAAGTTGGAAATGTATATGCTAATGCAAAGACAAAATTGAAATTAACCAAATCAACTGGAAAAGCACTGCACATTGTAGCTACACTGTGCAAGTGTATTGATGTGGCCATCCTGGTGGAAAGTATGAGATGAATTTTCGGTGATGCATGGGAAGGAAATCTCAGTTCATGGCAGATTTTTCTGATTGTCTTGGTGGGCCGCATAAAACCTCTTAGTGGGCTGCTATTTGCCCACCCCTGGACTATATTATTTTACAGTCTTTATCAAAGAACAACTAAAAATATACAAAAAACAATAAATACAAATATTCCACAATACATATAACAAATACAAATACTTCTTATCTTAAAACTCTTATAACAAACAATCTTAACTTTTTTTATTATATTCATTTCTTAAATACCTTTCTTAAAATAATTCCCTATAATTATTTAATTAAATCAATATATTATCCTCTTTTTTCAACTAACAACACTATTCATTACAGATTTTATTTCATTAATATAAATTCCTTCTTTTATAATTCTTTCATAATACAATCTAATACATTCTAAAGATTCTATTTTAAAATCTTAATGTTTAAATTTACTCACATGACCATAAACTGCAGAATATTTATCATTTAAATGCTATTTTAATCTCATTGCCAATTTAGTCTTTACAGTTCCAACATATAACATTTCTTTATTATCTTCAAAACAATCTAAACATTTTATAATGTAAATTGAATTCATAACTTCTAAATTATTACAATCATTATTTTAATTTACAAATTTAAACATTTTTTCTTTTTATAAACAGATCAAATAAAACATTATACTTTTTTATTAATCGTATTAAATAATTTCCTAATTTTGACAAACAAACTTTTTGAAACATTGAAACCAACATAAATTATCTTACTAATATTATTACTCTTATTTAATCTTATCCTATTATTCATTTTTTCAATAATTTTATTACAAATGAAGTATATTATTGTACATTATAATAGTTCATATTACAATAAATCAAGATTTATAAAAGAGAAGTTTGTGTGCGATTTGTTGTGTATATATTGTTATGTTCTTCTGTCAAGTCTTGTTGTGAGATGACTACAGAATTCTGTTGAATTTTTCTGTTAAGAGTCCATCATTTAGCTTGCTATTAAGTCAGTAGTGCTCTGTTCAGGGCCGGCGGAAGCAGGCATGCAACGCATGCTAGGCATGCGGGCGCTGGCAGAAGGAGGCGCCATCACTGAGAGATTAGCATCTGAAAAAGAAGGCATCATCCCTGACAGGGGCACCAAAATCAAATTTGCATGTGGGCGCCTAGTACCCAGCACCGGCTCTGGCTCTGTTAAGCATTCTGCTGCCAGTTTACTACACAAAATATTCCTTTAATCAATCAGAAATGTATAGCAATATTCATGGACATCTTAACTTAATCGCACACTGCAAAACTATAGAGGGATGTTTGTTTGGAGTTCATCACTCAGTTTCTTCTACATCTGACATCTGATAAGAAGTAAAAGTCTTTGACTGCTATTTCTGAGATACCTGCCTGTAACTATAGAAATTTATTACCAAATAAGACCCAAGCAATGTGCTGCCCTGGAAAAGAGAAGTGACCAGCTGCCAAAAGACACCAGATAACTTATTAATGAACTTCATCAATGTTCAAGAATATTAGGAGTGCACTCCAAAAATGAAGTTACAACAAAAGCCTAGGTAAATATGAATATAATAATAAATTCAATGTCTAGACAAATTTGCATTCTTTTGCAGTCTTTATAACTAAAAGCAATTGGATTTCACCATATTTACAAACAGATTAATCCTTAACAAAGAATTCTATAATTAATACATATATAATTGGATTCACTTTTATTTTTATTATTATGTTAATTTTTTTTTTGTAAATAAACATATTTTAATTTGTTAAAAGCTAGATAAATTTCTGCTCGACTATGTCAAATAAAAAATGAATTGATTTTATTTTTTGTGTATTGACGCACAATAAAAAGAAGTAACAAAAATTAGCTTATTATGCAATCTTTATTACATATATTTTATATGAAATATATATTTTATATTCATATACTTAATTAAATAAACATAATACTATTTTTTTAAAATATTAAATGCCTATTAAGGAAGTAGAAAAGTGTTTAATAATAAGAGTAGCTTTTTTTTTTTCTAAGTAGAAAATCGTAGCAATAGAATAATTGCTAGATACTGTATATAAAACAAATCTATTGACAAAAATCAATAAGGAACAACAGGCTCATATATATATTAAAACAAAAACAAATATAATAATTGGAAATAAAATAGTATAGATGATATTGCCTTTAAATATTTATGAATGCGTATAAATACGGTAGTTAAAGGAAATGAGAAAAGCAATAACTATGTAACAGTGCTTTTAATTAACAATAGTAATAATAAAGAACTTATAACTTGATACGATTAATTTTAGATTAAAGATTTATTAAATATTTTTTGGAAAATTTGTAAATGATGAACAAAGCAAAATAGCATCAAAGGGCATTTCAAATATAAAGAAATATATAAAGAAAGAAACTGGGTAAATAAGATTATGAAATATATCAATTAAAAAAAGGATTGTGATGGGAAAAATAATAATACTGGATTGAGAAGAATATATTTAGAAATAAGGACGTGTAAAATAAAATGGAAAATAATTATTATTATAGGGGTAAAAAGGATAAACTTGAAAATTCTTTAAAAGTGTTAAGAATCTTTTTTTCAAATACTTATTAAATTTTTGAAAGTTTATATATATATATGTATTTGTGTGTTTCACCATTCGTATGTATATACTTGAGTAATATGTCTATAATATCCATTATATATGCAAAGTTAAAGTTTAAAAAGCAAAATTAATAAATTATGCTTAAATACTTTGTTTATTCTTGTAAAAAAAATAATCAGGCACCAACATATACGTTAGAAACAGTATGCAAAATTGATTATAAGTTTCAATTTACATTTATGATTAAGATAATTTTTTCCTATAAATTATTTTAATATATATTGAACATGTAAATATTTTTTTTTTTTTCTAACGACTGTCGCTTTTTTTAATTCTTTGTCTCATTCTCTTAATTTTTATCTTATCTTCAGTCACTGATATTAGTACACAGATTGTCGTCAATCAGTCATCTTTCTACATTAATTACGACAATAGTAGGATGGATTTGGGATTTGTGCATCCACATTTTCACCCATTATTTACAAAAACAATTAATATATACTGATGTTAATCTTTTCTTTTTATATATTCTTTTTTTTTTTTAGTTTGAAGAGTGACACTCATATTTACCAGTGGTTAATGAATGAATAAATTTTTGTGATACTTGAATACAATAATTCATTTAAAAGTTAATTTTAAAATTAGAACTAATTATAATTAGTGACATTTATCAAAAGAAATTGGTCTTCAGAATATACAAAAGAGTTGTTTTTTTTTTGAAAATTTAAATAATTGATATAAAACATTTGACCAGAAATCCTATATGATCAGGAATGTAAACAATGGATGCTCAACTTAGAAATAATTTTTATAATTCTAGAAAAGCTTAATTCATGTTGCTTCAAAGAACAAAAGGACGTGAAGGATAAGAAGACAGAAAAGACAAGAAACTATACTTTTGCTTGGCAAAAAACGCCATAGAATGAAACATAAGTGCAAAGCCAACTATCTCCAAAGATCTAAAAGAAATGTATGTATTATGTGCAAATCAAAATGATTTTTATTTTATAAGCTTTTGGATTTTAGTATTAATGTGAATTAATCAATCTTTTATATTTTATTGCAAATACATATGTAAGATGAACATGGTTTGGGATTCATTTCTTAAAGTACTTTAGATGTTGATTATTGTTAATTATTAATCTCTAATGGATATGACATATTTATTGCTTATATATATATATATAAAATGTCCGTTAATTATAACAATATAATTGCGGATTAAAAGACTGTTTATAATAGTTTATTACCGTTATATTTATTATTTTTATTATGATTATATATATATGAATTTATTAGCATTAATAGTTGGATTTAAATAATTGATTGGTATATGTAAAGATATATAAGTATCAATGTTACATATAATTGAAATTAAATTCTGTTCTTAATATTTTTTCATCAATTAATAATTTATTGATATTTGTCTGACTCATTTGTCCAAGACTAATAATTAATTATAGATGTAGCAAGCTAACTATTAGATCAAGTCAAAATAAGAGTCATTGATCACATAACCCTATTCTCTTAAGCTTGTAAGTTACAAGCTTAAGAAAATAGAGTCATGTAATCTATGACTCTTATTAGATCAAGTATGTCATGATTGAACAACTCAGTAAGGATGCTATAGCCTGAACACAATAGTTTCTTAAATCATTAAGAAACAAAAGCAGTTAAAGAGGCTCTAAAAATGTTAAAATGTGTTTTTCAGAAGGATATTTTCTAGAATGAGTTTCTAACTTGGATTTTTTTTTTGTATATTTTAATAGAATAGAAAATGTTAAAAATTATCATTCTAATGCTATTTATAACATTCTCTTAGAAATGTAAAAGTGATATATGTGCTTAGCTTACAATGGGTCCATTTGCTAATATTTTGTTGATTAGATTATTAATGTGATTTGTCATATCTATATTAATGAAAACTATAAAATAGCAGCTTCATGAAATTTCTTAACTATCTTATCTATTAAATACAACATTGATATTCTCTTTATATATTTAAATAATTAGTGGATTTAAAACATTTATTTGCATTGTTCTCAAATATTTAAATTAGAACAGGTATACGTCTAGCAAAAACTAATGTGTTTTAATATTTAAAATAAATTTTATTGTAACTTATATACATTTGGTTTATGCCATGCAAGGCTAAAGGTAAAAGTCTGCTGTTTCAATTGGGATTCTTTTGCGTACAAATCAAAGGATTGTCATCTAAGTTAGTTTTTGTCTCATTTTTATGGGGCCAACCTTCTATATAAGCCCCATGTGTTGTTGAATAAGAATTTTGAGGCCAGTATTAAGTCCTTTGCCTGCAAGGTTTTTAGCTGGATGTTAAATACTTCAAATGGGCCTGGTCTGGGTATTGTGAATTTGGAATCGCACCTGGCCATCCATAGGGCATATGAGATAAATATAGCCATGCGTATGACTGGGAAGTCACCAGAGTGCAAGCAGCTTTTAAGGTCTAGGATCTTTAGGAGAGGAATGCTGCATTCCTCATTGAAACTAATGTGTTTTGCCTTTCAATATCATCAAGTTTGACAAAAATTAAATTGCATAGTAGCTACTTAAGAGGTCAAGAGATGTTCAAGCATCAAAGTGACAAACTGGCATAATAATGATATTCAATTGAGTAAATAGATATATTTACTTTTTCAGTTTGAAATCAAGACACTTATAGTTGTTGAGTCCTTTACTCTAATCACTGAATAAAATTACATCGAGCACCAATTTGTCACAACATTCTATTTTATATGCAATTTATTTGATTCTATTTTTAAAAAGACATCTGTATGTGTGTATTAATTAAAACATAAAAACCATATTAAGTAAGATATCTTTTATATATGTTTTTAAATATTGTCATTTCATTTGTTTTTCATTTTTTATTTCAACAAGAATTTCAGAAGATTGAAAATAAAAATTAAAACTAAAATAAATAAATATTAAATAAACAATGTTCCATTTCTATTGTATCAAATCTTATAGAATAAAGAAAAAAGTTCTGAAAACTTGATATAGAAAACAAAACCGACCAAATAATTTACATATATTAAATTTAACTCCATATATGTATGTTATTTTAAATTAGCCTGTGAATGATTATCTGCTAAAAAGATTCATGTTGATTGTTAGAGTATGATTCATGACAATGTATAGTGGTTAACAATAATTGTATGGAGTAGTGCTTTGTGTTAATTACTTGGTATAATAATTTAATGATAACTGTCTGGTATAATGGTTTGAGTTGATGGTCTGATGTAGTACTTCATGTTTACTATCTAGAATAGTTGTTAATGATGAATGTCTGGAGTTGACTGCTTAATGTTGTATTCATGATTTATGCTGCCAACCTATAACTAAAGTTTTAGTCTAGAGTTGACTGGAAAATTCTCCAAGTAACTAAAACATTTCTAATTAACTTAGATTTTTTTAAAATTAGCTAATCCATAACCAATCCTGCTAGTCATACAATATTGGATGATGAATATATATTTAGATATTTCTAGTTGGAAAGTAAAAATAAAAAGCTTTTAAAAAAACATCTACCAAACTATAGCAAATGCTCTCCTGAATAGTAATTTCTTCAGTATTCATCAAATTGGGTAAAAAATCTCAGAGTGCTTTACTCTGCAGGGAACTATTTATTTTTTTGTAAATATATCTGATTATATATACATATTGTAAGGGTTACTTACAATCTTGTTAACCTCACTTATTTAAGAAAAAGATTAAAACATAAACTGAAAAGTATAAGTGTAAGTTTCCTGAATAGTAAATACATTATTATTTTTTCCTTTTATATATATATATATATATATATATATATATAAGGAAAAAATAATATATATATATATATATATATATATATAACTTTAAGATTAAACTATAAAAACTTAATAATGAAAGTCAATTCAAATAAATAGTTGTCTTAATAAAATTAAAATATTAAAATGATTGTTTTAGATAATCCATATATACATCTATAAAAGATTATTTTAAAATCATTTATATATATAATTATTTAAGTTTACTCACCTTAATAATCAAGATGTAAACTTGGAGATAACTTTAGGTGAAGTCACATTTTAGCAACTGAACACAAAATAAATAAATTTAGAATTCAATTATATAATTATTAATTATAGTAATATCAACAATAGTTGAATATGAAATTGTGAAATCAAATAGTATATTTAAAACATGCTACTGGAAGTCAATTCTACTATAAAAGCTGGATCAAATAATTTCAAAATTAATCCTATCTTTTGTCAGTGAACTAGCCCCTATGTATAGTCATTTCTTGTGTGCAAATTCCGAACGTATTAAAAGATGGATTAAAAATTTAAATGAATTTTCTTGTTGATAAAATTTTTATTAGACAAGAACTTTAATTTCACTCAATAAAAAGAGTAAATAAATTACTCTTTAGTATTGTCAATTACAATTTCAAAACAAAAATATCTATATATTTTATTTATTAATTAAAGGATCTAATAATAAAATTATTCTAAATTGGAATCATAAAGAAGATAAATTTTCATTAAAAAAGTATTTATATATGTAAATTAAATTATATTAAGAAAATAATAAGTATATTAAATGCATTGTGAGTAAAGATTATTTTGCCATAGGATCAAATGCTATTGTTTGAACTGAAAATAATGTAATTGTTTATTTCTACTGAAATGCCTAAACTATTTGTGTATTTCATCTATATAATTTAAAATGCAATTTCAATTTGTATCAAAATAATTTATGGAAGATGTCAACATCATATAAGAGGAAGAATTCTGAAGAACAGAGTATATTAATTGACTCACCAAAGATTGATAAACAGGGAATAAAGAACTTTATCCTTAGTGAACATTAAGAACTTTATTGGACAATATCATAAACTTTTATTACATCTTATCATTATGTGTATCATTTTCAGACATTTAATTTTGCTTTCTTTGCTTCCAAAATCCATTTACATTGAAATAATCAATTTAAGAAAGTTATTATATGAAGAGAAATGGAAAGATCATTGATTTAAATTTTTTTAAAAATAAAATTTAGGTCTTCCCTATAAAGTGACCTGACCGAGGTAAAATAACTTAATATGGAGGTAAGATTTTATTATTCTTCATATTAATTTCATTCTTGATGAAACAGAAATTTTTGTTTATTACTAACATAATTAACTTAGTAATATTTGTTTATTATTCTTTGTGTAAATGATTAACATCCTGGGGTGAAAGATCTTTTATTTCATAATGATGATTACACATAGAAGGAGGTTCTTATAAAATTGGAATTCCTATACAAGGATTGGATAATATAAAATCTTCATTTATACATATAATGTTAATATTAAATTAAGCTAGTTAGTATTACCATAATTTTTTTTTGTTGAGTTTATAAAATTTTATTTCTTGTTTTACGATTTATTAAAATTTGGTCGTGTTATGATACATATCTACTATGGGGATATGGGAAGATATTATTTTAATTTGATATTACAAAATAGTAAAAATATATGTAATGCACTTATTATAATATATTTTTTTATTTGAAATAAATTTAAATTGTTATCTGTTAATAAATATGTTAAAGTTTGTTTTAAATTCAAGGAGGTCTCTGATTTATTTTAATTATTTATTTATTTTCTGAAATAAATAAGATATAAATACACATACCCATATACATATATCATACTAATTTAATATCTTGATAATTTGGTTGAAATTAATTTTAAAATCAATTGAAATTATATTAAGTACTATTACTAATGTAGTATATTGATGGAAATACCTGAAGAGAGTTAAATGTAAAACTACCATGAGTTTGAATACTGAGCATAACAGAACCATCTACAAATGTGAAAATTGAATGAATTAATCTAAATTGCATCTGTATTGAATAATTAATTTTAAATTATCTTGTTTGAAATGGATTCAATTTTAGATTAAAGTTAAATCGTATCATTCATAGCATCCTATATGAAGACCCTAAATCCGATTATAGTTAGATGCAACCACCTTGATTTCTTTAGGGGATCCGGATCATTACAATATATATAAATATTTGTGTGTGAGAGAGACTGTGTGCATGCATGTATATGTTTCTGAAAATAAGTATAATATGTAAATGAAAAATTTAAAGATTACAGAATGTAAGATTTATATATACATTTTTCTCAACTGAAAATAATTGAAAAACTAGATAGAAAGAAGGCAGTTTTTTGTTAGTTATGGTTTAAACTTTTTAAGCATCATTTTCAACATTCTTAATGTTCTACACAATTCAGCATAATATTAAAATTGCAGACGTAACAGCTAAAGGTAAATAAAAAAACAACATCTTAATGAAAGAATTAGTATGATAACAGAGAAATATCTCAACTGAATATACCTTTTCTGCACGAATAGACTGAAACACAGTTTTTCCTAAGATACTTAGAAGTAAAGTAGACTGTACTCTAATTTATTTTCCTCATTTATCTAAGGTTAAATCTAAAATAATTTTTGGGTAGTAAGCTCACTGGCATATCTTGGTGTTGTGATGCAAATATTTTACAGCTAATTTTCTTAGCATTAGCATATTCTACTAGTAAATACTATGTTCATTTCAAACAAAAGTGTCTATATTATTAAATTTCTGAATAATCAATTAAATATTACCATGAGAAATGTTATTGGCATACTCAAATCTACTTTTTCCCAGTAACACCCCCCCCTTTTTATCAGAAGGGAAATTGCATAATAGAAAGTGTATAAAAAGCAAGTAAGTAGATTAGATTAACACTAACTCAAGATATAATTTAATCATCTAATATTCATTTCAAATTAAGATTACATTTCTGGATATTCAATTGAGAATATCTTTAAACAACCAAAGTTATGAGATTCCAAAGAGATTTATTTTTCCAAAATTTAACAGTCGTATATTATATACAAGTACTTTAACAGGCTGGGTGAAAAAGCTATTAAGTTAATGGTAAGAAAACAATCAAAATAAATTAATGTAGGCCTAGCACTTTCGAGGTTTTGTCCTTCATATTCATAGCCAAAACAGATTTTAAATCGTTGTTGTGATATTGGTACATGGTAATGTATGTAAATGCATATGTAAATTAACTTGTCCATTTTCTGGAGATGGCGAAACATGCGTCATGTCTATTGATCATGTTGTTAACATTGATGATAAAATACACTTCTTTTATCTTCCTTTTGCAGTCATTAGCCTCAATGCACACTATTTTTGGGTTGGAGGGTTTGAACATATGACCGGCCTGCTTCTCATGTTCAAAAAATATTGAGATGTTATCATTATTTTTTGCTCTTCTGTATGTATACATGTACCATGGCCTTGGTCTCCCCATAGTATGTGGTGGTGTATCCAGCCTGAGGGCATGATATGCTATATACGACTTGGAGGGTTTAAGATGGATCGATTCTGTCCTTCACATTGTTAATGAGAGTAAATCCATCTGGATTTGACCTTAATGTTACTGGAGTCCCATCAATAGATTTATGACAACCTGTGATCATTGCCATCATTTGATTTACAAATACCATTCAATCTATGCAGATGTAGTCCAGTACAATCATAAACATAACTAATGAATGCTAAGTCTATGAATATAGAGGTAAAATTGAAAGAGTAAATCTATCTACTGGTTGGAATCTTGAACAGATTCCTCTATGATATTTTTACAGTTAAATAATTTAATTATAACTATTTTGTCAATCTAGAATTTAGATGTTCAAATATCAGAATAACCATATGATTATTTTTGTCCAAAATACTGGTCTCACAGACTAAGTCATATCACATTCACTTAGACTGTTTTTTTTTTTTTGGTTCTTTGATTTATTTCTTAAAATCTCTTAGCTAGTTTCTTTCCAAAGCTCATCAATCAATTTTTTCCTATTTCTTTATTTTATATCCTCTACAGTCTATATTATTTCTGCCTTAAGTATATGCTAACTCCATTTCTTTTTATATTTTAAAAAAAAAATCCTTTTTCATTTACCTCTTTAAACTATAAAACTTTTAATCTTTTTTTTTTTTTTTCACTTATTCTAATTTTTCATATCTCTGCTTCATATAAAACTATAATTTCCTAGTACAGTGATGCAAGTCAATCTCCTTGATTTTAGGATAACTAGTTAATTGCCTGCAGACTTTTTGTCTTAATAGTGGAATATATCAAATTCTGTGGGGTTTGGTATACAAAACTGTAACATATTTATCATTTATTTAATTACTTGTATAAATTGTAAATATTTATTGTGTTAATAAAGGTTTTTTAATTAAAAAATAATAATAATAATTTCAAGCAAAATATATAACAAACCTTTATATATATATAACAGCAATCGACTTTGGTATATTTATATATGTGTATTAACTCGTTAAACTGTATTGTATTTGAATATAGTATCATAAGTTTTAGTATGTGGATTAGATGCATTACTAAGCTAAGTTTATTACTTAATTAGAATTAATTCTGAGTCGTATTATTTTAATTTATATTTTTTCTTTCTGTATATATATATTTCGTTAATATTGTCAATCATTCTCAATTCATTGAATTTATTTATATAGACACATATATCTATCAAAAGTCTTCTAATTTTTTATAGAGTCAATATATAAGAATATATATATAGCCGCTAGTCTTAAAATTAATCCAGTATATGTACACGTGACAGAATTGAGTGAAGTGCGCAGACCTTGCTAATTCTATTTTCTCGATCACAATACATCCTCTTTTAAGTGGCATGGTGAGTCATGACGTCACTTGCATTAGCGTTATTAGAAAGAAAATAATATATCGCTAAATGTTTAAATAATTACTATTAAATATAAATAATAATGTGTGGTAGATCATATGGAATGCTCAATTAGAAATTTTTCTCCTTTTTCTGAATTTGATTTATTAATAAATCATCGCATTGCAATATTTTACGGTCGGCGATTTGAAGCAATGCTTAGTTTGTAATTCGAATTGTGTATTAGACACGCGGAAAGAATGAGGGATCTCACATAAGTTGGCGAAGATTTTTTTGACATTCGACAAATAATTAAACAATTTATGTTAAAAAAAAAACAACAAAATGTTTTATCATATTAAAAGATAATATTTTTATTTAATTTAACTCCCAAAAAAGAGCCACGTAACGTAAGATTTTATATATTCAAATGAATAAATTTTATATAACAAAAATCGTGAGCGTACAAATATTTCGGTCAAGATACTGAAATTTGCTCAGACAATAGCAGACGGCTTTCATTCGACAGAGGTTTAACAACTAACGAACTTTCTTTTAAAAATGTAAGAGAAATAATTACAAGGCAACAAAACAAACAAGCAATTTATAAAACTCTTATTCTAAAATGCATTTAGTTTTGGAATTAAAAGATAATGAAATTCAAGTTGATTAAATGAAATCGCATAATGTTGCAGCAGACAAAAAAAATTGATAAAAAATAAAAGATCTTAAATGCTTTAAGTTAATGATATCACTCAAAATTAGAGCAGTGTTATAGAAAAAAATAGTTTACACAAAAATAAATTATCAATTTATTTTACATATTGTATAAATTTTCCTATTTGCTATTTTTTTGTGAATTTCCACATTGAAATATTCATTAAGTATCCGATATTTGTTGTTAATATTATCAACCATATTATAAAAGTAGTCAATATGGAAGAATAATCACTTTGCTTCTATAATCAATATTGTAAACATTTATTGTATTTAGAACTTATTCAATTTCAAAAACAAAGAGTAGAAATTATAAAATTGCAAAGTAATTTTGATATATATAGTTTTATAATAGATTTATGAATGTTTTTCAGAATATTTGCAATACATATACAATAATAAAAAAACACAAAAATTAAAGACGTATTATTATATTTATAGGTATTAAACAGTATTTTTGAAAGGAAAACTTAGAAAAATTGTACATTAAAATTTTTGGTCTAAATAAATATTTGTGAACAAAAAGTTGAAAAGTGGATAAAAAGACGCTTCTAATGAGATATATTCTCTTTATATAAACTATTTGAATCAAATTTCAAAATAAAACAAAAAATTCAAGCTAAACGCCAATGTTCTATAAATCTGAATACCAAATATTTGATGGGTAACCAAAAACAAAACAGAATGGCAGAAATAAAATGCACTCGGAATAAAATTTGGTGTATATTATAAAATGTAAAAATTGATGTAATTATAATAACTGGTGGACTTATTATACATATACCTATTTTATTTGCAAAAACATATACAGGAGTATTTAAAAAAAGTACATGAATTTAATGGCGAAAAGAGAAATTATACATGGATATGTATAAATTGTGGATTAAAAACAACTAAAGACATAACAGCAAAATGTACAGAAGAATAATGTACTCACATAACAATAGAAACATTAATTCAAAAATAAAATTTGACTGATAGTTTACCAATTACACAAAATGGAAAATGATATGATTTATTGAACAATATTATACTATAAGATTGCAAGATCCAGCAGTAGTATTGGCCAATGATAAATAAAAGATCTATCAAGCTAATTAATTACTTATTTAACATAAAAAACTCATAACCATCTTAACTTGCCATCTGTTGTCATTAATAGTAATTGGAGATATAATATTCTTAGCAAAAGAGGAAAACAAAAAAAGAAAACTTGTAAATATTAATTACTGGATATTTGACTTGCCTTTTTAGCAATGTCTTCTACTCTCACTTTATTTTTTGTGGATAAATACTGGAGTGACTTTTCCCTCTAATGGAAAACTCAAAGTTAAAGGTTGCTGAATCAAAGATCAATATGTTACTTCCTATGAAAAAATCTTTTCCAACTTGTTAAAGATTTTGCATCATAAAGTTTTGTATCAATAAGTTACTCAAATGAAAAGATAATCATACAAATGACTAAATTTTCCTTTGAAATATTTATTGTTCATGATGACATACATCCTGAGTATATAGACCTTGCACTGGATTTTTCTAAATTAAACTCCAGTTTATATTTGTCTGAGTAATTGATTAGAATTCTTATCAGTTTTTATATTTCTTTTTTTTTTATTGGCAGAGAGTATGTTATCTCATCCATGTATGCAATATATGAAACATTTGCCATCATTCCAGGTATAAATATTTCAGTCAAACTCAATTTCAATTGCTTTAAGAAGATGTTTGATGTAGAATGTGAATAAAAGAGGAGTTAAACGGTGAACCTTGTGGAATCGAATTAAATGGAATGAATGATGGGGAGTACTTTTCCCTATGAGTTATTTGAATTTCTGGACTAAGAAAAAATTTATAATCAAATAGATTAATGACCTAGTAATTGATGTACATGCTAATGCATTAATTAAAATATTAATTGATATCATATTAAATGCTGATTTCATGTCCAGTTGAACTACAACTGGTCAATAGTTTTTATTGTTTTTGACTGTGTTGCTTACCATTTTAAATAAAAATGCAATCTGCCTAATTGATGAACCTTTCTTTGCAAACTGGGGTTTTGACAACAATGACAAAAGATTCCATTTATATTTAATCACTGTTTTCAAGATCTTAATCCCAAGTAGATTCATTGATATGGATCCAAGATTTTTTAATGAGGGTATATTTTCCTTCTTAATAAATGGAATGAGTGAGAGAGGGTAAAGTTCATGCATGTGATAAATTCTATTTGTTAGAAAGTTAACTAACTTTGACAGGTATTTTGCTGTGAATTGACTTAAATGTTTGTATACAAAACAAGGTATTCCATGTATCTCTGGATGACACGAGCTTGCCACTGAAGCAACTTTTTCTTCAAACTCTCCAAGTACAAAAGTTATATTATCTTCTGGTGGTCCTATAAAGTTTTGTGAAAGGTTAAATGTTTCCCCTTTTTGCAAGTTATTTTTGTAATATGAATAAAGTGGCTCTAACATGCTGTTACCTGCAATGATTTGCCCTTCTATTTTGATTGCTGTTGGAATGCAGTTTAGTGGGGCTTAACTCTGTACCAACTAAATGTATTACCTAGACCACAGCTTTCAATGGGAGCCCTAGGGCCCCATAGGAATCCACAGAAACATCTGAGAGAGCCATGGGAAAATATATTCAAAATGGGGAGCCATATGGTTTTCTAAGGGGACTTTATTAAAATATTAATAAATTTTATTAAAATAAATTATATTTTTTAAATTTCAAATGTTTTTATACATTTTGTAATATCTTTCAAAATAAAATATATATGAATTTGAGCACTTTTCAAAAATTAATAATAATAATAAAAAACCAAGTTTAAAATTCATATATAGCCACCAAATTTGTGATATCTATAATTCATCACTTTAATGATTATTATTTTCGTTAAAATATTTAACGAAATCAGTAATGTTAATTAAAACCAGCATATATAGAAAAATAGAATTTGAAACGTTTTTTATCTCTCACATTCTTGCGATTTGAAAGAAACAATACAATTTTATGAATATAATTTTTTATATTTTTTCTTGTTTAAGTACAGTTGCTAAAAATTTTTAAAATATTATTTTTTGACAGCAATGAGAACGTCATAAATTTGTATTTTATCTTTCAGAGGACAAAATTAATGATACAAAGTGTGCTGGGAGTAAAATGTTAATATCTTAAATATTTTTTGTAATTTTTTTTATAATTAAAATTATAATTTGGTGTTAACAAAAAAAAATGCCGCCAGTCTTATGTGGACTATCTTTCTTATGGTTTTATCCCATTAGTGTAAAATAACATAATTCCAGGGGGTTTAATACGTAAAAATACATTAACAAATGATAGCATGTGACCATCAAAGTTGCTAGGTCACTTAGAAACAAAACATTCTTAAAAAAAGAAGAAACTATTGGACTATTTTTAAAAACTATGTAATAACTTTCAGAAAATACCAACAATAGAACAAATGTTCATTGAAAAGAAAAATAAGTTCAATAAAGGCTTAGTTGCATTGCATTGAATATCAAAAAATGATTGCAAAAACAAGAAAAATACACAATTTGGGAAACATTAATTATTCCTGTTGTATCAGTTGTACTTTCCACTATTATGGACTAAAGTGCACATGAAATTATTTAAAATACCCCATTAAGTAATTCATATGTATCAAAACATATCGATGAAATGGTGATTAACATGGAGAAACAATTAATTGTTCAATTGTTCTTGAAATAGATGAATCAAATTTAAGGGCAATGAAGCACTTTTGTTGGTTTATGTCAGATTTATGGGTGATAATCACTTCATTAAAAATGCTTTTTGCTCATTTGTTGAAAACAGATACTAAATGTGCATTAGAAAAGAATATTCCATTAGGAAATATAATTACCTGTGCTGCAAAAGGTGCTGCTGCTGTGATAAGGAATTCCAAAGGATTTGTTGTCCTCTTAAAAAACAGTCCCTACTGTTTTCTGCATACTCTGTGTAATTCACAAAGAATATTTGTTTACTAAAAAGTTGGGAGGTAGATATGATGCACTGTCCATTGTGATAAAAACTGTTAGTCACATTAAATCAAATTGCTCTTCAAGATTGTTTGTTCCAACAGTTTTGTGAAGACAATAATGAAGATTTCAAACATCTGGTTCTACTCACAGAAGTCAGATAGCTACTGAAAGATAATTATCTCTAATGTTTTGTAATTCTTTTGAACAGCATTATTTCATTCATTGAGGATAACCACTTTCGAGAACAAATTATAGTTTTCAAAAATGAAATATTTTACCTATCAGATATTTTTGAAAAATTGGATATTCTTAACAAACAACTACAAGGAAAAAACAGTAATGTTATAACAGCAAAAGGAATTATTCAATCGTTTATGAGTAAACTAAAAGTGTTTGAATGGTTATTGAACATTGTGAATTTTGTCAGCTTCTGTCACTCAAATCTCAAAAGGCAGAAATAAAAGATGGTGGCATTATTATATATGTGAATCACCTTTAAAATTTATGAAATGTCATCGAATCTCAATTTTATGACATTTTGAAAATGAATGTTCCAGAATGGGTAATAGATCTATTTGGAGTAGATGCAATTGATGTGGAGATCACACTCCAAGAAAATATTATTGAGCTACAAAATAATAGCATAGCTCAGGTTATATTTAAAATAACCAGGATGGCTTTTGGATAAATTGCAAACCAATATCTTCAACTTTGGGAAAAGCGCAATTATTTATTGTAGCATTTCCTATATTTTATTTAATTGAATGTGGATTCAGTCGAGTCCTTTTACTCAAACAACTTAATCATCTAGATATTGTGAAGAGAGATGATCTCAGATTACCATTGACTTCATTTGAATCTAAGATTGAAAATATTGCTAAATCTCATCAAGTACAAGGTCACCTTAAAAAATATTTTTTAATATTATTTAATTTTATTTTGTTAAACTTTGTTATTTTGTTAGAGTCATTGAATAAAGTGTTAATTTGTAAAAGATTTTAAAAATATATTATCAGTTTAAATTATAAAATTTAATTAAAAACGACTAAACGTAATTTTTTTTACCGGATTTATTGTTTACCAATATTATTTCAATTAAAATATACATTTAACTGGGAAGAGCCAAGTAATACAGTTCTATTATTTGTGCTCGTGTCAAGGAAAGCAGTAGTAGTGTATTTTTTTCTGCGAGTGTATTGTATATGTTTGGGAAAATAAATGCAATTATAAAATTGCCATCTAACATATATAGTAGGGGGGGGGCATGATGTAAAATGAAATTTTAAAGGAGGCCACACTAATCTAGACCACGTGAGTTTGATTCAGGTATGTGTTTCTCTTTTTTATCACAGGTATTTGTTGATTGAGTCACAAATTACTGCATTTGTATGATCCTCTGATATGGTAAACACTAAGTGTAATTCTCTTGTGCAATTCATCTACAAATGCTAAAACTTTTGAGGGAGAGTGGTTGGTTTGTTGTCATTATATCTATTGTATATGAGATTATTTTGCAAATGCAAACAATGTTTGTACAGGATCTATTTGAAAGTCATTAATTTTGAATAATATGTATATTTTTGAGAAGAGATATTATGTAGTTCACCATGGGAGCAGTATCCTAATGGCTTTGCCTATTGTGAAAGTCTATATGTAAAATCATTTTTAAGACAAATCAACACAGCAAAGTGATCTGAAAAGATGAGTTTTTAAGTGATAGGATGATCATATGATGCAATGTTGGTGAATAAAAAAACCTGATCAGTTAAAGAAAATGTATCTGCCATTACTGAAGAAGAGTTCTGTAGGAGAAACTATTCTTCAGATATGAGAGGAAATTGCAGAAATTGAACTCTTTTGTTACAAACTTATTGTATGTCATCTTGAAGTCTCCTATTAAAATTATGTGATATAATGAGGATGCAAATTTAAAGTTTAATGTATATATAAGTCTACTAATTATTATTTTACATATGTAATATTAATAACCAATAAGCTAATGCACATGTGCTTTGCAGATTTAACTATAAATGAATATTTCCACTTTCCAAACACAAAAGTCTTTGTGAAAAGATAGATGATTCATTCTATCTTTTTTTTTTTTTTTTTGAATTCACGCTCTCATTTCCAACTACTTAAGATTTGCCCATACATAAACATTTGGGTCAAAAAGATAGATGATTCATTCTATCTTTTCACAAAGACTTTATCTTGTGTTTGAAAAGTGAGAGTATTCATTTATAGTTAAATCTACAAAGCACATGTGCATTAGCTTATTGGCTTATTAATATTACAGTTTATAAAAACATAGTGCTATATAAAATAAATGTCTTATTTTACATATGCTATGTACAGTGTGATTCTTTTGTCTTACAGTTTAACAAACAACATATATGCAACAATATATATTATTTTAAATGAACTAAATGGACAGGTTTTGTTTATAAAAATTCCTGTTTCAGCTAAATTGAGAATGCTGTTCCAGAGAATAATGAATATCATTGATTATCATAAAATTTTGATAGATCTATTTTTAATTTGTTATATATCATAGTTTACAGCTATTTGATTATATGTGGACAAATAATATGAATACAATTTTTTTAAGTTGATGATATTTTTCTACAGAGTTTAATTCTCTAACATTAATAGATCTTATCTTACTTAAGGTATGAATATAAATAATACAAAAATATAAATATTTATTTATGTTAAGCATTTAGTCCTATCTAAAGATAGTAGGCTCTCTTGCAACAACTCTAGAGATTTATCAGAAGCTATTACATTTAGATGTAACTTACCTCTGTTATATTGTCTGGCTCCTCATCTGGGTATTACTTGAATGAGAATCTGGGGAATTTATAGATAACTTTTTAATTTTTAAACATAATCCAGAGTTTTGGTATATTGTCACAATCTGTGGGTTGTGAATCATCCCCCTCCCCTTTTTTTTTTGCATTGTGGATAACCTGGTTAGAATTTGATAGCCAATATATTTATATCCATGTTTTTGTGTGATAGACCATGTATTGTCACATCTATAATGTGAAATCTTTTTTTATTATAACTGCCTCTATAAAAACTTGCCTACTTATTTCATTTGTCTTTTTATGATGGGGTGGGGGAGTGTTTTTGAAGAGATAGTTGTCTTTGCCTTTGAATAAAATCATCTGCTAATATATTCTGTGTACTATTGTTCAAGTCATCGATGTTAATATCAATTATACCATTGATTGACTTTTTTCCTGCTGAATGTTGCATAGCATTTTTTGTATTATTATTATTTTTACATTGATGTGTTGATGTGGCTTTTATTTCACAGTGCTTGGGCACACACCTATGATGTGACCTCTTTGCTTTCAGTAAAAAACACTGTGATTTGATTCTGTGTATTATTAAGAGGAGCAGTTTTCTGGTTAGTAATTACTCTAGGGATGCCATTTTGATTAACATTTTTGTTTAAATGCAGTTTACAATGATAATTATTACTCAAGACCAATACAGGGGTACCTTTTAAGTATGTGGGTTGAAACATTGTCACTGATCCAAAAAGCTCCATTAATTTTTTAAAATCATTTATGTCATAATTTAAATAGGTGTTTTTTATAATTCTGGCTACATAATTTTCTCTATTCTGATCTACCTTAATTAATACATATTTATCCAGCATGTAAATTATTTTTTTAAATCTATTTCTTTGTCCTTCAACAAAAAATTCAACAACAATATATTAGGAATTAGAATTATTTGTGATTCCTAATATGGAATCCCAAATGTTATTTACACTAATCACTTTGTAAATTTTTCAAAAATCTGTAGAGCATGCAATTTATATTTATAATCACTACAATAATCAAATGATTAGTCAAATAAAAATAAAAAATCTTTAGGTATAGTTGCATTGAAAACCTCTGATATTCTTCTTAACCTTTCTTTCATCCAGGCCTCTAACATTACATTGATATGCTTTTGTGATGTATCCATTAGTATATGTAATTTAATAAGATTGTTGATCTACGAAATCTTGTAATCTAATTTTTATTTTTAGCAAAATAATTATTTACATTATCATTACACTTTCTTCTACCATTTTGCAGCAATAATGTTGAGGCTTCTATTGCTTCTACATACAAACATAACTTCACTTTGCACATGTTTGTTCATGGCAGTTGACATATTTCCACAGTGTACGTTTGAGGCCAAATCTTCTTTTGTAAAGTTTTCAAATCAGCCTTTATATATATATATATTTTGATCTCTAATGCTTAATGACAATTCTATTTGATTCCTTATATAATCCAACAGTGTAATAATGGTATAAAAGATCGAAGAAAGCTCATTGTAAATACAAGAGACTTCTCCAAATTGCATGTGTGCACTCCTATTTATCATCATCATCATCATTATTATTATTTTATAATAAGGTTAAAAAGAGTTTCTATGAAAATAGAACATGCCTACTTTCTAAGTAAGCTTTGCAGGAAGATGTTGAAAATCCATTATTTGTATGATCAGATGTTTTATCTAACTGTTTACTAAAGAAGACTGTTTTTCCTAAATAATGATTTTAATACTGAAGCTGTTGAATTTATTAAACTGTACTAATGTAGAAAGGGATAAATTTAAGTTAAATAACATTTGATAAACAATATAAGAAAACACAGGCAGAACAACTGGTGTTTCAAGGCAGATAAAAAATTATTCAAATTTAAATAAAATAATGTGTAGTTTATTTATAATTTATATACTTTATATATAACTGCAATGAAGGATAAGTTTGCTTTGGATACTAAAAACATTGTGAACTAATGCTGACAATCTACTATCAAAAAAATACACTGCCAAATTTTGTTTATAATTTTCTAGATAAGAATTTGAGAACTTTAAGTACATATTAAACTACTCTATTATCTTTTAAGAATATTGTATTTATTGTTACCAAATATGATAGAACATTCTAGCAAGTCACATAATTATAAGAATCGATTTTTAATGCATAATTTATTTTCGAATATTGTATAGCCTGGAACCTTTTTATTTTGTATTTTTATTTAAAATCAGAATAATTATGAAAAAGATCCGAATAAAAAATATATATATTTTATAATAAATGACTTTATTTACTGTGCATTAAAAAGTCTTTTTTTTTTCTTTAACGATAATTGAGGGTTATATTTAACTTGAAATATAATTATGCATGAGGTATCCAGAAATTTTAATTCTGTCACTAATTTTTACAACTAGTCATTGAATTAATTAATTTCAAAACAACACACACTTTTACTTCAATCTAAATATAAAAACTCCAGTTGTAATTAAAAAAATATTTTTTGGCTATTTAGTGTATAGTAAACAAAAGCCACAAATTATGCTGTAGTAAAGTACATGACCTCAATTATATGCTATCCAATAAAACATGTAAAGAAAAATATAAGTTTAACAAATTAAAACAAATCAAGCATTGTTAGTCGAGAGGTTATCGCAACCGCCTTGCAAGCAAGTAGTTGGTTGTAGACGGTTGTGGGTTCGCGTCCCGGCCGATGCTATGACATATGAAAAAAAAAAAACCAATTAAAACAAACATTAAAAGTGAAAAATTGAATATATTTTATGATGTGCGACCAATATTTTTTCTATGAGTGCTGAACATCATCATCATCATCATCAAGTTATATTGAAAATACACCATGCATTTTATGTTTCGTTTATTATCCTTTCTGAATTTGATGAGCTGTATTTTGTATAATAAATTATTTTCTAAGCATAATGCTGAATATATATCAAAACAGTAAGAGAGATTAATTTTCTGATAACGTGACCATTATCATGTTTTTATAAGAGGAATAAAGTTGTTGGAAAAAAAAAATATTACTCAGAACATACTATAAGTCAGACATTTTGCTATTTTTTCAAAAATAAACAATTTTCTTATTTTTATTGCTTAAGTGAATAAATTAGTGAATTCACACTCAGTAAAATATATGTAAATGTGTCCAATCAATTTATTATTAATAATTATATTATTTTACAATTTTGTTTATACTATAATTTTAACTTATATATTAATCTTAAACATATAAAAATATTTGTGCTATATATACATATGTGTTGAAAATTACGGTACCCTTGCAGTTCAGTAATCAAAGTTTATCAAAAAAATGTGAGCTATTACGTGCTATAGACATTTGGAAGTGAGAAGGACTTGGAATAAAATATAGTGTAGTTAATGGCTCCCTTGTATATTATCTTTAAAATATATTTTAAAATTTAAGATGAGTTTAGAAAATGTTTAATTAATAAATGAAGAATCTGAATCTAATACTTTGGTGTATAATATCATTTGAACTTTCTAAAAAACTGACTGCACATAAAGAAATTGCAATTCTGATTTGTATATAAATATAAATATTTGTATTTTTTTTATTTTCACATCTTTATGATACAAAAGATAAACAAATGGATTTAAAAAATTTTTAAAATGATAATTAAGTAAAATCTAAATAACAATCTGATATCTAAAAATAACTATTTTCAGATGTTATAGTTTTTTAATTTTCTCAATTTGTAATTTTTGTGTATATATCAATATATTGTTATATAAATATAAAACTTTTTTAATATAGCTATTAAGTTTTAAACCTACATTCTGGATCAATCTGACATTACTAGGTGGACATACACCATAAAAAGCAAACCAAATCCTCATAAGACATGCAATTCATTAATAGCAAACTCATCACTTATGCTGAAATTATAAACTCCTGTTTCCATAATGGCAGCAATCTATACATAATCAGTCTCCTAAATGTGTATTCTATTTTGAGAATGTGAAAATGATTTTATTTGTATGATCATAAATCACATTGTGCTTCAAATAAACAATGTCTGGGAAATACAATAATAGAATATTTACTATAATTATACTTAAAAAATTGTTTTTGTTTGTGCTGGAAGTGATAGAAGTAGGTATGTCATATGGATCTAAAGTCCAGAGTTTTCTATTCTACCATTGTACCAAACCACCCAAGGCATTCCACCAATTAATAACAACATACAGGTTAAAAAAGAAAACAGTGCTTTTGATGATATTTTCCTCTCTTTTTCAGATGTGGTTGCTCTACAAGTGGAATTAAAAGAGAAACCTTTAGAGTCATAAATACTAAATTTTAAGCTATTTTAACCAATTAGGCTTTTTTTGTTAAAGATAATAATTAATAAAAAATTACTACTTATCAATAAGAGTTCTATTGATTTCTCCATGTTTTTATTAAGAGCAAGGTTAATGAGGGAGAGGAAAGATTGTCCATATTTTATGATCATTTCATTTTGTTGAATGGGATAACTTTTCTATATTTTCTTTTTTCACCTTTTCTCTTTCTATCCAATATTCTTAGGTTTTTCCAACTGAACATATGTTCATTGGTATATGCATAGCCCATTACTTTAGGCATGTATTTCCCTTTTCTAATGATTAAAATTTATCATTTTTTTTAATAGGTCAATCTAGTTGCATTGATACAATTTTTATATTTGTAACATACTTCTTAAGCTTCATAGAGATTAGGATTCCTCTCAATATGCTACAACTTTGAAAAATTGTTCTGATATGATGTTGATTGCAGATTATCATTAGTTTGTCTGAAATCCCTGATATGTATTAATATGGTCTAATATCTATTATTGGTTTGTTTTAAAAAAAAATTTTGTTGTCTATTTAAGGTTATTTTTTTATTAATAGCTGGTGGTTAATCATTTTTCATGAGATTTTGTTTTATGTTAATCTTTTGTTTTTCCAAGTCATTTTCTTTTGGAAAAACTTTTTTATTCTGTTCCATAGAGAAAGAATAACTCCACATTTTACATTTCTGTCATGATTGGATATATATGCTAAATATTTTTCTGTGTGTGTGGACTTCCTAAAAACAGTAATTTTGATTCAACTATGAAGTCACAAGAGCATCTAAACATATTGTTTTATTGCTCTTGTTCTAATTCTGTTGTGAATTTAATTGAAGGAAATTTGTTATTGAAATATGACCAGAATATTTGTAATAATACTTCACCATATGTATATTATAATGAATGTATCACTGACATAATGATATTTGTTAGAAATGGAGTAATATTTATGGCTATCACTTCATATTTATTCATGTAAAAGCTATTAAGTAGGGAGATAAAAGTGATTCCATAGGTATTATTTGATTTTGTTGAAAGAATTCTGTGTTGTATTGAAATTATATTGAAAGTTATGGAGAAAGTTAAGAGTTTCACTACAGTATCAATAGAAAAAGTTGTTTGGTTTTATAAATCATTACCCTAAAAAAATTCTGCATTGCATTATTTATATTTAATCTCACTGAGTACATTTGAGAATAAACTTTCCATATCGAAGTTTATTAAGAAATCACTCTTTGTATATTCATCTTCTTGACTAATTCCACAAATTGCTTAGAATCTCTAACATATGATGATGTCTTAAAAACTAAGAAATATTGTTTATATATATATATATAAAACCATTAGAAACCAGTCAACACTGAGACAATCCTAATAGAGATAATGATCAAGAATTTCAAACTGTTGTCATGTCAACCTCCTTTTAGCAATAAAGGTGGAATCCCACCTCTATTAATGGTCCATATATTTCTTGACACTAAAGATGACAGCTTGACCACAGAGATTGAAATTATTGATAGAAATAAATTTAAATAAACACCCTTAAATAGATAAATATAACCTGTTCTGAATGCAGACTAATAAATAGTCAATTATAACATTATAAATTGCAATTATAATTTGCAAATTGCACCCAAAGTATTATTTAAATAATAAGTGTAATAATGCTCAAGACTAAATGGCTTTATATAGTATAGAGGGTTTGAACATAGACTTTCACTCTCCTTTCAGCCATCCACCTTATCTCATATAACTGATACACATGACTACACACACAGGTGAAAAAAATAAATGATCTCCATTCTATTCCATACAGCTGATACACATGATTACACACATGTGAAAAGGATGAAATAGTATTGGCATATTACAAGAGATTTGGGTGTTCTGTCATCAGATTTTCATTCCATATGGATGTTTGAAGAATTGGAGGTGGAGTAGATTGAAGCCTGTCCATTAAAGTGTAAAGATTTTCTATTTTTAATGTAAACCAAGCATTGATTATACATATGTATGAAAAATGATGATCTAGACCAGTGGTAGTCAACCTGGTCTCTGTTGCCTACTAATGGGTGTTCCAGCCTTCATGATGGGTGGTAGGGGTTTTGTCTGATAATGAAGCATTTTCTTTTTTTTAATTTAATTGACTTTTTAAAAAAGTTCATAGCATTATTTAAAAACATTTTCATTAGGTTTTTATAAAATTCCCCATGACAATTTAAATTTCTGAAAATATGCTATTTATAGCTCCCACAAGTTAAGTTCACATTATGTGAGTGAAACTAAATGGAGCTATAGTGTGACTGCTAGAAAAAGAGCTTTTTCCCAGAATAGCTCATGCATCTCCCCTCCCCCTAAATCTAATCCATGATGCGCAAAAAGCATGCACAGATGATGATATATGGTGCAGGCTCTTTTGTTTGTGGTCACATTGCTCAGTACACAGTTAGATTGGTGAAAGTGAGGATGTGCCTACAACTTCAAACAAAATATTATGAAATATTGTGAGACTATATCTCAAAAAAAAAATACACTCATGGCTATTTATCAGAGTATGTAAAGATAAATTTCATAGAATCTGTTGTAAATAAACAACACTCAATGTGTTTTTTGCATCATAAAACCTTATCCAATGAGGCAATGAAGCCAAGTCAATTGTGAGAACATTTTGCTACAAAGCATACCAATGATAAGGACAATCCCATTAAATATTTTCAGCAAATATATAAAAAATTTCAAATCATTCAACAATCATTGCAGCATTTAAGAAACGACATGCAGTGAATGAAGATGGATTAATTGCCTCATCACATTTCACAATTAATTGCAAAAAGTGGTAAAAGCTATAATATTGGAGAAACTGTAATAATATCCTCTATGAAAGAATTTATCTCAACAGTAATGCACCAAAATATACCTGCAATTTTAAAAACATTCTGCCTCTAAGTGCTAGCACAGTAAAGTGACAAATTGAACAAATGTCAGTTAATGTTGAAAAAAAAAACATAAGTATTCTCCAAAGCTCTTCATTTTCCATGCAATTGGATGAGTCTACTATTGAAGATAATAATGCTTTATTGATGACATATATACGTTATTTTGATGAAAACAATACATTATGAGAAAAAATGCTATTCACAATAAATCTCATTACAGATACAAAAGGATTATCTATATTTAATACTGTGAAATCATACTTTACAAAAAATAATATTCCTTTGAATAATATTATTGCATGTGCTACTAATGAAGCACCACCAATGGTAGGCCACTATCATGGATTTGTTGCTTATTTGAAAGAAGAAGTGCCAAATGTTTTATATATTCATTGTATGATTCACAAACAACATCTTGTAGGAAAAGATCTAAGTACAAGTTTCCATTCATCATTAGCTATAATAATTCGAGCCATAAACAAGATCAATTCCAATGCAAAAAATAATAGAATGTTTTGACAACTTTGCCAGGATAATAATAAAGATTTTGATACATTACTTTTACACACAGAAGTTTAGTGGCTGTCAAATGGCACATCTTTGGCTCGTTTTGTAGCATTATATGATAGTCTCATACAATTTTTTGAAAGTAATTATGAGACCAGTCTGTGTCAACAATTAAAAACAGTAAAGAATGACACCTTTTATTTGGCAGATATTTTCAAGAGATTTACTAATGTCAATTTGTAGCTTTAAGGAGCTAATAAAACTCTTATACATTGCCAAAGTATTCTGTCATTATTTATTGACAAATGAATCTATTGGAGAGCAAATTTCATCAGTTTCCTGAATTATCATCTATAAAAGATGACATAACTCCAGAGAATATTGACAAATACATTAGCCACCCCAATGAACTTAAATTGGATATGAAAAAAAACGATTTGAAGATATTTTGAAATTGCAGGTGTATGATTGGATGAAAAATCCATTTACTGTGAATACTGAAGAGACTGCTACAACTTTCTAAGAACTGTTAGAAATAGATATAATGAAGAAAGTAGACATAAATTTGATAGTGATGGATATGAAAACCTATGGCAAAATAAAAAAAATGTGTCTTATATCCAAATATGTTGAAAATGATATTCAGTTTATTGATATCTTTCCTTACCTCATATCTCGTGGAATCAGGCTTTAGTGCTGGTAATCATATTATGACCAAAGAAAGAAGCTGCCTGAATATTTCCAAAAGAAGAGACCTTCATTTGTTCCTTACAAAAATTGAGCCAGATATCCAATATTTAGTTTCACAGCATCAGCCTCAGGGATCTCATTAATAATTTAATTAATTAAATGTAATTTCATCAGACTTTAAGTTAGATTTAACTGCAGTAAATTGTTTTATAAAGATTTATTCTGCCAAACTTAGCAAAAGTTTAACATAAAATATCTGTTATAAGTATGTAAACATTATTTTTCATAAATAAAATGCTTTTGAGATTAAAGTATCTCGTAGGTAATTATTATTATACGTGTTAGTTTGCTGTAACTTTGCTTTATAAATTTTATAAAGTTACTTCCCTACTTTATAAATCACCATTACTGTGGAACTGGTGGGCAGTTAGAAAATTTTATTACTAACCAAGATACAAATTGGGTGGAGGGTATAAAAAAGTTGACTACCTCTGCTATAGGCAGTGTGTATATTTTATTAAACAATTGTGCATCACGTTTGGAATCAACACTCCATTTATTTCTTCCAGCTTGGATTCTATATTTCAAGATGTTGCTTTCTATTTTATACTCCTGTTCTGGCTTCTGCCCTACACTATTTTTCATGCTATGGTAATCAATATCAATTTCTAGATCATTAATTTGCTATTAATTTTTTGTCTTCGTGTTGAATTGTGGGTAATTGTTCCTAAATCTTCTTCTACAGATTCAATAATAAAGTTATTACATGTATTTCATTTGCATTCAGATGTTACTGAACTAGCTGAACAGGATTGTGACTATAAATATCTTCAACCACATATTCAATACCTTTACAGTATTGGATAGTATAATCGAACTCCTGTAGGAACAAACTCCAATGAACCAAACAGCTATTAGTTAGATAGATGTGGCTCAGAAATTCAAGGCTTCAGTTGTCACTGACTGCTATCATCAGGGATTTTAATAGAGATTGTGAAACTTTTGTAATGCCCATCCTATAAGCCAGGGCTTACTTTTCTGTGACAGGATACTTGATTTCAGGTTTTTAAAATAATATAATATGAGAACTCCAATGTTGGTCATCCTTCTGTATTTGAGATAATGTAACCCTTAATCCACATTCATTGTTATCCATTTGAATGGTAAAGAGTTTTTAAAATTGGGAAATGCTAATATTACTTTTTCCAAAAAACTAGTTTTTACATTTTTGACCAAGGAACATATTTTCTTAAAAGTCTTACCAGAGGCTCCATTTTATTGCTAAACATATAAAAGTTACAAAGACCTAGAAATGACCTAATTTGTTTTTTTCATTTTAAGTGTGAGGAATTGTTGTATGGCTTGCATTTTGTCTGGGTATGGCCTTATGCCTTTACTTCCCACAATGAGTTCTAAAAACATTTTTTTCAGACAGTGTGCTTTTTTTAAATTAATTTTATCCCCTTTTTTGATATTTCTGAAGAAAAAAACAGTTTCTAAATGTTATAAGCGTTCTTTTTTTTATTTATTAAGAAATTTATTTAACACAAAATATACATAGTATTATGATATACAGGATAACAGGTTAAGCTTGGTTAAAAGGTTAAGAGTTCTCATGCATGTATTATTATGTGGACATTGGTCTATCTTGTACAACTTTGTATTGATAGTGGTTGCAGTATTTCAATTGAACGACATTGTGTTTATGCAACAGGTTGATGCTTAGAGTGACCATAGAGTATTTATAGGGATGATAAATATATTGCTTTTTGATGGTGGGTTTGATGTGAGTTTGTTGCAGTGTTTGCATTATTGTTGTATCGGGACTTCAAACAGTCTCCATGTCTCAAAGAAGGCCGTAGAGGTAGAGAGGATTTCATCCCTTTTTTTGATATTGTTGATGATGTTAATGAAGAGTTGGAGAGGATTTAAATGAGCTCCTTCAAAGGCTAGCTTGCAGTGGACGGACCAGATGGAAAAGGTGAGGAATGTGGATAGTCTTATCCATGCAAATGTTTTTGTGCCAAGGCAGTGCTGGATTGAGTTAATTATTTGAAAGTTGATCTTTGTGTTTGTGTGGATTAATTGTCTGATACTGTTGAGATTGGGGCAGATGTTTAAAATGTGCTCAAATGTCTCTGATTCCTGGCCACAGAGTTGGCATAGTGGGTCAATGTTATTGAATCCTCTTCTGTTTACCAAAAACCATTTAGTTGGTAGGGCATCAAGATTTATTTTAATTATGAAGTCCAGGAATTTTGCTTCGAGGCTCCAAAATTTAAACTGTGATATGATATTCTTGTTGGATAAGTTAAGTCTGGAAATAGGAGAATATGTTTGAGGATGCTGTAGATTATATGCATCCCAGTATTTCATTTTGGAAGAATAAGCAGTTGCAGGACAGTTGTAAAGGCATTGAGAAGCAGAGGTTAAGGATGATATCCAATCCTGTTTGAGAGGTGGTGGTCGGTCGGTGGGGTCAACTGGCATATAGACTTGGAAGTTGTCAAAAATAAGGGTTAATTTATGAATAAGATTGTGGCTTTTTTGGAGAAAAAATGTATAGGGGGAGTGGAGTGAAAGACCATTCAGCCAGCAGGGACGGCGCATGCCTTCCAGACTGATGGCAACAGTTTTCCCACCCCAGAACAACCTAGAGCAAAGTGAGTTAATTTTACTGACAAAGATTTTTGTAGGTTTAATAATTGGGAGGTAATAATTAATTTTGGGGAAAAGGACCATGTTGAGTAAGGCCACCTTCCCATGAAGTGAAAGGTAAACCTTAGCAAGTGATGTTGTTATTTTGCTGGCAGATTTTAATATTTCATTTTGTATTTGTGATGTGATGATAGTAGGTGGTTTGTGAAAGGGAATACCTAGGAAATTCTGTGGTTGTCCAAGGAAGTTAGTTGTAATCTTTTTCCCTGTAGCAATTCTCCATGCAGATGATTTTTGAAGATTGAAGGAAAGTTTATATTGGTGAGTGTAGTCATTTAAAATTTTGTTGAGATGACCAAGATATTTTTGTGATGGCAAGACTATGAAGACATCATCCATATATGCTAGGATTCCTATCTCCCTCTTTAGTCTGGGAATGTAGACTCCTGGAAGTTGTCTTTGAATGTCTAACAGGAGTGGATTGATGTAAGCAATGAAAAGAATCACACTAAGAGGGGATCCTTGTGGAATTGAATGTGATGGTTTGAAACTGTCAGTGGTTCTTCCATCTAAGGATATCAGTATGTGTCTGTTTCTAAGAAGATTACTTATGATTTGGAGGTATGGCTTGGGTACCGCATAGTCAGCCAGAGTTTTAAGCAGGATGTTGATCCTGACTGAATCAAATGCGGCAGCTATGTCCAATTGAACAGCAATTGGTTTAGATTTCCTGTTTGTTCTTAAGTGATCAACTAGGGATTTAACTTGGGCCATAGCTAGGGTGGTTGATGAGCCTTTTTTGGTGAACTGGGATGGAGAAATGTATTTGAGAATACCTTCTTGAATGATATCTTTTATAGTGGATTCAATGATTTTTATAATTAGAGGGGACATTGAGATGGGTCGAAGACTCATGAGCTCCGATGGCAGTTTATTTTTCTTAAGAAAGGGTACCATGGCAATCGGGTAAAGATTGGGGATAATTTTGTTTCCATCTGTTAGGTGGTCTATCATTCTATGGATAATTGGTATTGAAAATTTGCTGAGGTGGGCTAGAATGAAGCGTGGAATGCCATGAAGCCCAGGATGAATTCGATCCCTAAGGGATGTGATTTTGTTTTGTAGCATGGATTCCGTTATGCAATGCATGTCTGGAACTTCTTCATTTTTCCATATAGTGAGTGGTGTTTCAGGATCTTTTTGAAGAATTTCCTGGAAGTGATGCTTAATGTCTTCCAACATTTGTTGACCAATCCAGGATTCCCCATTAGAAATAATTATTGAGGGTGTATTTTTTATTCTTGATGTTCCAAGGGCCCAGCGAATGTAACCACGGGTCCAGCAATGTTGAGATTCAAGGAACAATTTTGCTCTCTTGATGGATAGGTATTCTGCTAGTTTTTCCTGTTGTGTTTTGTATTTCAATTTTAAGGAAATAATATCTTTAATGTTGTCTGTGTTACTTGGAATTTCTTTAAGTTTGGAGCTTATGTTTTGTAAATCATTAAGCAATTTAACTGGACCTTTCAGCTTTCGTGTGTAGTTACTTATGAGTGATTGTATGACTTCAATGAATGCAAACCATGCACCTTCAATGGGTTGTGATAGAATGTCAATTTTTTTGAAGTAAATGTAGGACTCTGAGATGATAGCTTCAGTCGCTGTTGTGCGGGTTATCATGCGGAGAGTTTGGCGACTGTATTCTCCAGTGTAAAGTGTCTTGTCAGGAAGAAGTTTGATAATTTGTGCGAGGTGGTCTGAGTATGTTACCAGTTGAAGCTGTGCTTCAATTTGGAAGTGCAATTCTGGTGAATAGTAGAAAAGATCTATGAGACTTTTACAGCTTTGTGTGTAGAAGGAGAAGGATCCCGGGGGCAGAAATCCCTCACCGCACATGAGAGTTTTATTGATTAGGTGTAAGAATTTATTGTTGAAGTGGGCATAGTTCACATTGAAGTCACCTAGGAGAAGTGTCGGTGATGAGTTGGAGTATAGTATCATATTTATTGTATGTATGATGTGATGAAAATTATTGACTGTGTTTTGAATATAAATGAACAGGATGTTGAAGATGAAGCCACTGTAGTTAACTTTGATTATGACTATGTTACCATCTAAGTATAAAATGTTGAAATCATTAGGTGGTTTATTTTTGTTAATGATGAAACCTACCCCTCCGGAAGCAGTGGTGGCAATGGAGAATTTAGTGTAACCAAAGTTTTCTAGAATCTGAGTGATTTGTAAGTTTGATTTTATGTGGAATTTAGTTTCGGCCATAAAGAAGATGTGGGGTGTGTGAATATTCAACCACTGTCTTATGGCATATATATGTTGTAGAGAGTTTAGGCCTCTCACATTGGTACCAACAATTTTAAGATACATTATAATTGGTTTTTAAAATTTTCAGGTAGAAAGATGTGTCGGTGAATTCATTGTACAATTCAACAGTTGAATTAGCTACGAGTTGTTATGTGTCTCCTGGAGTAGGTGACCAGTCCACAGGAGAGTCTACTGACTGACCGAAGTCAATGGTTTCCGGTAGCATAACTTCTACATCATTATGTCGAGTGTTTGCTTGGGCTTTGACATCTTTAGATATATTCTCATTTATTGAAAGTTCTTGCTCATTAGTCAGTTGCATATTTTTGGTTAGCAATAAAGTGCCACCCTTTCTTCTTTTGTTGGATTTGTCATTTGAAGTTGTAGGATTTATAGGTAGAGTTGCTTTTGAGTTATTGGATTTGTTTTGTATATCATCATCAGAACTAGGTCCACTGGAGTGTGTATGTTTTTTCTTTTCTTTTTTTTGTCTTTTTTCTTTTGTCTCTTGATGTTGAGTTTTGGAAATATCTATGTTAGTAGGTTGAAGATTTATCATAGTCTCATCTGATTCAATGTCAGTTTCTTCACTTGAATCACTGAACTCATATGTTGATACACTGTCTATTTCATCAAAGACTCTTTGTGCACGTTCATGAGGATTGTGATCTGGTTTGTTGGTGTCGGTTGTCTTTGAACCAATTAAAGAGGGTGAGGTAATAGTGGTGTTGTGTTGCATCTGTGTTGATTTGGTATCAGGATGAGCCAGTTCTGGTGATTTGAGGATTTGAGGCATTTGAATGTCAGTAACACAGTTAGTGGTTTTAGATTCTGAGCTTGGTTGAAGTGTTTTTGTTAAAGATGAATTTTGATTTGTTTCTGTGTTATGTAGTATCTTGTTGGAAAAAGTGTTCTCAGTGTGTAGAGAGTCAAGTTGAATTAAATTAGTTGTGATAATCCTGTTGGAGGTTTTTTCTGGTTCTGTTTTTTGTTGCATTTATGTGTTTTGTTCTTCTTGAGTCCGCAGGTTTTACAGATCCGGGCCAAGCAGTCTTTAATTAAGTGTGTGCGTTCAAAGCAGTGAAAACACTGGGGTGGGACTCCGCGAAGTGAGAGTACCATAGGGGATCCACGTGAACGAACAACTGTTGGGATGTCTGTGGAGTTTATCCCCTTATTTAAGGTAATAGTGAATGAGGCCGTGTTTGATTGAATGTGGTTTTTTGTATACGGATTAAACCAGTATTGGAAATTGCTTATTTTACCATAGTTTTCTAAGATGGATTGAAGTTCGGCATGGTCAAAATTTAGTAAACAGTCTTTGATGATTCCCTGAAGAGTGGTGGGTCTATTGTTATCGATGGTGATGATGTATTTATCATCAAGTATTTTAATTGTATTTCTGAATGTGTTTCTATCACCCCATGTCTTAAATTCAGTGATAATATATCTGTCATTGGGATGTGAGAGAATTCTGTTGATACCCATTTCTATTTTTTTCTCTATTATCATTTTGGAGAATTTTTCCAGAGGGAATTTGAAAAAATTACCACTCTGGTCAGTAGTTGTTAAAATAAGCGTTTTATCGTTTGTATAGTTAGCAAATGATTTAAGTAATTTTTCAGGAATAGAGTTGTTGAATTTTATATGAATATTTTGATATGCTTCATCATTATCTTGAGTTATGTTTGAATTCTGAAGGTTGCTTGTATTTTGTGTTGCTTCATCAGTATCAAAATCTATGTAACTAAGGAATGAGCTACCGTCTTGTTTGATATTCATTTCAGACTGCATCGGAATAGCATTCATATTTTGAACTGCTTCTGCATATGATCTTTGGAAACTGGATGAGTTTTGGTTTCTATTCTTATCTTTACTTAAATTATGATGTGTAAAGTGTGTTTCGGGTGTTTTGAAATTACTTTCTGTTTCATCAATACAACGTTCATTACAATCAAATCGCTTTTTAACAGTGAAATTAACTGTTTGATTTTCAGATATTTCGATTTCGTTTCTACTGTTGCTGTGTATATTTTGATTTGTACTTTTATATTTTGTTATATTATGATTTGTTTGATGTAAATCAGTTATTTCAATTTGGTTAGAACATTTATTTTCTTTAGTAGAAGGTCCGTTGTAAATATCTTTATAATTTACGTTATTTTTTGGTTTTGCGCCCTCTTGCGTTTTCTTTAAACTTTTATCCCTAACATTTAAAGTTTTAATCTCCTTACTTCCTGACACTTCTAAAAGTTGTGTTTTACCCTGATGATTATGATTTTTTTGTTCTGAATCTAATACTGTTGTTTGAATTGCTCTAGGATTTGAAATAAGTTTCTTATGGTTAAAAGAGTCTTCATGTAAAAAGCTTTTATCAGCCTCTTGCGGATTTTTAAGAAATTCTCCAGTATTTACGTTAGTTTCAATGTAAGTATTGGCTTTTTTAAAATCAGATTTCTCTGTAGCTTTATGTAGATTGTTACTAGGATTGTATTTACATGTTTTAGTAGGTTTTTTATTGACTATTAGGTTTTCATTAGCGTTTGATAACGATTTGGAAATTACATCAGAATGATTGTTTTCACCGCTATCGGTCGATATAGGACTAATAGCGGTTTCAGATAATAGCTTGCCAATGGCAGATTTAGGGTTTTTATGCCCATCCATGCTTAGAAATTAATTGTAAAAGCACTTACCAACTGTTTCGTGTTGGATTCTCCACTCCAACTCCCCTTAAACTTGAAATTTCTTGAATTTTTGTAACTCTTGATGCACTGTGATGCTGAACACTTATCGCCATCTAGTATAAGTGTTCTTGTATGTCTACTGATGCCAATATAACATTACTGATATACATAGTTACAATTGGTTTACCTTCAGGTGAAATAACTTGATCAAAGCACTTCAACAATCCAACTCCACTAATTTAACAATCCAATTCCACTATTTATAAAATCAAATGGCATTCTATTAACCTGATAGGAGTATCTCCCATAACAAAATGCTGTATATTGTCAATCTTCTGAATGGAGGAAGGATCTGCCAATAGCTGAATGTTAAGTCAAATGTGGAAAAAAACCTTTTTCTCATCAAACTTTGTTAGTATCTCATTTATGGAAGGAAAGATATTTCAGTCTACAATGGTTATTTTATTTAATTGCCTTGCACCCAGTCATAACCTAACTGACCCATATTTCTTTTTCACCACCACTATAACATTATTATAGAGTGATGAGCATTTTGACAGGATCTTCCATTCCATTATTTGTGCAATTAGTTTCTCCACCTTTTTTATATTGATGGGCACAGGATAAGATTTTGACTAATAGGGTTGGTTTTGAGAGACTGATTTAATGTTCAAACCTTTTGATTACCCCATGAATGTAAGACAATATGGTTTGAAATTGTTCCAGCAGAGAATGTAATTGGTCAAAAAGGGATGTGCCATATTTTTATCACTAGTGATTGATTTGTTGCATTTGACAATATTCTATTTTATGTGGTTTGCTTTTAAACTTAATTTAGTCGTATTTTTTTTTGTAATAATTGATTGTCTAATAGGTATGAAATTCCTCGGTATAGAATGTAGCAGGCAATTGGGTTTATATGTTTTCATCTCTATGTGGTAGCTAAATTGATTTAATATTATGAGTAAAAAAAAAAAAAAGCGTCAAATTATTTAATAGCCAACTGTAAGTAAATTCCTTTTTTTTTTGTTATTTTTTTTGTCCCAAGTATTCGGATATGAAACGGAAATCTCCAATCCCTTTCCGTTTCACCATCAAACCTAATGACACTCTCATCTGTGCTAAGTTCGAACCTATTTAAATGTTAATAAATTTAAAATTCGTTCATGTCTGTATAAAACAGTATTCTATATTTACGTGCGAACCAACGCTATAATTAGATAGGATTAGTAAAATTATAGCATCCTAAAGTTATTTAATATTTCTAAAAATGTTTATTATATTATTTAAGTTAAGAGTAAATTATTAATTTTGTTGTTTAATATTGTAATTTCGTATGTGGATATATAATCTGTGCTATATAGAAGAAAGACATGATTTAAAATATGTAAAAGCCATTATCTAAAAATAATATTGAATATGTTTAAAACTTGTTAAAAGATTTCTTGTTTTAAATATATTTCAGAGAAAAGTTTTCTCGAAAATATATTTAAAAGCTATATCAAAATATATTTGTAAATTATTTTAAATAAATATGTTAAAAATGTTTTCGTTTTAAAAAAAAAAATGTTAAAAGGTTGTTTTTAAATAGAGTTTCTATGTAAGATTAAAAATAAAAGCTGGTCAAGTAATTAAAAGATTTTTGGTTATAAACAAGTGTCATTAATGACCACACCTGGAATTCGTAAAAAGTAAAACTAGTTCAAAATTTACTAATTAAAATCTCCTTAGATAAGATTTAAGTTATTTTAAATCTAAATTGGACAATTGTTTGCAACGAAAAATCTTAATTATAATAATAGCTTATGGAATGTTTCTAACATAAGTTATCTAAGATCTGAATTATAAATTGAAAAACACTTAATTAAATTCCTGAGTTTAGTGAGTCTTGAGGCGGGAGATTCCGATAAGGAAAACATATAAATACTCTATATTGTTAGAGAGAGAGAGAGCCATATTGTTAGAGAGAGACAGCCATATTGTTAGTGAGAGTTGTAGCCAGTCTTCACAATTGTTAAAGTTTAACATGTCCGGCTAAAAGCGGGCATCTTGTTGCTGTTACTCCGCGGGAGAACGGGGTTTCTCTCGTCGAAATGCCTAAACCACCATCATGCCGATAGAAGAGACGAGGCTAACATAATGGGAAAGATGATGCCACCCAGTCAAACTAAACCAAACCAACAGCCAAGAACTTGCAGATAAATCATACCGGTACCGTTTTATTTTTCAAACCGCAGAGCTCTGTGTAATTCTGTGTAATTCTGTGTAAATGTAAATAATATCTATATAAGTTAGCTAACTTTCTTTTAAAATAATGATAAAGCTAAATGTAACCAAAACTTAAATCCATTTAATTAATATTTTAAATATGTCAATTGCTATCCGAAATTTCATGTTGTTAAAGTTTAAATAATCTGAGTAATTTATATTTTCCTTTCATTTAAAGTAAATTATTTAGTTTAAAGTTATATCACTGCGGTTATGTCTATATTTCTTTGTTTATTTTAAATGCTTATTATATTTTATATGCCAATATTTCGAAACAGTGAGCACTTAATTTCATGTATGTTTTAAGAAGATATTTGAAAATCTTCGCGTAATTTATTTATAGCGTCAACTTTCTGCGCTGTTTCGAAATCCTATTTTTTTTTATTATTTAAATGATTTAATATGTGAAATGTGGCTCTTTTATAATCAACCAGTTAAAAACTTAACCTTATAGTTTTATTTAAAATTAAATTTAGCCTTGATCATATAACTATATTTGACATTTAAATTCTTAAGTCCATAGAAATATACTTTTCCTCCTTAAATATTTCTTATCTATAAGTAACTTAATAGATCGAACATGTCAAAGTACAGATGTAATAATATTCCCTTTAGTAGCATAGACATTTATTATCAGGCTACGCAAGAGTTGGTCCCAATTTGATAGAGCTAATATGCTATTAACTCGTATTTCATAGTATGAAATATACTATTCTTTGCTTGGCGGATGTGATCTTATTTTATAAAATTATTCTCGTTTTGCTGCTATACGTAATATACGTATCTTAAGATGGAGCCACGGCGTTGCCAGCACATCTTCTCTTATAGGGTAGAGCAGTAGCGAAGCCTGAGCCAAGGCCAGGTTAGCACGTAAGACCCCCGCCATTCCTGAACACAATGTTCCTTTTCCCGCAGCATTGCGATCGGTTACAGGGTACCGGCGTTTGTCGCAAGAACCCTGAAGTTATTTCATCCATCCACAGAGCGACTTTTCCTATTATTGTTTACCTGTGCCATAGCGCATTGGTAATATCTAATGCAGACAACTCTCCCACCTTAACATAACGCTTTCAGCATTCTGAAATTTTCTCTCAAAAGCCATGTTCGATCGATCATTACTTGAGCTGGTTTATGCGCTCGTTATTAAATTATATTGTATGTTTTAGTAAATGAATTCATGATCAAAGTTTAATATAATTATTTATATACCAGCCACAAATGTAATAGGATTTGGCTTATCGAGATTTATAGACATAACGTAGTGATTAATTATGTATTAATTGAAAAGCAACTCATAAGATGGGCATATGTTAAACCTCTCTATGAAATTTAATGATTACTTATGTAAAGTGATTTTGAATTGTATATAAAAAGAGAATGTGTTCTCTTATCCACCCAATGTTTGTACATTCGATGCTGAAATGTGTAAAACTGATCAATTTCATGCCAATTGTAAATAAATATATAATTAATTTAATGTATTTCGTTCTCTGTTTCGTTATTGATCTAATTCAATCCAATTCTAATTACTATTTATAGTCTATATATGTGAAAACTATGCATTAAGTTAAATTAAATTTAGTGATATTTTAGTCAATTAGGAACCTCTCTTTTAATTATCAGAGTCTCATTGCTTCTCCGTGACCTATGTCGGCTGTGTGGAAAGAGGTATACTACGTGTAATTTCAAGGTGGTCATTCATAGGGTCTTGAGTCTTGGAATCCTGGCTTACGAGTTGAAGTGCGGTCGGACTCAGGATGTCACAATCCTAGTCTGGTCAGCTTCGGTCTCTTTTGCTTGGATTCTGAATTCTGTTACGCGAATGTACAAACTTGACTGTTACATAGTATTTTTTTTTCACCGGGTTTGGCGCCCAACATGGGGCTTGTAACTTATTTCCACCCCTGAAGAGATTATGGAGTATATATATAATTCTTTTGGTCAAAATTAACGATAAAAATAGGTATATATTTGTTACGATCTGCCTTTATATAGTTTATAAATTATTATTATTATATATATATAAAAAATTAACATCCCCATTGTATATTAATTAACGTATATCCAGTAGGATATAAAAGTTTGTTTAATGTAAATATTTGACAATATTCTATTTTATGTGGTTTGCTTTTAAACTTAATTTAGTCGTATTTTTTTTTTGTAATAATTGATTGTCTAATAGGTATGAAATTCCTCGGTATAGAATGTAGCAGGCAATTGGGTTTATATGTTTTCATCTCTATGTGGTAGCTAAATTGATTTAATATTATGAGTAAAAAAAAAAAAAGCGTCAAATTATTTAATAACCAACTGTAAGTAAATTCCTTTTTTTTTTGTTATTTTTTTTGTCCCAAGTATTCGGATATGAAATGGAAATCTCCAATCCCTTTCCGTTTCACCATCAAACCTAATGACACTCTCATCTGTGCTAAGTTCGAACCTATTTAAATGTTAATAAATTTAAAATTCGTTCATGTCTGTATAAAACAGTATTATATATTTACGTGCGAACCAATGCTATAATTAGATAGGATTAGTAAAATTATAGCGTCCTAAAGTTATTTAATATTTCTAAAAATGTTTATTATATTATTTAAGTTAAGAGTAAATTATTAATTTTGTTGTTTAATATTGTAATTTCGTATGTGGATATATAATCTGTGCTATATAGAAGAAAGACATGATTTAAAATATGTAAAAGCCATTATCTAAAAATAATATTGAATATGTTTAAAAATTGTTAAAAGATTTCTTGTTTTAAATATATTTCAGAGAAAAGTTTCTCGAAAATATATTTAAAAGCTATATCAAAATATATTTGTAAATTATTTTTAATAAATATGTTAAAAATGTTTTCGTTTTAAAAAAAATGTTAAAAGGTTGTTTTTAAATAGAAAGAGTTTCTATGTAAGATTAAAAATAAAAGCTGGTCAAGTAATTAAAAGATTTTTGGTTGTAAACAAGTGTCATTAACGACCACACCTGGAATTCGTAAAAAGTAAAACTAGTTAAAAATTTACTAATTAAAATCCCCTTAGATAAGATTAAGTTATTTTAAAATCTAAATTGGACAATTGTTTGCAACGAAAAATCTTAATTATAATAATAGCTTATGGAATGCTTCTAACATAAGTTATCTAAGATCTGAATTATAAATTGAAAAACACTTAATTAAATTCCTGAGTTTAGTGAGTCTTGAGGCGGGAGATTCCGATAAGGAAAACATATAAATACTCTGTATTTTTAACAAGAAAGGACAGCCATATTGTTAGTGAGAGTTGTAGCCAGTCTTCACAATTGTTAAAGTTTAACATGTCCGGCTAAAAGCGGGCATCTTGTTGCTGTTACTCCGCGGGAGAACGGGGTTTCTCTCGTCGAAATGCCTAAACCACCATCATGCCGATAGAAGAGACGAGCCTAACATAATGGGAAAGATGATGCTGCCCAGTCAAACTAAACCAAACCAACAGCCAAGAACTTGCAGATAAATCATACCGGTACCGTTTTATTTTTCAAACCGCAGAGCTCTGTGTAATTCTAAATGTAATAATATCTATCTAAGTTAGCTAACTTTCTTTTTAAAATAATGATAAAGCTAAAATGTAATCAAAACTTAAAATCCATTTAATATTTTAAATGTGTCACTTGCTATCAAAATTTAATGTGTTAAAGTTTAAATAATCTGAGTAATTTATATTTTCCTTTCATTTAAAGTAAATTATTTAGTTTAAAGTTATATCACTGCGGTTGTGTCTATATTTCTTTGTTTATTTTAAATGCTTATTATATTTTATATGCCAATATTTTGAAACAGTGAGCACTTAATTTCATGTATGTTTTAAGAAGATATTTGAAAATCTTCGCGTAATTTGTTTATAGCATCAACTTTCTGCGCTGTTTCGAAATCCTATTTTTTTTATTATTTAAATGATTTAATATGTGAAATGTGGCTCTTTTATAATCAACCAGTTAAAAACTTAACCTTATAGTTTTATTTAAAATTAAATTTAGCCTTGATCATATAAGTATATTTGACATTTAAATTCTTAAGTCCATAGAAATATACTTTTCCTCCTTAAATATTTATTATCTATAAGTAACTTAATAGATCGAACATGTCAAAGTACAGATGTAATAATATTCCCTTTAGTAGCATAGACATTTATTATCAGGCTACGCAAGAGTTGGTCCCAATTTGATAGAGCTAATATGCTATTAACTCGTATTTCATAGTATGAAATATACTATTCTTTGCTTGGCGGATGTGATATTTTATAAAAATATTCTCGTTTTGCTGCTATACGTAATATACGTATCTTAAGATGGAGCCACGGCATTGCCAGCACATCTTCTCTTATAGGGTAGAGCAGTAGCGAAGCCTGAGCCAAGGCCAGGTTAGCATGTAAGACCCCCGCCATTCCTGAACACAATGTTCCTTTTCCCGCAGCATTGCGATCGGTTACAGGGTACCGGCGTTTGTCGCAAGAACCCTGAAGTTATTTCATCCATCCGCAGAGCGACTTTTCCTATTATTGTTTACCTGTGCCATAGCACATTGGTAATATCTAATGCAGACAAGTCTCCCACCTTAACATAACGCTTTCAGCATTCTGAAATTTTCTCTCGAAAGCCATGTTCGATCGATCATTACTTGAGCTGGTTTATGCGCTCGTTATTAAATTATATTGTATATTTTAGTAAATGAATTCATGATCAAAGTTTAATATAATTATTTATATACCAGCCACAAATGTAATAGGATTTGGCTTATCGAGATTTATAGACATAACGTAGTGATTAATTATGTATTAATTGAAAAGCAACTCATAAGATGGGCATATGTTAAACCTCTCTATGAAATTTAATGATTACTTATGTAAAGTGATTTTGAATTGTATATAAAAAGAGAATGTGTTCTCTTATCCACCCAATGTTTGTACATTCGACGCTGAAATGTGTAAAACTGATCAATTTCATGCCAATTGTAAATAAATATATAATTAATTTAATGTATTTCATTCTCTGTTTCGTTATTGATCTAATTCAATCCAATTCTAATTACTATTTATAGTCTATATATGTGAAAACTATGCATTAAGTTAAATTAAATTTAGTGATATTTTAGTCAATTAAGAACCTCTCTTTTAATTATCAGAGTCTCATTGCTTCTCCGTGACCTATGTCGGCCGTGTGGAAAGAGGTATACTACGTGTAATTTCAAGGTGGTCATTCGTAGGGTCTTGAGTCTTGGAATCCTGGCTTACGAGTTGAAGTGCGGTCGGACTCGGGATGTCACAGTCCTAGTCTGGTCAGCTTCGGTCTCTTTTGCTTGGATTCTGAATTCTGTTACGCGAATGTACAAACTTGACTGTTACACTTCATTTATCAATTTTTTCTCCCATTCATTCAAGCTATTTCTCTGATTACTTAAGATGACCAAGTAGTTATACCTATTCACCAAATTTAACTTTATATCCCCCAATAAAAAATGTTTCTCTTCTCTTTCCCCACCATTTATCATCATTATTTCTGATTTTTCTTCACTAAATTTAATTTTCATCTCTTCACTTGCCCTTGCATACATCTTCAGCATAACTTCAATATCTTCCATACTTTCTGTACACAAAAAAATATCACCAGCAAGTAAAAGACTTGATAATATATACACTCTATTGCCATCTATTAATGATATCTTTGCCCTCTTCCTAGCATTTCTATTGCTCCATTTCTCTCAAATATAACAAAAACAAAATAGGCGACATATGGCATCCTTATCTTAGTTTCACCCCATTTTTAACTCTGATTTGCTATTTCCTAATTAATACGTATAGAAATTGTTTTATTGGTACTATGCACATATAGGGAAGTATAGTAAACAATGTTGTAAACAAAATGTGTGTAATTATCTGCTAATTTAAACCATTTTCTAAGGATTTTCAAACAAAATATAGCTGATAAAGTAGCACAACTCTATATCATATTTTATGAAAAAACGACTCATTGTCTAATGATCTATTTCTAGAATAATTTGGATCCAAAACTATATGCACATTGTTCAACACATTAATAGTGAAATGTTTGTTCATAATAAAGCTTTTAATTCAGCATCCGCAGCAAAGTTATTTATTTATTTTTCTTTTCAAATGCAATAAATTATTGTGATTATTTTCGTGTATCATATTTTACAATGACAAATTATTCTAATTCTAAATGGATCGGAAACATATTTAACAAGCTACCCTTTAAGCATTTTTAAAACTATCGAAAGTTGCACGCACTCGATAATTTTGTTAAGATAATAGCTTTTATTATCATTAACATATTTATCTATTCCGTTAAGACTTAAAAAAAGATAAATATTTTTTTATTTGCTTTTAAATTAAAATAATAATTACAACACACATATATAAAGATCTCCCCTCTCTTACTTTTATTTCTATACTAAAAATATTTAACACACCATTTTATCTTTTTATGTGCCATTATATAATAAATCTATATATAAACATTGTCTAATATCAATTTTCTTATCTTCTAATAATTATAAGTGATTTACATTACTGCAGTCAAAAATATATTCTTATTTTATATTTCTAATTATTAGAAGCTTTTATTATCACGGATGGTTTAACCTTTAATGTTTTGAATGTTTTTATTTCACAAAATATGATTTTATTGTTGTAATATACAATATATGAAATCATAAGTAATAATTCGAAAACGCAATGTATGGGTAAGACAACAAACAGGTGTTACTAACCTTATTGAAAAAATTAAAAGATTGAAATGGAGTTGGGCTGGACATATTGCTAGAAGAGATGATAATAGATGGACAATTGAAATTTTAAACTGGATTCCAAGAGAATGTAAAAGACCCAGAAAGAGGCCACATGTGAGATGGATGGATGAAATAAGAAAATGTGCAGGTGTGTTGTGGAGAAGAGAAGCTAAAGATTGGAGAAGATGGATTAAACTTGGAGAGACCTTCATCCTGCAGTGGATTGATAATGGTTGATGATGATGAAGTAATAATTATTATTATACATGACTTAAGTTTGTCGGGAAAAGGGTACTTTTTCATGGCTAGAGGATTAAATACAATGAAAAACTGCTCAGCTATTGCCAACCTTATGAATGATTTTTTCTCTTGTATATTATTCCTCTATAAAAAGCTAATAGAAAAACATTTATCCAGCAGTGAACTACTTAAAGACTGTTTTATTTTAACCTTTGTGTGTTCATATTATTTGTGAACTTCAAAATGTAAGTATTCTTTTATTTGTATATCTTTTATTGCTAATAAAGTTTCTTTTTACATAATGTATACAATAGATAATAACAAAATAGCCTTTAAATAGCCAATAGCAGATTCCCAAAAAAGAATAGTGGAAGAAGACTTACCAATTGCTGACTAATGGGAATTTGAGCAGCTTTCCACTCTTTTACTTTATTGGTAATAGATATCTACTTATTAAGTGACAAAAAAATATTCACATTTTACCTGGACCAGTTTCTATCATATGTCAGGGGCATGAACTTTGTAAGGTATTTTTTATTTATTAATTTCTCCTATGCATCAAGCTAATAGAATTACAAACAATGCTTTAAAAATACTTACTTGTAAAACAGCATCAATATGTAAGTAACGAAACTTGATTATCATCAATTATAGTTTATCAGTTTTTGCTATATTATTTTCTCTATATGTTAAATTCTTTACTAGAGGTGTTGACCAGGAAGCAGAGTAATACGACAATCAAATGATAATAACTAATCATCACCAAATGCAGATTTCCCATTGCTAGTAATTTGTTTAACATTATTTATAACTACAGAATATATAAAACCCATATTACTATGATATTATTCTACTATCTCTATTCAATTAAATTTTATAAAATAATATGATAGAAAAAAGTAATTTGTCTGAAAATAAAAAAGATAAAAGTAACAGATTTCTACTATTAAATCAGAAAATATACTAGGAAAAAGACAAAAACAATTAGTTAAAATAAATTATGCAAAAATTAATAGTTATAACCTCATGTCAACTAAAGATATGAAAAGGTTTTTTTATGAGATATGTACTTGAAGATGTATTCTACCACAGCAATAACTCTGTACTCTTTAAGACTAATAATGAAAAGAATACAAAAATGATTTTATAATGATTACAACGTGTGTTGAGATTTAATAAATTTATAGTCAAATCTTTTGAAAGTATTAATGTTTTATAAACAGTTCAAGTATGAAATCTTTAGATGCCAATGAATTGTATGACTTAGTATATCTCATGGTGTTTTGATGAAAATCATTCAGAAATTATTAATTAAGAAAAAATTTTGAGAAAAAAAAAAGAAAAAAATTATTACTGATGATTTCAATGGGATTAATCAGGATGTCTCATTCAACGGTTAATATTATAAAATGGAAAAATTATAGCCATGGAAATTTCAAACTGCCATTTAGCAATAAATAATATTGAAGAAAAAATTGCATACTCTATAATGAATGATGATAATAGCATTGTACATATATGTTGATGATGTTTTTATTTGCAATCCATCAGAAATAATTTCAGATATTTTTAGACAAGTACACATGAAAATCAAAAATGCATTAATTATTTTGATTTGTTAATACAACATAATACGATAATAACACTTTAGACCCAATCAACTTAAACACATTAATATTGAAGGTTATATTAACTGAAATTATATATCCATTTATGCAAGTTTGAATCTGTTAAAAAATAAAACTTTGATAAATATATATTGCTAATTTAATAATAAGGGTTTCAACAAATTAGTAATATTTAGTATCTAAAATGACTTTATGATAGCTTAAAATGGAATAGAAATAAGGTTGCTGATAATAAATCTTGGATAGCTTTCTAAAAGAAGAAATTATATGAAAAAGATTATAAAGTAAGTTTTTGCTTACCAGCTATATTAATCAATAATAGTAAAGATAAAATTGATAAAATAATTTAATATATCAAGCACAGAGTTCTTCTTTTTAAAATAGTTCATAAATATCCAAAATAGAAATAAAACAAACTAACTCCTTTTTAAAACTTGTTTTTTTATATGACTATAATCATGAAAAAAAAAATATAAAAAAAATCCAATGTTTCGACTATTTTATATAGTCTTTTTCAAGGCACACTAAAATAAAATATATATATATAACAAATAACACATATTCCATAAAAATAAATAAATAAATAAAAAATTACAAAATATATTCATAACCAAAAATTTACCTTATCTCACTCCCCTTTCCTATTACCAACAAACACAACTCAAAAAGAAACAATTTCCTTTTATTAAAAAAAAAAAAATCTATATATATCCTTTAAAACATTTAATTAAAAACCTATTATTTTCTTTTTGTTCCTAGAGAATGTCCAACACATTATTCACATAATTATATATTAGGAACAAAGTTGCTCTTATATGTGAAGAATTTTTTTAATCATTTGTCTTTTATTGTATCTTCATTTATATGAATTTAAAAAGAATGGGGAAGTATGGAGGCTGTTTAATATATCTATAAAGATATTACACATAGGAAAGAGAAAAGTGAATAACTCCATGTGTGTGTATGTTTAAAATTAAAAAATCAGATGTATTAATTTTTAACTGAGGTTTAAAGTTTATATCTGTGTTAGAGATATTCTCTAGTTTAGTAAATAATTAGTAATAATCATTATTGTATTTATCTGAGGTAGATGGTGTTAAAGTTGTGAGTGGAGTGAGTTTGAGAATAGTAAATAAAAATGTAACAAATACTTATAATATAATAAATGCAGCATTATTTCCAAATTTATAAATACCTTCTGATTCTGGCCAATGAACCTAATACTGTTAATAATATTTCAGCACCCCTACTCTACTTTACATGACCGGATTTATTGTATTTGCATCTGTATTATAATAGTTTTAACAGTTGGTAATGCAAATGGTGATTGTGGATTGGCTGAGTATTCTAATAAAATAGGGGTGCTGAAATGTTTGTTAGCAGTGTTTCATTTAGTGATAAAACTGTGGTTACATATGAAGTTGAAAAACCCCTCCATATTTATTATATGCATATTGTAACGGTAAGAATTGTCCCTCCACGTAACAAAATCTAGAACATAAGCAAAATACACCAAAGCTGATCGAATCCGGATACTGGGATCCAGAATACAGCCAACACTCAATCCTTTAACCTCTGCTCAATGATCTAATACCCTATGGATGACATTTCTCCATGTACACAGACATTCAATTTAACCTCGGTCCAGCAGTCACTCAGGGTAAAATAATAAGACTCGTAAATTAATTAATTGAACACTGATTTGATCAGATATACACACATATGGCTAACTGATTAATTAAAATATCAATGATTGATTATAAAATTTAATAGAATAATCTACCTATAGATATAATGATGTATGTGCAATTAAATCTAGAGTTAGATAAAATGAACTCACGGACAATAAAAATATGAAAACGAGTTATAACTTTAAATACTATTAATTTAATAAAACAATAACAAATAATAAATCAAAACATACAAAATTATATGATGTGAATGTGAGATATAACACTTTCAAGCATTAAATAACTAATGAGATTAATGTTACCTATCTCATTATAAGCATTTAATAAAGTGTAGTGTGGTATTGGAGTTTATGCCTTTATTAATATGCCAAATTTCTAGCTCTTTTGTAGTCTGCTAGATCATATGAAACTTTATAGCCAAAGTTATATAACTAACTATAATAGTGCTCCTATGGCATCTATCTATACAAAGTTAAATTGAGAATGTAATTAGGCCCAGAGATATGCAGGTTAGCGTGCTAACCTAGATTAGGATGTACACTAATGCTAGATAAGCAATTAATATAAAAGGAAAGAAAACTGGCTTATAATAGGTTTACCTATATACTCTATGGTACATATCAAAATATTAATAAAGCTCAAAGGTGTGAATGGGTCATTATTTACGGGCTTCAGTCTTAAAGACTCGGTTTGCCCTAAAACCGCTCAACTTGCCACAAATAGGAACATTAGTAGTTCAGGGAGTCGGATAAGCATTATGAATAATCTAGGTCCTTGTGTCCAAGTTCTAAAAGTGTGCTTGAACCCGAACTAAAGTGGATGAGAGTGACCTCCGCCAGCAACCCATCAATAATCATGCAGCAAGCAGATAATTGTACATTGCGTACTTTGTAAGGACACATCCGCAACTTATACATATATAATGCAAATGCGTAAAATTATATCAGTGTGCCTTAAAATTAGCATCTATTTGCATATTTATACAATCCAGTTCTCAAATTTAGTATTTCAAATATACTATTTAGGGACTAAATTAATTAGTAACTTAGTTTAATATTATCACCTGCATCTCAACATATATAAATCTAAGGAGGAAAAGCATATTTGTGGGGTAATTATGAATAAACATTAAAATATGCTTTGAGAATATCTCTGTAGCTAGTTCCTATGATGTACAAGTTACATATATAAATAGTTATAATTCATAACTAGAATTAAGCAAACTACAATTTTAACTAGATAACTGATTATTGTAATATTAATACCCAAAATTTAATCAGTAAAATAATAATATGATCCCGAAACAGCGAGTGAGAGAGAAAAATAATAATTCAATTATTTAATATTTATTATAGCATAGATTTGAAAATACCTTTGCAGATCGATAAGCTAAAATTATATTTATAAATACTTGCAGTTTCGAGTCATTTGGCATATTAAATACATATATTAAAATGATAAAATCATAGAATAAATTGAATAGATTTAGAAATAGGCATAAACAGACTGCAGGAAATTATACATTTAAAATAGATTATTAGAGTTTTGCATTTTAAAAGAGAATTCGAGTTTTACATTTTAAAAGAGAATTCAAGTTTTACAATCGGGCAAGATTTAGCATTTTACAATCATGCAAGATTTAGAATTTAACAATCTTCTTTGTAGATTTTAGTAAAGGTGTTTGGGAAAGGCAGTATTAAAAATAGCTAGCTTTTAAAAGAAAGAATTGAAAATCACAGTTTGTAAACAGAGCTCTGAGAAAAAATTTACCATTTAGTTGTTACCATTGCACTTAATTCTGGAGCACTTGGGAGGATAATAAGTTGACACTTTTGATGATGATTTAAAGTTAATAGAGATTTACCATGGGCTGCTTCACTGGAGTGCAGCATTATATTTTATTGGACCAAAGTTTTTCCATTCCCCAGCTAAGGAGAACAGTGATTTATCACCATTCTACTCGATCATATTGAAGGTAAAACGGGTGTCAATTCTGCTTACAACACACTTAATATATATATGATCGATCCTGGGCAACAAAACTTTAAGTATTTATACTTTTTAAACTCTAGCCACCTGTTAATTTTTATGAGCTTGAATGTAGCTGAAAAGTCCATTTATTTATTTTAGCAAAACATATTTAATAGTTACAACCAGTAGAAAAACCCATTTATTTATTTTAGAAACACATTTTTAATTATAACCAGTAATTGAGATTTTGTTTTCCTGCGTTATTTTGTTATTAACATTTTATATTTACAAATCAAGTCCACGCTATTTTAGGACCAATGCGTGACCTACTTTAAAATCTATTTACAAGATCAAATGTTATTTTGACAAAGTTACTTTCCTAATTAGTAGAAGACTAATTTTATAACTATACTTGCAGAATAACAGGAAATATATGTATGCAATTTCGATAATACAACAATAAAAATTGGCTAAATAATTTAACTAAAATATTTCTTAAACTAGAAATATTTATAAAATGAATTTCTTTATAATATATACCAATAACATAACAATAATTTAAACTAAAATATTTCTTAAATCAGAAATATTTATAAAATGAATACATATCTGTAATCTATACATATACTATTAAACTACAGACATGCCACTCGCATATATATATATATATATATATATATATATATATACGTGATTCTGCATATATAATAATTTAATGTTATTTAAATGGGTACTCTGAGAGGGTTTAAACCTGGAATATGGATAGATGTGTGAGTAAAATAAGTGAAATGGACAGATGGATGAAACTGACCATTTCAATATAAAATAAGTCTAAAATAGATCCTATAGTATCATTATTATTTTTAAAATAATATTTGATTATATTTTTATTCCTAAAGAAGTACAGACTTTTTGTACTGAAGATAATAAGAAGCATAAAATTAAAGAGATGTGGTTCATTAATATTGTAAGATTAAAGGATAGACAGAAAATGTAACAGTATTCAATTAAAAGCATTTTGGAATATGTGCACTTAAATGAATAATCTAAGAATGCTCATTACTATTATTATTTTTTTTTAAAATTTGAATTTATTGGTCAATTAAAAATTCAATATGAATACAATATATTTTTATGGTTATTAAGCATTGCTATCTATAGTTAATCTTGTATTTAAACCTCCAGCGATACCTGGTTGAGCTTGAGACTGCAAAGGATTGATTGAAAGTTCTTGGATTTTTTTGGGCAAAATATTCAGGTTTTAGGCAAACAATAAATTGCCCAGGTATCATTAAATATTCCCATGGGAGCTACTATTCAGTCTTTTGTCTTAATTTTCTTTATGATCTTACAAAATGTAGAGATTAAATCACAGTTGTTATTTTTGAAGATTAATTGACATCGTAATAACCAGATTGCAAAAGCCAGAAAAATTGCAAGCCTGGTTACAGGAAAGTGTCCTCTTATTATAGTGGCTTTAATTGAAAAAATTTCCTTAGGATTAACATTGGTACAAGCTGTGATGAATTTTCTAATAGGGTTCAAATATTGACATGTATGAAAGATATGTTTTTTTTTTTCATATGTCATAGCATCGGCTGGGATGTGAACCCACACCCGTCTGCAACCAACTACTTGCTTGCAAGGTAGGTGCGATGACCTCTCTGCTAACAATGCTTGACATGTATGATGGATATGTTCAATGGTCTCTTCTTCTTGTTTACAAAGTTGACATGTCAAATCTATTTTGGTTAAACCTCTCTGCATGACCAGAAAAGAGTTTGTTGGCAGTGCAGTGACATTTAATTTAATTATGAAGTCCAAATGTTTGGACTCCATTTATCAGTATCTAAACTTTTTTATGATCTTCTTTATTGTAATTCTCAGGGCAGGTGGGGGATTTGAGTCATTGTTTATAGCTAGGCATAAACACCCCAATAAGTGATTTTTTTTTTATACTGGGGTAGAAGAGATTTGTGTAGTCTTTTTAAAAAAGTCCCACATAGTGTTGAGCTATTTACTTTTAAATGGTGGAGTGTCCATAGGGTTCACTAGGGGGAGTAATTGTTTGTTCAGAAGCATACAATTTAAGGGTTGTATCGTGTTAATTGTTTTCTGTAAATAATAGGTAGAGACCAAGTGGAGAGCCAATTAAGCTCTTTAGGTCTCTGAACTTTGCACAAGCTTATCACTATTGTTTAACCTCTCCACATTAGCCTTGAGCAAATGGAATTTATTTTATTCTGAAAGCTTTTGGTGGGACAAAAGACAGGTAAGTAATAATTTATACGTGGATTAATGCATTAAAGTTGTATTTAATATTTTTCATGTTTGCCTTTAATTTATCTTCTAGTAACAAAAATTTGTAAATATTGATTGATCAAAAAATACTTACTGACATCTTTTAATCAATTTTTCCCATATGGAACTGTTTAAATATTGACAACAATAAAACATTAAATTAAACAACTGTAAATCAAATATAATCTTGCAATTATTTAAATGTAACCATATCAACAGTGAGTGAGACCATATTATATGCATTTGATTCCATTTATTAGGAAAGGAAATGAGTTTACAGTTGATAATCAAGTATAGCGATATTAAATCACATTCAAAAGGAAATGTGTATGATCTGACCTTGAGGAAGGCTTTCTTTAATTTGACTTCCTGGTGATTATATTGTTAGTATATATTGGTCCTAGAGAAGTTATAAAAATCACTTGATATTAGGAATTACATGATTGTTTATTAAGCTATGAGATTAGTCTGATCATATGATTAAGGACATTTGTTTATAGTTTTTTAGATTAGGAATATCAGGGACAAAATTCAACTATTTGCTGTTAAACAGGTCTACTGCCTATGTGAATAAGTTTTTTATATTGCTTAGTTAGATTCTTTTTAAAAGTTTGCAGAAATTTCTAGTGGAATCAGGCACTCAGCATTCTTATGCTAAATGTTTTATTCTACTTTTTGAAAGTTTGGTCAAAATATTTTTATATACTTTTTCAAGATATTCTATCCACCTAAATTTATTGCATAATCTTCCTTAAAACTTAGGTTCATTTAATACAAGCATATATATAATAGAATAGTGATCTGATGTTTAAATCTGGTTCTGACTGAAGCTTGGAAATTTTTTTGTTCGAAGAAGCTTGGACTTTTTTTTTTTAAGAAGTCTTTGATTGCCATTCTAGTTAATCATTTATTTATTGAATAGTAAATAACCATACATCTATTCTTAATTAAAAAGTGAAATAAAGGGGGAAAAAACCTATTATTTGGTATTTGGATAATCATGTGAATATTATTTTTATTTTTTCTTACATAGAATTTAAAAGTGAACATATATTTAAAAAAAATACTTTGAGGTTAGATGACAACTGTCATCTAATTCCAGAAGTCCGATTGTAAGCAATGAGAATACTAACTGATAATGTAACCTATTTCGTTGCTTACTTTGGGACTATTTCATTTGAAAGAAAGATGTCAATGCTATTTAATAAACTAAAAATGAAAATTATTTTCTAAATGATATCATTAAAATATATGAATAGTAGCATAGTGCTATACACAATTTTGCTTTGATCATAAGCCTTATGGTGTATGAATTTTCAAATCAATGACTTTGAATAACAAAGGCAAAGTGAAAATAAAAGGAAGCAACTAAGAAAAGATTTTTAAAGCATTTTTGATAAAATAAAAATAAACAAGTGGTTTATTGATCAGAAGTTTATAACAAATTTGAGATCAAAATTGACAAACTTAAAAAGTTGGATCACGATTCATCATTCTTGAACCCCGGGATCTTCCACTCTATCATTACATCAAGCCATGCGAACGGCAGTGCTGTTCAAATACTTTCTATAAGGAAAAGTCAATTAGCTGAAAATTAAGCTTATGTATCTAATATATATAAATTATGGAGAAAATCAAAATTAGGCCCATGCTGACATTTAGGTAAGAATGAGAAAAATTGAATAAAGATTATTGATCAACTATAATAAAAGACTAATGATTAGTTATAGAAAGGTGCGTAAAACATCCTTTAAAAAGCTTATAATGAAATGCAATGGTAAGATTTAAATCTTAAAAAAGATAAAAGTTTTTAACAGATATTTGTAAAAAAAAAAAAAAAAGGAATCATCACATCAGTAATTATGAAAAGATAACTGATTGTCAAATGTCTCTACTTAAATTTTTATCTAATCCAGATTCATTCTTTCATTCTCCAATCTTTTAATATTAGTTTTTTTTATTATTATAAATTTCTCATTTTCATTTAAGATCTTTTAATCTTAGACGAAGTTAGAAATTCACGTTTCTATTTGCATTCCTTTATTTATTACTCAATATTTTTTTGTTATTCTTAATATAATTTTTTACATACTCTTTAAGTTAATTTTATATTCAAATCCCACATTTATCAACCATAAGTTAAAATATGCATGTCGTATTTAACAAATCTTTTTTCGTTATTTATTATTATTATTTTCTATTAAGAGTATCAGAAAAACCTTTGCTTTATTTTAGCTGAAATAATCTTAAGAATAGTTTCACTAAGTGATAATCAAAACAGCACAAAAGCAAATACTACTATATAAATAAAAAACAATGAAATCGTACATGATTTTCAAATAAATGACTGGACTTTTCTTTTGTTTTTCTGTCAATTGGTTACGTTTGTTTCTATTAATCTATTGTAAACAGAATATAAGTATAAAAAATGAGAGAATCTATTGATTCTTTTTTCTTAACAAATGCATTTTAATTAATTATTTTATTAAAACTGCACTATTCTTATCTGCAATTAGGCAACGCGTATATTTGTTAGTACCACATATAAAAAAACATTATATTTATGGCAATTACGCGCTAATTATTTTTCAGATGATTTGATTTTATATTTATTAAATTCGATGTGAATGGAGAACATAATTTAGATTAATATTATGGATAGGATTTACGTAGAAAAGAAGACGGGATGGGGATTTTTATTTTTAATTCCTTCAACGGGTATTATAATTTCCCGGTAACAGGCTTTAGAAGAGTTTTTTTCCTCTCCCGTCTTTTCAGAGCTTTACATAAATTTTAGTCTTGCCAATTCCTGAATAGAACTGCGCCAATTCAGCATAAGTGTGTAAATAGGCTGCTCTTTGTAGACCTTAATTTTTTAACTACTGGAGGTGGAGTTTGGTTCAACGGCAAAAACACCATTTATAAAGCTTGTATTAAAAATTAACAATTCCTTTCTTTCTTCCATATATATTTTTTAAAATCATTAATCATAAAAATAATAATAGCAATAATTTCCAAATAAAAAAAATGATGGTGTGAGAGAATCAAACCCTTTGAAAATATTAGCTTATCAATTGGTAATGAATACGTAGACATTTTTGTATACGTGATTCCCGAAAGAAGTTTGACATAATTAGACATTTAGTAATTACTAATCACTTATATTTTTCCATATACATATATCCATATAGAAACATGTTTATTATTTTTATTTTTTTTGTGATCTCCTGAGAGATCAAAGCTGTGTTTAGGAAAATTATAGGGATCATTTATAGCTATCCCTAGAGAACTAACTCTTTGTAAAAAGTTTTTTAGTCTTCTGTAGGCAGTATTTTGAACGTTGATAAGATCCACTAGGTTGTGATAGCTTTTATCTAGAAGTACTGTTTGTGGTCTTGCGTTCGTAATAAAATTATTGGCATTCTGCCAATTTCACTCCCCAATACATTCTACGACCGAATTGCTTTGGAAGACAAGCACTTTAAAACTCAAGATATTCCTTCAGGTTATACTGTATCTTAATATTATATGGGATCATTAAATTGTACGATATAGCTTTAAATATTGAAGTGATAGAATAAATGGTATCAGGGGGTGGCAAACTACTACGGACGTTTATCAAGTGTTATCGCTTGTCCATAGTGCCTTGTTGCCTGGAAACCTCAATCTGTCTTTGAGCAGACAATGTAACACACATTCATTTTTCAGGGTGAGCAGACACCGCTAATTTTCTTTTTTCCTTATTTTGTAAAAAAAGTGCAATATGAGATGATGGTTGGGAAAAGGCTATTAAGAGAACTTAAATAATTGATGTGCAGAAGTACAATGCATGTATATTATTGTTAGGCTTAGCTAAGTAACGTTAAGCCTCTCCCGATCTTTAAATTTCTGAGAAGAAATTGTATAACATAAATTCAATCTTATCTAAGCCATTAAAATAAAGAAGAAAATGTAATATTTTTTCCGGAATTAATTTTATCTTTAGAAATACAAAATTTAATAAATGCAAATATAAATTGACTATATCTCACACATTTGTTATAATTGAACTTCTTGCATTGATTGATAATTAAATTTATAATTCAACAAATATTTATTGTCTAAATATTTAGTGTTCTTCCTTTAATAAACAGCAGACTGTAAGGGGGGGAGTGACTAATGTGGTGTAAATAACAGAATAAAAAAAATACTAGACTGTCTTACGTATTTCCTTAATATGTTACATACTTCTTATCTAAACATATATAAAATTCTAGCAAACTTATTATTTTCAGACATTTGATAGAAATAGTCAATTAATTACTGATCAGTAAAGGTGTATCTAGGTAGTCTTAGTTAAAGAATAATCTTTGCAATTGTCCAGGTTGGTAAGAAATGTTTCTTTTCCAGTATTTTTCTATGAAGAATTTATAAATGATGGAGAAAGCTTAAGAGTGATATTTAAAGCTGTTTAAATTCGTTGTATAGAATTATAACAAATAGTCAAAACATTTTCATTCAATAAATAAAATATAACTTTATATTTGATATCAGTGAATGTTTTTTTTTTTTTACACCTTTAATTAAATCATTATTCATCTGGTTTAATTTAACTTGTCTGTCATTGACAATAACAATCTTATTACAACTTTACACAAGAGATTAAAACAGGCAAAACTCTGCATACAGTAGTGCCACTCAGTGCAAGCCAGAGTAATCAATGGATGCCAGAAGGCTTGTGCATAAAATGCCTATCTAGTGCCTATTCATCCAATATCCCCAGACTAGTTTCTGGCTTGTGGCCTTCGTCAATGTGATCCAAGGCTCCTCACTTTACTCAAGCTTGCACTGAGTGGCAATACTGTATGGAGAGTTTTGCCTGCTTTAATAACAGGTATGAGCAAGCATAAGAAACAATGATCATGTGATGTTTAGTGGTTTACCCAAGAGAATATGCAAAATATCTTGTAAATCAAGAATTTCATATTAAAAAATAAGCAATTATAAAGCTTTTTATTTTTTATTGCAAAATGTTTAATATGTTACTCTAGATTCAAAATACATAATAAATATTAAAAATCCAGTATAAGAAAAAAAAAAAGCTTAAAATTAAAAAATAATTAATGAAAAACCTATGTGCAAATATTATATATAATAAATAATTTCAATAGTGCTTTTTTTTCCTTTTTTCAAAATAATAATTTTACATTTGAAGGGTGCCATTTTGAATTTATTATGTTGGATGAGATTAATATACTTGTATCCAACTAAAACAATTGATCTCCCAAAAGGCATTGTTAAGCAAGAATATCATATGCAGAATAAGCATATGTAATGGCTCTGTGTGGGGAAAAAATTGATCAGTTATTCCAACTAAAAATTTACACCATAAGTTGGGAATATTATGCTAAAAGATAACTTATTGAGTATATAAAAAAAATCTTTAATATATGTTATATGCTTGTGTAAACTATGTTATGTGAATTATGCAGATATTCACTTAAAATGTGTATTTATGTATGTATGTATGACAATGCAAACTTAAATCTATGTGAAAACAAAAACTCACTTAGTTTAAAGTTATTATTTCCCATGATCCATTCACCAATCATTGATATCCAGTTTGATTTTCAAAGTCAAAGATTTTCTTGACTTTTTTTATTCAGTGTCATATTTGTTGACATGATGAATCTCTAAAAAAGTGTTTAATATCACTAGAAAAAAGAGTATTTTTACTGTCAAAAGGTACAGTAAAATGGATTGAGAAAGAGAAACCAAAATAGCATTTAACACTTTTTTTGTGTTCTTCTGCACAAATGTTTTTCATTACACTGAAAAAAAAATTGGTACTGAAGTTTCATTTTTTTTAAAAATTGGTACTACAGTATTATACTATATTACTTATGTGAAATTATTAAAATTAAAAAAAGAACAATGTTTAATAAAAAATCATTTGATTGGCCATAAAGACTTGTTATTTATCATTAGTGTAACAAGAGCCAATTAAACATATGATACATTACAAAAACTTAATCACAGTCAACTTAAAAAAAAAAATTCAGCTTATTAAAAAAAGGAAAAAAAAATCGAATGCATTTTGCATTTGCATATTGTAATTAATATTTAAGGCTTTTGTTACAATGTGTGTTGTGCTGATTTAAATATGATAGCTGTAGCTGGGTTTTTTGGTCATGACATGCCACTATTTTGTCAAGTGTTGTAGCTATGTTTTTGCAATGACTTAGCAATTTGTCAAATAGCACAATATATTTTGATGACCGAATTACAGGCTACTTAAATAAAAATTAAAGACATTAATGCTATTCATTTTATTTGTATTGCATTTTCATCATTCACAATTTATTATTAATTGCATAAAATTATCCTCACATAATTTCCCAAAAATGCAATTCAAATATAATAGGCAGCAGTTTTGATTTGACTGAAATTAGCATTTGTAAAGATTTTAATTCAAAATTTAATTTTTGGTCATGTGTACTATCAATATTACATTTGTGTACTCACGGAACCTTTTTATTTGTAATTTTTAATTAATGAAAATCTTTACTTTGGATATGTTATTAATGAAGTACTACTGTCTTGTAAAAACACTGGATGAAAATTAAATAAAATATTATACAGTAATTTATTAATCATATTTTAAGCTTATAATTAAAATGTTGAATGCAGTGCTATAAGGTGGTGTTTTATGATTAAAATATGTACTGTATAAGTCACTATTTTGTTTTTGAATGAGATGACTTTAATAACTTCTATGACATCATCAGTGTTACAAAATGGCCACCAATTTAAAAATGGTTGCCAAACATTTAAAAAAATTTTTTTTATCATTGTTTAGTGAATAATCGATTGTAGAATACAAATTGATGATGATCACTATTGTGAATACTGACATGAAGTCTAACTGCTATGCAGGATAAATGTGTATTCTGTTGAATCAAAATTTCTTAAATGAAAATGAAGTATGTATATAAAAAAGAAGAGATAACAAAATAGATTTTGAAATTTATTTTTTATTTTTGTAATTACCTAACTAATAACTCTTCAAAATTTTGTTTTTTAGTGCTATTAAAAAACTTTTTAAAAATCAATGAATCACCATTTATTTATTTTTCATGACTACTATAGCTTTAAAAATATAAGTGATTATTATTATTTGCCAATATTATTTATACTTATATTGACAAGGATTTTTAGCTAGGGGAAATTTAAACATTTTTTTGGTATGAAAATATTAAATAAAAATTATTTAGATAATGCACACATTTTTTTGATTTACTTTTAGAGTGCGTTAATTCTGTTTATTATATGTTGAATCATATATATTATAAAAATTGTTTATTTTCATGATAATAATCCTCTTTCTCATCAGTTGTTCATAATTCTTATTACAGATTGCAGAATGAAGATACAAAATAAGTTATGCACGTTATATTTTCTGTTTATTACAATTGCAATATTGTACACCATTGCAAGCAAGCAATTGGTTGCAGATGGTTGTTGTAGGTTTGCCTCCCAGACGATGCTATGACATATGAAAAAAAGCAAATATTGTACACCATTTTAAGTATTTTTAATTAACAATAAATATATCTTTGTGTACTGTTTTTGGACAAAATATATCATTTTATTTTGAAATTAATGATATCAATAGTTTTATAAAATGGTTGCCATTAAAAAAAATAGTGAACATTTTTTGGAAAAAAAAAATTGTACTTTTAAAGATTGTTATAGTGAATATTTGATTATTAATTAAAGTAGTAACTACAAATTGATGACAATTGTTATGACAATTCTTGTATAAAGAACACTCATGGAAGAACAACTGAAAGCATATTAGTAAATAAATGTTTTAGATTTGTGTTCCAGTAACTTTAGATAATTAAAAACTATTGAAATTTAAAAAAAGTGAATTATAAATGTGTGAACATATTTATTTACATAATAACACTATTAATTGTTATAATATATTGTAACCATTTGGCTACATTTCTGCACTAAAATAATAAATAGATAGTTGGCAGCATGCTCTTCAAATTTAGTTTAGAATTATTTAATTAATGGGGAAAATAATATTTAATTTTCCCATGCATATATTTTTTTCATAATAATAATGGGTCTTAACTAAATATTTTAAGTTCCAAAATGATAGTACAATAATTTTCAAACATTAAATTTGTTAAATAATAGTATGATTTTAATATATAAAATATTTTAATGAGTTATAAATGATTGTAGAAGAGCAATTTATAAAATAATACAAACAAGTTGTTTTTCTCTCTCTTCAGTAATTATAATTAATCAGTAGTTTTAATTTAAATTATGAAAATGTACTAAAAGATAATAATTTTCTCTTTTTTTTTCTAAATTGTTTAATAAATTTTAATTTTAACTTTAAAAGAGAGATAAAAAAATAAAAAATAATTTAGATTTTAATATTTTGTTAAATTTTATTTTAATTAGTCAGGGTTATTTCATTTTATCTCTCTTTAATACAAAAATCAAATCAATGCAATGAACTGATTATCTTGTTTTCTTTTTGCAAGATAATTTTTTAATTAAAAAAATTGTCAAAAATTTTATGATTTTATTTTAAATTTTTGACTTTTTTTAATGTCTATGATTAAGAAGGGAAATGACTGAGCCATTGTGTGTTTGTAAACACTTACCTAATTGGTTGTTATAAAAATTGTCATGTTGGAGACAGATTGCTATTGGTTTGAAAAAGAACTCTTTCAAAAGTTAGAGGTGTGTAGGAATGAGTCAAAAGGCCTAAGTGTCTGTTAGAAAGTATTTCTTTATCTAGTTATTGAAGAAAACAATCATCTTAATTCAGCTGTTAAAGGAAAAGAAAAGCAGAAGTCTTCACCAAGCTGTTGACTAATACATCAAAAGTCTTAACCACCTGTTGCATAGAACAACTGATGTTTAAAAAAAGCTTTAGCATACTGTGAGTTTAGTTATAAAAATGATTTCTACAATGAAAACTATGTGCTAAAATTAGCTACAAGCTATGTTTTCTTTCTCCATGTAACATGCCTTCATTGAAATAAATTATTGAGAAGAAATTACTCCCTAACATAGTCTGTAACCTTGTCTTCAACCAACAGATCTGTATATGCATTAGACCTGGGAAATTTATTAAAAGAAAATGGATAAAATTTTGGAGTTGTTAATCTGGAAATGAAATACTGCACACTAGGAAAAGGACAAATTAATCATTTTCATGTGTAAAAAACTTCAAGAAGTATTCAAGTGGAAATTATAACTGAAAAAAAGAACTCCACAGAAGAATCAGACCATGATTAAATGTATTATTTGGTTGCACATTGTATTTTCATTTATGATAAAAAAATTATATGAAAGTAATATTTGGAAGAATTGATAAGTTTAGGTATTAAGTTCATGTTTTCAATTTGTGAAACATTTTTTAATCCATTTATTTCTCTTTTGAAATTATAAAAAGTTTTTTTTTTTAAATTTAATTTTTAAAAAAAATTTAATTATTCATTTATTTATTTATGTTTTCTTCTCAAACTTAAAAAAGGTTAATTAAGCTATGTCCAGGATTATTATTTGTAATTTCGAAAATATTTTTCCAACTCTTAGTTATTTAAAGAAATTACTTAATGAATTAAAAGTTAATTTAACTGGTTAATTATAATTTTTATGGAACTGATTTTTTTTATTTTTATAAAATGAATGTTTAAAATTTTATACTATTATGCCATTTTCTTTTATTTATCGTTAGTCAGTTATTAAATAATTGTTTTAAAAATATTTATCTTATCTTAATGTCTTTATTCTTTCCAACTATCTATTACATGAATTGGCAATGTGTGGGACCTGGTTTCAAGACTTACTTAATCATTTTTAAAATTATTGCAATAAAGTTATTTAATAATACTAGGATAAACATATGAATTATTTAAAGTATTTTAAAATAATCTGTTTTATTTATTTATCTCTTACAGGAACAATTATAGAGCTCTTGCTTTTTATGTTGGATTCATGCATAATGGTCAGTTATATTGATTGATGTTTATGATTAGTGTCTAGTATATGATCATCCTGGTTAGTGCAAATGAATATCCTTTAAAGTCCATGCATTACATTTTATTTTATTTTAAATTAAAAATTAAGTTTATAGTTAGCAAGTACATTAATAATACTAATTGGCCAGGGCATTGAAGATGATGAGCATGTTTTAGAATCTCAGCAATATTCGACTTTTTTACATTTTGATGGATTAGAACTTAAGCCTACACATCCAAATTATTGTTTGTATAATCTGCCTCAAGTGTAGCAGTGGCTAGATAGGTAACTTGTCTATATTAGACTTATTTCAAATCCAGTCACAAGATTGACTGTTGCTTTTTTATTGTTGATCATTCATGATGATGAATGTTTATTATTACTTTTGTTTACTGCTCAATGAACTTGTAGTTATTCTTTTTCTTGCTGATCTTTCATGCTCTTTTCTTTTATATATTCCTTTTGATTAGTCTATGGAGATGATGATGGTTTCCTATCTTGTAATTCAACCCTAAGATGATATGTAACTTTACAAATGGCTACCCAATTATGGGACCTTGTAAAACCCAGTCACCCCTCCTATCCTGTACCATTACAAATGGTTCCCAATGTGAGGCCCAATAATCAAGTTCTGGTGGTTTTAATATCTTAGCAATTTTTGACCTTTTTATATTCTTCTGGATTAGCACTTACACTTGTGGATCCAAATTATTTTTTTCTGCCCCAAGTGTGGCAGTTTCTAGATAGATAGACTGCCTATATTGAATACCATTTCAAATCTAGTCACAAAATTGACTGGGGATTTATTTTATTGTTGATCATTCATGATGATGAATGTTTATTATTACTTTTTTAATGCTGAGTAAACTTGTAGTTATTCTTTTTCTTGCTGATCATTCATGCTCATTTTTCAATATGCATTCCTTTTGATTAAGCTATGGAAATGATGTGGTTTTCCATCTCCTCATAATTCAACCCTGTGTACCATTACAAATGGCTACCCAATTGTGGTACCTTGTAAATCCCAGTCATTCTTCTCATCCTGTACTTGTACAATATTCACACGAAAATTTCTTTTATTACTTGATTCTGAAAGAATAGTATGACAAATTCCTGATGAATGAAAGGGGGGGGGGGATTCTTATAGAAATAATGATCACAATATTAATTCTTTTTATTAGTCATTGATTAGACTAGAGATTATCTAATAATGAATAAGATTTCTTTAATGTAATTTTCACTACATCACTCTCACACAAGGTTTCTATTCACTTTTAATATTTTGTGGAGAGATGTAGTCATAAACATGTGACTAAAGACATTTTTACTGAAATGCCAGCACCATAAATACAAAGTGTTTTCTTTTATTTTATATAAACAATGGATGTTATATAAAATATTTATTTTAAAATACTAATGAAAATATGAATTAAATAAGTCAAAAGTTGTGAAAAACATAATATAATTAATAATTTACAAATTAGAAAATGCAATATGTATGTTTTACATCTGATATTCAATTTTTTTTAAGAAAAAAGAATCAACAACAAATAATCAAATTCCATTCGACATTTTCTGATATGACAATTATGCCACTAGTAATTTATCCTTCAAATTTGAAGACCCTACTTAGAAAGTGGATAATTTTCTTAAATATAATGATACATAAAATTAAAAGCATGTGAAACAATTGAAAGAGAAGCTATAAAGAGTGCAAAAATATTAAAAGCTTAGACTTTCGAGATGGGTTGCCTCAGTGCAGAACAGAGAGATAATGGTGATATGCAAATTATTTAGATAGCCCAGCATTTGGAGATGTCGAAGCAGGTGTCGCATCTATTGATAGAGTTATTTTTACCAATAATGAAATACGCCTCCATTTGATGTCATTTTTCTCTATGCAAACTATAATGAAAAATATTTACTTCTTTAATTTTCCAATAACTGATAATAAAGATTTGAAAATATTTTTCATAATGTTTTTTTTTTATACAAACTAATAAATTTAGTTGTTTTTTATAACTGTATCATCAGGCAAAGTTATGCACCTTTTAAATACTGCCATTAATTATTACAAAGTACTTCATTTGGAAATCTTTGGAGAAATTGTTGTTGATGAAACTTCAACTTTTTTTATTCTCCTGTTGTTAACTGTAATGCTATTTATCAGTTTTGTGCTCATTTTCACAACAGAAATGACATTGTTTATTTAGTTTAAAAAAAAAAAATCTGAAGAGAGCTAAAGTACACAGAAGTCTATGGCCAAAATGAATTTCAAAGAGTCTAAATCATGACTACTAAAGAATTGATTGGTAGAGAGAAGTAATAAGGAGAATTGTACATTCAATCTTAGTAATCAGCAAAAGAATTGCCTTGTTTTTGTAATTTATTTAAATATTTATGATTATTTTTACATCAATATTTGTATCATAATTATTTAAAAATAAAGTATACATTGTTACAATTTAATTTTTAAAAATATAAGATAAATTCAATGATGACAGTAAGCAGAAAACTATAGCTGAAAGATTATTAATGCCTTTAAACATAGTTCTCTGTAATATATATAGTATTTTAAAAATTATAAATGCAATATTAAATTTTAGAACAGAATTAAACAGATTTATGATGATTTCATATTTATTCATTTATGTTTTTTTTTTTTTTATTATTGGTTGAGATGACTTTCCTTTAAATTGACCAATCAGAATTAAGTTCATTGTTCTCATTATGTAGTATCTTTATAATTTTTTTAAAATATATTTTCAAAGTACAAATGTAATTTTTTAAGATGATTTTTGTTTGTAATTTTATGTAACATATGAAGTACAATTTATTAAAATCTAATATAGAATAAAGTTTTAATACTAAAATCAAATATTGAATAATTAAAAAAATTGTCACAGAGAGAACAATGAAAATGTTTTCATCAGTAGAAGGGTTAATACTTTAAAGCATAAACTTTTTTTTTTAATTTATTAAAAGAATTGTTTGTTTATTTGTTTTTTATTAGATAAAAAACAAATTTTTAATTTTGATGACAAGGTGTTTTGGAATTCTAAATTTATTTCACATAGATAAACTTTTATTAAATTTTTATTTGCATATGTTTTTTCCTTAAATCGTTATGTTTTTAAATTCAATGTAGCTCTTTCTTTAGTTGAACATTAACTGTTTTTTTGCATAAATTCTATTTATGAATCATATAGTATATTTTAAAATGGCAAGTAATATATACATTATTTGCCTTTGAAAACTTATAATTTTTAACATTTACATTATAAATATAACATTTTTTTAAGATTAGAAAGTTACAATTACAAGCTGAGGCTGTAAAAAATAAATGGCAATATCTGTATAAAAATTTATATGGTAATATGCAAAATAAATTAATTATTCAGCTAATTAAGCATTAATTTTATGCAGTGTGAAATAATTATTTTGTGAATTTCCAATATATAGAAATTTATATTTCATTATATTATGAAAACTTTTATCATGTTATATAATTATTCAGTTATGATCATATGAAACCATGATAAATAAAAACATATTCAATGAATATATCTTATGTTAATTTTAATTCTCATTATTATCATGTTTTTAATTTTTTTGTTCATAATTTGCCAATTTCTTAAGTAAAATTAGAGAAACCCTCCCCCCCCCCCCATCTTACATAATAAAATTCATAATTATATAATGAGACAATATAGTCTCACTGATGATCATGATTACAAGTCAGTGATGATGATTATATTAAATGACTTGGATGAGTAACAGCTTTTCCATGGCTCATTTACAAGTAGCTTTTGCATTAGTGAATGAAGCTATTTGTTACCATATCAAAATCAGACTACATTTTAATGAACTTCTGGTTAAAGGTAAAAAATTATGAAACACATATTAAAATTATTAATATAAGCTCTAGTTATCTTTTGGTATATATCTATTTCAAAAGTGCAGAACAATATTCTTTTCACCTAAATAATAGAAAAATAAATCACCTGATGATATATCAAAACTAAAATAAAGATTCTTTTTAAATTAATTATACAGAAGAATATTGATGTAGTTATCACTTCAGGAAACTAACAATATATATTTTCTTAACATTTCTGGCTTCACATTAATTCTTGATAGAATGCATTCCAAATATGATGTGGATACTTTTCTTCCAAACAATCTTACAAAGTAAACAACTGCCTTTCTCTTCCAGATTTTTTTATACCATCTAAATGTATAGGGGATTTAAATTTTTTTTTCTCATGTGTCATAGCATCAGCCGGGAAGTGAACCTGCTAACCCGAGACAATTGCTTGTTAAGTAGCTGTCGCTGACCTTTTGACCACCAATGCTTGACATTTAAATTTTTATAGTAGCATTTGGAAATATGTGAATAATGATTTCACAGGTTCTACTTTAAGAATAAAGAGCTAAGAAAAAAGTACAAGCAGATAAAAAACAAAAGCAAATCCTGATTTATGCTTTGAATTTGACAAAAAAATGTTTTATTATTATCAGCTGATATACTAATTCACTTTTAGAATTCATATTGCCTATAAATGAATTTCATTCTGTTCCAAAAATAAATTTAAATAAATCTATCTAGAATCAATATACTAGATGTTTTGAGAAGAATACTAGTAGAATTTCACCCTTATTTTCTTGCTGTAAAAGATTTAATAAACTTATAAAACAGCTACCAAAGATACATCTCTCAAGAATACTGAAAGTATCCAAGATTGAAATAAAATCAGCATATTTTTTTTGCTGTTAATATTTGTCCATTAATATCCTATAATTAAAAGACATTATAGAAAAACAACAACAAATCTTTATAATATTTTTATGAAAGCTTGTTGGTTGTAGAAGAATTTCTAAAAAATAAAAATAAAATTACCACTATTGCTTAATGTGATTATGAACTTTGTACATCAAATTTTTAAACTAAAGATTGGCAAAATAAAAAAAAAACATATATTATATGAGCATAATTATCTGCTTTTTTACAAAGTTGTTTTAGTGTTAATCTAATAAAACAAGTGAGTCTTAAACAACGAAAGTAATCAGAACAAGATAGCACAGGTTTCAGAGCTTTTAAAATATTTATAGTCTAAAGCCTAAGTGTGATAAAATATAGAAATTATTTTAATAAATAACATGAAAATAAAACTACAATAACAACCCTAATATCAAATAAATCTTTTAATGATACATAAAATTATTGTCCAATTTCATTATTGTGTATTAGCTACAAAAATCATATTAACAAGAATTTTACCAATAGTTCAAAGTCATCTATTATAGAGCAGAATAAATTTAGGTTAGGAAGAAGATTTTGTGAACAAGTTTTATCTTTAACAATTAATATTGGCAAGAGTTTTCAGAATAAATTAAGAGTTTGTGCTACTTTTTATTGATTTAACTTCAGTTTAAGATTCTACTTGAAAAAGTGGTTTCTTAAAAGTTTTTTACATTTTTACAAAAAATCTTATTTTATAAAATATTTTCTAATAGACAAATGTAAGTGATACTAAATTATAATCATAGTATATAAAATATTTACAGAAAGTTTATCATAGAGTGCAGTTTTTCAACAGAATTCAGGGAATTTATCTAAGTTGAAGATGTTGCTTTTATTTCACAAAAAAGATTCATTCCAGTAATATAATTTTCTTTAAAAATAAAGATGTGAAAAGTTTGGTCCTCTTTTTCAGAGATGGAACTTTATTCATAATCCAACCATCTAAACAACAGGCTCTCTTTTTATAAATTAAATATAACCTTTTGCAACAATAGTTTGAAACAAAATTAGGATTAATGCTACTTTAAAGTATCATTATCTTATAGCCTAATTATTGTTAGTTTTACCTTTTAACTGAAAGGAGACCCTTTGATTCCTCTTGGAGATCTTAAAGAAACTAAGCAGGGAAATTTCCTAATGTCCATGTCATATGTTATTGTCATAGAAGTTGTCATATTATGTGATTATTCATATAGTATAGGAACATAGATGGGCACACATATTAGACAGCTTGGTGAGTTTATTGGCTTTTTACCTCCAAGAGTAAGATTAAGGAACACCATGGTCTTTCTACTCAGTTGCCTGATAGCAGTTGAGTTTTCTTAAAGGCAAAATGAATGTGTGTGTGAATAAAAAATTTCTATTATATATTTACAATCATAACAGAGAAAAATAAATCATTACTCTTATTTCTAGAGGACTGTAAAGTTGCCTTCCAAATCAGGGGTTAGTAAACAAAGCCCAAGGGTGCTAAGAATCTCCTGATTATGGAACCAGACTACCATATGATGATGATCTTTTATTTAGGTATACAGCTACAGATCATTTTCAAGTGAAGGAAGATTGCAAAAATTGGAAGAAGGACTATCTAATATTAAATGGGATATTATTGGAATTTGTAAAGCTAGCAGAAAAAATGAAGAAATAATTGATTTGAAAAGTGGACATGTCCTATACAACAAAGGCACAAATATTGAAAGTGCAAGTAGAGTAGGATTTATTGTAAAGAAAAGTGAAAGAAAAACAGTGGGGATTGATGATGCATCGACAGAGTGGCAAGATTAGTTAGTCAACTTAATAGCAGATATCAGATGATGATATTCAAGTTTATGCTCCAATAAGTTCTCATTGTGATGAAGAAGTAGATAATTTTTAAATCAATGCCCAAAAGACTTTTGGTCAGACCAAACAGCATTTTTAAATGATCATGGATGAATGCTAGAATTGTTAAACAATTGAAACATAAAAGTGCTGAAAGTAAATTTGGTTATAGGATAGAAATGAAAGAGTACATAGACTAGTGGAGTTTTCAGAAAAGAAAAACTCTATATTATGAATTCTTTTTCTTTGAAGAAAATGTTAAATGGACATAGAAGCATCCAAATAAAGGGACAGCGGAATTGGATTACATCTGGACTAACAGGAAATAGGTATATCAAAATTGCAATGTTTTTTAATAAATTTAGCACAGGAAATGATAATCAATTATTGAAATGTAAGACAAGTGTTAATGCAAAACCAAAAAAAAAAAATTATTAAAACAAACAGTATTCTTAGTTAATATTCCTAATTTTTAAAAACATTGCAATGAATTTAAATTAGAACTTGCGAATCATTTTTAAATATTAACAGATTTTGAACATGATTCATATTTGAATAAAATCAATAGAAAGATAACTGATATATTTTTAAAAACTCAACAAAGATAGCTAGTGCAAAAAATCAGAAATTGACCAATAAAATTTCTATTCAGACAAGGCAATTTATGAAAAAAAGAAGTATAAAAATATATAAAAATGATGCTTTAAGAAAATTGAATATCTCGAATTTTGTAAAATGATGTGAAAAAGAATTGATAATGATATAAGAAAGTATAATTGTGAACTAGTAAGGAAAATTACAGAGAAAAATAAAAGACTCAAAAATGGAAAATAACATTTTGCTATTGGTAGAAAACTTATCTTTGCAATAAGAAAAAAATATGGAATTATTACTAAAATGAGAGATGACATCATGAAATGTGTAAAAAATTTATATAAAAAATTATATTCCAATTCTACAACTACCATATCTTCTGAATTTCCCAGGAATTTTAATGATAAAGTGAGATATGCAATTAAATTTTTGAAAAAGGAAAAAGCTTCAGGTAATAATGATGGCATTATATTCGATATTTTAAAAGAAGAAGGTGAAGAAATATACATTTTTTTTGGCAAAGTTATTTTTTAAATGATAAAGATGTACCAGTTGACTGAAAAATTCAGTATAAATATTAATATTTAAAAAGGTGATTAAAAAAGAAATATCAGAAGTTACAAATCTATCATTCTTTTATCAGTTCTATACACAATTTTTACCAAAATAATTAAAACTTGTTTACAGGAGACTGGATTTTAACCAACTAAAAAAACAAGCTGGATTTAAAATGATTTTAGTGCAGTGGATTATATCCAAGAATTGATAGACATTATAGAAAGGACCAATGAATATAAGTTGCCATTAATTTGTAGACTATGAAAAGACATTTCATCCTATAACAATTTTTTCAGTGATTAAATCATTGGTCATCAAGGTATAGACCCAGATATTGTCACATCTTGAAGAATAATTATAAAATTGCAATATCTAATTAAATTACATAATGATACTAAAAATATTAACATTGTTTGACAGGGCAACTCCATATTTCCAAAACTTTTTACACCAGTTTTGCATGAAGTATTTTCTAAATTAAAATGGGAAGCTAAGGAAATAATAGTAAATGGAGATTATTTAAGTCATCTAGATTTGGGAAATGATATAATTGTTTTTTGCAAATAATGCTTTAGAACTTCAGGTAAGATTGCAAGAGTTATCAGATGAAAGTAAGAAAATAATTTTAAAGATAAATGTTAAATAGTCTAAAGTAATGTTCAATGGATTTTCTCAAAAAAAGAAAATAAAAATTGATAATGATGACTTAGAAAAAGTTAACAACTACAAATATCTTGTCAGATTATTACCACAAATGGAAACATAGTGGATAAAATTAATCATAGAATTAAACTTGGTTGGAGTGCTTTTGGTAGAAATAACTTAATATTTAAATGAAATATGTTTCTGTGTTTGAAAAAGGTTTTTAATTAATGTGTATTACCAGTTCTTACTTACAGATCTGAAACTTGAACACTTAACAAAAAATCAATATTGTGATTTAGAGCACTTAAAGAAATATGGAAAGTTGCATTAGGATAAGAAGACATCAAAAATGAAAGGCATGTGAGAGAACAAACAGGTGTTACTGACATCATTGAAAGAATTAAGTGATTGGAGTGGAGTTGGGTTGGACAAATTGCTAAAAGAGATAATAAATAGACAGTTGAAATATTAAACTGGATTCCATGAGATTTTAAAAGACCTAGAAAGAGACCATATGTGAGATAGATGAAGAGCTAGAGATCAGTAGATAGATTGAACTTGGAAAGACCTTCATCCTGCAATGAATCAATAATAGTTAAAAACTATGATGATATCTAAAATAATTTTTAGAATGAAGATAGATTGAACTTGAAAAGACCTTCATCCTGCAGTGAATCAATAATAGGTGAAAACTATTATAACATCTAAAATGATTTTTAGAATGAACTTCTTGAAAAATTGAACAGCACGTTTTGAGCTTTTGGTGCAAATACTTTAGATGTATAGATTTCTTAACACTAGTATATTTTAATAATCAGTAGACTTGGACACTTAATAGAAGAGCAATGCAGAGACTTTAGACCACTCAAAGAAGTATGGAGATATGCATGTTAGGAGTAACAAGAAGAGATTGAAAATGCAATATATAGGTAAGAGAACAAACAGGTGGTACTGACCTCAATAAAAAAATTAAAAGACTAAAGTGAAGTAGGGCTGGACATATTGCTAGAACAGATGATAATAGGACAATTGAAATCTTAAACTGGATTCCAAGAGATTGTAAAAGAACCATAAAGAGACCACATGTGAGATGGATGGATGGATGGATGAAATAAGAAAGTGTGCAGGGGTGGTGTGGAGAAGAGAATCTAAAGATCAGAGAAGATGGATTGAACTTGGAGAGATGTTCATCCTGCAGTGGATTGATAATGGTAGATGATGATACCCTTAGTTTTAAAAAATAGTCACACTAAGTAATATTACCATAAAAAGATTACTGTCATAGCCAGATTAATTTTGCTTGTAGTAGTTTCTGTCCTTTCACAAATATCAGAAAAAAAGTCTCATAAAATATTAATAAAAAGCTATTATGTAATCAGGCTTAACATTAACCCACTATTTTGTTTCATAATCTAATATACTCATCTTAAATCAAAATGGATTTGTTTTGATTTTTCAAGCACACACACACACACACATATATATATATATATTAAATTTTAAAATGAAATATAAAGTGTAAGCAAAAAAGTACTGATATAACCAGTTGTTTTTTTTATATTTTCATTGAAACCATGATATCCATTATATTTTGTTTTAAACCTTCTGAGAATATACAATATAACAATTTACACTTTGTTTATAATCTTTATTTACAATACATATTGTTTAATGTATTTTTAATGTGCATTCAGGCACACATGCATATATAAAAACACATACTATACAGATACTTTTTATGTATATAATATGCATATAGAAATTAAGATGATAATATACACAAAATTAGAAAAATATAATATACTTATTAAAAATTGGAAATGCATTTTCATAAATATTTACTATACATGTTCACTTGTTCATATTCACTTAACAAATAACATTAATAAACAACTTATTCCGTATTTTTTTCTAAAAAAAATAGGTAACAGTGTTAGATTATTGAAATTAGTAATCCATGTTATATCAGAATAAATCTTCTTCATTGCAATTGACCCCTTGCTTTGGATTATAATCTTTTCTTCAATATTTTTTTTAATTCTATGAAACAAACAGCCTCATTATATTGTTTATATGTTTTTAGGTCTGTATTGAATTTGAAGTCTATCCAACTATCTCCTGCTTACAGTAGATATTTTAGAGTTACCTATGTAAGATTTTTTAAACAAATTCACCAGAAACTTTTTACTAGTTCATAAATTGAATGACTTACCAAAAAATTAACTTTTAATATGATTATAAATTTAACTGTTTTAGAAGTGCAAATAAATATAGCAGAATATGTTTTTTCTTCTTCAATATTTCTCTAATAGATTATTTATTCTTTTTAATCCTATAGTCTTCAAACATTTTTTCCCATTACAAATAAGTTTTAAAAAAAAACATTAAACAAAATACTTCAAATTTGGATATGCTTTTTCATTTGTGAAACAATGTGATTTCATTTTTTATATAACCTAAAGCTGAGTGCACTTTTGGTGAAGTTTGCCATAATCGTAAAAAAGACAGAAACCACTTCATTATGCAGATGAACAAATGTATGCAAATTTGAATTACAAATACAAATAAAGTGAAAAATCAATACTAAACAAAATACTGTAATTATCAAATTTTTGAAAGAAAAAAAGTGACAAAAACATAAAAAATATATAGTTAATAAACAAAATTGTGTTAGATTTAGTGAGGGTAATCTAATATGGAAAAAATAAATATTAACATTTCATTTTGTGATATAGATTCATAAAATTTACTTAATTTGCAAATGTAATATTTTCATTTACTTTTTTTATTTTATTTATTAATTTATATATTTTTTCTTGATAGCATATAATTGAAGTAGTTTATATTGATACAGTATATATCACAGCTTCATAATAATTATGTATCTTTGTAAACCTATTTTTAGAAAGACCGTTTTAAGTCCTGAAGTTACTTACCCAAATTATTTTTAATTTAATAATTTTTATGTTTATAAAAAATTTAAATTGATTAAACTATATATTTATAGTAAATGTTTGTTCAAATAGAAAACATCTGGTTATTATTTTGTTTTTGTTTTTTAATTTTTTCACAACTGAGTTTAAATACATAATTAGTTTTTTTTAAAGTTAAATTTAAATTAGTTAGACTTTTAAATTGAATAGAAGTAGTGTTAAGAATAGTTTGTTTTAACTGTCTGATCTATAAATTCATGTGGATGAATTTGGCTGCTATTGAGATTACATGGATGCGATATAATTGATTAGAACTTATTGTGGGATCAGTTTCATTAATATTTTCTTTGTGCCAATTGCCCATCATTTATTCTTTGGAGCTATCGTATTTACTGTGAAAATAAAAGCGATATCTAATTTCTATAAGGATTTAGCATTCTTACTGAAAAACTGCAAATAAATTCTACAAAGAATTATTATCTAGATTTTGAACTAAAACTATTCTACAAAAAGTTATCATCTAGTTTTGAGATTAAAAAAAAACTTTTGTAGGAACTAAATTAACATATGTTGAACTCCTGAATAAAATACTCAAACTAAATTATTAATATCAGGAAGGTGAACTTGTATAAATAAATAACTATCAATGCAGATTTTATTATTTATCAAATGTACACACTTTATTTAAAACTTAAGTAAAATACAGCTCTTTATTTTAGGCTCTATACTTGTTATTGTTTTAATGTATGCTATGTTCTGACGATCTCTAAAGACCAGTCAGACAGTGATAATAATTTATACAGAATACAAAGAACAGGTACATAATAGTGTTTAATACCATTTATTTAAGACAGACGTTAAACTAGAAAACATTTAGACATTTCCAGTATACTTCACAACATAATTAATAATAACAATAAGAATAACTGCTATAATCCCTTCGGATGGTCTAACAGAGTTCTCAAGTTTTACACTTTTGTTTGGAACCATTTTGTCCGATCTTAGAGTGTTGCTTCTTCTGCCTTAGCACCATTAAATGACTCCAGCACCCCCAGTGTTATTTCTGCACAGGAGTAGATCTTACAGGTCCTTATATCAATTTTTTTCTAATGCTCTAATATATATACACGTGTCTTGTAACATATTTTAGTTGCAGTACTCTCTTTATTAGTTTTCTAAAGTGATTTTAGGGAGTAATTATGAGTGAAAATAATTTGTGCATATCTACCATAAATGCAATTTAGTTATACTAAATTATATATGCAGACATTTCACTTCTGCTCCTACTCTAGAAAATTTCTTTCTTACTGGCAGACATAGTCTTTAAATTTAAAGGGAGTCTGTGACTTTGTAAGGTTCTAGGAATTATTCTCTCAGTTTCTTCTATTGGAGTTGTTAAACCTTGTTGTTTTTTATGTATAACCTTTTCTTTATATTGTGTCAATACTTCTAAATCTAGATCACTATCTGGATTATTCAATAATGTATCTCTTTTAATTATTTCAAACATTTTATTTTGATGGATATCTGCTAAAGTATCCTCATAATGATGGTGAATGTGATTAATATGTCTTTTTAACTTCCTCATATTCTGTAATTTTATTAATCTTACTTGCTTTGACAACATTTCTATTATTACACCAGTTATCCATTTACATTTTAGAAGATCACATATCCATACATTTTCAATTATCAAGCATTTTATAAAATTTTTGATTTCTCTTTTTTTTTATTAGCAATAAGCAATAGTTTAGTTAAGTGAGTGTGGAAAGAGTGATACCTCAGTAACTCTGCTGGCATCTTACTTGTCACAGCATTAGGAATAAAATGTGATTGTACATTACTTCCACTAAAGCTTCTGATGTACTTCTTATTTTTGTTTTTTCCAACATATTTTTTAAATGTTGCAAAGCTTTCTTGACAATTCCATTATTTTCAGGATGATATAATGGAATAAGAATATATTTATTTTCTTTATTTTGCAAATACTCTTTAAACTTTTGCAATGTGAAAACTATATCAATTCTTGGAATCCATGCATAGCAAATATTTTATTTAATGCTGTTCTTGTGCACTCAGCATTTGTACTCTTCATTTACTTATATTCAAGCCATCATGAATAAGCATCTACTAGTATTAATATAGTATATCCATTCAATGGGCCAGAATGGTCTAGATCAGTGGCTCTCAACCTTCCTAATGCCGCAACCTTTTAATACAGTTTCTTATATTGTGGTGACCCCCAACCTTTAATTTTGCTACTGTTATGAATCAAAAATGTGTTTTCCAATGGTCTTAGGTGACCCCTGTGAAAGGATTGTTTCTTCCCTCAAAGGGGTCATGACTCACAGGTTGAGAACCACTGGTCTAGATAAATATGAGTCCAAGAAGTCATAGATTTTTACCACAATTCAAATTGTTTTGCCAATAATTTAGCCATTTTTTCACAGTTAGAGCACATTTTTATCATGTGCTCAATATTGGTTGTTATACTTGACACCATACATATGATCTAGCTAATGCTTTCATCATTGGTAATTCCTGGATGGCCTTGATACAGTAGATTCATTATGGGTGTTCTGTCCTTGGGAGAAATGAGAATGTGATCAGTAGCCAGCATGCATCCATTACAAGTGGAAAGTCCATCTTGCAAGTTCCAAATTAATTTATTAACTCCCAAAACAACGGCAGCCAAATTTCAATCCATTTCATAAGTTGGGCATATCCCTTATCATGCCTAATTCATTCGGTTATAATGATACTGTTTTATACTTTTAGAGTTTATTAAGTCTTATGTAATTTATTTTTTTAATTATATATTCTTTTTGTTTATTGTCAGATAATTGGGATAGAGCATCTGCATGGCCAATTTCTTTTCACAGTTTATGAACTAAATTATAATCATAACTGGATAGAATATTAATCCAATGTAGCATTCACTGGCTCACATGTTTTGAATTTTTTTTTCTATCCCAATAATAATTGTTAGGAGGTGATGGTCCATGCAATCTCTGCCTATAAACATATTGAAGAATCTTCTTGATTGCAAAAGTCATGGCCTGGGCCTCCTTATCTATTTATAATTTTTTTCTGCTGAAGTCAGAAATTCTGGTGTCATAGGTGATTCAACATTTGTTCCATAACATGGATAAGACATAACAACTCTGATACCACATTTGGATGCATCTGTTGTTATTATCATGTCTAAATTATTATGGTGATGTACCAATAATTTTTCAGAGATTAACAAGTTGTGTTCTCTGGTCCAAGTCCAACACATTGTTTCTTTTTGAGAAGTTTATACAATGGCAATAAACAATGTAATTTTTCCTTCATGAAATTTTTGTAAAAATTCAAAAGTCCTAAGAACACCTGTAGTTCTTTTACTTCTTTAGACTTCTCAGCATTTTTATTGCCTTTACTTTGTCAGAGTCTGAGTATCAGCCATTAGCATTTATTATATGTACAAGAAATTTTATTTCTTTCATAGACTATATACATTTATTCACATTTATTTTGGCTTTTATACTTTCTAGTTTTGAACAGACTAGATCATTTGCTTTTCTAATTCTGCTTTAGTTGTTGCAGTAATCAAGATGTTGTCTAGATCGAGAACTATGCCAATCATAGTTATAAACAGTATATCCATATTTGCCTGTAAAATGTTTGGAGCAATGAAATACCTTAAAGTAATTTATTACATTTATATAGTTACTTATGAATGGTTAAGGTTGATAGTTTTGCAGTTTCCTCTGTTACTGATATCTGATGGAATGCATCTTTTAGATCCATTTTGTGAGGTAGTTAGATTTCTGTAATAGTTTCAATATTTCATGAATGTTTGGAACTGGATATAACCCTTTGTTTATGAATTTATTTAGAGTAACTCCATAATCTCCACACAGTTGCAAACTTCCATCTGGCTTTACAGTATAATTACTGGTGTGGCCACATAGAATCTTCAGCTTATCCAGTGTTTTTCATCTTTATTTCTCAAGACAAACCGTACTTTGTGAGGTATATATATAATCAGTTGTGCATCTTTCATCAGTCCAATATTCCCTGGTTCTAGTTCTTAGTTCAGCTGATCCAGAGTTAAATAATCTTGGGTTTCTCTTTTTTATAAGAGTTTCCACATAGGCTCTGTTTAATATGTTCATATGTATACCCAAAAATCCAAACCAGTTTCTTCCTAGCAGTGGAATAAAAATTTTTATTTCCCATGTTAACATAAGAAACCTTAGGACTAAAATTTTTTATTTCCCATGTGTAACATAAGAAATCTTTGCCTTAAATTGAGCCTTACAGAAACTACAATATTTCTGCAAATGTTGACATTGTTTTCATTAATATCTATCACCATCACATCAGACTTTTATATGTGATTTTCTTTTTATGGTTTTCACTAATTTTAATCCATTCTTTATGCAAAATCAGTGATAATCCAGCTCCACTGTTAACTTCCAACATTACTCGTTTACCACAAATCTCTACACCTAATAATATGTGATCCATTTTGCTATCATTTAATATTTTTATATTTGCTCCATCTCTCCTCAATATTTGTAGTCTTTTATTTATTAGTAGCTCCACAATCTCTATATTGACAGACAACTGCTGAATGTCCTTTAGACTCACAATTTCTACAATATTTATCTTTATGCTTGCAGCTAATTTTTGAATGTTCAAACTTCCCACAGCAATAGCATGTTTGCTCTCTTTTTTCTCTATTAGGAATTGGGAAATTTCTCTTTATTTTTTTTAGTGATTAATTTTTTTTCTAACTGTTGAGACAATTCATGTTCGGAGGTTTTACTTAACATAATCTCTTGGGTAATGCACTTGTCCATCATTAGTTTATAATTTAAATTAGGATAGCTCAGTAATTCTTTTCTAAAACTTTCACCTGCTATATCATATAAAAATTGTTTGAGGAGTTATTTATTTCTGGTCTAAACTTACGATCTTTAAATAAATTACTTAAGGCAAGATCATAATCTCTGTGTGTTAATTGCTTCCAGTTTCTCAATCTCAGAGGTGTACTTAGATATTCTCAGGGTAATATAATCGTTTAATACTTCTATAGCTTCTTTATGTTGAAGTTCCTCCAGATATTTAGAATCAGTTATTTATTCACAATCTGTATACTGTCTGAGCCTGCAAAGTAAAAAAATGTAGACATTTTAAGACATTCATCTTCTATTTTATTTATGAACTCCCAGTACTGTATATGTTACATGACTCTTCCATGAGTCAATGTTATTTATATCAAATTTACGAATCATAAAATTTAGTGCCACTATTATTTACAGTAGATGTTATCCTGTGTCATTTGCGAATTTTATTCTTTTTGTTTCACTGGCTATGTCTACTGTTGACTTGTGCCACTTTACTGTGTTCTGAGGACCTTTAAAGACCAGTCAGATGGTGATAATAATTTACACGTATTTGAAGATGAGGTACATAATAGTGTTTATTAATATTTATTTAAGACAGATGTTAAATTAAAAAACATTTAAATATTTTGAGTTTACTTCATAACATAACATAACAAATTATAACAATAAAAATGGCTGCTATTAATTTATTCGGATGATCTAACAGTATTAAAGTTTTACACTTTGTTCGGAACCATTTTGTCTGACATTAGATTACTGCTTATTCTGCCATAACACTTATTAAATGATTTCAACACACTCAGTCTCATTTCTGCACAAGAGTAACTCTCTCACATCCTTATATTAGTTTTTCCTAATGCTCTAATTTATATACGTATCTTGTAATATATTTTAGTTGCAGCACTCTCTTTATTAGTTTTTTAAAGTGATTTTAGGGAGTAATTATAAGTGAAAATAATTTGTGCACATCTACTTACTGATAAATATCCTTTATTTATACTAAATTATATATGCAGATATTCCATTATATATTTTATTTTTGTGAATATATTTCTTGTACAAAACAATAATAAATATTATATTTGCATATATTCATAAGTAAAAGTTAATTTAATTCTTTATAGCAATCAATTAAATTAATTACATTAATATAATTATTTGAGCCGTATTAAAACAAAGTAATAATATTCTAATAGAAATATTATTCTTAAATGTAATGTATGAAAAATTTATTTATTTATAATAAAATTTGTAAATAGTTTACTCATATAAATATTATTATTATTTTTTAATAATTATAATTAAATATTAGTTTTATTATTAATTTCAGTTCATTTTTTTTAAAAAAAAATAATACTGATTATATCAAAAAACAGGGTCAGTGCATGATTGTGAGACACCTTTGTGCAAGATAAATTTCAGCAATCCTGGTGTCATAAACAGAACTGACCTGAGTGCATTGCAATGGCACATGACCTCCCATTTATCAAAGCCCTGGTTCTATATGATCTATGTCTTTTGCAAATATCAAAAAAATGAAACAATTATCACATGCTAAATTAAATTACATTTCCGTTTTTTGCCAAAGCTTATAATTTATAAGTCATACAATGAATATCATATGTAAAGTAATATATTTGTAGCAGCACTGATTGTGCAATAATGCAGATTTTTCAGTTATATTTTAATGTGAAATTAGCTCTTCTTTAGCATTTTTAAGTATTGAATCAGAATTTGTAAATAATAATAATAATAATAAAAATGTGACATTATTAATGGATTCACAATAAAAAAATTGGAAAAAATAAAATATGTTTTTTTGTATTATATGTATTTTATTTTCTCAAATATTGATTCAAAATCATATTTATAATAAATAAGTAATTATTTATACATTATCATGACCAATTTGTGCAATTTTATTAAATTATATTTGCAAGTAAGATAATTTATTTTTTTAAATATCTAAATGTTTTCATCATATGAAGAAGACCCTTCCTATCCATGAAATAAAATTACTTAATTAAAACAAAAGAATTCTATATAAATTTGTTTAATAAAACATGCAATAGAATATTAAAAAATTAAAATTATTTACACTTTAATCTTTTTTTTTTTTTACATAAAACTCTCCAGGATTTTAGCCAATGTTTTAATTAGTTCAAAAATAACTCGGACTTTCTCGTGCATAAATTATGCTTTTTATTAAAGAGTTAATTTCTCAATCTCAAATGTTTATTTACTAATAGACTATTTTTTATGCTTGTTATTTCAGCCTAACTTAGTGAAGTTATATAGTCAGTTATCTACAAATTTTAAGGATTTACTTTAGAGGAAGAAATTGTTACCCTTATATTGTTTATTCAATAAATTCTTAGAAACCATTATACCATGTCTTGGATTTTTTTTGTTTAATGATAGATTATAATAAGTGAAAAAAATTTGTTCCACTAGAATAGATAAAATATTTTATAGGCACTTTTATCACTTTAATTATTAGCTGTTTATCTAAATAACAAATATTTTACCAATAATTCTCACACACACAAGTAAGTTTATATAATGGAATTCATTTGAATAACAAATTAATACTTATGAATATTTATCTATTATAAATTATAACATATAACATACATCTTATGGCTTATTCAGACTAACAATAAAACCTGTGATACCTGTAATTGTCACTAAGTTTGCTTTATACCTATGGTGGAAAAATTCATCTGGAAAATCCTCTATCCAAATTCCCAATGTTTAATAAAAACTTTCTCTTTTTCTTATATCTGATTTTTTATTACATTTGTTTTCTTTTCTTTTAGCAGGAAATTATGTAACAATATATAACAAATAGAAATCTTTAAAGAATTTATTTTCTTAATATATATATATATATATATATATATATATATATATATTGTGTATATATATATATATATATATATATACACACACACACAATACTTTTCTAATCGAGCAGTTACAAGTGAAGTGATTATAATCAATATAGGGTCATTAAACAATAATACAACATTAAAAAAGGATATTGTTATTAAAAATAGGAAAAGCTATTTAAAATGTGGATATATAAAATACAGCATATTGAAAAAAAAAGTTACTATTGCCATTAAAATTTTTTTTGCCCAAGAAAACAGCAGAATTGATCACAGGATTCCACTGTCCTAAGTCAGATACTCTACCACTATTCCAAACTCATTAATACAGAGGACATTTGAAAAATAGCATTAATAAACACAATTTCATCACATGTAAAATTACTGTAATTATGAGAATATTTTAAAAATAAGTTTTATTTTTAAATAAATCATTAATAGTAATGTATTCTTTTTTATATAAATTAGGATATTTAAATGAATGTGATTGGAAAATCTAACCATTTCATTACATATATTTTTTAAATTATATTTACAAAAAGATGTAGATCAGTTTGCCTTTGTGTAAAGGTAGTGTATATATAGTATATTTCAACATAGGAGCAATTCTCACAATATGTCTAAATAAATAAGTATTGCATTTATAGTTAACTAAAAAAGAATTTGTTCAATAAAGTGATTCAGAAATCTAAACATTTACATATAAGTTTTATTAATTATCATGACAAAATGGCATCTGGCCTGTTTGATTTAGCACAAAGATAATATGTACATAGTATATTTTGAGCTCAAATCTAAAAATTCATGGCTTGAGCAATTGTCATAATTAGTTTAAGTAAAGAAGTATTCCATATGTAAATAAAAAATATTTACACTTGGAATATATTTCTAATAATGAAGTGATTTGAAAATGTAAATATTCTTATTTACATATAAATTTTATTAATTATCTAGGCACCTTGGTGCCCCTGTGATGAAGTACCTTTGTGCTCTGAACAACCTGAACATCTGCATGCAGTGGCCCTGACAATGATAACCTACTTTGATATGTATGTAGATGTACATATATCTTATTAGTTGCCATCTATTTTTATCAGAAAATTCTATAAAATTGTGCCATCTACATGAAATAAATTACTAGTTCTATAAAATAAAAGCAATGTATAAACAAGTATTAAAGATAATTAAATATTAGATCTACTATAATTGAAGATACTAATCAACTATTTACCAGTCATATTTTTTCATTACATAAATTCATAAATTGGTGCCTATGTGTGGGCAAGAGTACCATACAAATATTGAAGTAATATATATATATATATATATATATATATATATACTTCAATTTATATATATTTAATATATATATATATATATATTAAATTGAAGATTTCCATGGATTATAGATATAAATAAAATATTATCCAGATACATTCATGTATAATTTATTGAAAATATAAACCAAGATTTCGACCAGGTCACACTGGTCATTAACTGGGTAACAAATATTGTAAATAAGTACTGTAAATACTGATGTATAACAATAATAAATGTTCTGTTAATAAAAAATAAAAATAATAATTACAAGAAATTATTTAGATTAATGAGTTTTTTTTTTTTAAAAAAAAATCCAAATAGAAGGTAATTTGCAATCTGGCTTTTTAAAGATCTCAGTAGCTTCTCTTATATGACATTGTTGGAGAGCATCACATCTGGATAGTATTCTCATATTATAAAAATCAATACTATGACCTTATCTGTAGCATGGATAGTGCTTAACTGCATTAAATTGATTAAGTCCTAAAAATTTACAAACCTGTAACATTCTAGAAGCTTTAGAAGACAAAAAAGAAAAGTGTGTAGTAATTCTACCCTGATATTATTATAATTATAATAATAATAATAATAATAATAATAATAATAATAATAATAATAATAATAATAATGCTGCTGATGCTGCTGCTGATGATAATGATGTGAAAAGGAATGTAACAATTTTAATTCACCAATCTCTTTGAGTCAAATAAGTATCTGTAAAGAATAAACTGATCCTAAAAAATGCCTAAAATTGTGTATAGAAGTAAATTCCAAGATTCAGAATGTTCTGCAAAAATGTTTAACATCTAACATATTATTTTAACATTTGCCTTTGAAAACAAAACATTGCATTAAAAAATTATTTTTAAGGATTTAATTAATAAATATTTTGAATTTTCTATTTCATACAAGTAACATTTATATTGATGTACAGAATTATTACAGCAGAAATGAGAAAATAATTTACATTATAATATAGATATTAGTATTAACAATAAAGTTAGAAAAAAAGCAAGGCAAAAATATAAAAAAAGAGAGCAAGATAAAGAAAGATAAAATTTCTAGAATTTAGACATATAATCATATATAGTTTCAAAAATAATGAAAGATTATTCAATAAAAATGTTTTACTTAACTAGATAATAAATAAATAATTTGATGCCTTTATTGCTTGGCACATGAAATGCCAGAATGAAGATCTGGATAAAGACCTTATGTTCCAAAGTAATACCCTGTATTATTGCATTAAACCATTCAGATAAGTTAGATAATTATAACCATTTTTTTTTTTTTTTTTACATATTCCAAAATTTATTTTGGAATAATCTTTCAAATAATCTTAAAATAGATCAAAGAAAGAAGACAGTGTTAAAAATCTATGATTTTACCACTATTCAATTATACTGATCTCTTTTGATTTTTTTTTAAATTAATAAAGTCAGTATTTTAAAACTGTGATTTTACAAAGTAAAAAAAATACTTAAAAAAATAACTTATTTGATGGCTGTATAAATAATTTTTTTTAAAAAAGATTACATTATTTTTATTTTATTTCTCTAACTGAAGACTTCTGTAATGATATCTGCATAGTATAAAACTTAGACAAAGCATGCAAGATGAGAATATGTCTAGGAACCAAAGTCATTCTCTCTGGATGCAAATAATTTATATATTTTTCTTGTAAGCAGTCTTTTCCATAGCAGTCTTTGTGCTGACTTTTTTTATGTGATACAGACAATCTCCATTATGAAATGATTCCCATCACAGAAGTTTTGTTCCTGCTCTAACATCTATGCCCTGAACTGATGTTTATCTTATATATATATAGATATATATATATATATATATATATAGATATATATATATATATATATATATATATATATATATATATATTGCCCATTATTATTTTCATTTGATTTTACATTTATTTTCTTTTCACATTTTTTTGATGCATAGTTTATTTAGGACACAATTTTTTGAAGTGATTTTGCTGAATCCACAATGATTATTTGATCATTACCAGTTTGTATAGCATTGATTTTTTTTTTAAGTTTCAAAGAAAATTTATTAGAACATACACCAATTATAGAAGTTCTTGTTAAATTGACTAATGGTTGCAAATACAAATGCAGTTTATCTATATCTTTTAAAAACAATATTTAATCATTTTTGTAGTGTTCATCCAGTTGTCTTTAACTTTAAAGTTTCCATTATTTCATTCTTTTACTTACTGTCTATAATATAAAGGGAAATAATAGTTGTCATTATTTATTATTCCAAATATTAACTCTTTATCTCTGCTAATTATTCTAATTGTTTACATCACTTAGAATTTAGACTTAGAGATGCATTAAGGTCCAAATATTGTTATAGATATTAAATTTTATTTCTTGATATTTCACACTTGAAGTCAGGTTAGATTTTGCAAGCGGTATATTTTACATCTTCAGAAATATTAAAAAAATAATCAGATGACAATATAGAAATAGGCTGACAAGAAATGCTCATTATAAATGGGACTTATGCCATATTAGCGACCAAGATGTTGCATAAATATCTGGTGGAAAGAATTTTTTGTCTCTTATTCTGATTATTTCTAGTTTATCTTTGAAATTATTTAACTGATTTCTATTGTTGACATTGTAGAGAGAGAAAAAAAACATCGTGTGTACAATAGTTCATAGAGTATAAATGTAGTAATACGGATTTCTGCAAAGTTTGCATTTGAGAATGACCATATGAATGAGTGAATGTTGCTCTTCTTTTTCCTATATATTATATTTATATAAGTTACTTTAATATATGTTATATTGCCACACACAACAAGCTAGAGTAATCGATTGATGCCAGAAGGCTTGTGCATAAAATCCCCATCTAGTGCCTACTCATCCAATATCCCCAGACTAATTTCTGGCTTGTGATCTTCGTCAGTTTATTGGCTTAATATATGTTATATTAAGTGAAAATTTCATTAGAAGTGAGGTTTAATTACGGCTAGCTGTCAAAAATATTGTTTTTTTATCTCTAAGTATTTACACCTTTATAAGTATTACATAATAATTGCATTAAATGTTTAAAAATAAAAAATGATATAAATGTTTAAAAATATAATTTATTGTTTAAAATATTTAACACCCATTCTTCTTCCTCCACTTTGTCTCGAGAAATCTCGCATATTCTCAAATTTTAAATTTTTTTTTAAAAATTAGGTTTGTAGAATAGTTTTTGAGATGATTTTTTTTTTTTTAACACTTTAAAGATTTATTCCTTTTATTTTAGCATAAATAGAAACATTTCTAACCACTTCTCTATATAATTAAAAAAAAATCCGAATGCTTTTTTATTTCATAATTTTTTTTTCGTGTTTTCTACTACATTAGACACAAAGTTTTAGATAACGCTTTTAGCTATGTTTAAATTCACACATCACTTAATAATATTTTTTTATTATATTAAACCTATTATTAGTTTTTATTGTATTCATAATCTCTTGCTTTATTATCACTTATCTAATCATCAAGTATATAAAAAGACTTTTCTTGGACTAATGTTTTATATTCCAGTTACCTTCACAATCGCCTTCACATCTTTGGAACGTCTAAGTGATTTATTTTTGCGTTAGAATTAAGAATAAATTCTGCGAGAATTATTTGCCGGCCCCTGCATGTAGAATTTCATTATCTGCATTCGGCAACTTTATTATCAGCAGTTTTTAGTGACACTCCAATTTTTTATGTGTATAGTATTATATTACTCAGATTGTAAATCGTGAATAAATTCTTGTGAAGCATCTAAATGACGTAATAAAGCAAATAACTCTAAAGATTAATAATGTTTTATTTATGAATGGAAAACAAACTGAATTTCATTGAATATATACTTATAAGACAAAAACATCTATTAAATCGACTATTGCAGGGCTCAATATTATTAAGAGAAACAATAAAAGAAAAGGCATTGCTCATTAGACTTGTGAGTTGTGGAAGGATTTGAATAGATTTTATTCATGTTTTATTCTCTAGTTAAGAATATTTAGTTACTCGGTGCAACCAATGTTGATATGGTTAACTAGATTAAAACTATTGAAAGGCTATTTAAAATATAAATCATAATATTTAATTTATGTAAAAAATAAATTAAGGTCAGATAAATTCAAGCTGTATCTGATTCTGATTTAAATTCTAAGCTAATTATAGATATAAATGTAGAATAGTATTAACAATCTCTAATAAATAAATATAAGCATTCTGACTTTAGAAAAAGAAAAGTGAGAAAGACAAAACAAAAAAACAGTTGTGTAGTACAACAAATCTATGAGAATCATATATGACTGCATAATATCATATACTTATTCCATAAATATTTTGTCATTCTGTTTTTTTAATTTCTTCTAAAACAAACTTATAATTCACAATAACTTTAACATCTTTTTTAATTGTAGCATTCCAGTTGTATTCTATACTCTGCCATAGTCTTCCAATAATGTTATTGTTAATTCATATGCCAAATCCACTTCCAAATTTATTTTCTAACATCCAGCAAACTGAAGACAGTTAATTGATTTTTCAATCTAGTCATAATATTTTAAGAATCGTATGAAATGTATTTAAACAAAAAATCTTCAGCCCCTTTATATTATAATGATAGAATACTATACTATTGTTTCACTGTTACATAATATATTGGGTGAGTAACTATTTTATGTAGAAATAATTTTGGTGAAGTTTAATAATAATGACAATATAATAAAATATCTTATTTTTTTTACCTGTTAAAAGTAGTAGAGCAAATTGGAGCTGCAAGAATACTAAAACTGATGTATATCAAATTGCTAAACATCCAAATTTTTATCACTACCTGATAAAGTATATACATTTTAAAACTATTACTTGCTGTATTAAATTCTTTATATATTGCAATCAAAATAATAAGAATATTCTTTAGCTTGTTTTTTTGAATTGGCAATAATAGCACAGCCATTAGCATACTGTAAATCTGAGAGTAAATAGGTGAAACATTTTACTTTTTACTTATGATTGTTTTATTTAAAGGCACTGCAGCTCATTTAAAATTTATTTTGATGTTACATAAGTTATAAACAGTTCTAAAGATCATTATCAAAAAATAGTAAGCAAAGACAGAGTTATTTTCCTATTTCCAACTTTTATTTTAAAAATGCTTCAGATATTCTAGTATTTTTTATAATACTTTCTTCTATATAATTATACAGAACTTTAGTGGACAATTAGATAATTTCAAAGAATGTACCGACAGTTTGATTAGCTAATTTAAATGTCTTGAGCAAAATCATTTATCATGTATTTGTCTGGCAACAAAAACTCTTTATAATATTTCTTGATTCTCTGCATGGAGGTTCTATGGCTGAAAGCCAAATATTCACTAAAATCTTTGAAAGTACTTTTTCTGTAGTAGTCACCAATGATATATATTCTTATCTTTCTATCTTCTTTATTTTATAAATTGTAATAATAGAAGCATCCTTAAGATCAAATAGCAATGTAAAACCCCATATTTCAAGTTTCTTCAAATATCTATTTTATTTTTAAGATTGCAAAGCAGTTTTAACTCATAAAATTATATTTTTGAACAAATTAAAAAGTTTACTACAAAAAAACTTAAATAGTAAAGCAAGCCTCTTCAGATTTTTTCATAAAGAAATAATGAAGAAAAGAATAGCACTCTCCAGCCTAATTAACAAATAAATAGTTAATTAGATTGGCAAAAGACTCGCTATCAAAATAAACTAAACTCTGAAAATTCTTATCTACAAAAATATTTTCCTCCAGATTTAAATTTAGTTATGAATTTGGAAAGCGGATATAATAATAAATACGTCATAAGGCTTTAGCTATATATTTATATAGATGGACAGATAAATAGATAAGTAAATGAATGAGCAGAAAATTTATGTAGCATTAAAAAAAAACCGAAAAAAAAAAGGCTTTTAATTTTTTTTTTTTTAGTTTTCTCAAATACTGTTATTTTTTTTAAATATTAGTTCTGAAAATGACATTTTCATTTTTTTTTTTTGAAAAGTATGATTTGAACTCTAGAGACATTGCTTTACATCACAGTGTATAATAATCTGATAAAGAAAGTTAGACACAAATGTGGGGTAGGCTTAAATCAAATAAAGAGTCTTTTCAAGTTCTCATTTATAAGCTAAATTATTGTTGTAAAATGATGGTTAGTGAATTTTTTTTAGCAATGGAACTTTTTGTATGAAAAGGCTTTCATCTTGGAGAGGAGACTTCAACATAAAATAAAATATAAAGTTGGAAATAAAAATTATATATTAATAAAAAAACAGCAGAAACTAAAGCATAAGCCATTAATCATTTTTATACTCAATGCAGTTGCTAACTTTTTAAAAAGAAAGATAATTATTTTTTATTCAAAATATGTAGAATAATCATGAGTCAACAGTTATAAGCACAAACAGGATAATTCCACTAAACCAATCTTACGGCAAGTTTAGTTATAGTTTATATTGCACTGTTAAAGTTTAATTTGTCATTTCTATTGTCCAAATATTACACGAATTCCCAAGTGGTGTTAAGGTGGGTGTATTCAGAACTATATAAATATTCCAAATAGGTTCTTGGCTAAATAATACAAATAAAACTACTGCTATCAGTCTTCATTAAGATGTTCAAACATTACATAATCTCTCACACAATTAATCAAATATATATATGTATATATAACTATATTTTGATACTCTGTCATTATAACTATTAATGTAAAGAAAATTATTAAGTTAGAGGTTAAATTATACTTTCAATGCTATTGCATCATATTCATAATTAGTTTGCTATTTTTTTTAATAATTTGAATGCTATTTGATTTTTGATTTATTACATATTTATTTTGTCTATTAAAAAATCATACCTGTCCATATGTATACTATCGCAAGACAAGGGCAAATCATGGAACTAGAATGATCCAAAATTAGTAATGTATAAAAAAAAATCTAAGACAAAGTTCAACACTATTAATTCATCAGTCTTTTATAATCATAAAAGAGAATATGGCCATAGTTGTGATCCAAGTGTTGTTAAAATTATATGCAATGATAAAAATAATAGCAAATGTAAAATAAAAGAAATATGGGTCATTACACAAAATGAATACATAATGAGCCAAAAATCAAATAGCATTCAAATCAGCAAAAAATTAATGTTCTCAGCAAATTAACTATAAATATAATGTAAAAGCAATGAAACTATACTTAGTGCCATAAATTTTACTAAATTTAAAATCTTAGTAATGTTATATATATATTATCATGTGTGCCTATCTTCATATATCATTTTTCTATAGTTTATAAATAGATAATATGTTTAATAAAATGTGTTATTGTTTTAAATAGATCTGGAATAAATGAATCATTTATTCATTAAATTTAAAAAATATATTTCATTCAGTTATATAGGAGGACAACAATGCTTTATTAAAAATAAAAGAAAGAAATCACATGTTCAGTTTTAATATTACCTTATTTTATAAATAATTTTGAACTAATAACAAAGAAAGATGTATTGTGGGTAAAACTGCTTAGAGAAGAGGGAGGGAACAGAAGCTTCTCGTTTGTTTGGTGTCTAGGATTAAAACAAAGTAATTACAAACAAAACACTATGCTAACCACCATATATCTGGGACTACTAAAGTACTTGGATTGTAAAATCAACAAAGAAAAAATAATTGGATAACATTCAACAATTAAAATATCTATGGAGGGTTATATATATGTGTGGTAGCATAAAGTAAGATTCAAAAGAAACTGCTGCAAGATATGAGTTACATCAAACTTTTATATATGCTAATAGTAATAGTTACTCAGATAAAAAAATCACTTAACAATGGCAATGGTTATATTTATAAATGTTTATAAAATCTTTTTTCTAAATAAATAGTATTGGTTATAATGTACTCTAAGTTTGTTATTTGATAACTTAAATAATAAAAATCAAGTAAAGCAAAAGATCAACTAAAATATAAATAGTATTTACATAACTTAGTCTGAATTATAAATAACTTTATAAAAAAATATTACTTAATTTTTATTTTTTAAAAAAAATAATATTAAAAAGTTGCCATATATTTTATTTTGTATTTGCGTAAAAAAAAATCTATGGTTAATGCTTTCTTGACTATATGCATAAATAATTTTAATTATAAACTATATATCACATCTAATTATAGTATAATGAGGGTGAATTATAAATGTACACTATATGATGTTAATTGCTGTTATCATCACAAATAAATTAATGTTTATCTTAATACATTTTTGTTGTTGTTATTAACCTAGGTGTTTTAATTTATTACTGCATGAATCATTATAAAACTATTTTATCTCATTCTATAATACAGTTCATGTTATATCTCACTATGAAATAAAAATTATTTAATAAATTTTATCTCCTTTTCTAAGCAAGAGTATTCATTATGGACCCATTGGGATCTGTTAGAAATTTATAAGTCCATTCATTTGTGATCAACTAATTTATTCATTAACTATATTTTAATTTGCCTGAATATGACATTTATTTAGTATATTTAGATTGTCCAAATATGAAATACATGAGTGGAGAAAACTACTTGATTTATAATTATATTTATTACATATAGCTGCTCAAATATGTGATGCAGTTGCAGGTAAACTAGTCCTTCTCAATTATAATATTTTTATTACATTTGTGGTTACCTAAACTGAGGACATTTACTGAAACAGTAAGGTCTGCTTTGCAGATCTTCATTTCACCTTTTCTCATCTACTTCCTACCCTCATACCTTAGTTTGAACCCCAATCTATCATAGTGTGTCTGCAATACATGTATATACTGAAAATCCCACCTAATTTTAAACCATGAGCACAATGCTCGTATTATATATATAACTTATTCCCAAATAAAATAAAATATTATGAATTATGTATTTGTTCACATAATTTACATTTATTAAAAAGTAAGTTATATAAGTAGTAATTGCGCACACACTATGATATCCATTTTAAAACATATCAAAATTATAAATTGTTAGTTATTTTGTTTGAATCTATTTACAAATATATTACCGTCGTAATATATTTTGATTTAAAATAAAATTCATTTAGTAAATATTCGTTTAGTAAATAGATTCAAATATTGCAATTTAAAAGTAAAATCATTTTCTTTAATTTAATAAAAGTTATTCCAAATATTTCTATTTAAAAAATCAGGGACAATAATTTAATTAGTAAATGTTGTATAAGTTTATCTAAAAACAGCAGATGTCCACTTAAGGTTTTCTTTAATTAATAAAAGTAATTTTTAACTAAATCTAGTTTGTAATTCGAATGTCGACAGGGAAATTAACAAAAGAAATTAATTAATGTTGAATTCCTTTAGACATTCCGATGATTTAATTACAGCTGATAAGTCCGATATTTTTGTAATGCTCCAGGGCAGTTCTATTGTTAAATTCCACTATAAAAAGGAGGTTTTTCTTTTGTCCTGGGTTAGTTAGTGAGTTGTTTTTTTTATTCTAATGTGTCTAAGAGAAATCATTCTGTGTGCTAGTCTAATAATTTGCTAACCTTGACATGTCCAAGTAGAGGCATTAAGATGGCTATGTCCCCTTGGAATAGCCAGCCGCTGCTCCATACCATCGGAAGTTATCACAAGGACCTTGGAACTGCTGCTGCCGCTGCCAAAAATATGAACATTTCAGATTTTGCTGCTGAATTATAAAACCTGCCGAACATCTACCTGCAAATGCATCTCCAGAGGTAACCTAAATTAACCCAAGAGCTCTTGTGATTCCTAACTAACATGCTATAGCTATTTAAAATTGTTTTCCTTATATTTCACATAACTTCATTATGTATTTCTTTAATGTGTTTAAATATACTCAACATTTTGCTCTATTCTTGGGTTAATATTTTCTATTTATAAAGCTTTTTTTATTTTATTATGATAATGTGTCAGAATCGTCTTTGACCGAGTGAACTATTCCCTCTATTGAAAGTAAGACGCTGCTATTAAGGCATATTTTAAATTTATAATTTTCCAATTTATTATCTTGCAAATCACTTGTTTGAGGGCGATTCTTTTCTTTAATATAATATAATCACATAGTTTAAAATCTACATGTTATTGATTTTAATCTAATATAAGAGTATGTGCGAAGTCAATGATTAAATGTGTCCCTTAATGCATGATTGCGTATATCAATCTATACTTACTTTTCAAACCCGCAAGCATGCATTTTCCTAGTTTAATTACCGTGTTCTACTTTAATTACAAAGTTCATCATTGACGTCGAGAATGTGCGGACCCTTTTAAATGAATTTCGGGGAATTTGATTGGGCATTTCTCTTAATCCAAGTAAAACCCATTCAGCATGTTTTATGTACACTCGTCTCATATTGCTGGTAAATGAATTGGTTGTTGAGACCACTTTGTTTTATTTTCCAAGGATTCTTTACACGGGTAATGCTGTTCTCTCCACGCTTGCGGTTTCCAGGCAGAGGGTGTCCTAAATGATACCCCTGGGAATTAAACGCAATCATCACACAGTCGCTAAGTTTCGACTGTTCATCAAAATACTTTACTATGGGTCAGCGGCGAGATGCCCTCCGTAATTATTCCGGATCGCCAATATTGTTTTATTTTATATTTATTTTACAAAGCATCTGTGACTTAAACGTGTCACACCCTCCAACTTTAATAAATTCATTATCAGCAATACTGACCTCCCAATGTAACTTTATTATTATTATTCTCAAATAAATGCCTTGATCACAGTCCCACTTTGTTGCTTAGCAAGTTTTTGTCCATGCTATTCTCGAAATCAATGAATATTTTAGAACACTTAATTTCAAATATTTTCTTAAACTTGTATACTGACTCAAAGCACCTCGCACATGTTCCTATCTCGTCAAGCACATTATCGTAATGCTATTAGCCCGAGGAATAGAATATATCACTTTGTTTTAAAACCTTTTTGTCATTATTGAAATATAATGCCAACAATTATTTAATATGCGTCTCTGTCTCATATAAGCAGACAGTGGCGTTATATATATATTTATATAAATAAATTGTGTGAAATTATTTGAACTAAATTTGATCTCTTATTTTATTTGATTCCTATCACTGTCTCGGTTTATGTATATATATATTTTCTGCACTTCTTTTGTAAATCCATAGACGTTAATTAGCCACCCAAACTTTTTTTAGTATAGAGTCTTTTGTTTCTCCCTGACCACCAGGCACCGGTCAAAGGTTATACTAGTAGTGGCACCAGATGCGTTATCACGTAGATGGCACTGTGAAATTTGGACTTTAGATTCGAACTTAGTATATCTAGAAGGCAACCCCTTCTAGAATGTTCAGTTTCGTGTCTGGGGTTTGAATTCTGTAGTGTGTTAATGAGATAGACGATTCTGACCATTACATTACTAATAATCAGTTCCATTTATGCTAATAGTTGTCTAGTGTGGTGAGTAGTCTATTATTTTATATTAACCATTATAAATTTTGGTTTGTCCAAAAGTACATTTTTTTATGAGATAGTACCCAAATCTGCAAGTTATTCAGAATAATTATTTTCATTTTTTTCTTTATTCATTATTATTAGAGATTTTTTCCTTTACATTTGGCATCCTAACAGGGGTATGAGCATTTATCTATGACCCTTAGGAAAGATTTAAAATTGTAAAGTAATAAATAGATAAAATTAAAATATTTGATTAATGATTGCAATTAATATCATTATTTTTGTATATATTGGTGTTGGATTAAAATGATTAATGAATCATAGATAATAATTTTAAAATTATAGTAGTAATTTGTTAAGGATTTGAATTCAGAATGGGTTATAAAATTTTCTGAAAAATAAGAATAACAGTACATGAGTTGAGAAATGATATAACTATAGAGTATTTTAAAATAAATAAAATGTTTTAGAAATATGCCAAAAAGGGGCAAATTATCAGATGATGATGCCTAGATTTGATGCATAATAATAAAAATAAAAATTTATGTTTGTGGTTTTAAAAGCAGCAGATGCATGCTCTATGTTAGTAAAATGCCAAATAAATGTGGACTTATTACTAATAAATATTATTAAGTTGTCATTATAAAGTAACTATAAGATAAATAATGAAAAAGTATTTGAAGCCAGCTTATTTATTGAAGGTTGTTTGAATCTGTTGATAATAGCATAATGCAAAGTCCTCTGAGCATGTTATACACAATATAAACTTTTAAATAATAATAATATGTTAGTTTGGTATAATAATGTTATGGTAGGTAAATCAATTACTATTGAAAAATAATGCTATTGTGGTATTTTATATTAAAAAAGGTCTGTTACATAAGTTGAGGTGTGTATTAGTATAGATTTAATTGTGTTGTAGGGTTCAATATATAAAGCATAGTAGAAAAAACAAATTATTCAGTTTGTTTGGTCTGAGATAGGTAAAGTCACATTCTTTTCTTTCTAAAGTAAAATAACAATTACAAATAGGAATAAGTTATAAAAAATGAAAAAGTGGTAGATATGTTATGATGGGGAAGAGAAGATAGTGAAATATCTATCACATCAAAGGATGGTCAAAATGAACTTATAATGGTCAAGGTAAAAAGTTTAATAAATGAAATAAAACAAATGACACTAATTCAAGAAATTTGTGATAAAAATCAAATAGAAATGAAACAAAGTCAGGAAAAAATATTAAAAGAGTTAATGAATAAGATTGATAAAAATCAAGAAAAATGGAAACAGTCAGGAAAAATTATCAAGTGATTTAATGAATAAGATTGATAAAAAACAACAACAAAAATAAAAAAGAGTTTAAATTAAAAATGAAGCAGGGCCAGGAAATGTTGATAATGAAAATAGAAGAGGATCAATATAAGTTGGAGAATAGGCTGAAGCAAGAAATCAAGCATGTATGTACTGAATGAGTCCATGAAATAAAAATGGGACAGGAGCAAACACATAATTTAAAAATTGAGTTTAATGAACTAGAAAATAAAATGAAAAAAACCCAAAGTCAAAAGCAAAATAAAAATCAGTAGCTAGAAGTTAGTATGAAAAAGAGGCAAAAATGAACCCAAAAGTTAGAAACTAAAATTGAAAACCACTAAACATCACATGTTCACCATTTCTTATGCTTGCTCATGACTGTTGTTACAACAGGAAAAACTTTCCATATAATAGTAACACTCAGAAGCCAGAGTAATCAATGGATGCCAGAAGGCTTGTGCAGAAAATTCCTAACTAGTGCCTACTCATCCAATATTCCCAGACTAGTTTTTAGCTTGTGGCTTTTGTCAGTGAGGAGCCTTGGATCTGAGAGCACTTCACCTAGATCTTAGGATTAAATGCAACCCCACTTAACTACTAAAATAAGAATAAAATTGAAAGCACAAAAATATTTTCAATCCAAGCTCATTAGCTTATATAGTCATATAGGTCTGAACTGAGTTCAGCACTAATACATTTTGGTGTCTCTAAACATCACATGATCACCATTTCTCATGCCTGTTCATAACTTATTAAAACAGGCAAAACTCTCCATACAGTAGTGCCACTCAGTGCAAGGCAGAGTAATCACTAAAATGCCAGAAGGCTTGTGCATAAAATTCCTAATTAGTGCCTACTCATCCAATATTTGCAGACTAGTTTCTAGTCTGTGGCTTTTATCAGTGAGGAGCATTGGATCTGAGAGCACTTCATCTAGATCTTAGGATCGAATGCAACCCCTCAGATGCCATTTTTTATCTCTACTTAACTACTAAACTAAGAGAATAAAATTGAAAACACAAATATATTTTCAATCCAAGCTCATTAGCTTATATAGTCATATAGGTCTGAACTGAGTTCAGCACTAATACATTTTGGTGTCTCTAAACATCACATGATCACCATTTCTCATGCCTGTTCATAACTTATTAAAACAGGCAAAACTCTCCATACAGTAGTGCCACTCAGTGCAAGGCAGAGTAATCACTAAAATGCCAGAAGGCTTGTGCATAAAATTCCTAATTAGTGCCTACTCATCCAATATTTGCAGACTAGTTTCTAGTCTGTGGCTTTTGTCAGTGAGGAGCATTGGATCTGAGAGCACTTCATCTAGATCTTAGGATCGAATGCAACCCCTCAGATGCCATTTTTTATCTCTACTTAACTACTAAACTAGGAGAATAAAATTGAAAACACAAACATATTTTCAATTCAAACTCATTAGCTTATATAGTCATATAGGTCTAAACTCAGTTCAGCACTCATACATTTTGGTGTCTAATAGGATAGTGTTCAGGAAAAATATAGGAATGTAGGGAAGTCATTGTTCTACATATTAAAAAATGCCATCTAACATATGTAAGAAAATCTAACATACAACATTCTACAATATTGCAAATAATTGTAATAGAAACTTATCATTATGCATTTATTATGTTAATAATATGTAAAAGTACTCTAAATAAAACCATGGAAGTAACAAAATATGTGATTTGATTAAATAAAGTTTGATCAATAAAAATATATAAATCAGTTTACGTTTATTTGGTAGTAAATAGAAATTGTACATACTAATTGTACCAATAATATATTGTGAAGGCATAAAAAATGAAAAAAAAGAGTGATGATAGAAAGTTATCAAAATAGTTAATGGAACGCTTTCAGGGCTTTATAAATAGATAAATAATTATAAATAAATAATAATTGTTAATAAACTTTTAATTGATAGAGCTATATAACAAAGGACATTTTATTTTAACCAACTATAACCTACTGTAATAATTAATTTATGTAACTCTTAAGATCTAGATATATTAATAAACATAAGAAACTAACATTACTTTTATGAAGTGAATGTGTTCCTTGACTAAATATACCTAAATAAAAAATCAGAATAACTTTAACTAACTACACGTTCATTGTTAATAATTTTAACTCTTCATTTATGATGATTATAATAATAAAATATGAAACATTATTCCATAAAAAATATCTGGCATTTTGTGTGATCATAGACAACCAATCATGTGATGATGCAAAAATGCAAAAAAACATGAGTCAAATTAATTTAAATAAATATAAATATGTTTATTTACAAAATTAATGATAGAAATATAAAAGATAATCAACAGCAGGATGTTATCTCAGATTTCATGAAGTATAATAATATTTTAATCAGCTATAGTCCTTATTGCTAATGGGTGCAAATATTCCTATCACATATTGTGAAAACAAATCAAATATTAAAAAAGGTTTTCCTGAAGATGTGTGATGATGGTATTTTAATTGTATTTATATATTGAACTATTTTCATCATCTAATGTTAATGGAATGTATTTAGTAAAATTTATTTAAATTTTCTAATTACATTCAACTGTTAATAAATATGCACAACATTTTGACTGGTATTCTTTTTCTCTCTTTTTCAGAAGTTGCTGGCCTGACAAATGACAATACTAGCATGGGAATCAAACATGTACCTTCAAATTCTTGAATATTGAATTTTATGGTAATCCTATAATCAATTGAGTCATCCTGTCAAAAGCAACAATCAATAAAAATTTCATAAATCTATCTATGAAGTTTCTTCTGATTTCTCCACTTTCTCCTAAGAGTAAACTTGATTAATGGTTTCCAGACATTATGTATAATCACATTAAGTTGATTTAAGAGATTGTTTGCCATTGTCATGTGAGCAGCATTATTGAATTTTCTTTTTTGTAACTTTTCATCTCTAATCAATATTTTTATATTTTCCCAATTGAATGTATATTCATTGGTATATACATGTTCTGCTATCTTAGACATATCTGTTTTCTCTTTTCTAATTATCTGTTTGTGCTTTTGCAAACACTTTTCAGTGGAATAAATATCTAACCAATATACATAACTTCACATTCACATGGTATTTTATAGATGCAGATTTTGACTTTCAGCATTTCAAATTTAAGCTTTGTAGATGTCAGAATTTCTCATAGTGTGGTATGGTTTTGGAAAGCTGTTCTGATATTATAATGATTACAGATTTTTCTTAATTTGTCTGCTATTTTTGGTATGTTTTGCTTTGATGGTTTATTGCTGTTTAATTAAGATTTTCTTAATAATAGCTAATGGATAATCATTTAGACCATTTCTTTTTCCAAATCACTGGCTTTTAAACAAACTTCTTTTTTTCTGTTCCATAGAGATAGCATAATTCCACGTACTTCTGAGTATTTTGTGAGTTTTCTATGAATTATAGTTTTGACTTTCCATGAAAAAGTCTTGTCACAGAAACATCTAAGAATACCAATTATTATTCTTGTTCTGACTCTATTGTGAATTTAATTGGAGATAATATGATGTTAATGTATTTCCAGAAACTTTATAGTAATGTTTCATCATGCAACCGTACTTTAGGTGGATATGGAGTAGCCGTTATGGTCATGGTTTGAAGTTCTTCAATGTAAATATTTCTAACCAGATGACAATGATGAGCCCATAATAATCTCTTGATTTTTGTTAAAAAATTTCTGTGATGTATTTAAAGTATGTTGTTGTTATGCAAAAAGTTAATAACTCCATTATACTATCAATAGAAAGAGTTGTTCTGATTTGTAAACTATTATCACCATTTGATCTTTTTCTTACAATAGACCATGCTTCTTTACATCGTACTTTTGTGAATAAATTTTCCACATCAAAACTTACTAGTATGTCAGTTCTTTCAATTTTCATGTTTTTGATTAATTGTACAAAGTGTCTAGAATCCCTGACAAAGGGCTAACTCTGTATAGCCAAAGACTAAGAACTATGTAAAAAAATCTTGACAAGTTTTGGCATGGTAAATTTCTAAAACTATCAATAGATCTTAATGGAACATGATCCTTATGGATGTTAGATAGACAATAAAAATGAGAAACTTTGATAAAATATGATGTTAGTTTACTTGTTTCTAAATCACTGAAGTATCTGTGATGATTTCTGGGTAATGCTTGTAACATTGTTCTTGATATTGGATGTTTTGACACTTTTTATATTGGCCTGCTGTGAAATGTTCTGGTATTTTATTGACATAATCAATTGTATCAATTACAATTGTTACATTGTCTTTATCAGCAGAGAGAATGATTACAAATTTATCTACTTTAAGAGATTTAATCATTTTCTTCTTATTATAAAGTATGTTTGGCTTCATTTTTTGTTGCCTATCAAGTGTTTTTTATTCTCCAGTGCAATTCTACTCCTTCTTTTAAAAACAATTTTTGAGTGACTTCATCAGAGCTGCCTTTATATCTAATAAACAGATATTAGATGGAGTGATGGCAAAGTTTAATTTTTTTTATCGAGAACAGAAAGTTCAGCATCTGTTACATGTTTAGAACTAAGATTTTTAACAGATGAAACTGATACAATTCTTGATACATTATGACTTTTGATATGTCTCTGTAGGTTTGGAAGTTTTTTTATTTGCCATTCTTTTATTTTTTCATACAATTTAAAATATGATTTTCTATCTGATTGAGAAACTCTTATAAAATCTTCATCAGTAACTTTATTTTTTAGAAAACAATCTACATTACTAATGGAATGCAAGATTTGATACTTAAAAAATCTTTGAACATTTATTGTTTCTTTCAACAGAGCTTCACTTGTTGTCTGAATAATTTTCTCAGTTCTCTGGAAGTGAATTGGAGAGTTTAGTTGCAAACGCTTAGAAACTATCTTTTCAGATTTACATTTATATAAAAAATTAAATGATTTTCTACTTTGGCCAGTTTTAGGCATAATTTTTCATAACATCTAAAATTTGAATTAGTATTGGGTCCATATCAAATACCTAGTGTTTTCCTAAAGGTTTGTGATGATGATATTTTATTTGTATTTACATGTTGGACTATTTCCATCAATTAATATTAAGTATTGAATGGCTTTAGTAAAATTTAACTTTATTTAAATTTTTCAATTACATTCAATTGTTAGTAATAGCATACAGGTTTGAATATGCACAACATTTAGAGTAGTATTATTTTCCTCTCTTATTTAGGTGTTGCTGGCCTGACCAGTATCAATACTAGCATGAGAGTCAAACTTGGTCTTTTAGATTCTTGAATATGGTACTTTAAGTTAACACTCTAACAAATTGAAATATCGTGCCAAAGGCAACAGTCAGTGAAAATTTCATATATATATATATATATATGACATTCCTTCTGATTTCTCAATTCTTTCCTAAGAGTAAAGTTGTTTAGTAGTTTTCAGAAATTATATATAACCACATTAGGTTGACTTATGGGGTTATTTGCCATTGTCATATGAGTAGCTTTTTTGAATTTGCTTCTTTGTAACTTTTTCTCGCTATCAAATATTTTTGTATTTTTCAAATTCAACATATGTTTATTGATACATAAATGGTCTGCTACTTTAGACATATCTATTTTCTCTGTCCTAATTATCAGTTTGTGCTCTTGCAATCACTTTTCAATTGAGAAACTGATCTCACCAATATAATTCTTCCACATTCACATGGTATTTTATGGATGCAGTTTTTGCTTTTCAGCATTTCAAGTTTAGGCTTTGTAGACTGATGTAATATTGATTGCAGATTTTCCTTAATTTGTCTGCTATTATTTGGTATGCACGTTTAGACTACAGTATCAATAATTTTTTTCATTTGAAGGTTCTTTTTATTGTCTATTTAAGGTTTTCTTAATGATATTTCATGGATAATCATTTTTCATGAGAGTTTGTTCTATACAGATCTTTTCTTTTTCCAAATCAGTAAAGCAAACTCAAAGTCTCTAAATAATCCAATTAATAATACAACATGAATATATAAAAAAACAACCAATATATTGATCAATCACAAATAAACAAAATTTAATGCATCTATCTATCTATCATACTGTACTAAAGCCTAGGCTAAATAGGCCTTGAAATTACAATCAGGCTTGGGATGTTTATTTCAAGTAGACAGCTCAAGACATATATAAAGGAGTATTGATAGATATGATAAAGATCCCAGGCAGTGGTTTAGCTATTGTGAGAGTAATGTGTAGGTGTCCCAGTATCTTAAAGACTTTTTGATTGTTGATCATTAAATTAAAGCATAGTTATAACATATTTAAAAGAGCATTTTTAAAATTTTGTGCAGGAACTTAAAAGTTCTAGCTACACAATGGTCATAAGATAATAATATGAATTTGTCAGATAAATGTTAATGCATAAATCACATATAAATATATGTGACTGCAATATGATTCACTCTTCACCAATAATAAGAATGGTTTATATTCTTATTAATGGCATTCTCATAGCTTACAGTTATCCATTTTAAAAATTTAATTTATGTATAAAAGTAATCCATGCCTAGAAAAAAATTGTAAAGTACTTTTTCTGTGTGAATATATTCAATGTTATTCTAATTGAAAGCATTAATATATGATTTATTGTCAATGATTCTTATCCAGATCTAGATTGCTGATGCCTATATAAAATCTATGCAAAATAAAATAATTTACTGTTTATCCAATATATTAAACCATTAGCTTATATCAAAGTCTTTTATACACCTTCTTCTTTGAATAATATTTTTTTCATAAGACTAATTAATAATATTGTTAAACATATAGGCTTAAAGTGTAAACTGATTCCTTACATTATCCCATATAATTCATGAAAATTCATCTTTGAAATGTTATGAAGATAATAAAATAATATTCCCATCACTATTATTATTTAAAAAATAACACTGTTGAAATGCATAACAGCAGAGTGTAAAGCAGTTTCTGACATCTAGCTGTAGCTGCAGATAACATTCAACATCAGTTTCATCCATAGATGAGCAGAAACACCACTTAAAAATCCAATCTTAACCACAAGTTGGTATTTGAAAATTAATTCGTTGAACTCTCACCAGTTTAAAAACCCACATCCTCTCAATATGATATTCCTAAAAAAAAAGAAATTAAGAATGCGAAAAAATGCACGACTAACTAACTATTCAATCATCATTTTGGTTTAAAATTTTAAAATAATTTTTTTGATGTGTTATAAAATCTTGATTACCAGAATCTATATTTCCATATATTTTTAAGTTAAAGATAGAAAATTATTATTTAATTTTAAAATAAGGTCTTGATATTTTTAATAATGAGATTGCTTAATTTTTTGAAAATGTGAATTTTTAAAAATTAAATGCATAGTAGTATAATGTCAAAAAGCTGACTCAGTATGCATACATATTTTTAAAAAAGTGATGATTTCAAATTTTTTTTATTCATAAAATGTCTAACATTTATTTCCAGAGATGTATTATATATACAAAAAATGGACAAGTCCTTACTAATAAAAACATATGATATTTTTGTATACAGGTTTGAATGTTCAAGAGCAGCAGTAATCATTTTTGGAACTAGTTTTGGCGAAGAGACCAGAAGTCATCAACTGTTGAAATATTAACCAAGCATATATATCTTTTAACTAATATCATTTAAAAGCTAACAATTTAGTTTCAAATAATCCATTTGTTTGTTGTTGTTTTTTACTTAATTTAAAAACATTTACAAAATATATTATTATAAGTCATTAATATAAAAGTTTAGGGAAAATGGCAGTGAATAATAATATTCATATTATCATGGGCAGAATAACTTCGAGAACTGCAGTTTGTTCACCATTGGTATGTACAGAATATGGAATATCGAAATGTTAATTTCTATATTATATTTAATCTAAACAACAAATAATTTCAGTTTTTTTTTTTTAAATTTTAAACTGTTTTTTTTTTTTAAATATAATTTTCAATAAATTTCAAGATAATTTATAAACTATGTAAATAATATACATATATATTAATGCATATTATAAAATCGAATTTTAACATATGTTATCTTTCGTTTATATTTCGACGAAAAAAATTGCATGGGCGTTTAATTATCGAACAATCATCATAGAATAGGCTCATATCTTTAGAAAATGCGTCACATTGAATGACTTCTTTTTTATTATTATTAAGAAAGAAAGAAAGAAAGAAAAAGAGAGAGAGAGAGAGAGAGAGAGAGAGAGAGAGAGAGAGAGAGAGAGAGAGAGAGAGAGAGAGAGAGAGAGAGAGGAGAGAGAGAGAGAGAGAGGGAGGGAGAGAGAGAGAGGGAGAGGGAGAGGGAGGGAGGGAGGGAGAGGGAGAGAGAGAGAGAGATTCTAGCTGTTTTTCATTTTTGCCTGTAAGAAGATTTTAATCTCAAGAGATAAAACAACTATTGAATTTAATATTGATTATGAAAATGAAATGGCAAATGTAATAAATATCCTATACTATAAAAAATTTTGGTATACATATTAATAAAGAATTGAACCATTCACAATAGATAATGACCCTACTTTGGCACTGTTAATATGAGTGGAACTAAATTAGGCACATTATAAAATGATTTTCGTTCTCCAGTTGGCATTGTCTATGTTAGCTTCCTATATAATAATTGAATTTGGAGACGAGTATAATTTTTCCTGTTGGTATAGCAACTAGATGTTAAAGCCGTAAGATATTTTTATTTAAATATGTTTAGATATATCATCATTTTCAACTATTATCTTATTCACAATAGAATAAAGGTCTCTTCAAGTTGAAGTCAGTTTTTTTATCCATAGTCTCTCTTCTCCACATTATACCAACTAACTTCTTTACTTTGTTTAACTATCTCTCGTGTAATCTCTATTTACATTTTTTACAAACTTTTGGAATCCAGTTTAGATTTTATTATCCATATATTATCTATTCTAAGAATACTTTCAGTTTAGTTCCATTTAAATCTTTTTATTTTTTCAATGATGTCAATAAGTGCTGTTTATTTCTTTCACCTGAGTATTTCCCTTCCAATATCTTCTTGCTATTTCCAATAAAGATTTTTCCAAACTTTGTTGAGTAGTTTGAACTGATTGTTATAGTTTCATGTTTGTGTAGTTTTAATATCAATACACTTAACACTTTGCAGCTTACAAATAAAATATTACCTTTTACATATGCTTCTTTAATCAGACTTTTATGTTTGTAAATACAGGGAGGATTGCTGAAGTATTCCAGCATTAAATTATATATAAAGCAAAAAAAAATACTTATATATGCATGAAATAGTTTAATATTTCAACCAGAGGACTGATTTTCATCAGAAATAAATAAATATATACAGTAAAATGGTGATATTCAAAAATTACAGATTTGATAAAATATTACAAATTCAACAACACCCCCCCCCTCCCGATTGGTCACAAAAACTTAAACAGGATATTAAACTAACCAATGACAAATTAATTACAATGTATACTTAAAACAAACAAACAAACAAAAAAACTACATTTTGTACTAATCAAACTTAATTACAAAAATAGTCTGTGCTAATATTAATATTTGCTTAAAGGCTAAAATACTTATACATATAAATCAAAAATCAAAGTTAGTGCAAAGTATAATAATTATTAACATAATGAAATAATATTTTATATAGCACTATGTTTTATAAACAATAACAATAATCAGCTATTAAGCTAATGGACATGCGCTTTGAAGATTTAAATTATAAATGAATACTCTCAATTCCAAACACAAGATAATAGTAATTAATTATTTATCTATTTACTAATTAAACACCAATAAAATCTTCATATAAAAAGCATTTGCATAAAAAAATCTTATATAAGAACACTCCCACATATAAAAAAACCTTATGCACAAAACAATTTTAACAAAAAAATTATTAAAAAATTCTAGGAGACTAGGTAACTTAAAGATGTAATAGTCCCTATGTTTAAATTCATTTCATGTGGGTGTAAGGTCTTGAATTTAAAAATAAAAAAACACTCTGTTTCCTCTCTCTCGTAAAAGAAAAACTATCCTATAAAATTACTACTCTTAAATCTTCAATTGAATGATTTAGTAAATTAAAGTATTTTGATACCGGATCTGTCTTCATTCTTATTCAAAATAGCAAATCTATGATTAATCATTCTGACATGCAAACTGTTTGCTGATTCATCTATATACTGGTTTAAACATCTACTACACTCTATCAGACATATCAAATATACATTTTCACATATAACATAATTAGGAATATACCATTTAAAATTAATATTCCTAGTACTTAGGGATCACATTTGTCACAAAAATATGTTTACATGTAAAACATCTTTTATCCTCACATGGATAACATCTTTTTTCCTGTACAGAACTTCTAATAAAATTTGTTTTGACAAGCATATCTTTAAGTGAACTATATTTTCAATATACAACCTTAGGAGGATTGTAAAAAATAAATTTTAAATAATCTGTAGAATGTAATATGTTGAAATGTTTTTCCAATATCCGATTAATATTAAGTAAATCTCTATTGAAAGTAAGAACCAATGGTGAAACATCTAACTGTTTTTTACTTTTTTTAGATAAAAGAAGTCCCTTTCTTTCAATTACAGAAGATCTCATTACTGCATTATTCAACAATATCTTAGGATACCTCATATTCACCAATCTATTATACAAATTACTATTATTTTGCTGAAGAAGTATCTCATTATTACAAATCCTCCTCATTCTTAAAAATTGACTATAGAGAATATTAGCCTTTAAATGTTTAGAATGGTTACTATAAAATGTAGATAGTAGTTGTTATCAGTGGGCTTCCTATACACAGTAGTAGTAAGAACTCTATTAGTGTAAATAATTTCAACATCAAGAAAATGAGCAATTGATTTTGACAAGTTCATTGTAAAATTAATATTTTTATTAAAATCATTTAAATAACCTAAAAAATTATGAAGTTTAACTTCATTATGTGGCCATATCATAAAAATATTGTCTATATATCTAAGCCAAGTATGAAGTTTCTGCCTAGCATTTCAAGAATAGAGAATTCCAGTTTTGCCATAAAAATATTCGCATAACTTGGTGCCACCTTTGTATCCATTCCAGACCTTGTTGACTAATAGTTATACAGTCAAAATTAGAACTATTTATAAATAATAACTTCATTCACATCATCACTTAGCAAATTAAAGATGTCATTACTGTTAACTCATGAATGTTCAGCACCCCCCCCCCCATATCATGAATTTGTAGTACATTTATGTAATTACTTTTCCCACTTTCATCTTGAATTACAGTATGAATTCTTACATTTTAAGAATCACTTCTGCTATTGGAGTAAGATTTAGGTGATTCAAGACTGGAAAGTCTTTTACATTATTAATATTACCCATGAATATATTAAAAAGTAAAATTGTCTTATTAGTAACTGATAATTTCTTAAAATCAGAAAGATTGAAATGAAGAATATGTACCTTGTTTGGCTTGGATGTTAACTAAATACTTTCCTATCATTTAATAGTGAAATTAAAATTTTGTTTAAAATGGTGGATTTTTCAGTGCTAGCTCACTTTAAAGCTAAACAGAAAGAAAAGAGCTCCAATCCAACTCAAAACAGATTCAACTGAGATATTCAAAACTTTTCCAACAAAAAATACTTTAAACTGTAGCAGTAAAGAATAGATATAATGCTTGGCTAATGTTAACTAAATACTTTCCCATTATTTTTTTTTCCATGTGTCATAGCATCGGCCAGGAAGTGAACCCACTAACCCAGGACAACTGCTTGTAAGGCAGCTGTGCTTGACCACCAATGCTTGATTACTTCCCCATTGTTTAATAGTGAAAGTAAATAATTTTCCAAAATGGTAGACTTTTCAGTGCTAGTAACTTGCCATACTAAAAAAAAATATAAATATCTTTTCAGATAATAAGTTAATTAACTCAGTTTAGAGCTAAACAGAAAGAAAAAAGCCCCAATTCAATCCAAAACAGATTCAACTGAGATATTCAAAATCTCTCTAACAAAAAAATATTTTAAACAGGTGCCAAAACACAAGAAATTGGGCAAAACAAATGCCACCTGTTGCTATAACAATAATACTACCAATTATTACTACTACTAATTTTAAAGTATGTTTTAAAAACATTAAATTGATTCCAGCCATGGATTATTACATTACATGATCACCATTACAACACTTTACATCACTTATAACACTTAAAAATACAATTGGTACAACAGTATAACATGTAGTTATTTTGTGGTTAACCCTTTTTTGTACTAAACTTAAGTTGTAAACATAATCTGACACACACACACACACACAAACATATTATGTTTTGATTCTCTGCCATTCTAAATATTAATGTAAAAATACTAAAACAGAGTTTAAATATAAAATTTATAAAGATTTATTGTACCAAGTATACTTTCAATATTTTTGCATCATATTCATTGTTAGTCTGTGGAAAACATTGATTTTAATATTGTACCAGCCTATTTTGATTTTTGTTGTAAACTACAGCCAAAAAGACTATCCATATATATATATATGAAAAACAAAAACACAAGTTAAAACTTGCTAACGCTTGTATTTATGACAATAGATGGCGTTCTACCAAAAACACCGTCAAGCGTGTTGTTTACATAAACGTCAGACCATATATATTATGATTAGACTAGGGAAAATCATATTTTTCATAATCATGAAAAAGAATATGACCATCGTTGCGATCCAAGTATTGTCCAAATTATGTGTAAAAAAACAAATGATCACAAATGTAAAATAAAGGAGGTATGGTTCATTACCCAAAATGAATACGAAATGAACCAAAAATAAAATAGCATTTAAATCAGCAAAAAATTAATGTTCTCAGCATATTAACTATGAATATGATAAGAAAGTGTTTAATCTTTCTAAATTTTATATTTAAACTCTTAGTATTTTTCACATATATATATATATCTGTCATGCCAGGACACCTAGGCTATTCGAACCTAGAGAATTTATAAAGGCGGCAGATACATATGGGTGAGGTGCAACTTTTATCTAATCGAAAGTCCCAGTCACTAACTTAGGGAGAAGCTAAGCATAAAATATCCACTGTACATTTAAAATTTCTAATTCTTAATTTTTAAAATATTATTAATAAAATATATAAAATAAGTTACTGCCAAAATTAATTCAACAAAACATTTTATTACGCACACACAAACACATTAACACTACAAACATCTGAAGATTAAATTTACTATTAAATATTTTTGATTTAAATTATATAAACAGATGGGTATATTAATAGATTTATTACAAATTTTAATATTTTACTAAGCGTAAATACACTACATAGATTACTCATATAACTAACTCAATCCTTTTAATGTTAGGTTAAAATTTCACTTTTAATCCAATGCTAGCTCACTGATATCCTGATGTAAACAATGCAAAATGAGATTGTTAGCTAACACAATTATGCTGACAGGAATTTACATCTGTAGCATGACATTAGAGAAATAAGGAATCATGATGGGAAAGAATGAGCATCTTCCCCATAATTATTAATAAATTTCACCAACAGACAGAAACGATCCACTGCCCAATTGGTGGTACAAAATAAACTCATTAAATATATATATATATAAGAGATGCTCTATAATTATATGGGGGTAGTGGTCTTTCCAGCACTTAGTGTCCCAACCAAAGCATATGAAAATCAATGGCATAGAAATGACATCTATGACCATTGGCAATGCGATGGTTGCACTTTTGGGCCATAAGTTAAGGTGGATATTATGCCCTGTATGCTAATGCACCACAAGGGAATTAACCCACTTAAATTAACATAATCTTATAAATCAATGTAGTCATTTATGCCTATTTTAAATAATTAAATTAAGTGAAATTTACAAAAATGGAAATGATATCAAACACATATATAAAAATATAATAAATAATTTAAAATTTTACTCAAATAAGATATTTCTTTTAAAAATTAAGTGACATTTAAAATTACTACTTGGAAAAGTTTATATTATATAATTAAAGTTCATTTAAAGCAAAGTTCATACTTTCCAATGCTGTAGATTTATTGAAGCCTGTCTTTGCATTTCTTAATACATCACACATTTATGTTCACAGTTCCTTCCATCCCATATTGATATTGTCCTACATGGAGATAAATCCATTGCTGGCCAGTTTCCAGGAACAATAATTCTGGAGGCCACTTCAGCTGGTGCAAATATGGGAAATATAAATTATTGTGTGACCCTTACATTTTGGAGACCCACAATACCCACAATACACTTACAAATATATGTTTCAATAACACGCAATCAGCAAGAGCAATCCAAATGTAATCTCCACTTAAAAGTTTTCTTTTTATATCCATTTTGAATTCTTATCATCAAATTCCAGGATTAATATTGCCTGGCTTCACCCTGTTCCTATTGGTGATGGTGACTTTTTTCTGTGGACCATGTATCCATTTCCGTTGTTATTGGCCAGCCTGCTTTGGAGTGGAAACTCAAAATTTTATCACTAGTATTTTTGTAATTGATCTCTTATCTAACTTTATGCCCAAGAGCCTATTTACCATTATGTTATAATAGAAAATCAGTTTCATTCCAAGATGAAACTTTTAACTTCTACTTCCGCTTTTGGCAGCCATCTTTGCAATTGGTCTTAAAAAAAAGCATCCCTTAGCGATTCAGTTTTAGGAAGACAGGGACGATTGTCCCCTTACCTTTACATTTTTTACTCAAGGTAAGTCAGTTTTAATCATTATATATTATGGAAAGTGATAATATAATCGATAACTCTCAAAATAATGTTAGCCCTGATCTCAGCATTCAATCTAACAATGCAGTCATCGGTCATAAATTTTATAGCCTTAGATCTAATCTAAATGCATCTAAACTAACTTCTACAATATATAAAAACCCACAAACTAATAAATCAAAAGAAAACATCATCACAAATATCAACAAAAGTTTAGAAAATATTCAACTTACCCCTAATATAAACAATAGCATAAATATCTCATCAAGTGAAACTATTGAAATCCTTAAAAATACAAGCAAAAACCAATCATCTTCTCTCCGAAGACTTTAAGCACCATCAGAAGACTCTAATGAGCAATTTCCTTTTCCCAATAATACCCTGAAAGCCATATCTGAAAATAATAGACAAAATTTCCAACAAGATGATTTTGGCGAAATTTTTAAAGTTTAAACTTTTCCACCAGAGGTCGACAAAACCAGTGCTGTGACATTACAGTTTGACAACAATAAATTTAAAAGTCAAAAAAAAGAAATAAATTTTAAAACTGATAAATCTCATTCCAAAACAAACAAAGATTATAGCACAGAACAATCCATTGCTACATCAGCCAACTTACAATCTAAACCAATTTCCTCAATACCAATATTGAAAAATTCCTCTACGTACGCAAATATCGTAAGGTCTAAAAATTCTGAGAGCATCTCCGAAAATATTAAGGCCGATAATTTCAATGAACTATATTTGAATATCTCAGAATTAGACATAGAACAAGAATCAAACACTCTGGAAAATGTCTCATTTAATATAAATGATCTTAATGATGACATGTACCTTAAAATAAATAACGATTTCAACAAAACGATTCCTAACACTCTATATAAATCGTTTGCAAACTACTACAGTGATAAGTCGTTAATCTTAGCCATAACAAATCAACAATGTGCTTTATATAAGTTCCCTCTAGAACAATTATACAGTCTAATCAATCAAAAGCAGTTAGGCAGAGGCATTCACATGATCCTTAATCATCCCAATGACCGCTATGTTATCGTTGAGTTTAAAACATGGGCGGACCATATGAACTTTAAAAATAACTACAGATCTTTAGGAAATTATATACTATGCTCCATAGATATGAACTGTCCAGTTGTACTATCCAGCAGAATTCAAAACTGCCTTGCCCACTTGAAAAAACAAGAACTACAAGACATCCTTATTAATTATGGTTCAATTAGCAAATTTAAACACCTATTAAACCCTCACTTTGAAGAACAAATCCTGTCCAATACAGTTATCTTCACACTTACATTAAAGAAAAACATTATACCCACTGACATACCACCATTATTGCTGCAAGAGGCTCTCCTATGGTTTTGATGTTCAAGGGAGTACAGCCACAATGTTTCTTCTGCCTTCAAAGAACACACCTCATTAAAGATTGTGCAGCAAGAATTTGCATACACTGTGGTATTAAAAAGAATAAAGTTCACAGATGTCCTGGTAGACCTATTAACACAGCTATCACATCCTTAAATAGACAATCACCACATGGGCCTAATTCAAACAGCAACCTCACAAACCCAGACAATCTGATTCAAATAAATCCTCCAACAAACCCTTTCATATCTAAACCTATGTTTCAAAATGAAAATATTCAAGAAAGAACAAATGCCAACCTCTACACTAATAGTAGTGAATCAGAGAACCAAGCAATAACATATACTGCTCCTAAACCAATCACTCAAACCAATAATACTCAAAATCATACATACGATACATATTATACTAATCCCCGAGAAACAATATTAGGTCAAACTCTTTCCACAAAAGAAGACAATATGACCAAACCATCTGAGAACAAGGAAAATCCAGGCGATGAAGAAAATACACTTAATAAATTTCAAAACAATTCATCCATAACAACTCCCACCCAGCTTAAAACCATTGATACATCATCATTCATGACAGCTAAGTCTAGCAAATCTAAACAAAGTGATCCACAAACTGTCCTCATTTCTTCAACTCCTGCAATAATTAACCATCCAGATGAAAAGACTTATCAAACACTTAACCTGAAAGTCAGCATAATTAATGTTTCACAACAGTGACAGCAAACCGAAAATGACTTAGGTCTAAAATTTAAACCAAATTCTTATAACAATAAAAAACACTTTTATCAAAAGAACAGGAAAAAAAAAAACAACACTATTAAACTTCAAAACCCTCAAAAAACTGACACAACAAATACCCAAAATACAAATAAGAAAATTAAAAGAAAATCAATTAGCTCAGATAAATCAAGCTCTGATGATGACAGCTCCCATTCGATACATTACTCACCACCACCCTCTAACAAACAAATTTCAGATATATCCAGCACAAAGCTTTGCAAATCCATAGAAAAAAAGAGGAAAACCATGGATCCTACAACCATTGATACCATTGATCCATCTGACGAATCTCAGATTACACTCCTTCATCAGACACTGAAGACTTTAAGGATGTGTTTCCTCAACCAACAAATATATCACCAATCCATCCACAAGTTCAATCACAAGATTCTGATTGCCAAACAACATCGGACCTAATTAACATGAGATGTCCCACATTGACTTGGTACACTTTGCTGAGGACGATTTGGATTAATCTATCATGTTCTGCAAAATTGCTGGCATTAACATTCGTGGCATCAACTCAATTGATAGAGTTCTAGCTATTAAAAACTGGCTCTCACTCTGCTTCCCTCATATACTTCTTATGGGTGAAACTAAATTTCACCATAAGACTGATCATAAAATACTATTTCTTCTCTCAGCTCTTGGATTTACTAGATTTTCCATAGGCCATTCTGCTTCAAGTGGACTCGGTATTCTTCTCAGCAAGTCAACATCACCAGACAGTTTTAGCATTCTATTCTTAGATGCCAATATTATTATCATAGAAATTGACTATTGGGGTTATCCGATCATCATAGCTTATATATATATATATATATATATATATATATATACAGCCAAAGACACCTCTCAATATCTAAAAATAATCCATATCCTAAATGCCATCAACACTAACAGAGCCTCCCCATCTATTCTTCTGGGAGACTTTAACACCACATACAGTGACTTCAACAAGAGATTTTTGCATCTAATAAATCACAGATTAATGTGTGGAGAGGGCTTCTTCCCTCCCAAAGCCTACTCTTTCTATACTAAAACTAAAAAGTCCCTGATTGATTTGGTTACTACACCCCAGACCTCCATTTCAACCTTGATGCAGCCTTGGCCCCTGTTGCTTTCTCTGATCATATGGCTCTAATCTTACAACTTACACCTATTTCAATCCATACACCTATTGATGGACCTGATAAAACCATGCACATGATCACCCAATCAAATATGACTGAAGCGATAGTGTCTGAGGCATACATCCTTTTCCAGAAAATAAACATCCTTTCCCTTCCTGCTGAGGAGGGCTGGTTTTTCCTTCATCGGAATACTACAGTCCATATTAAATCACCACACCAGGAAAATCAAAGGACCTAATGGCCTTCTAAATGACCTAACTGACATTAATATACAACTTCAAGCATCACAGCAAAATTTCACAAATACAGAAAAAATTATCTTCCTTAAAAATCTCTACAAAATCAAGCAAAAGTCCCTTGCAGAATATATATCCATCAGAAGAGCCAAATGTTTCTTAGCACAACTACACTGCTGGATGAGAGACTACCTCAGATGGGCACTGGGTACAATAAAAAACAAATCACTCCCTTATCCATTAATACTAATGGAACCAATCTCATTGGCTTTCCAATGATGCAGCACAGCAGCAAACAATTCTGCCAATTAATGCAAAAAGATGGAGCTCCTCCTATAAACAGCTGGTTGAATGCTGGTGACCCCGGCAAACATGGCATCACAGAAATCCAAATCAAAAAGATAACATCTCTCCCTGCAGGCATTCACCCTGGCCTTCATGGCATCCCAAATTTCCTTCTCAAACACCTCAGTCAATTCACTGTGCCAATTATTAAAAAAATGATTGATCACCTAGCCTCCGGCAATAGAAACATAACAGATCTTTACCCAGTGGCACTCGTGTCTTTTATTAAAAAAGAAAAACCACTAAACGATGTTAACAGTATCCGGCCAATTTCCATGACCCCATTACTTATTAAGATAATTGAGTCAGTCATTAAAGATCAAATCCAAACTCAAATTCTTAGCCATATCTCATCAAATCAATACGGAAAAAAGGGATCATCAACCTTGCATACCATGTCCAATGTAACTGCACTCTTCAATTACATCAGAGTTCATCGTAAATCAAAACCTATTGCTGTCCAACTGGATGTTGTGGCAGCATTTGATTCAGTCCAGATAAACATCCTCCTGGATATTCTGTTGGAATGCGACATTCCAGCCGGGATTGTTCAGATGGTCAGCAATCTGCTCAACAACAGAGAGATTTTTCTCTCTTTTGATCACAAGATCACACCAGGCTTCAAGCCATACAAGTCGATCCCTCAAGGATTTCCACTCAGTGCCCTTTTCTTCACAGCATACATCAACCGTCTTCTGATGGATAGAGAAAAAACCTCCCTGGAATATTCCTTCCCTCTCTCAATAAAAACTTCAATGTATTTGCATATATAAATGACATCATGGTTGTGCTTCCCTCCATTAAATACCTTCCCCATCTCATGAACATCTTAAACAGAAATACAGCAAAACTTGGCCTACAAATAAATTTTAACAAATCTTCCATCTGGAAGATAATGTATGGTAAACAAATTAACTCTCCCTTTTCTGCAAAACCCCAAAGATACCTAGGTTTCCCAATCTTCAAAACTCCAACTGCAATAGCAAGAGAGATTCAAGATGCAATCCTACATTCAACTGAAACCATTACCATTCACTCTCTAGAGTATACCTTTCATTATATGGAAAAGTTGGCCTCCTCAACATGATCGTAATGCCAAAAATTTCATATTATCTTCCATTCGTAAAAATGTCTAAACAGTTTCAAAATAAAATTAACCGATTATGCACCAAACTTCTCTGGAGAGGAAGAACAGTTGCTATTAGCTTGCGAGGTATCCAACGACCATGCAGGTTCAATGGACTGTCATTCCACTCAATACAAGCAATCATTTTACAGAAAACCCACAACACTCTACATAATCTGACCCTCTCCTGTGGATACTCCAACATTATTAAAAAAATTACACTGACAGATCGTCCTCCACCCTCTTCCAGTTCATGGATAGCATCCCTAATAGACCACCTACCACTCTATAACCGATAATGCCCTTTAACTTTAACCAAAAAATCACCTTATGGGAAGCATACAATATAATCAACTATAATCAACAATCCATTAAAACCAGCCTAAAAGTAACCAACCAAAGACCCATTACTCACTTCAAAAGATGGAGTCTGGAACCTAAATTCCTTGACTTCATCATTAAAATAAATCTTAATGCACTTCCCATGAATTGGTTTCTTTATCACCGAAGAGGTTTTACCAGCATTGACCCTATATGTGGTCTTTGTGCTCATGAAGATGAAACCATAGACCATATTATACACCAGTGCCCAAGACTTAAAACACTGAAAGATATAATTATAATCAATTCTAACATAAGACCTGATATGATTTTCTCACTTGAAAATGCCATTCATAATGGATTTTTTCAATAATAAGGCTTTCTACCTTTGTCCTTTATTCTATATGGATAGTGAGATGCAAAACTCTCATGGAATTACCCCCGCCACAAATCATACCATTGTTTTATCAAACACTCAAAAAAATCAAGAAACGTGACCAGCTCCTTGCTTCCAATAAAGTCTTTGACGACACCTGGTCTTTAACTGCTCTGTCCTTTTCCTGATTATCAACTCCCACCTACCCAGCATTATAGAATAGGCAATTCTAAAAGAAAATATACATGTTTATATTAAAAATGCTAATACCATTAAACAAGTTCTTAGAATCTCTTCAATATACCTAACCACATAAGAGTATAACAATTGTGCTCTCATAACATAATCTAGCCAGATGACAAATAGAACATTTTATAATCACATTATTGTACAACTTATTCATTTATTTATCCTTTATTAGTATGTAATCAGTATTTATTGTTAATAAAATTTTTGTTGAAATGAACTTTTAACTTTAACTAATTAACAACATTTTTTATTGTTCTTTTATATTACAATCTATCTTGTTTTTAGATTTTTAACTTTAAGTAATTATATAATTAGTTTGCCATCTGTGCATTATATATATTAATTTAAGTAAAATTATTAATTTTTATATATTTCTATTTGAGGATGATTTTATTTCGATTTTTTCACTTTTATTTGAAAGTGTTGTAACAGCATATATGTATACCATTACATATCACCAAACTTCCTCAAAAACAAAACAATATAAAAAAAAATTACTTAGTGTTAATAAAAAAAAGTGGCTGCAGAAAGGAGTTTACTATTAACTGAAAAAAGACCCTTTGATTTCTCTTGGAGGCTTTAAAGAAAATGAGCAGGGCAAATTCCTAATGTCCATTCCATACATTCTTGTAGTTGCAGCTGTTATTACTATGTGATTATTCATATAGTATAAAAACATGAATGGTCTGCTCACCAACATGCATTATCCAGCATGGTAAGTGTATTGACTTTTTATCTCTTAATATCAAAAAACACCATGGTCTTTCTTCTCAGTTGCCTAATAAGGCAGAATGAATGTTTGTGTAAATGATATTTTTTCAATACATATATACAATGATGACAGACAAAAATAAATCAAGGCCCTTATTTCCAGGAGGCTGTAAAGTCACTAACCAAGACAGTGATTGATGGCTGAAGGCAGAGGGTGCTAAGAATCCCCTGATTGTGGACCCAGGTTGCCATTTGATGATGACTTTTTATTTAGATACATACAACTGCAGATCACTTTCAAGTGAAACAAGATTGCAAGAATTAGAAGAAGAACTGTTATATTAAATGGGACATTATTGTACTTTGTGAAGTTAGAAGAAAAGATGAAGAGACAATTGATTTAAAAAGTGAACATGTACTCTGTTATAAAGATACAAATATTGGAAATACAAATCGAGTAGGATTCATTATAAATTAAAAGTGAAAGAACAGCATTGTGGAGATTGATGGTGTATTGGACAGAATGAAAGATTAGTTATACAACTTAATAGCAGATACTAAATGCAGATAATTCAGGTTTATGCTCCAACAAGTTCTCATAATGATGAAGTAGTAGAAGATTTTTATATGGATGTACAAAAGGCTTTTGATAAGAGTAAACAACATTTTAAAATTGTTATGGAAGACTTTAATGCTGCTGTAGGTAATTTTGGTTATGGTAATATAAATGAGAGAGGACATAAACTTGTGGAGTTTTCAGAAAAAGAAAAACCTTATATTATGAATTCTTTTTTTGAGAAAAATGTTAAAAGAAAATGAATATGGAAGCATCCAAATGAAGGTACAGCAGAATTGGATTATATTTTGACTAACAGAAAATACATATTTCAAGATTGTAATGTTCTTAATAAATTTAATGCAGGAAGTGATCATTGACTAGTAAGATATAAGATATGTGTTAATGGAAAACTAGAAAGCCAAAAATTATTAAGAAAAACAATATTTACAGTTGATATTCCTAATATTCAGAAATATTCTAATGAATTTAAATTAGAACTTACAAATCGATTTCAAGTATTAGTAGATTTTAAACATGATTCAGATTTGAATGAAATTAATATGAAAATAACTGATACACTTTTAAAAACTGCAACAAAGATAGCTGATAGAAAAAAGCAGCAATTGACCAATAAAATTACTACTGAGACTAGAGAATTTATATAAAAAAGAAGGAATATGAATATATACAAAAATGATACATTAAAAAGGATTGAATATCTCGAATTTTGTAAAATGGTGCAGAAAAGAAGTGGAAAATGATATAAGAAAATATAACTGTGAACTAGCAAGGAAAGCTGTAGAAGAAAATAAAAGTCTCAGAATGTAAAACAACATTTTGGTATTGGTAGGAAATTTATATCTGCAATAAAAAAAAAGATGGAATTATTACTAAAAAGAGAGATGACATCATGAAATGGGTAGAAGACTTTTATCAAGAATTATATAGTAATAAATAACAAGTACCTCCTATATCTATTACATTTTCTGAATTTCCCAGAATTTTAAATGAAGAAGTGAGACATGCAACTAAATATATGAAAGAAAGGAAAGGCTCCAGGTAATAATAGAATTACAATTGTTATATTAAAAGAAGCAGGTGAAGAAATAGAATTTTTTTTAGCAAAGATATATCCCAAATGTCTAAATAATAAAGATGTACTAGATGATTGGAAGAATACAGTATTGATGTTAATATTTAAGACAGGTGATAAAGAAGATATTAGAAATTACAGACCTATCAGCCTTTTATCAGTTTTATACAAAATTTTTACCAAGATAATTACAACTCATCTACAGAGACGATTGGATTTCCAGCAACTAAGAGAACAAGCTGGATTTAAAAGTGGTTTTAGTGCAGTAGATCATATCCAAGTATTGAGAGAAGTTATAGAAAGGACAAATAAATATGAGTTGCCATTATGTTTTGGATTTGTAGATTATGGATAGGCATTTGATTCTATAAACATTTCTTCAGTGATTAAACCATTGGATCATCAAGGTATAGATCCAGGATATTGTCATATTTTAAAGAATATTTACAGAAATGTAACAGCAATAATTAGATTACATAATGATACTGGAAAAATCAACTTTGAGAAGGGTGTGAGACAGGGTGACTCCATATCTTCAAAACTTTTTACAGCAGTGCTGTAAGAAATATTTTGTGGATTAAAAATGGAAAGCTAAAGAAGTGAAAGTAAATGGAGATTATTGAAATCATTTAGATTTAGCAGATGATGTAGTTGTTTTTGCAAATAATGCTTTAGAGTTGCAGGAAATGTTGCAGGAGTTATTAGATGAAAGTAGTACTAAAGATAAAGGTTAAAAAGACTAAAGTAATAATATTTAATCGGTTTTCTCAAAATATGAAAATAAAGATTGATTATGATAAGTTAAAAGAAAACAGCTACAAATACCTTGGTCAGATTATTAATACAGATGGAAACATAATGGATGAAATTAAACATAGAATTAAATTTGGTTGGAGTGCTTTTGGTACAAATAACTTGATACTAAAAGGAAATATGCCTATGTGTTTGAAAAGGAAGGTTTTTAACAAATGTGTTTTACCAGTTCTTACTTATGGATCTGAGACTTGAACACTTAATATAAGAGCAATACAGAGACTTCAGACCATTCAAAGAAGTATAAAGAAATTATGTTGGGAGTAACAAGAAGCTGATCGAAAATGTAATGTATGGGTAAGAGAACAAACAAGTGTTACTGACTTCATTAAAAAAAATTAAAAGATTGAAATGGAGTTGGGTTGGAGATATTGCTAGAAGAGATGATAATAGATGGAAAATTGAAATCTTAAACTAGATTCCAAGAGATTGTAAAAGACTCAGAAAGAGACCACATGTTAGATGGATGGATGAAATAAGAAAGTGTGCAGGGGTGCTGTGGCGAAAAAAAGCTAAAAATAAGAGATGGATTAAACTTGGAGAGACCTTCATCCTGCAATGGATTGATAATGGTTGTTGATAATGATGATGAATAGAACAATTATTTTTAAACATTTTTTTTTAGTAATTGCACACACAAAAGAAATTAAGTCTATTTTCTCTCATCTTTATACCAGCTGAGCATGTCCCTCCCATTTAACTTTTCCCCGTTTCCTTCTTTTTTTTATTTTTTATTAAACAGTCTTTTCTAAAACTACTTTTTTAAATTATATTTTCCAAGTTTTTTTCTTCTCACGTATATGCATATGTGCGCAATTTACTTTCTGGTAGTACTTCTACTTCACATTCTAATCTACAACTTTACTGTTAATATAAACAAAAAATATTCATTCCAAATATATATATATATTTGTTACTGGCATAATTTTTTTTTAAATTCTCAGGGTATTTGTGGTTAAATTGTATTAAGCCACATTGGGTAGTCAATTATAACGATCGGTAGAACCTCCCACACCTAGGATACCACTAGGCTATTCAAATCTAGAAAATTTATAAAGATGGCAGATAAATATGGGTGAGGTTCAATTTTTATCTGACTGAAAACCCCAGTCATTAGCTCAGGGAGAAGCTGAGCTTAAAATATCACAATGTATATTTAAAAATTTTAATTCTTAATTTTTAAAATATTATTAATAAAATATATAAAATAAGTTACTGCCAAAAATAATTCAACAAAACATTTTATTATGCACATACACACAACACATTAATACAAATATCTGAAAATTAAATTTACTATTAAATATAATTGATTTAAATTATATGCACAGGTGGGTACATTAATAGAAATTTATTACAAATTTTAATATTTTGTTAAGCATAAATATGCTACATAGAATATGCATATAATTAAGTCAACCTTTTTAACCTTGGGGTAAAATTTTGTATTTAAACCAATCCTAGCTCAGTGATATACTGATGTGACCAATGCAAAATGAGATTGTTAGTTAACACAATCATACTGATAGAAATTTATATCTGTAGCATGATATCATTAGAGAAATAAAGAATCATGATAGGAAAAAATGAGCATCTTCCCCATGATTATTAATAAATTTCACCAACAGACAGAAATGATCTATTGCCCAATTGGTAGTACAAAATGAAATCACTGAAATATATATATAAAAGATATTCTATAAATGGGAATAGCGGTCTTTGCTGGATTACTGTCCTAACCAGAGCATATGAAAATCAATGGCATAGGAAAAACATCTACGACCATTGGCAACATCATAGCTATATTTTGGGGCCATATGTTCAGATAGGTATTATGCCCTGTAAGCTAACACACCACAAGGAAATGAGTATCCAATATGCCTACCCAGATTACATTGACACAAAACATCCATACATCTATACACCAGCACCCATTCATCTACAAAACAATTAGCCCAAAATTAACCCACTTAAATTAACAATCTTACAAATCTATGTAGCCATTTATGCCTATTTTAAACAAATAAATAAAATTTACAAGAATGGAAATGATATCAAACATATATATAAAAATATAATAAATAATTAAAAATTTTAGCCAGATAAGTGATTTCTTTTAATAATTAAGTGATGTTTAAAATTACTACTTGGAAAAGTTTACAGTATTTAATTAAAGTTCGTTTAAAGCAAAAGTTCATATTTTCCAATGCTGTAGGTTTATTGAAGTTCATCTTTGCAATCCTTAATACATCACACAACTATGTTCACAGTTCCTGCTATCCCATATTGATATTGTCCTAAATGGAGATGAATCTGTTGCTGGCTAGTTTCCAGGAACTAGCAACCTGGAGGCCACCTCAACTGGTACAAATATGAGAAATGTAAATTATTGCATGACCCATACATTTTGGAGATCCACAATACACTTATAAATATATGTTTCAATAACATACAATCAGCAAAAGAAATCCAAATGTAATCTCCACTTAAAATTTTTCTTTTTATATCCATTTTGAATTCTTATCATCAAATTCCAGGATCGATCTTGCCTGACTTGGCACTGTTCTTATTGGTGATGACTTTTCTCTGTGATCATTTTCATTGTTATTGGCCAACCTGCTTTGGAGTGAAAACTCAAAATTTTATCACTAGTATTTTTTTAATTGCCCTCTTATCTGACTTTATGCCCAAGAGCCTGTTTGCCATTATGTCTTTATAAAAACCATTTCCATTCGAAGATTAAAAATAACTTTTAACTTTAACTAATTAGCAGCTTCTTTTAATTTTTTTATATTACAATCTATCTTGTTTTTAGATTTTTAACTTTAAATAATTATATAATTAGTTTGCCATCTGTGCGTTATATAATTTTTTTCACTTTTATTTGAAAGTGGTGTAATGGCATGTATGTATACCATTACAATATATATATATATATATATATATATATATATATATATATATATATATATATATATATAATGTAAAATATTCATTAACATTAAATCAATTTTAAAAGCTAATAACAGTTACAGTATAGTGGGAAGTGAGAACAAACTCCAAGTTGCTGTATAAATATCGAAAGGTACTTGAGCCAGATCTTTAACTTTTGTAAAATAAAAAAAACAAGTTTCTGAAATGTAGAATTAAAAAAGAAATAATATCTGAGAAACCAGAGAGCAAGAAAAAGAAAGGTGGCAAATCTGATGTTGGTGGAAATATCTTATATTATTGATTAATGTATTGAGAGAGGAAATTGTGGATTTAGTGATTGTTGCTAGAATATTGCAATTGGTGCTTAATGCTGGGTTATGCTAAAACAAAGTGTTTTAGAATCTTCTCTTCTCTATGGCACAAGGAGCAATAGGCATTGATGTTAGCATGCACTATTTTTATAGCAAGGAAGACCTTTATAGGCAAGACCTTGAGATGAATTTTAAAGAAGAAATATGGATATTTTATTTCCAAATACCAATGTGCAAATGTTTTAATCATTTATTTATTAGTAAAGGTTTGATTGTGAGCATCTGAATACTCTCTTTGTGTGCAATTTTATAAGCTTGCCAGTATTTGATTTTATTGTTAAATACATAAAGCACAGGGGTTGTATGATATGCTACAGAACTGAGTAAATTTAGAGATAAATTTATACTTGAATGGAGGGGGTGTACGAGATGATGTGATTTGGATAAAATTTTGGAAATCAGAGTATGTGGTGATAAGTTTGTTATTTTCATTTATATGTCCTCTGCTAGTGAAAAATAATGTAATGATGTAAAAGGCTATTAAATGTATCATTTTTCTGCATTGATCTGATACTGATTGCTACAGACTTCTTTCCACAGATTAACTATGTATATAGAGAATGGATTTTTTTAATGAAGGAAGTCGTTCTTTAGTAATTCGTTAGTTTTAGGAAATATATTAATAAGGGATATTTTAGTATGGATAGAAAAGCATGTTTCTGATATGCTCGTTTTCCAGGCTGGTTTCTTGCTTTACAAAGAGATATTGAATTTTCTTAAAATGTTTTTTAGTAATTCTGAATTAAATTTTCTTGATCCTCAAATTGGTAGCCTGCTATTTAAAACTGATGGGAAACATAATTAAAATGCTACTTACAGTGAGGAAGTCTTTAAAACAATATTTTGCTAGAACTAGTAATTCTATTAAAAAGTTCTGTTAATCAAAATACTGATAGTACAAATAATAGTATAAAGGTCAGATTTAGATAAATTATTTCAACTATTATAGCTAGTGTTACTAATGTTCAAGGCTGGAAAGTTTTTCTCATTATTAATATCACTCATGAATGCATTAGAAAGTAATATTTATTTACCAGTCACTGATAACTTATTCTTAAAATGAGGAATATTGGAATGAGAAAAATAAGTGCAATACTTCACTGAAAGTTATCTAGAGAATATAATGGTGATGTTGATATTTCACCATCATTTGATGGTAAAAGTAAAGAATCTTCTAAAATGGTAGCCTTTTCAGCACTACTAACCACTTTCATAAAAGAAGGTAAATATCTTTACAGATATTAAATTAATTACCTCACTTTAGAGCTAACCAGAAAGAGGATAGTTCCCAGTTCAATTCAAACAGATTCAACTGAGAAATTCAAAACCTCTCCAACAAAAAAGACTTTAAACAAAAAAACAAAAAACAAAGAAAAAACTTTAAACAAAGAAAAAAGAAAGTTAGCCAAACAATTACCACTTGCGGCTACCCTATTACTATTATTACCACCATCACCACTGCCACCACTACCACCATTACTACTACTTTTAAATATGATCTTTGTTAGGTAAATTTTTTTATATAAATTTGGAAAATATGATTTGCCCTTCACTTAGATAATCATAAAAAAACAGACCAATAAAATGGTCTGCAAATTACAAAAGGTACATTTTCTAAATACATAGCAAAAGTATATGAAAGCAAAAGGAGAAAAAGAAATCAAAGGGAAAGACCTACCTACTTATAATGGCATTGAAAAAGAAACTAGGTTCCATGCAGCATCAGCAATATCTGGAGGAGCCAGCAATCAGATTCTATTTTCTAATTTTTGAAATTTTATTATAAAACAGTAATTGCAATTTTTGGGTTTTGGTTTGATGCAAAAATGGCATCTTAGAAACCAAAAATAAACATTAAGAAAGATAATAACTCTACTTAAAGGGGAAAGGTCCATGCTATTAATGACAGTATCAATAGAAGAAGCACTCAATTTAGTGATTGGCTCAATTATATTTTTATAAGTAAAAACAGCAGGACAATGGAGCAGAAAATGATGAATTGTTCTTTGTACTTATGATAAAGGAAATAAAGGGGATCAATTTTAGCACACACCATTTTTCATGCTAAAAATGACTAGTGAATAGGGCTTTTAAATTGATTTTGATGAGGAAATCAAGATCTTGTGGTTTCAGATACCAGAATTATAATTTTTTTTATTACCTGTTTATTAGTGATAATAAGGAGAGATGAAGATGGTTGAGGTTGACTAGCACCATGAATCCTGTTGTAAGACTCTCCAAAAAGTATTTTCTTAGAGAATATGTGATGATTAAGATCAATATAAATAGCAATGGATTTGATTAAGGATTGAAACAAATTAACTTTCATGGGCAGAGGCATTTATTTTAGTAGGGATGAATAAAACAAATTTCATAGCATAAAGGCTACTACTACTACTCACATTGAAAATAAAATTTAAAAAATACATTTAAATAAATATCTGTAAATCAATGAATTTAATTGATAGTAATGCTCTATTTTTATTTTCTTAGTTGCAAAAATATGTAGCAAATGAAAACAATTTTAAAATACAGTGAAGATCAGAGGATAAGATTTCATTTTAAATCAGTTATTATAAAATTCTGCAATTATTTCTAAAAATAGATTTTGATGAATTAAAAAAAAAATCCATGAAAAACATAATCAGTAAATTTTTCTTTTTTTATTACTTAATATATATACTGTCTACAATGAATATTAAAATTATTAAGATAATAAGACCGATTTGTCTCAAAACCAGATGGTTCATAATATACGCTACATAAAAGCAACCCTTGCTTATCAACACCAAATATCTTTAATCTGCTCATCCACCTTTTTTTTTGGTAAATATTGTTTTGATAGCAGATTAAAGATTCTTGGTATTGATACGATAAGTGTGGGTTGCTTTCATGTGATCATTTTTTATATTTAATATTCGATTAAGCTTTCGTCAATACATAAGTCATTTAAAAGCACGTGAACTTTATATTATTGAATTATTTATAATCTACAAAATTGCTAATTCAAAAAATCTCACGAACAAGAAAGTTAGATTAATAGTATTATACATGCATACATTTGAAAAACATTACCAATTTTAAATTAATGTCAAAAACGTAGTACTTTAATTTGTAATTTTGTAACTAATACATAAAATTAAATGTTTTAATTTTATGTATTAATTTTAATATTTATTGTATGCAGTATATATAAAACATAGTCTTGTGCTTTTATTTTAAAAAAAAATAAAAAATAAAATTTCTGATTATTTTTTATTTAAATATACTATATACATAAATGTATATATAAATATATAGATTTTATACCATTAAGCTACATCTTCATAAAATTAAAGAAAATTTTTGGAAAATGCCATATACCAGTATTCTATAATGAAAAATTCATATAATCACCAGTCAAAAAAATATTGTTTAAAAAAGTCTGTTCTAAGTCCACAGATGCAGAAATCTTCTCTTATCAAAACTATGATGTCTTAATAATTATTGTCAACTTAAATTGAAAGTGTATGTCCAAATATTTTATGAGGTAATTGTCCAACCATAAATAAAAAAAATTAACAAAAAATTTCTACATCTTTTGTTTGTTTTATGGTTAACTGATTTTTTAAAACTATTGCTATTGAATGTGACTGAGTTTATTTATACTTGTTTAAACTATCAGATCTTTTCTCAATTTTATTATACTCTCACAATTTGTAAATAATATTTTTCCAATATAGCTAATATTTTAGTGTTATCAAAGTCAAGGGGTGTGGGCAATATCTAAAAAAAATATTGTGTAAAAGTTGATGCAATTCATTTTGGAGTGAAAGTTTTTTTTTATGCTAATTCTTTCTCTACTGCATCTATTCAATTGACACATACTGCTTTTTGGATATCAAAAACATGGAATTTCATAGATACTTTGATGTCCTAAAAATTTAATCTTTAGGTTTATAGAAAAAAATCATCAAGATTTTTGTCCCTGAAAAAAGGAATCTCAATATTGAAATTAAACAATTATCTGTTGATTCATACAAAGATTTTTCTATTTTACTATTTTCTTTTTCTTGTCTACAGTATTGCTGGCTATAGAATTTTTTTAACTTTTATTTTTCAAAAATTTCTTTATTTTCATTTTTTGATCATAAAATCTTTGTTTTGATCATTGTCATTCATTATATTCAATCATTATTGATGTAATTGCAAGATTAAGGTCTTTCCATATTTAATCCAGTTTCTTTGACACTAGCCTCTTATCTCCACATCATATCAGTGAATTTCCTAATATCATTCTTCCATTTCATGTGTGGTTTTTTTGTAAGTCTTTTACAACCTCTAGAAATCCAATTTTAAGACTTAAAATATGGATCATCCCTTTTAGCAATACAACCAAACAAGGTCCATTTCAATTTTTAATTCTTTCAATGATATCAGTGATACCTGTTTGTTTTTGTTTTGATATTTTTCAGTTTCTCTTAATGCACGTCTTTCCATATTTCACTGACTGCTTCGAAGTTTCTGAATTGATCTTCTATTAAGTAATTTAGATGAGTTGTAAGTATATTATTAAAACTGGCAAAATATATCTACTTTATAAAAAGCATTCTTTCCACAAGCAGACATTTAAAAAAAAATAATCCACAAGCATTAAATTACATTTAAGTTTAATTCTATGATTATTTTCATCCATCATGTTTCCATCTACATTAATAATCTGACTAAAGGTATTTGTAGTTGTTATTTTTTCCTAATTTATAATTTATCAGTTTTTTATATTTTCTTCTGAGATAGTTTACTAAACATTACTTTATCTTTTTACCATTTATCTTTAGTTCTATTTTCTTATTTTCATCAGATGACTCTTGCAATATTTCTTGAACTTCTGAAGCATTATTTGCAAAAACAACCACATAAACTGCAAATTATAGATGATTTAAATATCATTTACTTTTAGTTCCTTAGCTTTCCAGTTTAATCCATAAAATATTTATTATAAAACACCTATAAAAAAGTTTTGGAGATAATGAATCACACTGCCATACATATTCATTTTTTTTATCCAATTTAACTTTAATTATTGTTGTTGCATTTTGATAAATATTCTTCAACATATGACAACATCCTGGTTCTACATCTTGATAATTCAATGCATTAATCACCATAGAAATGTTTATAGAATCAAATGTATTTTCATAATCTACAAATTCAAAGCATAATGTCAACTCATATTCATTTGTTCTTTCTATAATTTCTCTCAATATATAGATATATTCCATTACGAAAACAATTTTAAGTCCAATCTTTTCTTTTGTTGGTTAAAATTCAATATTTGATTTAGCTGAATTGTAAGTATATCAATAAAAAATTTGTATAGTACTTATAAAAGATAATAGGTCTGAAATTGCTAATATTTTATTTATTGATTAATGGATCTATAATTTTTTATATTTTATTTTATTGTCAACAATTCTTTTATTTCTTCACCTGCTTCTTTTAAAGTATTGATTGTAATTTCATCATTTTCTATAGATTTTCTCTTCTTCGTAGATGGAATTGCATATCTCACTTTACAATACTAGACAATTCAGAAGATGTAATAGCTGTAGGGGATACTTTGTTTTTTTTTTTGTTCATTATTACTATATAATTCTTTATAGAACTCTTTCACAATTTAATAATATCTCTCTTTTTAGAAATAGTTTCATATTTTCATCTTGTTGCAGAAATAACTTTCCATAAAATACTAAGATGTTGTTTTACAATTCTAAGACTTTTATTATCTTCTATAGCTTTTTAGTCAATTAACAATTGTATTTTCTTATATCATTGTTAATACTTTTCTTACCATTTTATAAAACTCTAAATATTCAGTTATTTGTAATGGTCTTGTCTTAGCAGACAATTTACTAATATATTGCTGTTTTTTTTTTTTGTACCAGCTATCCTTGTTGCAGTTTTTAATAGTTACTTTCTTATAAATATCAGTCAAATTTAAGCTATCTTCAAAGTCTGTTAATATTTCAAAAGGATTTGCAAATACTAATTTAAATATACTGGAATGTTTCTGAAGATTAAAAATATTATCTATCAATACTGTTTTTTTTAGATTTGCAATAACAAATATTTTATATCTCACTAATCAATGCTCACTTCCTGTGTTGCATCTGGTAAGAAAATTATAATTTTGAAATATAATCTACTTTTACTGTATCTTTATTTGATCTATATACATTTTTATTTAGCATTTTTCTCAAAGAAAGAATTCATAAATACAGTTTTGCCTTTTTATAATCTTCACAAATCTGTGTTTTTTCTCATTCTAACAACACAATCAAATTTACCCACATCACTTTCATTTTTCAAATGTTTTTCAATTCTAGCATTAAAATCTGTTTTGTCAATTTTAAAATATTGCTTGATTTGATTAAGACTATTTTGTACATCCATATAAAAATCTTCTACTTCTTTATCACAATGAAAACTTGTTGGCCCATAAACCTGAAGTATCTGCATTTGGTATTTTCTATTAAGTTGAATAACTAATATTCTCTCTGTTAAAATATTATCAAAATCCACAATATTGATTTTTCCATTTTTTATTCATAATCAATCCTATTTCACTTGTGCTTCTAATATTTGTACCTTTCTAATAAGAAAAATACATGTCAATGTTTAAAATTAATTGTTCTTTTAATCTTCTCCTCTAACTTTGCAAAATCCCTAATGTCCCATTTAATATTAGATAGTTCTTCCGATATGTGCATTTATAAAATCTAAATAAACTGAATGATAGTATAGATCTGCAATCCTTATCACTCTTTGCCTTCAGTCACTGTTGGCTGGCAACTTTATGGCCTTTTGAGAATAACAGTTATAATTTAGTTTTGTCTACCATAGATTACATAAATATATATAGGAAATTTCAATCACACATATATTTTTCTTGCCTTCAAAATAACTCGACAGATATTTAAGTTAAAATTTATCAGATAAATGAGAAGAAAAAAAACTATGGTGCTTCTTGATCTTAAATTTGGAGAAAAAAAAGTCAATAATTTCATCATTCTGGTAACGCATTCATGTTAATTTACCATGTCAATAATCATATAGCAATAACAGCTGCAATGATAAAAAGATATGGAATGGACATTAATAATTTGCCTTGATCAGTTCTTTTAAGATCTCAAAAAGGAATCAAAGGGCCATCTTTTAGTTAACAGTACGTTTTGCAGCATTGTATTACTATAGATATATAAATAGATAACTGGATAGACACTTTGAAAGTAATGTTTATCCCACAAACAGCAAATAGGTATTATTTTTATCATTAAAAACATTAAGAGCTATAATGGAAATGGGCTAGACATGATGCTAGAAAATATGGTAATAAATGGTCAGTTGAGATCTTAAACTAGATGCCAAGAGATTGTAAAAAATCTAGGAAAAGACAGTCTGTGAAATTGATGAATAACATAAAAAAGTTTGCTGGAGTGATACAGGGAGGAGAAATTACAGACTGGAGAAACTGGATTAGATTAAAAAAATCTTCAACTGGCACTAAATCAAAAATGTTCGAAAATGATGGCGATGAAGCAAAAACTAAAATCATAATTAAAAGCTATTTCTAGAAAAAAATAATGCCTTGCAAACTGATATTTAAAAATAATTTTTTTTTTTTTCAAGAATAAAAATAGTAGTGTCAATATAATAATATGGAAATTAAACATTTGCTTTATTAAAAAGTATTAAGAGTTGCTAAATGTTAAATTGTCGTTATTGGTTCAATTCCTGGTTGGAAAAAAATGTTTTAATTATACGTATATATTTAGAAAAGTTAGTATTTAATATAATTAAAATTATATATATATATGATTATCATTCCAAATATTTGTTATTATGAGTCAACAATTTTTTTCTTTTGTTCTATTTAAAATCCTATTGGCAATCTGAAAAAAAAAAAAAAATCACATTCCTTACAAAAATCAATTTGGAAATTTTTAATTCTTGAGACGATTTATTTTACAATTAATAAACTGCTCATGGCAGCAAATCTCTTAGCATCTGTAGATAGTAATTTACTTTAATTTTAGGTTGTCAAATTTTTTAATCGTTAATTTAATATCTTGAGAAGAAAAGTTTTTAAATAACAAAGGCTAAGCAAACATTTATGCATTAACTTATCTACATACCTACCTACCTACTTATCTATCCATCTACCTACCTACCGATCTGCGTATCTGTTGTCTATCTAACTACTCAACCATATGCTAGCCACCCTATCTAATATCTACTTACTAAACTAGCTATCTACTGATCCATCAATCTATCTACCTATCTACAGACATCTATTTATATCTACCTTCTATTTACCCATCTACTTATATACCTACTTGCTTACCTATCTCCTCAACTACCCAATTGATCTACCTACCTATCCACCAACCCACTTGCTGATCTGCCTATCTATTTATTTACCCATCTAACCATATACCTACCTACCTACCTATGTGATAATGATAAGACTAATGTATGTTAATGGAAATGGATGAATGAGAAATGAAGATAATGAAAAGAATAAAACACAAAAATTTTATTAAGGATTTTTAAAAAAGTGTGACTGTTCTGTAAAAGATATTTATGAATTACTAAACCTACTTCATAAGGTATAGTCAACCTTTTAATAATTAATAAAATAAAGTTTCAAGATGCTTAAAAGAAGCTTCTTTTTTTTTTTTTTGAGAGTAAGTTAAAAGACATATTGTAATAAAATATAAACATCATCTATCTCTCATTTTATATAGTAGCCATCTATCTAACAATGTAGTATAATGCAAGTGCTGACTATAAAAAAACAACAACTAAATAACAATATTGCAGCAGAATCAGGTTTAAGCCTCCTAGATATCATGGAAAAAATAGTGCTTTTACTTTCCATAATTTTTTATAAAATCAGAATCTAAAAAAGAATCTTTGGAAGGTGAATATAATGATTCTAATTTCTCTACGGATAACTTTAAAATTGATAGCATCAAAAAACTATGAAGGTGTTCTTTTTGAAATGTCTATTTGTTTACAATACAAATAAAAATTGTGACTAAATTTCTATCTCCCCCCCCCTCAGAGAAAATTAATATACACAGCAGTTCTTTCATTGCATGTGGATGTATTTATTTATAGGTGATGTGATGCACTGTGACTTCTCCTTATACGGAGTCAGGAATTTCTCAGCAACTATGTCCAGAGAAACCTGTTAGTTTATCTTCCCTTTCCATTTTCCACCCTAAGTTTTCCCATAATCTGCTCCATCCCATTTCCACAACATATTCTTTGTCAACTCCATGGCCTTCATATCTAAATCTCCCTTATCTTTCCCCAAACCCAGCATAAAAACCAATAACTCACTTTCTGTATAATCACTTTGTTCATATTTATTCTTCCATAACTTTATTATTTGCATCCTTTCTGCTTCCAAGCATTTACATTGAAGTAATAGATGCCTAATATTTTCTATGCCTTCCTTACACAACTTGCAGACTAAATCACCCATATTTTTCCATTTACGTATATATTCCCTTATTGCTAAAGATATTGATGCGCGAAATATATGTGCTTCCATGTGTGTGCATGTACGAATATAATGTATTCAATTAAATTTATTTTTATAATTAAAACTTAATTTTAATTTAATTAACCCTTAAACATCTGATTATAGCAATAGGATTTAAAATTTTAAAATCAAAATTTTTTTTCTTATAGTGAAATCTCCTTCCCCCATACCTACAGACCTATTGATCCTTATAATACATAATAAATAAGTAAATATTTAATCATTGTCTTTCATATGTGCAGAATAAAATATAACTTTTAACTTTATTTACATCATATAAGTCATTTCAACTAAAGAGCTTTTCCACTCTAAACTTTCTCAAATACATTAGAATCTATCATCAAAATTCGAAGAATTTATCATAGATGTTGCATTATACTAAATTTATCATTATTTTAACCAATTATATGAATAATATTCAAACGTGCATATTTTAAAATATGCTATAAGGTAAAAGAAATCCACGTCCCATTTATAAACCCTATATATTTTAAGTGATTAAAATGGGTAATGTATTTAATAATATAAAGACATAAACATCTTATAAATAAATAGGTAATCATTTTATGGTAAGTGTAAAATAAATCAAATTTTTAATTTACTTCATTCAAATTAACGCTCCCAAAAATCTTTCTAAGGCAATAAATACTACATGACTCGATTCAAAATCTTATTGGCATGAAATCAAATATTAGAAACTCAAGTAAATACAAGATGTCACAATACATTCATATTAACCACATAATGCAATCCATTTTACATACGATATTTTCACCCGTTAAATATCTTTATGGTATAAATCTTTTGTTGTTTAAAGTTTTTATTTTTTCATGTGTCAAAGTATCGGCCGTTGATGTTTTTGTTTAGTCGCCGCATTTATATATTGTGTGTGTGCTTACAGATGTACATGTATATTTTGCTGAAAAGATCACTTCACCTATAATTAAGGATTTATATTTAGGAGAAAAAAACAAGTCTTTTTAATTAAAAACTACCATAAAATTATGCAAGATTTAATCTTTACTTGCTATTCATTTCACTCTCTTTTGTTTTTTATTACCGTCACCGTCATCATAACGTCTGCCTAGAAAAGCTTATCTTTATTATTATTGTTAAGTTGTAACAAAAAAAGTTCTTTTTTGTATATCAATTGTTAACTTTTATTTGTAAGGACGAAGTGACGTTGGAGAGAGAATTGGTTCAGTTATTTTGCTTTCTATTCATGGTAGACAAATATATTTTACATGGATCCTTTTTGTTTCATTTTAACAGACATCATCTTTTACTAAAGTGAAACTGTGTGAATGAAAGAGAATGAAATTTTTCTCTCTCAGTTTTTAGCAAATCTTTATAACTTCAAAATTCAAGTAATGTATATAAAAATAGGAAAGAAGAGCTTATGTTTTAAAATGCAAATAACAGTATTTTTTCTTTTTGAAACTTTAGATCATTCCTAATTATTACTATCACATTTATTTTATAACAAATAACAACAACAACAAAAAGTAAACCTGATCTCTTACATAGCGGATACTTCGTAAAATTTATGAAAGAAATTTTACATTATTTTTGAAAAATTAAGAGCGTGCTAATAGCTCTAAACAAGCTTTTTTTAAATATATTTATGATAAATGCTACTACAAGAGAAGGCATTCAAATCATTTTTATCTTGGATTGTCCCCATTCCCAGACCGGTTTCGACCTACGGGTCTCTTCAGTGAGGAGTTGGGACATTAGATCTAAAAAACCAACTCAAGCAAAGCATTTATCTAAAAGATAATTGTTAGAAGAAGATCTGAAACTTTTAGACATCTACATGTCTTTAAAGTCAGCTCTCCAACTGAAAAAATCATATGGGCCTGAACTTAATTCAGATACTCCATTTATCTTTTAGATAAATGCTTTGCTTGAGTTGGTTTTTTAGATCTAATGTCCCAACTCCTCACCGAAGAGACCCATAGGTCGAAACCGGTCTGGGGATGGGGACAATCCAAGATAAAAATGATTTGAATGCCTTCTCTTGTAGTAGCATTTATCATAAATAAAAAAAAAAAGCTTGTTTAGAGCTATTAGCACGCTCTTAATTTTACATATTTGTAAGTGCAAGCTATATATAAGTCATGTGACATCTGACTTGTTATTATTACTATTATTATTTTGCTGTTGTGGCTTTAGCTAAATTAAAGAGCTAAGGCTACTAATATATGGAGTATCTGAATTAAGTTCAGGCCCATATGATTTTTTCAGTTGGAGAGCTGACTTTAAAGACATGTAGATGTCTAAAGTTTCAGATCTTCTTCTAACAATTATCTTTTAGATAAATGCTTTGCTTGAGTTGGTTTTTTAGATCTAATGTACCAACTCCTCACTGAAGAGACCCATAGGTCGAAACCGGTCTGGGGATGGGGACAATCCAAGATAAAAATGATTTGAATGCCTTCTCTTGTAGTAGCATTTATCATAAATAAAAAAAAAAAGCTTGTTTAGAGCTATTAGCATGCTCTTAATTTTACATATTTGTAAGTGCAAGCTATATATAAGTCATGTGACATCTGACTTGTTATTATTACTATTATTATTTTTGAAAGAAAATATATCACTCCATTTTGCATAATTTTAATTTACATTCATTATTTTTAATTCTGAAATTAATTTATCACTGTGATCTTTACATTAAGAAAAACAAGTAATGTTTTCGATGATAATTTTTTATATTTCATACATGACTTAGTTTTTGATAGTTGTCAATGTTTAACATTTATTTTCATTTACTGGTTCGATGCTTCAGTTAACTCTAAATAAATAAAAATATTTACTTATTTCTTGTAATGGCTTTAGTCCAACCATCACATAGCCAGGCAGAGATAGCATATCCATTTAAGTGCCAGTCTTTTTTTTTAAAACTGAGAATTGATCCAGAAATCTTTAGCTGTTAAAGCAACCAACCGCTGTTAAACTTGTACTCTCGGCCTAGGTGCTCTGTGCGATTTAGCTCAGGTAATAGAGAGTTGGACTCAAAACTAAAAGTTCCAGCATCTAGTATACAATTGAGTAATACAAATAAAAAAATATGGCCCAGATTAATTGAATAGAATTGTTTAATGGTCAATATGACATTAAAGTGCTCGAAATATTACATATTCCCATAACCTTCACAGCAAGTTACCATAGATTATTACATTATTGCTCAGATTAAAATATTAATTTTATTTTATTAAAGATGTTTACAAGCCTGAAATCTTTACAAAATTTCATAATTAAATTACATTATTGGCATCATCATCATCACTATTATTAATCATCAGGACACTATCAAGTCCTGATATATGGGATTTTTTCCTCAATGATAATGTTTAATTTTTCAGGCTCTTCGTTAGTACATTCACACACCATAATAATTTTTTATCTTCATATTCTTTAAACATTGTGTATTTTTCTAATAAAAATCTCACAGCATAACAAACTTAAAGCAATTTTAACTTGGTTATTTGCATTTCAAATACTCATTTCTTGTTATTCACGTTATTTTTAAAATGTCTTCAACAATGCATCTAGTTAAGCATCAAATAATTCTCATATCCTAGCTATTCAAATCTAATTTTTGCATCAACACAGAGTAACAGTAAGTATAAAAGTTGAATAATTTTAAATTTTATTCTGAAGTATCTTCATAATAATGATGAACTTTTTGATTGTTGAACAATCAATATTTTCATCATCAATATTAAAAACAATTCTTCTCATTATATTAATATTTGGTATATTTTTATTTAGTTATAATCCTATATTTTCATACTGATTGTAATTTTCCTCATGAATATCTTCAGATCTTCCTTTTCATCCATAAGAGTGACATCATCAACATATCCAATATTATGTGTTTTGTTTTTGATTTTTACTAATCTAAAATTGACATTTACCACTTATTTTTTTATTACATATTTGAAAAAAAAAATCATTATACAAATTGAATAAGTAGTGCATCTTGTTAAATCATTTTCCAATGTGAAACCAGCCAGTTTCTCAATAGCCTGCTTTAAGAGTAAAATCTTATTTCAGTAAATTACTTTTATAATATACTCACAGTATTACATAATTTAGTATTATTGCCAATGAATTCAAAAGCTTTGTTATAATAGAAAAATGTCTTTGGATATTTTTTTTTCATTTTCTACCATAGATTGGAAAGGTGCCTCTTGCTTGTTGACATTTCTTGAAATTATCTGCCATTTTTGTGAGTTGTTTTTCACTGTACTTTTATCATCATTATCATTATCATAATAATAATGATGGTAATGTCCTGCTCGGTTTAGTAGAGTTGCAGACTCTGAAATTCAATGTCTTTAACTCATGACTCTGACCTGTTACTTCTATGCTCAAATTTCTTAAGGACTTTCAAGTATGCTTTGATTACTTTTACTTATAATATATATATATATTGTAAATATCGATAAGTCTATCTATATTTTAAAAAATTATCATTTGTTATATATAAAAAAAAAATCTCTTTGAGTTGATGTTTATATATGAAGTATTATTATTGTTTATGGTTATTAAGTATAGTTATTGTTTGAAGTTATTATTTTATTTATATGTTGATGGTACATCGTTATGAATATTTAATTATTATAAATAAATAAAGACATATAAATTGTTGATTATATAAAAAGAATTATTTTATTTGCAGTGATTATTAAAAAAATGCAATATTATTATTTATGTATATTTTTAAAGCTGTCAAATAAATTTTCAATTTAATATTTTTTTATATATATGCTTGATATTTTATTTTTTTTTAATGTTAATTGTTTAAAAGAAAACATGTGTAACGAGGGTTTTCAAAACAGCATTTGCTAGCACGTGGAGCAAGAACAAAAAAGAAGCCATTATTATTATTAAGATAGTAATAAAAACCAACTGAAGGATAAAATTTTGTTGTACTTTGTTTCTTTGAAATTACCATTCTTCAGAATATTGGAATAAGATAGAATTTTATGGTAAATACATAAATCATGACAGGCTAATAGAGATATATCGCAGCCAAGAGGCTGCACCATTTTTTTTCATTTATTCCAAGGCAGTTTAAAATGAAAAAACTAAGAAAATTTCAATACATATATTTCATTGCGTCTGTAGCCGAAATTTGACATAGCTATCTGGAATCTATAATGGTCAATCTAATAATAATCTGGAGGTAACTAGAATTAATATATTGGATTTAACATTTCAATTTATTTATTTATTTTTCAAGGAAAGAAATTTTAGAAGGATAAAAATATACATATATCCAAGAATTGACAATTTTCTCTAACGTGATAGTTTCCTCACCTTCACTAGAATGCATTCTAATATTAAACGGATAAAGAAATAAAACAATGGAATAAGTTGACTTTTGAAGGAAAACTAACCAAGTGAACTTTGAAAGGTAGTAAATAATTTTATATGTATAAATGATATATAAATATGTTTTTGAGATCGATATTTTTGTTTACTTTTATTTTTCATTATAAAAATATAACGTTTTATAAATATTCAATTCAAGCGTCTTGTTTTCTAACAGCAATAAACGTTTAACAGGTGTCAAAATTAACACTTAAGTAATTTAAAATCTTAAAGTATGGCTTATAAGTTTGGGTTGCATATGAGTTGTTATGTATATTTTAATAAGTAAATTTATATTCGCAAATTTTTTTTATTATAAAAAAGAAATGTTTTATTATTAATTTATTTCCATTTTTTTTTTTTAACTTTATATAATGATTCTTATGCATACCAAAACAATAATTTATATGTATTTGCTGTATATAACATTTTTTTTAATTATTTTAAATATCTGAAAATATAAATATGGATTTGTATTTATATTGATATCTACTTGTTAAGCACAGATATGTCTTTATATATTTAATATGTATACTTATTGCAAGTATATATATATTTATTATTTGGGTTTGTATTTAAATCATTGATATTACCTAAAATTAAACCATAATATAAAATAAAGGATGTACTATTTGTTTTATAAGTAATGTCTTTGTAATTTATTTGAAAGAGCGATAATATATTATTCTTATTTTTCTTTTAATGCTAGAGTCATTATGAAATTAATTGAATTCACAATTTAATAGAGGATAACTTCATATTCACTTATTGTTTAGTCTTTAGGCCACTTACACATATTGTTATTCATTGATATGTTTAGATATACATAAATTTACATAATAGATGTGTATATTGGATTTAATAGAATTACCTTTGTTTCTGATATATATATTTGATTAGTTAGTCACATCAACCTTGAAAATAAATTATAATGATAGATCTCATTGCTTTGTATGATTTTAGATTTATTTCATGTATAGCTAGTTGGAAGGGTATATAAACAATTTATTTAAATATAACTGGGATAATTTTGTCTTTCTTCATTTAAATTATACAATTTATTATATTAGGCTTTCTCAACAATTGGATTCATTTAGATTATATATATTCCATTACGTTTATCATCCAATGTTTGAAGCATTATTTTCTTTTCATATATTGATGTTCCATTACATTTGAGATATAATATGTCTATATGATATATTGTCCATTACATTTGGCATCATAAACTGTTGGTCCCAGTTAACTGATGATTGTATAATGGAGTAAAAGTATGTTCCATTACATTTGGATGCCATAATGTAGTCAGCATAATATGTTTGTTTAATTATTCATTACATTTGGTGTATCAAAGTTAGGGGCTTGGTTAACTAATAATTATTGCTACAAAAGTTCATATGTTTATTTTCATTTGAGATCATATATAAAGATACATTCTATTATATTTGGCTTTCCCAATGTTTGGGGCCTTCTTTCTTCAATTTAAATGGAATGCAGCAAGCACGTTCCATTACATTTGGCGCAACAGTAGGGCTCAAAATAATCTAATTAGGGCTTGAAATACCCCACATACCTGAGAGATGTGTAGTATATATATTGATATGAGATGTATAGTTTAAAGAAAGAGAAGCATTTTTGTGTGTTTATTTTTTTTTATATAAATGGAAATATTTTGGCCTTATGTTTAGATGGTGATGGTTACTGTTATTGTATTTTTTTTAATGATGAAAGATAAATATAGTCATGAAGCAGTTTAATTTCAATTTGAAAATTATATTGATGGTGTTAAATTATAGCGTAATAATTTTGTCCATATTTGGAAAGTTTGTGTTGTAGAAAATCTATAATTTTGAAGGTTGGATTGGATATTTGATTGTTGGAGTTTGGTTGGTTCTGTTGCAAGTATTGATGTTGGATGGGGAATTTTTGTCATTGTCTTGAGGATGTGGTGCATTCATGTCACTTGTGATTGATTGATATCATTTACTGCTCCAACCCAAATTTTGATGTTTATTATTATTTATCATGAAGCAGTTAACAGTAGTCCTGCCATGATTTTACCTTTAAGACTCCAGAGAGAGTAAGGTATAATTATTTTTGATATATGTATAATATTTGCCTCTAAGACTCCCAAAGATGAGCAAGGAAATATTTTATAAATAATAGCCCCTAAGACTTGGATGTAAGCAGGGCAGTGTAATAGTGTTTTCAGAAAATTATTATGGGTTGTAGTAGCTTGGATAGAATGAAATGTGATAGTCATCTAAGTGTTCATGAAACATTGTATGCTTTAGGAGTAATGATTGAATTCTTTTATCTATATCGAAATTGCGAAGTGCTAATCAATCTTTTGGCTGTCAGTATCTGTCGGATCTTTGGAGGAATAGATAAGTATATAACTTAAACAAATAACACCAAACTTAAGAGCTTGATTAATTAATTATTGTTTGTAACAAATAATCTATTACATTGATTATCAATTAGGGTTTGAAAACAAACATATCAATGTTTTATTTTCCATTATAAGTGACTTTTAAACATGAAGTTCAATTAGTGAATGTTTGTTGATAGTAAACTGCATTAGTACAATTTTAGTAAAATAGTGTTTTGGGCACAAAAGCTAATAATTAGTGAAGTTGATTTTTTTTTTTTTTGTATATAAAATGGTGTTAAGTTTTAAGGTCCAGAAAATTTATAGGTATCAATTTAATAATTTTATGCTTAACTACCATTATTTTGAGTGAGAAAGTTATCTCACAATATTATTGAATTAGTTATTTTTAAGGCATGTGAACATTTTATTATATTTTAAATATTATGAGGTTATATTAAATTTGATATGAAATTTCCACATTTCAATATTATATGAGTGTAGAATATTTATTATCATTACATATAAATAAATGTTAGTTAGTGATCTCAGTTGTTACTTTTTCTCTCTCTATATATATATTTTTAGAGGAATTTATTATTGTTATAGTGATAGAAGAGACTTTTTATAAGCCAATAAGTTTATGAGTTCTAACAACTGAAATTTAGAGTGTCGGATAGCTATTATGTATCATAAAATTAAAAAGGCTTGTACTTTTCTTAGTTGAGTAATTGCTTGTTGGGATAATGATTGGAGATGGTGAGCCCTTGATCTGTGGTAATTACTATATAGAAATATATATATATATCTTAGATTTTTTTTTTATGAGTATATAATATTGTAGTTCTAATAATAATGGACAACAGTAGTGAAATGCCAGTTAGTGGTGATTTTGATTTAAGAGATTTTATGGAAAAATTTAGAGCTGAGTTAAATACCAAATATGAGAGACTAGAGTCTAGATTAAATACCAATCATGAGAAACTAATGACTGCATTAACAAGAAACTCTGATGAATTTTTACAGAAAGTAGATGTTATATTAAAAACCAACTCTGAGAAACTAGAGTCAAGATTAAAAACTAATTCTGATGAACTAAAAGAGGTACTTAGAGCTGAGATGAAAACCAATTCTGATGAACTTGCTAGAGAATTAAAAGTTGCATCAAATGCTTTGGTAGATGATAGTGTTATGGGTATAGATACAAAAGCTCATAAAGAACCCATTGAAGTGATTAGTAAAAATATAAATGAAAATGAAGAGTGTGTTAAAATAGTTGATAAATCCTTAGAAATAAAATTAAATTCACAAAAGCAATCAGAAGAAGTAGAATTAAGTTGTGAAAGATTAAAGGACATTGTTGAGAATTTAGAAATTGGACAGTTAGGTTTTCAATGGTTAGACATTAGTGCTCTAGAGTTAAGAGAAATAAAAATGCATTATAATAAAATGAATGAAAGTGTTCAAACTTTAGAAGTTGAATTAAGTTCACCAGAAAAGATTAAAATTAACTCTCAAAAATTACTAGAAAGAACAGTGTGTGTTTATCAAAGTCAATATAAAGAACAGTATCATGGTAATTTTGTGTGGTACAAAGAAAGCATATTTATATATATATTAGAACATAAATATTTGAGTGGTAATTTGTACCATTGTTGCAATAGAAATGACTTATTTTACAAGTATGCCAGCAGGACACATTTAGTAAGATATATCTTATTGAAATTTGAAAGAAATAAAAAGGTAAAGAAATCTAAAGAGAATTTTCTTTATGAAAATTGTAATAGAAGAATGAAAGTAGGCAAAGCAAAAGTTAAACTTAAAGTTGTAGAAGGAATGATAAATAATATTGATTTTCTTAGAGAGAATCTTGACAAGGAAAGAGATGTAGGGAAAGCAAAGATAAAATTTAAAAAAATGAGTAAAAAGATATTTGATTTGAATCTTGGTAAAAAGAGGATTGATGAGGAAAAAGAAATTGGCAAAGCCAAAATTAAACTTAAAATGAGAAGTGATGATGTGATTAGTAAAGATTTTCTTCGAGAAAATATAGCTAAGGAAAGAGATTTAAGTAAACCTAAAGTTAAACTGAAAAGAATTAATATAGTAATGTTATTGTTGTAAAACAAAATGATTTTCAAGAATTCTTTAATGTTGAAGTTGTATCACATCAATCTAATTTGCAATTTTTAAAGGATTATTTAAAAAATTTGAATGAATACCATTCAAAATTGCCCAGAGAATTGTTTTCAATTGAACATAGAACAAGTGAATTAAAACAAAGACTTGCTCAAGCCGATGATATTTATTACGATATTCAAATGAAAGGTAATAGATTATCTGATAAAGTAGCAACTATTATTGATAAAATTAAGAACTATGTTAGTGCTTATGATCAAGTTAGTATTTATATAAAGGATATAGAGGCAAAATCTAAGGAGATCATAGCAAATTTTTTTTAGAGGCTGATCCGAAAATTATTCTAAAGCAATTGAATTATACCAAAACGTTATATAAAAATCTTGTAAATCAAAGCAAATTTCTTCATGGAGTCCAAAAAACTGGAAATTAAAAGGCACTTTTGATTATTATTATTATTTTTTTTTTTAAAGAAAACTTGGACAAATATCTAGATGATCTGAAAGATAGATATAAATAAATGAATATGGTTATTAATAAGAAAAATAATATTCTTTAAACCATGTTAGTCCTTAGAAAGATTACAAATTTGAGAAGTTTCTCGATATCTCATAATTCATTAGTTATCTGCAAAGACATTTTTTTTTCGGTGGATTAGAGGGTATTGTAAATATCGATAAGTCTATCTATATTTTAAAAAATTATCATTTGTTATATAAAAAAAAAAATCTCTTTGAGTTGATGTTTATATATGAAGTATTATTATTGTTTATGGTTATTAGGTATAGTTATTGTTTGAAGTTATTATTTTATTTATATGTTGATGGTACATCGTTATGAATATTTAATTATTATAGATAAATAAAGACATATAAATTATTGATTATATAAAAAGAATTATTTTATTTGCAGTGATTATTAAAAAAATGCAATATTATTATTTATGTATATTTTTAAAGCTGTCAAATAAATTTTCAATTTAATATTTTTTTTATATATATGCTTGATATTTTTTTTTTTTTTTAATGTTAATTGTTTAAAAGAAAACATGTGTAACGAGGGTTTTCAAAACAGCATTTGCTAGCACGTGGAGCAAGAACAAAAAAGAAGCCATTATTATTATTAAGATAGTAATTAAAACCAACTGAAGGATAAAATTTTGTTGTACTTTGTTTCTTTGAAATTACCATTCTTCAGAATATTGGAATAAGATAGAATTTTATGGTAAATACATAAATCATGACAGGCTAATAGAGATATATCGCAGCCAAGAGGCTGCACCATTTTCTTTCATTTATTCCAAGGCAGTTTAAAATGAAAAAACTAAGAAAATTTCAATACATATATTTCATCGCGTCTGAAGCTGAAATTTGACATAGCTATCTGGAATCTATAATGGTCAATCTAATAATAATCTGGAGGTAACTAGAATTAATATATTGGATTTAACATTTCAATTTATTTATTTATTTTTCAAGGAAAGAAATTTTAGAAGGATAAAAATATACATATATCCAAGAATTGACAATTTTCTCTAACATGATAGTTTCCTCACCTTCACTAGAATGCATTCTAATATTAAACGGATAAAGAAATAAAACAATGGAATAAGTTGACTTTTGAAGGAAAACTAACCAAGTGAACTTTGAAAAGTAGTAAATAATTTTATATGTATAAATGATATATAAATATGTTTTTGTGATCGATATTTTTGTTTACTTTTATTTTTCATTATAAAAATATAACGTTTTATAAATATTCAATTCAAGCGTCTTGTTTTCTAACAGCAATAAACGTTTAACAGGTGTCAAAATTAACACTTAAGTAATTTAAAATCTTAAAGTATGGCTTATAAGTTTGGGTTGCATATGAGTTGTTATGTATATTTTAATAAGTAAATTTATATTCGCAAATTTTTTTTATTATAAAAAAGAAATGTTTTATTATTAATTTACTTCCATTTTTTTTTTTTTTAACTTTATATAATGATTCTTATGCATACCAAAAACAATAATTTATATGTATTTGCTGTATATAACATTTTTTTTTATTATTTTAAATATCTGAAAATATAAATATAGATTTGTATTTATATTGATATCTACTTGTTAAGCACAGATATGTCTTTATATATTTAATATGTATACTTATTGCAAGTATATATATATTTATTATTTGGGTTTGTATTTAAAACATTGATATTACCTAAAATTAAACCATAATATAAAATAAAGGATGTACTATTTGTTTTATAAGTAATGTCTTTGTGATTTATTTGAAAGAGCGATAATATATTATTCTTATTTTTCTTTTAATGCTAGAGTCATTATGAAATTAATTGAATTCACAATTTAATAGAGGATAACTTCATATTCACTTATTGTTTAGTCTTTAGGCCACTTACACATATTGTTATTCATTGATATGTTTAGATATACATAAATTTACATAATAGATGTGCATATTGGATTTAATAGAATTACCTTTGTTTCTGATATATATATTTGATTAGTTAGTCACATCAACCTTGAAAATAAATTATAATGATAGATCTCATTGCTTTGTATGATTTTAGATTTATTTCATGTATAGCTAGTTGGAAGGGTATATAAACAATTTATTTAAATATAACTGGGATAATTTTGTCTTTCTTCATTTAAATTATACAATTTATTATATTAGGCTTTCTCAACAATTGGATTCATTTAGATTATATATATTCCATTACGTTTATCATCCAATGTTTGAAGCATTATTTTCTTTTCATATATTGATGTTCCATTACATTTGAGATATAATATGTCTATATGATATATTGTCCATTACATTTGGCACCATAAACTGTTGGTCCCAGTTAACTGATGATTGTATAATGGAGTAAAAATATGTTCCATTACATTTGGATGCCATAACGTAGTCAGCATAATATTTTTGTTTAATTATTCATTACATTTGGTGTATCAAAGTTAGGGGCTTGGTTAACTAATAATTATTGCTACAAAAGTTCATATGTTTATTTTCATTTGAGATCATATATAAAGATACATTCCATTATATTTGGCTTTCCCAATGTTTGGGGCCTTCTTTCTTTAATTTAAATGGAATGCAGCAAGCACGTTCCATTACAATATATATATATATATATATATATATATGTGCTTTATGCATAGATAATGAAGCTGCTAAATAAAATAAATAATACAATTATTAAAGCTGAGTGCTTTCAGGAGGATTCATACTCCCATATTCATAGCTACTAGCATTTTGTTAAGAACTATACCAATGTTAATGCAAATGTATGCAAAATTAATGTAAAGGGGCTACAGAGACCATTTTCGAAAAAGAGAAAAAATGACCTCTCTTCTATTGATTGATGTAGGATCACTTGCTATGTAGCATGCTTCCTGACCTTGTGTTTGATGTCATTTCTCTCAGAGCAGACAACATTGGCAGTGGTTGACTGGAAACTATGGCCAGTGGCTCTTTCGTGTTCAGCAAAGATTGAATTACCTTCACATTTAGTTTTAGTCTTGTTATAAAGGTATCTATTTATTTGTAATAATAATATTGCCACTAGAGGGTAAATGACTTAGTTTTGTGTGCACATTGTGCTAAAAAATATAAGTATTTTAAAGTAAGTTTAAATTAGTTTTCTTTCATTGTAAAATGGAATATTTATTATTTAAGGAATTTTGAATTGGTTGAAGCAATAGATTTGTCTAATAGTCACTGAAATCCATTGCAATTGCAGGTGATTGCTTGTGTCTCAACCCAAGATGTCGGCACCATGCGATGCCATGGGTAGTAATATTAAGTTGACCTATGCAAGCATAATGAAGCAAAAAAAGCTTAATCAGAATAAGCCAATGTATAGCAAGAAAATGGTTAATACAAATAAAACAAGAATACAAATGAGATTTCATAAATTTACTGTTTAAATCTAGATATTTTAATTCCAGGGTCAAATGAAAATAATGTAAGATTGCAGGAAACATGGACAGAAGAGAGTCTAAGTTATATACATGCTAAATTCAATGCAATGATGCCAAATCAACTATTTCATTCATTCAAGAGATTTTTTATAAATCGATCTACTCGTTCTAGCAATAACAGATTTAAATTGCTCTTTGTTCAGATTTCTGAAAGATCTGTTGTGCAGCAAAATACAGAAGCATAACATGTGAGACACAATTTGAAGAATTTCAGATCATCCAAACTCAAGGGATATCATATTAGAATTTTTTAATGAAGAGCAAAGAAATAGATTTAATAGATCAATATGCACTCTAGGTGGATATGCATTAGTAAAGATCAATCGATAAAGAGAGAACATTATTTCAGGCCGTGTAAAAACACTTATCTTAATTATAGCATTAATTACTTTCAGAGATTAATGGCTCCAATTGGAACTGTAATGTTTTTTCAACCAGTGTTTTTAAAAGATATTCTTTGAATTTAAAGTTAAATTAAACAAAGATATGCAACACAAATACCATTGCAAATTTCTGATCAAGAGGATATATTATTTATATCAATTCGAGGCTTAAAGCCTCAATGTTTTCATTGTAAAGAATGTGGGCACATCATTAACAATTGCCCAAAGTTTCTGTGTCCACAATGCAATATGTTAGCTACTTCAATGCATCAATGCTCTAGATCAATCAGTAAAGCATGAGAAAATGTGGATGTATTGGATTTTCAAAATGAAAACAAAGTAAGTTCTGATGTATCTAAGACAGATGTTTGCTTAATTACATTAAACATAGATGAAGTAGAAAATAATTATGAGTCAGTACAGATTTCTGAAAATGCTAATAACAAAATGTTGAACGATACTGTAATTGTCTTACCTGCTCCAATTATAAAAACAATTGGACATTAATGGATACTACACAAGGATTGAGTTATTCAGTGCCACTTCAGACAAATAGTGAGTCAAACAATAGATGTGAGACAGGTAATCCTTGCAAAAAGATACAAAAAAAAAAGAATCCTGATTTTTCTGTGAGTGAAGATGATGCAAGACTTTCAATGGACAAAAATAAAAAAGTAAAAGTAATATCTCAAAACACAAAAAAATGAAGTTTCATCATCAGAAGAATACATTTTAGATGAGGTAGGTGTATTGGGTCATTGTAATGTTTTAAATGAGATCACTACTACACTAAGGGGTTTTCCAGTATCAGAACGAGACCATGACATTAAAACAATAATACAAATTTACATTATTAAATAATATTTGCATTTGTCATTTTGTACTTTAATTAATACTGCATGTTTGCTTAATAAGTAGTGTTTACTATAATGTCTATTAAATATAAAACTGTATTCAATATATTTATAGTTATTGGTAGTAATAATTTAAATATTTAAATCGATTATGAAAATAAATATTGGAGCTTTTAATATTAAGAGGTTTATTCAGTTGAAAAATTATTACAACTGTCTAAATGGTGTGATTTAGTTCAATATCACATTCTAGGCCTGTTGGAGATGAAGATATATACTAATTCTCAGATTTACCAGCTGATTATTTTATTAATAAAGGTTTTTTTATTTTTTCAAAAACCTTCTCTGTGCCATCAGCAGGGATGGATACCTTAATTACACATGCATGCTCATTTAAATCATTTAACATAGTGTATATAGATCCTCATATGATGATAATTATGTTTCATCATAATGCAACATCTTAAACGTAATTTTTGTGTATATTCCTCCAGATCCTATTATTATTAACAGATTAATATTAAAAGTTAATACAATTTTTGCAGCCACTTTATATCTTGTTCTGCTATTGGAAGATTTTAATATGTCATATGACAATTAGTTTTCCTTTAATGAGTGGAGAAGGCTATTTACCAAATAATTCAATATCATTCAATAATGGTAGACATAAATCTCTAATAGATCTAGTATTTTATTCTCCAATGCTGCCCTATAATATTAGTATTAAATTAAAAAACTGCTATCTCAGATCATCTAGCCTCTATTGTTACACTGGATATGGATATGACACATAAGACTATGATTCACACAAGAAAGACAATAAGAGTACTCTTGCATGGCTGCATTACTGAATTATTATATTCTGAAACATATATAACTTTTATACAAAATTGGAAATCATAAATAATATCCTATACAAGCTTGGTTAACATTCATAAATGTTGTCTTATATACAATAGATCATGTTACATGCAATAAACCTCCTCCTTCAAGATTGTTTGCCTTGGCTGATGAACTCCATAAGTGAATTATTAATGTGAATAATTCTGAAGTTGAACAGAACTATCTGAAAGCACTGAAAGTAGCATATAAGGTTACATGTGTCAATCTGAAAGAAAATTTATCCATTAAAAATAAACTATACCTTGGAAAGCCACATACATGGTCAAGAAATTATATACAGCGGCATTAGGCCAATCACCAATAATTAGAGTGCCCACAGAAATAAAAATTAACAAAATAGTAGTGTCAGAAAATAATATGTTCATTCCACTATGTGAACACTTTTAAAATAAGCTCCAAATCAGCAGGTTTAATCCTGAGGTACAATTCCTTGGAAAACCAGAAAAAGAAATAAAACTCAAGCCAAATGAAGTCATTCAAAAACTGGCTATAACATTAGATTCAAAACACACTGGAATTCATGGAATTCCTAGGTTTGCATTCAATCACCTAAGTTAGCACACTGCAAAATACTTATCTTATCTAACAAACTATTTATCTAAAGTGTGTATAAGCTAAATGATCTATATCCCATATCATTATTGCATTTTATTAAAAAACAAGAAGCAATACATGAATTAAAAAAATTGTGTTCTATATCCACGAGTTCTCTTGAAATAAAATTTTTAGAAGCAATACTAAAAGATAAATTAGAGCCATATCTTCTATCCAAATTAGAAAAGGGTCAGTTTGCAAAAAAAAACAAAACAACTTCTACAGTACAGGCAGCTTTTTTTATTCAAGATTGTCATAGATTCTGTAAGGAATAATAAGAAATATAGTTCTCTGGTGGTTCAACTGATATTAAATCTGCTTTTGATATGGTTCTGGTTGACTTGCTAATTGAGATTTTAACAGATGCAGGCATATATAAAGCACTGCTTTATTTACTCACAAATTTATTATTAAATAGGCAGATCCATGACATATTAAATGGAAAATATTCTCAACCATTTGCTCCCCCCCATAGATCAATTCCTGAAGGATCACCATTAAGTGCACTGCAATATACCATATACATTAATCCCCTCTTACAAAAATTAAACAAGAATTGTCTGGGATATTTGTATCTGGCTTAAATGAAAATATCTTGTGCTTTCCATACCATGGATCATGTTACAGTGTTTCTGGCATCTAAAAAACAATATCCCATATTACTAAAAATACTAAATGAATATAGTAGAGAGTGTAGATTAGATTTTAATATAGGCAAATCATCTGCATGGTCAATTTATACAGAAAAAATTTTAAACTTGCACTTTAAAGGAAAGCCTAGTCCATTTCTTGGTTTTCCATTTTATTTAAGCAATTTAAAAATGTGGAATATGACACAAAACAAACTTAAAGGTAAAATTGAAAAAGTCATACATTCCTTATCTAAGTCATATTTATTTTTCTATTCAAAGTCATCATTGATTAATATGTTGATTATAACTAGAATTACATATTATTCACCTATCATAATATTTACCAAAGATTTCACAACATATGTATATTCCTAATGTAGAAAACTTATCTGGGGTAGAGGGATAGTAAACATTTCTGATAAACATTCATCAGTACTATACATTTGATTTATTTGGTATGATATAATTTAGAGATCAATATTATGTCCTTTCTGTATTTCAACAGATAACATTCATAAAATAACATATTAATAATTTAACATGTTATATAATTTATGCATATCCAAGCATTCACATTACAATAAATATTTAAAAATATCCTTAGTTGTTTTCAAACATTCGTCAGCATTTATCAATTCTTTCATAAAATACAAACAATAATTTTATCAATGATTCATTCCATATTGATCTTAAAATACTAATTAGGATATACCTTTTCTTAAACAAAAGAAAGGAAGCAAAATTATTAAGCAAAAATGTAATCTAAATAACAATAAAAATTACCAACGGTGATCCACTTCTTAAAATCATACATTCAAAAAAAAAAAAAAAAAATTACAATTGAAATTTGCCTTGTTCAGAAAATTACTTCCTGAATACCCATTTGTTTTTTTAAAACATAATAATAAAGTTAATCTATCTTAAAACTATATAATAACAACAAGTTAGTTTTAAAATATATAATTGTAATCTTTTAAATACTAATATTGAAACTTAATACTAAAAAAATCATAATAAAGTTTAAAGTTATGAAAGGTTTTTTTCCTCCTTGCTTGTAAGTTGAATCGCTTGTCAGGCAGCTCACCCCATTGCCTAGCTACAGTTGAACAGCATTGTACACAATTATATCTTTATCTTGGCACCACATGAAGAAATTTACAATAATAACATTAAAATCCAGTAAAAAATCTAACAAAATCGTTAAAAAATATTAACATCCTGTAAGATAAAATGTTTATTTCAATCCTTTCTGAAATCCAGGCATTGAATATTTTTGTAGTATAATAATAATAAAATCAATTTTATATGAAATATTTCCTTGTATACATTTTCAGCCTTTGTATAGAACAAATACATATTGCAGTGAATATAATATACTTAATATTCACATTTCATAATGTAATTTATTTATTTAATATATTTGTCAGTAGATATATCATTATGAATTAAAATAAACATTTCTTTCTTTTAAGAAAAAATATATATTTTTTATCTTCTTAAACATATATCTTGTCACTAAATATTTTTCTTTTCCAAGTAAAAAGACAATTAGTTATATCAGGCATTTATTCACTGATATAATTTTAGTCCTTTTAAAAGACAAATCTGATTTCATTATTTCCAGATAAATTATGTTACAATATAATTTATTTGTTGATTTTATCAATAGCAAATTCTGTAAAAGGCATAAAAGACATTCAAAATCATTTTCTTCAATTTATTTTTAAATACATTTTGACTTCTTTAAAGACAAATGAAATATGAGTCATTAATATCAATTATATACTACAACAGACATTCATCATACCATAAAACATTTTAAGTTCAGTTCTGAAATACAGGTGCAGAATCTTAATTTTTTTTCTTTTCAAATTTAATATTATAAATCAAGATTTTTAATGAATATCTGATTCTTTTTAATTATCCCAAATAAACTAGTTGCATTGCAATATGATAAAGTCATTTGAAATAAATAATAACTCATTCCAAACATACTATCTATAAAAATTACAAAGTTCTTATCTAAATCCACTCTGATATTGTTGCACTAATTTTCCTGATATTTAGTATTCATCTCCACAATATCTAAGTAGCCACTATCATGTTCCATAAAGTTATTGAGGTCTTGAACTAAGTTTCAAGTATACAAACTGACAGAGAAATTTTAGTGTTTAGTGATTCATTATTTAAGTAGTTATCCTAATTATATTTTTCAAAAACACTTTTAAGTAAAATAATATTTTAAAAGAAATTACTACTGTTACAGTATAAAAATAAATATAGTTATAAATTTCAAACTAAATCTGTAAAACACTAAAATATATGAGAAAACACAATTAACTAATATGAAAAAATCTGTTTAGACTGGCTTCAACCTCTCTTTTTATACTGGTCTTAATCCAATGATTTCTTTGGTCAACATTGCTTGTACAAATTTTTTAATTTACATAACTACATCAATATGATTTTTAAAATTAACTTATAAAATTTATGAGTCATTGCATCACTATTAATTTAAGTATATAAATATCTAATGTGTTAAATTAAATAAACTGGACCCCCTGATTAAGAGTAGGAGTTACTTTGGGATATTTCAAGCACTGGATTGATGTGCTTGTCATACAAGCATTCTGGATATATAGCATATAATTGGCTGGCACCTGAATTTGATTCACAAAACAAATAAAACACTTTGGGTGGCAGGGTTTTTATTCCAGCAGTTGAGATGGGCTACAGTCAGGAAATGTCATGGTTATGCTTTGTCTAGTATTGATGGTTAAGCAATCAATTGTATTCTCCCATATTTTTGAAGAACTGGTCAATTGCATAAAGTAAATGATAGTAAAAGTGAGATCTTATAATAAAGAATGAAATGTTAATTATTAGAAGACATTGTTAAATATATAATGTTATAAATAGAAGAAAAAAGTATAAAGAATAAATATGTATTGAGTTTGATAATAAGCTTGTCAAAGCAACAGTTTAATAAAGTTAAAAGTTTAATAAAGTTAAAGATAAAGTAATGCTTGTTAAGCTTAATAAAATATGTATTAAAAATAAAAATGTAGTATTTCTGTTGGAACCATTACAAATGAAATTAGTTATAAAGTAATGAAGTAATGCTAAGATAGTTATATAAAATAAAATTTTGAAGGGACACAGTACAATATATTTAGATTCTTTATTTTCTTTATATTATTTCTCCATCTCTCCAGCTCCCAGGTCTCTATTTTTTATTAATGCATCTATTCTTCTATTCAATTCTTTGTCACTATAACATTCAACAATTTTCCTAGCACAATCATTCCACCTTTTGTATAAGTAAAATGACATTAAGTCTTTATCCAAATCTTCTGCATACTGTACTACCTTTCTCTCCCATCTTGTTGCCTGTCATTTTCTCATAATCAAATTAAATACTATTTTGGCTATTATCTTACTATCCATAAATTGTAATCTAACAAACATTTTCATTTTTCTTTTTGCATTTCTCATATAAAAACTTGATCATCCCATTTCTCGTTGAATTTCCTCCTTTGCTATCCACACATCTGCATCTAATTCATGTCTTCCTATTTCTCTTTGTACTTTTTATAAGTATCTAACACCTGTTTACTAACCCATAATGCATCATTACCATAAATTAACTCTGCTACTGACACTCCATAAAATTCCTGATACATCATATTTATTATATAAAAATGTTGTAAATTTCTTTATCAATTCCTTTCTTTTCATTGTTTCATTTATCAATTTTTTCTCTCTTTCCTCCAAGAAATTCCTCTGATTACTTAAGGCAATTCCCAAGTAGTTACATATATTTACAACATTTACCTTTATATCCTTCAAGAAAAATTATTTCTTCTTTTCCCCAGCATTTATCATCATTACTTTCGATTTTTCTTCACTAAATTTGATCCCCATCTCTTTATCCACCCTTGTGCAAATCTTCAGCACAACTTCCATATCTTTCATATTTTCTGCGCATAAGAAAATATCAGCAAATAAAAGACTTGTTAATGTATATACTGCTTTACCATTTATTAATTATATCTCTACTTCTCTTCCTAGTATTTTTATTTCTCTGAAATATAACAAAAACAATAGAGATAACATAGGGCATTCTTGCCTTAAACCCACCCCATTTTTAATTCTGGTTCTATATTTCCTAATTGATACATATAGTAATTATTTTCATACAATCTCTTAATAAGATTCACTAAAACTCCATTCATTCCCAAATTTACTAAACTTACCCATAATCTATTTCTGTTCATTCTATACCTTTAAAGACCATACGTAATTGCCTACCTGTATTTCTACTCATATCTCTCCTATGTGCCTACTCATTCTAAAATCTCATTGCATTTCTCCCACTATATTATTTTCATTTTGCCACCCTTCCAACTACCATATATGCAAACACTTTATATAATACTGATGTTACCACTACTAGCCTATAATTGTTTATTTTTCTATGGTCCTTACACTTTCCTTTCAATAATAGTCTCACTCTTGTATTATTCCAGCTATAGTATCTAGATGAAGTGTGGCTCATTATATTGAGAAAAAAATCACAAATTCTGATTTTTTTAATAATAGACTTGGAAATGCATTTTAAAATTGTGTTTCACAATTTATCAATTAATTAATTTCAATCTTAATGACTTTTCTAGTTTCTTGCATTTTTTTACTATGTTCCCTCCTATCCTGTTTTTTTATTCTTTTATAAAACATTTAAATGTCTTTTCAAAAATGGACCTCCCTTTAAAACATTGACTAATATATATATATTTTTACCAAACCCTTTTAATAAACTAAAGATTAGCCTTTCAAGCAATTTTTTTTCTTTTTTCAAAATGCTTGCTTTTCTAATCTTATCTACTCAGCATATTTTACTTTAATTTCTTTTTTTCTCTTTTGTCTATGTTTCAGGTCTAAATAATGTCAAACTCAAGACAAAATATTCAATCAATCTTTCAATTCTAATCTCAATGGTTCCTGTTATATGCAACCAACCAACGGAATATTTTTTTTATTTTTAGGTGATTTAGAGAAGAATTAAATGAAGATTTTTTTTAAAAAAAAAAAAATATAATTTTCTACATTATTTTTTAAAGTCAATTTTTGTATTGGTTACAATTTGGAGAATTTTCCATCATTTTGAATGTATATCTTTAGAGACATTTTTGAATATAAGTTGTGTAGAATTATAGTTGTAATAAATGTGGAAATATCGTTATGTTTGAAAGCAACATGGTTTAATTAAGCAGCAGAGTGCTACATTCAAATAATAATACACGATCATCATCATTATGTGGGACTTATTAAAATTTCTAATGTATCTCTAAAATTGAATTAATAAAAAAAAAATTTTAATAAATAATGACAAATTACCATTGATGATCAAATGTTATTTTTTGATCATAGCAATCTGTTACTCAATTAAATCAGTCTGGCTTCAAGGAGAAAATTCAAAAGGCATATTGATTCTTTAACTTTTATTTAAAATGATTTTTTTTTTTTACAAAAAAGGTAAGTTTTTAATTTTAGCTAAGTTTTTGAAGTGAGTTCTGAGATAACATTAATTTATAAAACAGATATGAATCAAAAAATTAAGATTAAAAAATGCAGGTGTTTTAATATAAACACCAATAAAAGCATAGCAAATATCCAGTATTTTAAAAATCTATTGTCAGTTAAAAGATTATAGAAGCTTATTATTACCCAGTACAATTCTCTTTTTTCAGATGAAAATATTTGTTTGAGTTGATAAAGGATCAGTAATCTTAGATCATCTGAAAACGTAAAAATTAACTCTCATAATTTCTATTCCAACCAGGAATTTTTACTATTTCATAAATTTCTTTGCCATTAACCTCCAGTGACCAGAAATCTGTTTAACTATTTGTCAAGTTTCTATATTATAAATTAGATTTGTCAAAAAGATTTTAAAGTCATATTCCTTAGAGAATGAAAGTTCACAAAGTACACATTCTTTTCATGAAAATTGTTATCTTTTATTTCACAAATGGATTATGCATATGTATTTAGGATAAAGTTCATTAAGAATGATTTTGTTTGAGAAAATAAATTCCAAGATGTTTAGCTGACTATTGCAAGTTTAAAATAGTTAAATAAATAAAAATTTGAATGTTAAAAAGATTCTATATTTATCTGCCACTCAATATATTATACTATAAATATTATTTATATGTAATGACGTTAACTGTTTATACTTCTATACAAAATGTAATAAGCGCGCTTATACTCAACTACAGAGAAGCTTATTATTTCTATAAATTAAATACGGTTTTGAGAACTTCTTATGAATATGACACGCCATTTATAGAAATATTAAGCTTCCCTATAACATAACAAACTCATAAGTTGTCGAAAGCGCTAAGACGTATTTAAATTATAGAAATAATAAGCTTTTCTATAGTTGTGTATAAGCACACTTATTACATTTAATACTATAAATAATAATGAAATTTAACATTGTTTTTATATAAATAAACTTCATGGTGCAGAAATAAGATATTTGCCTTTCCATGTCTCCAAACTGGAATTTGAATCCAAATTGGGTAAAGCATAAAAATGTAAAATTTTAATAAGGCTGTACAGTTGTCAGCCTCTAGCCAAACCATCTAAATGTTCAATATTAGTTGATAAATGATTATCTAGAGAATATATTGAGAATAAGAAAAGATACTAAAAGAGTTACTACCTTTCAGTTGGCAACATTACAGGTGAGTAGTGCTTTATTATTCTTTACTATTCCTCTATGAATAGTAGTTGGGGAGGCTTTGTGCTGCAGTGATCACATTAAAAGATGTTTATCTATCTTTGATCACTTATACATGTATATATAAATGTAATATGTTCAAGGCTAAATGGGTTTATAAGTAATCATTAAAATTAGTCAACACATTATTGTTAAAGGAGGTTGCCTTGACAATAGTTTGAGATTGGTTGATTGTTAATGATATTGAAATTGTTTATATGTTGATTTTAATTATATATATATATATATATTGAAACAGTAAGGTCTGCTTTGCAGATCTTCGTTTCACCTTTTCTCACCTATTTCCTACCCTCATACCTTAGTTTGAACCCCAATCTATCGTAGTGTGTCTGCAATATGCTTATATACCAAAAATCCCACCTAATTTTAAACCACGAGTACAATGCTCATATTATATATAAGTATAACTCATGCCCAAATAAATAAAATATTATGGATTATATATATGTTCACATAATTTAGATTTATTTAAAAGTAGGTTATATAGGTCATAATTGCGCACACACTATGATATGCATTTTAAAACATATCAAAATTATAAATTGTTAATTAAAGTTATTTTGTTTGAATCTATTTACAAAAATATATTACAGTCATAATATATTTTTGATTTAAAATAAAATTCATGTTCGTTTAGTAAATAGATTCAAATATTGAGACTTAAAAGTAAAATAATTTTCTTTTAATTTAATAAAAGTCATTCCAAATATTTCTGTTAAAATAAATGAGGGACAATAGTTTAATTATTTAATGTTATAGAAGCTTATCTAAAAATACAACAGATGTCCACTTAAGGTTTTCTTTAATTAGTAAAAGTAATTTTTAATTAAATCTAGTTTGTAATTTGAATGTCAACAAGGAAATTAACAATAGAAATTAATTAAAATTTTGTTAAATTCCTTTAGACATTTGGATAGGTTTAATTACAGCTAATAAGCCCGATATATTTTTGTTATGCTCCAGGTCAGTTCTATTGTTCAATTCCATTATAAGAGGAAGGGTTTTCTTTTGTTCTCCATTCTGGTCATTTGCTGATGAAATGTTTCTAACCAAAATTATTCTAGTTTTTGCTGACGAAATTTTTCTAACCAAAATTATTGTGGTGTTGCTAATGAAATGATTCGAGTGATATTCTAGTAAAATATTCTTCAAAATATATTTCCCTGAGATTTTAGCTACATGCCTGCGAACTTATATTTGAAGCCGAGTTTTTGTCTCCAAATTAATTCACCATGTTTACCACACAAATTGCTAACCTTGACTTGTCGGAGTAGAGCTGGCACAGAGGCTATTTCACTTAGGAATGGCCAGCTGCTGCTCTAGACCATCAGAAGCTATCATGTAAGGAATCCCAGAACTGCTGTTGCTGCCAAAAATATGAACAATTCCAGATTTTGATGCTGAATTGATAAAACCTGCTGAACATCAATCTACCTGCAAATGCTTCTCCAGAGGTAACTCAAATTAACCCAAGAGCTCTTGTGATTCCTAACTAACATGCTATAGCTATTTTAAATTGTTTTTCTTTTATATCACATAACTTCATTATGTATTTTTTTAACGTGTTCTAATATAATCAACAGTTTTGCTCTCTATCCTTGGGTTAATATTTTCAATTTATTAAGCTTTCTTTTATTTTATTATGATAATGTGTCGAATCATCTTTGATCAAGTGAATTATTTCCTTTGTTGAAAGTAAGATGCCACTATTAAGGCATATTTTAAATTTATAATAATTCCCAATTTTATTATCTTGCAAATCACTCATTCGAGGGTGATTCTAATCTTTTTTAATATATATAATAATCACATAGTTTAAAATCTACATGTTATTGATTTTAACCTAATATGAGAGTATGTGTGAGGTCAATGATTTAAATGTGTCCCCAAATGCATGATTGCATAAATAAACCTATGCTTTCTTTCCAAACCTGCAAGCATGCATTTTCCTAATTTTAAATACTGTGTTCTATTTTAATTACAAAGTTCATCATTGACGTCGAGAATGTGCGGACCCTTTTAAATGAATTTCTGGGAATTTGACTGGGCATTTCTCTTAATCCAAGTAAAACCCATTTAGTATGTTTTATATACACTAGTCTAGTATTTCTGGTAAATGAATTGGTTGTTGAGACCACTTTGTTTTGCTTTTCCATGAATTTTTACATGGCCAAGTCCGTTCTCTTCGCTTCCTGCAGTTCCCAGGCAGAGTGTGTACTCAAATGTCATACCTGGGAATTAAACACAGTCGTCAAGTTTTGACTGTTCATGACAACACTTTCCTACAGGTTAGCGGCAAGCTGCCCTCCATAGTCATTCCAAATATTTCACTATTGTTTTATTTATATATTTATTTTTACAAAGCATCTGTGACTTAAACCTGTCACACCCTCCATCCTTTAATAAATTCATTACTAGCAATACTGACCTCCCATCTGCTTTATCATTATTATCAAATAAATGCTTTGATCACATCCCCACTTTATTGCTTAGTAAGCTTTTGTCCATGCTATTCTCGAAATCAATAAATATTTTATAACACTTAATTTTCAAATATTTTATTAAACTTTCATAATTATTCAAAGCACCTTGCACATATTCCTATCTCTTTAAGCACATTATCGTAATACTATTAGCCTGAGGGATAGAATATATAATTTTGCTTTAAAATCTTTTGTCATTTATTGGAATGTAATGCCAACAATTATTTAGTAAGCGTGCCTGTCTCATATAAGCAGACAGTGGCGTTATATATATATAAATAAATTTTTGAAATCATTTAAAATTAATTTTGGATCTTTTATTTTATTGATTCCTATCACTGTCTCGGTCTATATATCTATAATCTGCATTTTTTTTTTACATCCATAGACATTAATTAGCAACCCAAATTTATCTTAGTATAAAGTCTTTTTGTTTCTCCCTGACTACCAGGCACCGGTAAAAGGTTATACTAGTAGTAGCATCAGATGCATTATCATGTAGGTGGCACTGTGAAATTTGGACTTTAGATTCAAACTTAGTATATCTAGAAGGCAACCCCTCCTAGAATGTTCAGTTTTGCGTGTGGGGTTTGAATTCTGCGGTGTGTTAGCAAGATAGATGTTTCTGACTGTTACATAGCATTTTTTTTCTGGGTCCATTATATTCTATCCCTCGGGCTAGTAGTATTACGATAATGTGCTTAAAGAGATAGGAATATGTGTGAGGTGCTTTGAGTAATTATGGAAGTTTAATAAAATATTTGAAAATTGAGTGTTATAAAATATTTATTGATTTCGAGAATAGCACAGACAAGGGCATTTATTTGATAATAATGATAAAGCAGATGGGAAGTCAGTATTGCTAGTCATGAATTTATTAAAGGATGGAGGGTGTGACATGTTTAAGTCATTGATGCTTTGTAAAAATAAATATATAAATAAAACAATAGTGAAATATTTGGAATGACTACGAAAGGCAGCTCACTGCTAACCCATAGGAAAGTGTTGTCATAAACAGCCAAAACTTGGTGACTGGGTGATGACTGCGTTTAATTCCCAGGTGTGACATTTGAGTACACACTCTGCCTGAGAACTGCAGGAAGTGAAGAGAATGGACTTGTCTGTGTAAAAATCCTTGGAAAAGCAAAACAAAGTGGTCTCAACAAGCAATTCATTTTCCAGCAATACTAGACTAGTGTATATAAAACATACTAAATGGGTTTTATTTGGATTAAGAGAAATGCCCAATCAAATTTCTAGAAATTTATTTAAAAAGGTCCGCACATTCTCAACGTCAATGATGAACTTTGTAATTAAAGTAGAACACAGTATTTAAAAATAGGAAAATGCATGCTTGCGGGTTTGAAAAGAAAGCATAAGTTTATTTATGCAATCATGCATTTGGGGACACATTTAAATCATTGACCTTGCACATACTCTCATATTAGGTTAAAATTAATAACATGTAGATTCTAAACTATGTGATTATTATATATATTAAAAAAGATTAGAATCACCCTCGAACGAGTGATTTGCAAGATAATAAAATTGGGAATTATTATAAATTTAAAATATGCCTTAATAGCGGCGTCTTACATTCAACAAAGGAAATAATTCACTCGGTCAAAGACAATTCTGACACATTATCATAATAAAATAAAAGAAAGCTTAATAAATTGAAAATATTAACCCAAGGATAGAGAGCAAAACTATTGATTATATTAGAACACATTAAAAGAATACATAATGAAGTTATGTGACATAAAAGAAAAACAATTTAAAATAGCTATAGTATGCTAGTTAGGAATCACAAGAGCTCTTGGGTTAATTTGGGTTACCTCTGGAGAAGCATTTGCAGGTAGACTGATGTTCGGCAGGTTTTATCAATTCAGCAGCAAAATCTGGAATTGTTCATATTTTTGGCAGCAGCAGCAATTTCAGGGTTCCTTACATGATAGCTTCTGATGGTCTAGGGAAGCATCCAGCCATTCCTAAGGGAAATAGCCTCCACGCCGGCTCTACTCTGACATGTCAAGGTTAGCAATTCATGTGGTAAACATGGTGAATTAATTTGGAGATGAAAACTCGGATTCAAATATAAGTTCGCAGGCACATAGATAAAATCTCAGGAAAATATATTTTGAAGAATATTTTACTAGAATATCACTCAAATCATTTCATTACCAACACCAGAATAATTTTGGTTAGAAAAATTTTATCAGCAAAAACTAGAATAATTTTGGTTAGAAACATTTCATCAGCAAATGACCAGAATGGAGAACAAAAGAAAACCCTTCCTTTTATAGTGGAATTAAACAATAGAATTTCCCTGGAGCATTACAAAAATATATCGGACTTATCAGTTGTAATTAAACCTATCTGAATGTCTAAAGAAATTTAACAAAATTTTAATTAATTTCTATTGTTAATTTCCTTGTTGACATTCAAATTATAAACTAGATTTAATTAAAAATTACTTTTACTAATTAAAGAAAACCTTAAGTGGACATCTGTTGTAATTTTAGATAAGCTTCTATAACATTAAATAATTAAACTATTGTCCTCATTTATTTTAACAGAAATATTTGGAATGACTTTTATTAAATTAAAAAAAAATTATTTTACTTTTAAATCTCAATATTCGAATCTATTTACTAAATGAACATGAATTTTATTTTAAATCAAAAATATATTATGACTGTAATATATTTTTATAAATAGATTCAAACAAAATAGCTTTAATTAACAATTTATAATTTTGATATGTTTTAAAATGCATATCATAGTGTGTGCACAATTATAATCTATATAACCTACTTTTAAATAAATCTAAATTATGTGAACATATTGAAACAGTAAGATTCGTATTCGAATCTTAAGTTTCACCTTTTTCTGTCATCTCTCACTGACCGGTCTATCCCGCCCAAATTTAAACTTTTTGATATCGAATTGTGTGTGTAACAATATTAAAAATGTATAAATACATGTAGAATTCAGCATAAACACGCACACATTTTGATCTCAAATTAAACGCAATAAATAGGGATAAAATAATATAATTTAGATTTCTTTTAGTTATATAATTTTGTATAATTTTAATCATTTATTTTGGATTATAAAGTTCGTATTTGTTGCTTTGTTTAAATTTTATTTAATAATAATTCTAAAAATATCTGATGTAATATTTAATTAAAAGTTAAAATAATCTTATGTTCCTTTTTTGTTTTGAAATTTAAAAGCATCGGTCAGTGATAGATAATAGATTAATTAAAGAAAATTTCCCCAAAAATGTAATTAGTAAATGTAAAATGTAAACAATAGAACGGCAGCTTTCTTTAATTAAAAAAACCAACTAAATGCATTGATTATCCTCAGGGCAGATTAAATAGAATCTAAAAATACCTTAACAAAAACGTGAGAGATCAAGATAAAAAAAGAGGCCATCTTAGACTTGCTGGAGACATTCACTTAAACTTTAGCTTTGCTCTCGATCACTGAGAGTCTCCAAAAATAATAAAATAATTTGTTCCTGCCAAGGTATGACCGAGTAAAGCACCTAGATTATTCTCCATCGGGAGATGGCCTATCGGATGCTGAACTTTCCATTGCCCGTCATAAATTCACCATGAAGATCTGCTGCCTGAAATAAATGAAAAAGCTGCTGCTGCTGTGAAATTAAATGAAATATCTAAATACAAGAAAGACTTGCCACTCGTGAACTTTTTGCTGCTAAACTCATGGAATAAGAAAACTTCTTATAAAACAGGTACCTGTCTGTGTTCAACCTCTAGAGTACTCTAATAATATGCTATAGCTCTTCTTTATACTACTTATCTAAATTATAAAATGTAAAAACTACCATTTGTATAACTAAATTGAATAATTAATTTAATATGTAAATTTCTCTAATAATCTAGCTTACCTCACTCTATCTGGGGTGCATATTTCTAAAATCTACATTTTATCTATATTTATTATTTAATTATTGCATGCTCACAATTGTCTTTATTTTCAAAGTTTAAATCTATGATCGTTTAAAACAATGAATGCGTGTCAAATTTTCATTAATATTTACTTTCTTTAATAACTTAACTTTCATATAAATCGACATGCATTCAATGCTTCATTTATTGTAATGCAGGGGTCTACAACTTCGCAAATGGCTGGCATATTAGTTGTAATCATTCCCAGTTTAGATATGTTTTGTATATATTAAATCATCATGAATAATTCCAGAAAATTACATTTCTTTGAGAGTCACCAACGTTCTTTAGTAAATGTTGATAATGTAGGGCCTAATTAGAAATCCATTTAAATCTTATCATAATCGTTTATAAGTATACATGTGCTACATTTTAGAGACGTGATGATCTATTCCACTGTAAATATTCCAGATTCTTCAGGGTTGAAATTAACTCCCGTCATCCTACACAAGTGGACATAATAAATGCTCCTATAGGATTTGACCTGTCATGCAGCCAGCTGGCAAATTGCGACACATACCGCTTGTCCCTGGTTATGCTTATGTGACACCTTACTTCATCGGGCCGCGGCAAAGACCAGCCCGACAGTTTTATAAACTCATTCACGGCATTGCAGTTTCGATATACTGCCATTCCATATCGCTTTTTTAAAGCGTACCATGTGTTCCTTTACTTAGTTTTATTATTCTATAGATCACTCCGCCTCTGCATTATCTTCATAATTCACTCTCAAATAAATGTTTGCCCTTAGTCATAAAATAAAGATTTTAATTAAATAAATATATGTCTGCCGCTACTCTTAAATCTTACTTTAGACTCTTGCATTGCAAAGGTATAAATTCCCCAAGGCATGCATTAGAAATACTTACTCGAGAATTTTAGGTAGCTAGATTACACCTTCAAATAAATGTATTCCTTTTGTAAACATTACAGTACCAGAAATACCACTACTGAAATCCTCAATATAAAATAATGTCTAAATAAATAAATGTATTCTTTAAAATATAATCATGTCGCAAATCCCGCTACTGAAGCTGTTAGTCCATAAAATATTATTAGATTGTTTTATTAAAATGTATTAATAAATAATTTTAAACTATATGTCTGCAGTTACGTTTCACTTATTCGATACCCATTCTATATAATATTTCCTCGATTATGTAAATATGAATGTTTAATTAATATTAGTTTGGTTATTGGCTAACTCGAGAATAAAATCATGAGTCTCTTGCATATCCCTGACCCCCGTGCCTAAGGAAATATTTACTAATGTCGCATCAGATGTGTTGTTTCGTGGATTGTATTGTGGAACCGATAAACTATGTTCGAACTCAGTACCACGGGTGGCTTTGCTACTCGATGGTGCTGCTGTTTTGTATGGTGGTCGAATTCTGCACTATGTTTACGAGTCACACATTTTCTGACCGTTACAATATACATAATCCATAATATTTTATTTATTTGGGCATGAGTTATACTTATATATAATATGAGCATTGTACTCATGGTTTAAAATTAGGCGGATTTTCAGTATATAAGCATATTGCAGACATACTACGATAGATTGGGGTTCAAACTAAGGTATGAGGGTAGGAAATAGGTGAGAAAAGATGAAATGAAGATCTGCAAAGCAGACCTTACTGTTTCAATATATATATATTGTACCTGAATAAAAGTAATGGCAATGGGAAATGATTACTTTAATATAATCTGAATGAAAATATAGTCCAGTCATTATAACAGAATAAAATGTGAGTTATACTTCATCCTTAGTCATAGTCTAATTATTGATCACCATTTGTATTAGAATAAAAAAAAAGAACATAGAAAAAAACAATCCTAATTAACTGATGCCGGTGAATTATAGCATAATTTATAATAGAATGTAAATAATAAAGTAAACTAAAGTGAATATTAATCAATGAATAATAATCTAACACTTAAGTCAAATAAAACAATGATAATAATCTTTGTTGTAATCTCATAGATTCAGACAGCATTTAGAATGGATAGAAAACAAATAAAATCATTATTTCAAGCTATCCTAAAATATGAGCATTATTTGCAATAGGCAGGCTAAAGATAAAGCAATGTAACTAGATATCATCCTACAAACAATGATCCATTATCTATTAGATAAATCCCGTGTAATAGAATGAAAATAATGACAAAGAATTAGACAGCTAAACTTTAATATTTCTTATGAATCAAAACACTGTTTATAATAATACAAACTTGTACTAAAAATTATTTATATTTAGACAAAATAATTCATGGATGGATGAAATAAAAATTTTATTATGCCATACAAATCTAAAATATCATTGATATCAAAATTAATAGATAACTCAATAATTGATTTACAATATAACTAAATAAAATAAAAGTACAACTAACTTAGTCATGCTATTCCACTATTATCAATATACTCTTATTAATTAAATCAATTATAATAAGATTAAATACTTAATAATAATATAAAATCAATTAACATCAATATATTTTTCCATTTTCACCAACTTAAAATACTATAAAATAAAACCTTCCTATTAGATTACACTAAATTTTATAATATTCAGTCACATCAATATATAAAATAAATAAGAGATTTCTATTTGATGCTTACTCAAGCATAATTGGCACATCATCTCAAATTATTCTTCAGTTTAATAAAGCTAGATTGTTAAAACTTTAGGCTATAAGTATCAAAACACATGAAAGATTATTGATGTTTATTATAATCAAATATTAATTTAAAAATTTAATATCTAAATTGAATTTATGATTCACATCAATGAACTCTAAATATAATTAAAACAAATCACTACAAAATAAAATATATTATTATGACCAACTCTATAATTGAATAAGGTCACAATATTTATGTCTGAATACTTAATATAATATTCACTTTAATCAATAATGGTTTAAAATAAAATATGTAAACATCTAATTGCAATTATCTTTACTCATCTTCAATAATTATATTTGTACCTTTATCAAGCATCAGATCAATTTATATATAATTTGTATCTTAATATAACTATTATTTATTACTAAAAAATAACTACAATAAGCTTCTAATTTCTTATTAAATATTTAAAAATGTCAAATCAATTAATTTATTGCTATATAAAAATCTATAACATGTGAGGAAAATAAATATTAAATTCAATACAAAGAAAATGATATGTAATTATACTCTCTTACCCATCCTTTGGTTGAACTTTCAAACTTTTTGTAACTGCTTCGAATAAATTACATGGTATAATTAATTTGTGAATAGTATCTCATTTAAATACCACTAACCAATAAATTTGTGTTGTAAAATGGAATGACAGCCAAAAAAATTTACTTGTTTTAAATTAATTCAATAATTATTAACAAATGTGTAAAAATGAAATAAAAAAATATATAAGGCAAACATTATAAACATTTAAAATATATAGACATGATCTGATTATGCCTTATGCAACAGGTTCTAAATTGACATTAATTTTTTAAAATTAAATAGATGAATGTAAATGGAACTTCACCTACCAAAGATTAAGATTAAAATGTATATTTGTGTAACACAAACATTTTATAATACATATGTACTTTTCAAAATATAAGAGAATCAAGAACATTCTTAATCTTTATATAAAAAATAGTTAATTGAAGTAAAAATATACTAAAAATGAATCTATCCATTTATATACATTATTTCAAGAAAATAAAACAAAAATAAATACTTGAAAATAATTTATAATTGACAAATAAGGAGATAAATATTTTCAAATTGAAATCATAATTACTAAGCTACAAAATATAAATTTGAATATAAAAAACATAACTCTTACATTTTGAGCATGTAAAATAAATCTGTTTAACTTAAATTGTACTATAGTTTATATCGATAAACATTATGCAGTTATATATAGAAAATAATAATACAATTTTCTTCTTTTTTCTTCTTTCTTTATGTATTCATTTCTATGTTGACATATGATACCATTTCCAATTTTCTTATACACTCATCAATACTATTTTTTACACCAAAACTTTACTCTTACAGTTTTGACTGTTCTGCAGTCATCATTAGAGCTACAATATCCAAATATATAATCATACAATTAATAGCCTTATATTTATATACATAATCAATAATATACATCTTAGCCTGACCATTATAAATAATCATTTTTCATTTTATTATTCTACTCTTAACTAATTTTATTTTCTTATTTATACTTTTTAATTATTAAATTATTCTAAAACAATTTTTATTATAATTTTAAAACTTTAATCTTTAAACTCTACTATTTAATCTACCATTTTGTTATTATCTTTTTAATTATATTTTCTTAATTACTTGTAAACTTTTTTTTTTATTATATATTTAACTATTAACTTCTTTACATTATAAATTACCTTTTTATTACATTACTAAATACATACATCTTTGTAATCCTATTTCCAAAAACCAACTGACAAAATTTTTTTTATATTTGTCATCATTTTCTTCAACTTTATTTTTAAACATTTTTATATTCAAACTATTATTAATAATAATAACTATAATTATTCATAAAATTATTGCCTTTATTCCAAATTCTTATTAAGATTTGGTTTTATATTTTTAATCAATATTACCTCTTTAATTTTCATATTCTTTCTATTACTTGTATAATCAATCATTTTTATACTATCCTTCTCAAACCTATAACCTGTTTCTAATGAATGCAAGTAAATAAGTGACCTCTTATCATACTTATGTTGAACTAATCTTGTATAAATTGAATTCTTTATCTCACCTACATAATTAGTTTTTATATTTTTTCTTGTATGTGACTTACATTCAATTTTATATATCCTATTTATGCATTTTTTCCTTTTCTTACATATTTATTATCTAATATATTAAGTATATTTTTCCTTTTTTTATTTACTATCTTAAGTTTTATTACATTATTAAACTTTTTATTAATTTTAATAATTATTTTATTCATCCTTTTTACAATACTATTATTATAAGTTCTAATATCCATATATTCATTCTTATTTACTTTATCTTTACTACATACTATCTCCATATTTTTATTAATTTTTTTTTCTGATTTTTTTTATAATTTCATCTATAATTTTCTCTAGATATTCATTATCTTTAAATTCTTTAATTATTAATTTTACCTGTTTGCTATAACCTTCTTCATCTGAGCAATAATGCCTAGCTCTATATACTTTTGAATTTATACTACTTATTTTATATTTATATTCAAATTCCAATTATTTATATTACTATCCATATTAAATTTTTTTATATATAAATGTTTTTATCTTGCACTTACCATTTCTATAAGACTTCTTTAACAAACTATCTAAATATAATAATTTATTATCATTTTCTTTTTCTATTGTAAATTTTATATTTTTATCTAACTTATTAATCTCTTCAAGATACATATCTATTTGTCTTTGACTCTTGTTAAAAATCAATAAATAATCATCAACATATATATGTGTGTATATATATATATATATATATATATATATATATTACTAAGTACCCCACTTAATGCTCCTCCTATTAATACTCCTTTCATTTGTTTATAATATTCTCCATTAAATTCAAATGTAATCTCTTTACAACTAATTCTCATTATTTCCCTCAATTTCTCTATTGGTATGTTTACTTTTTTATGCTCATCATTTCTATATCTTTTTATTACTAACTCTATTAATTCTTCTACATTTATATTTGTGCACATTGACACAACATCAATTTTTATCATAGTCAACTTATTATATTTGTTTATTTTATTTCTAATCTCCTATTAGCTCTTTATTATTTTTAATATAAAAACTACTTTTATCATTAATATATTTTTTAAAAATATTATTTGATATCCATTTAGATATTCTATCAAAATATGAATTTGTACCATTTATAATTGGTCTTAAAGGCATCCCTTCTTTAAATATTTTTGGTGCTCCATATATTCTTACCATTCCACAATTCTTATTTTCCAATAATGCAAATATTTTTCTATCTATTTATCCATTATTATATAATCCTTTTATTAATTCATTTTTTAATTTAGTATCATCTTTTTTTATTTTAATAAAATACTCCTCTGACAATAATTTATTCATTTTATCAATATATTTTTATTTATTCATTAATATTAATTTATTACCATTATCCAATTTTATAAACACTATCTCTTCATCATATTTATTTCTTATTTCTTTAACCTCTTTCATCTTAATTACATTATTTAAATTATTTATCCCCTTATTTTTCTTTTTATCTTTATTTTCAATACTTAATTTTTTAAAATTTTATATATCATATTATTCACTTCTTTAAAACTCTCCATCCACAATTTATCTTTTACATTAATTATATTATTAATAATATCCTTATTTTCATAATAATATATATCATAATTACTCTTTAAATACTTTTGTGCTATTTTCTCTATTAATGTTTGCACTTCTATTGCATACTTATTTTTACATACCCCATATGGCACTTATTTGATATCTTTACTTAATACATTCTTTTCTTCTTCAGTAAATTTAATATTCATTAAAAAAAAAAATTCTAAAAAAATGTATTCAAGAAAGTTATAAAATGAAAAGTAAAGTATATAAAGATATTAATAATATTGAAGAGTTTTTAAATAAGATGACTTTTCAAGAAGAAGAGATTTTTAGGAGACTATGTAATGAAAATAAGGACATTATAAATAGAAATACAATAATAAGACATGAGAAGAAAATGGATAGGTTGAAGAAAGAAAAAGAGTTTAAGGATTATAAAGAAGGATTTAATAAATATGACAAAATTTGTAATTTAATGAATATTGAAGTTACTGAAAATGAAAAGAATGTATTAAGTAAAGACATAAAATAAGTGCCATATGTAGTATGTAAAAATAAGGATGTAATAAAAGTGCAAACATTAGTAGAGAAAATAGCACAAAAGTATTTGGAGAGTAATTATGGTATATATTATTATGAAAATAAGTAGTGTAAATGACATTTTCTAAAATTTATTTATTTTTTTAAAGAAAATTTTAGTAATAATGTTGATTACACATAATTTTGTATTGAAAAATATTTAGCAATAATGTTATAACTATGAATCAGAACAATTAAGAGTTCTCTATTAGAAAGATCATTACAATATATATATATATATATATATATATATATATATATATATATATATATATATATATATATATATATATATATATATATATATATATATATATATATATATATATATATATATATATATGTTTTCCAGGTTCATCCATGTATGATTTTTAATACAAATATACCAACACTTTAGCTTGACCGCACAAAACCATTAACTGAGTAATGAATAGAATACTATAAGAATGATTTTAGAGGTTCTGTAAAGAATAATTTATAACAATGTTAAAGTTCCAGTAATAAAAAAAAAGTGTATAAAATTGAAAAATAAAATAAAAATCAGAGACTCTTCAGGTTAATATTTTTTTAACAATTCTTCCAAACAGAAGAAAGTTTACATGTGTCATCATATTTGTTGATACAGTTTGGTCTTTTGAATATCTCAATAGCTTTTCTGGTTTTATGTTGGTGGAGAGTGTTACATCTGAATAGGATCTTGGTATTTGAGAAATTAATATTATGACCTGAATCCATAGCATGGAGTAATAGTGCTGATGCTTATGATTGTTGCTTAACTGCATTAGCATGTTCATCTCTTCTAGTTCTGATGTGATAATTGCTCATACCTACATAAGAAGCCGTATAAATGCTATAAGAAATTTTATAACTTCATGAACCTCAAGAGGGATTGAATCTTTAGGCTTGGTTACTAATTTTTTGATAAGTAGTAGCATTTTAGATTACTTACAACACTGTTTGTACTTCCTTTTATAAAAGAAATACAAACTCTAATAGTTGTTTCTATTTCTTGTTGTTTTGTTTTTTATTTTGATTACTGTGGGCTTGAATTAATGCTTGGTATATAATTTTATTATTATAACCCTTAGCTAAGTAAACATTATTTATATGATTTATTTCTTCTTTCATATATGATTTATCTGAAAGATTAATTGCTGTAATGAAATTCTTTGTATCAGTATAAAATTATTTGAATTGGCTACTTTGATAAATCTGTTAAAAAGTTATATTTAATAGTAATAATATTTGTAATGATGTGAAGAATAAAGAAAAATATGATTTTATTTTTTTTGTCAGTTAAATTGTCTTCTAATTGTATGTAAAAATTGTAAAATAGTAATTTGTTTGGAAATAAAAAAATTGCTTGGAAAAGGGTGTCGGCTTCAGCTACAGATTAATTACAAAGAAAATAGATCAATTTTACAAAAAAACAATAACTAACCAAATAATTAAAGATAAACCTCAAATTATTATATCCCCAAATTATCACAACAGTTTATAAAGACTTTAGCTGGTGAATTTAAGGTTGGCTTCCGCACTCCCCCTAATACTAACAGACTAATTAATAATTCGAAGGACAGAATGGATCCATCTCAGGCACACCAGGTCATATACAGTATTTCATGCTCTCAGGCTGGATGCAGTGCCATATTCTATGGGGAAACCAAGGCCACTCTTTATAATAGAGCTGCTCAACACATGTATATGTATAGAAGAGCAAAAAAGAATATGAGGGAAAACCTCAAAAGTACTAGGCCTAAATTGATCTGATTTTTTTTGGTTGATACTTATAGCTTTTTCTTCAGCAGGTAAATCACTTTTATATGCTAAATAATAGAAAGAAAATTTTTGATAGAAAAAACCATTTCTGGAGTAGTGTATAATATCTCTTGTTTTTGTAAGAAATTATATATAATTCAGAGTAGTTTGAGCTTAAATTACAGAATAGTACATAAAAGTAGAGTTGGAAATACATATCTTAATTCTGCTTCATATATCATGAAGAAGATACAGGCCACACTATTAATTTTGATGAAGCTAAGGTTGTCTTTATTGAGAGAAATGAAATAAAAAGAATTAAAGACTCTTTATTACTAAAAATGTATGATTCTGATGCAATTAACTTATTTAAAAGTTCTTTTAATATTAAGAGTATATGGAAAGTAAGTGAAATTGTAGATAATGTTTAGTTTAAATATATTATTTTGTAGTTCTTTACACTTGAGAAGTCTGTTTATAGCAGTGAAACCATTGGTTTTGCTTTAGAGTTTAATTTTTGGCAAGTCTGATTGAGTTGTGAATTTGGAGTAATTTTGATTATACATATATATTATAATAAAATAATAAATTTAATGGTAACAAACTATTATAAACAATCCTTAAATTCACAGAAGTACTTTTGGTAACAAATTAACAGAAAGTTACCATTAAATTTATTATTTTTATTATAATTACAATTTTGTTAATTAATGGACATTTTATTCATATATATATATATATATATATGTGTGTGTGTGTGTAATGAATAAAAATGAGTAGATAATATACATTATATAGAGATCAACTTTACCTTTTGATATTACTAAGAATGATCAATTACTACTAATTAACAATTCTCAAGGCTAAGAAAGTTTTTCTAATAAACTATAATAGTCCTTTGTTGGGGATCTTTGAAATAAAAGGGGTTCTCTTTTACTTTAAACCCAAGATATTATATGGATTTAAATCCAGAAAGCTATATTTTAAAGGTGTGAGAATGTGAAAGAATACTTTCTTTTATGATATTCTGCAAATAATATTTTTAACTTCTTTAGAGTGTTGTATATGTTGAATTAAATGTTTATATGAATTGTTGTTATAATAATGAATAGAAATGAAATAATATCAATTAAATAGGGATTAAATCCATATAAGATCTTGGTTTTGAAAAACAGAGGATCCCTTTTACTTCAAAGACCCCAACAAAAGAGCTATTATAGGTCTATGAGAAAAACTTGTTTAGCCTCAGAAATTGTTAATTAGTAATAATTGATAATTTCTTAATAACATTAATCTCTATTTAATGGATATTATCTCATTTTCCTTCATTATTAGAATAACAATATCCAAATAAACATTTAATTCTATATAAATATATATTGTAACCGAAAAACCCTTATCCTAGATTGTAACAGTCTAAATTCATGATACAGTACAAAACTATTACCATACAATCAGGTCATAGCCAGGATACATCATGAAAGCTAATCGCAGCATTACTTGAAAATGCATCAAGTTACCTAAATAAACTGTATTATTATTTTAATTAACTATAATTCTCCTTAACTGCTAGATTTCTAAACAGTATTCCCAAATCTTAATTTATGGTTTATAATCATTTTTTCAATGACTGTTTCTTAGAACCATACTATGACCTTAATTTATTTGTTTGAAGCCTGATGGCCAACTACAGACAAGATGGTATAATATATGAAACCATCAATTATTACATGATGAATATGCCCACTAAACCAGATAGCAATAATTATAATCTGCTCCATAATATCATAAATGATAGCTCATCATGTGTTCAGATTTAAAGTAGAGAAATGTTATATAGGGTAAATGCTTTGCAATGGAAGGTAGGCAATATTAATTTTAAATTATTTCTTCATTAACTCGAATATTAAATCAAATTTATAACAATGAAACTCTTAGGGATAGATAAGGTATCTGTTATAGTTTTAGAAAATAGATTCAATTGTTACACTGACTAGCAAATTTATTATTAATTTAAGTGTTGATGTCACAAATATGAATGGAGGTAACCAATTCTGAATATACTCCAGAATTGGCAAAGCAAAGCAGCAGTATTACAGAAGGTAAATGGGATTTTATTATATCTTATACATCATAAAATACCCAAAATATTATCTAGATATTCAGTAAATCTTGTATATATCATCATCAGAGACAATATGTGCTCTAATATTTATGGATTATTTACTATGTTGGATTTCTGACTCTATATGTGACTAATAGAAATGGTAAAAATAAGTTAGGTTATCAAATTAATATTTATTTATGATTCAATAAATATAAAAATAGTAATTGGTTAATAATATTCATAATTTTACATAAACGATAAATAATATAGAATAACATCGCATATAATTGTTCTACATGGACAATGTATACATTAATTGGATAAGTAAATAAACAAAACAAAATAAAATAAAATGAAATAAAATGCTATCACATGTTCTTATTTCTGTGCATGGATATGTGCATGAGTTTCAGATAAAATAATTTAAAATTTATTACAAATGTATTGATTTTTATCCATATGGGAATGAGAGAGATTCAAGTTCAGTCAATAGCACCTCCAATACATCAAAACCAGAACTAATGCACCTATGCCAAAATTATAATAACAATGACAACAATTGGAATTGATAAATCTATGAAATTTAACTATAATGAGATCTGAAGTCAAAAGAAATTTGAATTCCAACTCAGCTGAGTTGGGATATAATTTACCTAAAATAAATTATGACCATAATTCACTTAATGCCCTTTTATGGCTGATAACAGAACACATGCAACAAACATTATGAGAAGTGAAACAAAGTAAGTATTAAAATGTAGGGACACTTTACTCAAATATACATTTATATAACGAGGGTCAGTGATATACCTGTGGGTGTATCCATCTGCACAAGGACTAATGAGCAGTAGGTACCCTGTGAAATTTTTTAAACCATCATCAGAGCCACTAGCAAAATTGTAGAATGTTCAACAGATTAACCATCAGTGCTGAAACAAATTTAAAGGATATACAAACCAAAAATAATAATGATTTTGCAGACTAACCACCAACATAGAATGGTATATGGGATATAATAAAATTACTTACAATTATCCTATAACGTTAATATAATCTGAACATTTACTTCCAGATAAAATAAAAATAAATCACCCTCATTAATCTACCAAATAGGGAGGCATGTTGTTTTATAAATGTGATTCAAGACCAAAAGATGTAATAAAATTCTATTACAGGAAACAATTGAGATAATGACCGACCATAGAAAAAAAATATTACATAATAATACAACATGAGTATAAGCACAAAACCTAAAAAGACATACCAGATTAAACCATGTGTAATGATACATTATAGGTTCATTGAACTAATCCTGAAACCTTTCCACAAGTACTGTTCCCTAAATTGATTCTTATCAGACCCTACCCCCAAGATAACAAGTAATTATTTTACACTTATATATGCTGTGTACTTTACATATTTACAAGATAATATAAAATACAACAAAACATAAAATGTATGTTTATTAAATTACTACATTAGGTTCAAATACATATTATTTAAATCCATTGGCTATTAGCCAATCAATTAATAACACCCTTCTTAATCACAAATATAATTCAAATAACTATTTCTCTTTTTTTAAACAACAGAATCTTAAAGTTGATTATATGCTTCTTCATCTCCATTTATAAGGAATACTCATAAATTAGTTGATTTGTATCTAGGTTCTCTGAGAATCCATGATGTTTGAGAGTGAGGATAGGTATTTTAACCAAATTTTCCTCGAAACTTAATGAAATTGCAAGGTTTTGTTTTGGGAATTATTCTGAAATTGAAATGTTTTACTGCCTTTAATTTATAAATGTTGAAGACAAAGAATGACTGTTAAAGCATATAATTGTCTCATGAGTGCTATAGCAGTTAAAATAGTTTCCTGATCAGCTTTTATTTCTTTGAACACTATTGTAATTTCTAAAAGATAACTCACACTGTCGTTTCTCATTTAAGTTCAGAGGGAAACCATAATTAATTCTTCATCATCTGGGCATAAAGGGTTCAAACAACATTGCATCCTGCATATGTCAAAGTTATGAAAATAAACATTATATCCTAAATTAAATACAGCATTTCATTCTGCACATATATAACACTTCCATATGTGTTAAAGTGTATGAAAGCAAAATTTATCTAAAATTAAATACAGTATTTTGTTTTGTACTTTTACAACACTACTATAGGTGTTAAAGTTATGAAAGTAAAACTTTATTCAAGATTAAATCATAGTTTGTAAATAATAAGAAATTTCAAACAGACTGACTGTTTAGAGCTGCTATTTCTGTTGTCATGGTTAACAATAATTTCTGTGCATTTTAGTTGGTAGACTTTGTGGAAGATTATCAGCAGCTAGGCCTACAGTTGGTGGATCCAAACAGATTTGTTAGGATTTAGCAATACATTTTGTCATTCATACTTGATAATATTGCAACTTAAATTATTTAAGAGAAGTTTTAATTTAACTTTCTTCTTTATCTTTACAAACATTTCTTTTTTTAAAAAGAGAAGTTTTTTTTTGTTTTCATTATATGTTTAACAGTAAAAAATAAAATAAATTTTTAATTTTTATTATACGCTTGCTGTCATTACAGCAGTTCTCAAAAAAAAAAAAAAAAAATCTCTGGCAGTTCTAATTTTTTCTTAGCCAATTAAATTTCTTTTCATTTGCACATCTGTTTTAAAAAATAAAAAGAAAGAAAAAAATGTGTTCATCTTATTGTATCCTATAAATTAATTTTAAAAAAATTAAATAAATCCATTAATTAAACCAAAACAATCTTTAGGATTATTTAAAGAGAAAAACAACTAATAATTATTAGTTTTTTTTTTTCTCTCACTATACTTGATGTAATGTGATATTGGCTTTTCACATTTAGGTTAAGCACAGTTTATCTGACTTAGTGTTTGGAAATAGAATAAAACTAATATATGAAAGAAAGAGAAGGAAAATAAAATTAAAAAAAATTATACAATAATAAAAAAGAAAAATGGAATTATATAATCGTACTGTTCAATAAATTTGAACACAAGGGTCAAGCATACTAAATGCCAGCCATGATAATCAAGTCATCTGGGAGAAGATAGAGAAATTTTTACTAGTTCTACCAAGCTATTTATATTTTGTACCAAAGTATAAGTTTACAATATATATATATAATCAATAAAGCAAGTCATACATAATGTGACATTGCTTTTAAAAGCTTGTAAGTACAATGATGTAATATAGGAAACATACTAATAACTCAAACTCTTATTTAGTAAGTGCAGTAAGAGAAAATGTTTAAAATTTCTATCTAGAATATTCTCATCCCCAGACCATTTGATTTTGAGCTTGTGGTTCACCTCAGTGAGGAGCTAGAACATTCAGGCACTAGATCTAAAATATCAACTCAAAACCCAGCACTTATTTAATACATAACTATTGAGAAGAAAATCTGAAAATTTTAGACACAAATATGTTTTTAAATCCAGCTATTCTAGATAGAGATTTTAAATATTTTCTCTTACTGCACTTATTAAATAAGAGCTTATTTGAGCTATTGATATGCTCCCTATATTACATATTAGTGAATACAAGCTTTTAAAAGCAATGTCACTTTATATATGATTTGCTTTATTGATTATTATAATCTTACCTTTAAGGCTTTGACAATACTAAGGCTATTAATATATGATAGATCTGAATTTGGTTCAGTCCCATATAGCTATTTGAGTTAGGTAGCTGGATTTAAAGATATTTTTGTGTTTGAAAATTTCAGATTTTTTTTTCTCAATAGATATGCATTAAATAAGTTCTGGGTTTTGAGTTGATATTTTAGATCTAGTATTTGAATGTTCTAGCTCCTGATTGAGGTGAGCCATAACCTTGAAACTAATTAGTCTGAGAATAAGAATATTTTTAGGTAGAGATTTTAAATATTTTCTCTTACCACACTTATTAAATAAGAGCTTGTTTGAGTATATATATATTGTAAAGAACCCAGAGAAAAAAAAACCTACGTAACAGTAAGAATTGTCCCTCCACGTACCAAAATCTAGAACATAGGCAAAATATAATAAAGCTGATCGAATCCAGATGCTGTGATCCAGAATACGACCACCATTCAACCCTTTCACCTCTGCTCATTTCTTCATCTGTGCAGCTGCTTCGATATATAGCTCAAAGATTCTTTCTATCTTTAGCCACTCCCCCTTATGATCCTCTTCTATATCTAAAATTTCTCTCCGATAAACTTCCTCTAGCTTTAACAGTTCCTTTGCAGGGTCACCACCACTAGGCAAACTAGACTGGTGGCACAACTGGTGGTATAACAAATCATTCTGGCATTGAAGGGCCACCCAGTCTTTTTTTAACATTAAGGCCATCCTGGCCCCTTCCTTTTTTATCATTAAGGACACCTCCAATATCATGGTCCATGTTGCCTTGGTATATCCCTCATGGGTTATTTCACTGAATGCTGTCTCCTTTATACTATCATTCATTATTAATTTTCTAAATATCCTATGAATATGGCTAACCACCACTCTTCCCTTCCCTGGAAATGGTTCTACCCCCAGTCCAACTCTCTAATAGCCTCAGCATACTTCTAACGTGCCCTATCTCCATTAAATATAGTGTCATATTTAACTTATAAAATAATTTAATCAAATTATGATAGCTACACCTAATATATTTATCGAATTTTTGGCCTAATATAGATATAGTTCATAAATTATAATGTTAGAAATTCAAAATATAAGTTATATTAAATTCATGAATCAATATTTTTTTAAAACAAAATTTATTTTTACCAAGTGCCTGTCTCTTTTTAAATCAACTGCAATCGTTTCTACTAATAAAAAAAATTTATAAAGATTTATTATTGTATTTAATATTATTATTATCATTACTATGCCAGTTTTAATTTTATTTGAGTACCCATACAATAACATCATTTATGAATCTTGCCCAACTCGTTTCATTGTCCGTATCCAACTCCAGTATTACCAAAAAAAACCATTGGATTTCTTTTACTATTAATATACTTTTCTCACTCCTGATGACAACATTTATAATGAGAGACATATGGTCTTCTCTGAGCACCAGTCATCAGTGAGCAAGTAACATTAAGCTTATGTACGTCATATATAAAAAAAAATTTAGTTGATTATTAAACCACTCCAATAATAATGAAGTACAGTATTTCATTTCAATAGCCCCATGTGCATATATCCACTCTGCACCAGCAAAAGAGAACAACAAAAAATTCATTTAACCTCTTCTGTATATGCCAACAAAAAAATATTTTACCATATCTCTAATATGGGAGAAAAATATTTTATATCCCCATATTATTTCTTAATTTTAACTTTTGACTAATGGGATTGGTGATTTGACAAAGTTTGAACCCAAAAAAATTTTTTTTAGTAATACATGATATATCCCATGTTAATATATTATAAACATACATACAACATATTTTGATAACAGAAGTTATGGCATATAAATAAAATATAAAAAAATCTGGAAGAATTTCGTATATTATATTTTTACTGACACAGAGTGAGAAGATATGAACCAACTCAGTGTATGAAATAAACTATTATTTCACAATAAAGTATTTGAACCTGGGTGAAAATTTTTTACATGCATTAATGTCAATATATACATAGTTATGCACACACATTCACGCATATTCAGCATGTGAACTAGATTGAAGACCTCATGCTTGGATATCCGGAATCGTGTTTAAAAAAAATTTATATCACATATATATATATATATAAATTTACATATCCCATATATATATAAAACTTTTTTCTGCTATACTTTTTTCTTTTTTATTTAAACCGAAATTATCATTTAGGTACGTGCGTGTTTACATTATAAAATCTATATTATTGTGTTAAAAACTTGGGGGAAAAAAAATCAATAAACATATTTTTTTGAAAAAAAAATTTAGTACACATATATATATTTATCCCCTTCCACCTATCCTTTCTTTCTCAAACCATCTGCATTCAATTTAATGTTATGGTAATAATTAATGAATCGAGCAAAAACAAAAAATTAATATATATTTTGAGGGATTTAAAAAAACAAAGCTTTTAAAATTTATTCTACTTCATAACCTGAATTCGGAAAAAATATTTTACTCAGGATATTTGTGTGATTTATACAATTGAAATCCTAGAACCTGGAGAGAAAATAATTTATACATACATCAATCAAAGGGAGTGTGTGTATACTATTCGAAATTCCTAATTTACAGCATCAGAACTCGGACAAAAAAAATTATACACACATATATGCACATCTCTTCTCTCTACATATATTCGGTTCAGGAAGAAAAAATTCACATACACATATATATAGCTAACATGCTCATGATCGTGGGAGTAATCGAATAGACTCAAAAGTTTGGGTGGTCAGAACCCAGGAAAAAAAATTACACACATCATACAACAAGTGATATGGGAACATACCCACATCAACATCCCCTCTCAGGTATGTGGATTCATATTTAAATGCCCTATTTGGTATGTCAGAATCCGGAAAAAAAAATCTACATATGCATTTTCCCTCTCTCGTGCCAGATTCATTCATGGTTTGCTCAGGGTCATGTAACTAAGTAACTGCCCATGTTGGGCACCAGAACCTGGAGGAAAAAAACCTATGTAATGGTAAGAATTGTCCCTCCACATAACAAAATCTAGAACATAGGCAAAATACACTAAAGCTGATCAAATCCAGATGCTGTGATCCAGAATCCGACCAACATTCAACCCATTCACCTCTGCTCAATGATTTACTACCCTATGGATGACATTCCTCAACATACACAGACAATCAATTCACTCTCGGTCCAGCAGTCACTCCCGGTAAAACAAGACTCATAATTTAACTAATTTATCACTGATTTGATAAGATATATACACATATGGCTAAGTAATTAATTATAGAACTTAACAGACTGATCTACATATGAAATAGTGTATGGGTAATTAAATATAGAGTTGGATAAAATGGATTCACGGACAATAAAATATGCAAACGAGTTATAATTTTAAATATTATTATTTTAATAAAACAATAGCAAACAAATTAAAACATACCAAATTATATGGTGGGAACGTGAGATATAACACTCGCAGGCATTAAATAACTGCTGAGATTCAAGTTATATATTTCATTATAAGCATTTAATAATGTGTAGAGCGGTATTGGAATTTTATGCCTATATTAATTAATATGCCAAATTTCTAGCTCTCTTGTAGCTGCTAGATCATGCGGAACTTTATAGCCAAAGCTATATAACTAACTATCATAATGCTTCTATGGCATTAATTTAATACAAAGTTAATTCGAGCATGTAATTAGGCTCAGAGATATGCAGGTTAGCATGTTAGCCTAGATTAGGATGTACACTAATGCTAGATAAGCATTTAATATAAAAGGGAGAGAAAACTGATTTATGATGAGTTTACCTATATTCTCTATGGCACATATTAAATATTAATTAAGCAAAAAGGTGCGAATGAGTCATTATTCATGGGCTTCAGTCTCCAAAGACTTGTTTTGCTCTAAGACTGCTCAACCTGCCACGAATAAGAACATTAGTAGTTCAGGTAGTCGGATAAGCATTATGAATCATCTAGGTCCTTGTGCCCTAGTTCTAAAAGTGTGCTTGAACCTGAACTAAAGTGGATGAGAGTGACCTCTGCCAGCATGTCATCGAAAATCATGCAGCAAGCTGATAAGTGTACATTGCGTACTTTGTAAAGACACATCCGCAACTTATACAAATATATAACACAATCGCGTAACATTACATTATCGTGCCTTAATATTAGATAGCGTATATTTGCATATCTATATAATCCAGTTCTCAAATTTAGTATTTTAAATATACTATTAAGGGATTAAATTAATTAGTAACCTAGTTTAATATTATCACCTGCATCTCAACATAAATAAATCTAAGGAGGATAAAGCATATTTGCGGGGTAATTACGAATAAAATATTAAAATATGCTTTGAGAGTATTTCTGTGGCTAGTTCCGGTGATATATGAGTTATATATATAAATAGTTAAAATTCATAATTAAAATTAAGCAAACTGCATAAATAGCTAGATAACTGATTACTATAATATTGATACCCAAAACTTAATCAGTAACATAATATGATCTCGAAACAGCGAGTGAGAATGAAGAATAATAATTTAATTGATTAATATTAAATTATAGTGAAGATTTGAAATTATCTTCACAAATCGATAAGTTAAAATGATATTTAGAAATACTTGCAGTTTCGAGTCATTTAGCATATTAAATACACATATTATATTAAAATGATAAAATCATAAAATAAATGGAATAGATTTAGAAATAGGCATAAAAGACCGCAAAAAATTGTACATTTAAAATAGATTAATAGGAGTTTTACAATTTAAAAGAGAATTCGAGTTTTACATTATAAAGAGAATTTAAATTTTATAATCAGACAAGACTTAGCATTTAACAATCTTCTTTGTAGATTTTAGTAAAGGTGTTTGATGAAAGCAGATTTAGTGAATAGCTACCTTTTAAAAAATAGAGAAACGAAAGTCACAGTTTATAGACAAGAGCTCTGAGAAAATTTACCGTTTAGCTGTTTCCATTACAGCTGGTTTTGAAGCACTTGGGACGATAATAAGTTGACACTTGATGATGATGCACAGTTAACAGAGATTTTCCATGGGCTACTTTTGGCTGGTGATGGCATTAGGTTTCATTGGACCGAAGCTCTCCATTCTCCGCGAGGAGAGGCAGTGAATTACGGCCTCTACTTGCACATTTTAAGGTGGAACCGACATGGATTCAGCCTATAGTTCACTTAATATATATATGATTGATCTCCTTGTTAATAAAACTTCAAGTATTTATACCTTTTGAAATCAGCACACCTGTTATTTTTTTGCATAGCTGAACAATCCATTTTATTTTAGCCAAACATTTAATTATTCCCACTGACAGAAAAACTTATTTCTTTATTTAGAAAAACAATTTTAGTGATAACAAAGTAATTTAGATTCTGTTTTCTTGCTTATCTTGCCGTTAACATTATATATTTCAAACAATATCCACACTATTTTAGGACTGATTTAGGACTAGATGCGTGACCTACATTAAATCTGTTTTACAAAATCAAATGTTATTTTTGACAAAATTACCCTGTAATTAGCAGAAAACACTTTATAACCAGAGGCGGTAGAATATATGCAGAATAACAGGAGATATGTATATGCGATTTCACTAATACAATAATAAAGTTGCTAAATAATTTAACTAAAATATTTCTTAAAATAGAAATGTCTATAAAATGAATTTACCTATCTGTAAAATATATACCATTAACATAAATAATTTAGGCTAAAATATTTCCTAAATCAGAAATATTTATAAAATTGATACATATCTGTAATCTATACATATCCAATTAAATTAGACATACTGCTCGCATATATATATATATATATATATATACATACGTGATTCTGCATCTATAATAATTTAATGTTATTCAGATGGGTATTCTGGGAGGGTTTAAACCTGGCATATAGATAGATGTGTGAGTAACATAAGTGAAATGGGCAGATGGATGAAACTGACCATTTCAATATATATATATAATTAAAAATGCAAAACCATAAAACAATACAATACTAGATTAAATTTTAAAAATTTTACCAAAATCCTTACACAACCATGGTTTCATCTACTACAAATAGACCTTCTCAAGTGAAAATCAATCTAAAGAAAAACATATATATATATATATATATATGAAAAATAAAAACAAGTTAGTCACGTAACCTGCTATCACTTGTTATTTATGATCAATAGATGGCGTCTTTACCAAAACCGCTGAAACAAGTGTAAAATATTTTTACATAAACGCAAAAGGAGTCAGAATTAACTACCTCTTTCATTTTGCTCACCTCCAGATCAGCTGATTTCAAGCTGGTTTGCTTTCGTCAGTGGAAGGATAGAGCTATAGAAACTAAGTCTAAAGACTGACTCTCAAGCGTTTATGCAAAACGTTTATATCAGTTTGCAAGCGTGAATTTTTCAGACTGGTAAAGTCTTCAAACTCAGCCTAGCAAGCTAGATATCTATATGGGTCTGATATCAGTTCAGTTTCACCACATAGTCAAAGTCTCTGCAATATATATCATTGCAAGAAAACTTTAAAGGTACATTTATGAAAAATAAAAACAAGTTAGTCACGTAACCTGCTATCACTTGTTATTTATGATCAATAGATGGCGTCTTTACCAAAACCGCCGAAACAAGTGTAAAATATTTTTACATAAACGCAAAAGGAGTCAGAATTAACTACCTCTTTCATTTTGCTCACCTCCAGATCAGCTGATTTCAAGCTGGTTTGCTTTCGTCAGTGGAAGGATAGAGCTATAGAAACTAGGTCTAAAGACTGACTCTCAAGCGTTTATGCAAAACGTTTATATCAGTTTGCAAGCGTGAATTTTTCAGACTGGTAAAGTCTTCAAACTCAGCCTAGCAAGCTAGATATCTATATGGGTCTGATATCAGTTCAGTTTCACCACATAGTCAAAGTCTCTGCAATATATATCATTGCAAGAAAACTTTAAAGGTACATTTATGAAAAATAAAAACAAGTTAGTCACGTAACCTGCTATCACTTGTTATTTATGATCAATAGATGGCGTCTTTACCAAAACCGCCGAAACAAGTGTAAAATATTTTTACATAAACGCAAAAGGAGTCAGAATTAACTACCTCTTTCATTTTGCTCACCTCCAGATCAGCTGATTTCAAGCTGGTTTGCTTTCGTCAGTGGAAGGATAGAGCTATAGAAACTAGGTCTAAAGACTGACTCTCAAGCGTTTATGCAAAACGTTTATATCAGTTTGCAAGCGTGAATTTTTCAGACTGGTAAAGTCTTCAAACTCAGCCTAGCAAGCTAGATATCTATATGGGTCTGATATCAGTTCAGTTTCACCACATAGTCAAAGTCTCTGCAATATATATCATTGCAAGAAAACTTTAAAGGTACATTTATGAAAAATAAAAACAAGTTAGTCACGTAACCTGCTATCACTTGTTATTGCAGAGACTTTGACTATGTGGTGAAACTGAACTGATATCAGACCCATATAGATATCTAGCTTGCTAGGCTGAGTTTGAAGACTTTACCAGTCTGAAAAATTCACGCTTGCAAACTGATATAAACGTTTTGCATAAACGCTTGAGAGTCAGTCTTTAGACCTAGTTTCTATAGCTCTATCCTTCCACTGACGAAAGCAAACCAGCTTGAAATCAGCTGATCTGGAGGTGAGCAAAATGAAAGAGGTAGTTAATTCTGACTCCTTTTGCGTTTATGTAAAAATATTTTACACTTGTTTCGGCGGTTTTGGTAAAGACGCCATCTATTGATCATAAATAACAAGTGATAGCAGGTTACGTGACTAACTTGTTTTTATTTTTCATAAATGTACCTTTAAAGTTTTCTTGCAATGATATATATTGCAGAGACTTTGACTATGTGGTGAAACTGAACTGATATCAGACCCATATAGATATCTAGCTTGCTAGGCTGAGTTTGAAGACTTTACCAGTCTGAAAAATTCACGCTTGCAAACTGATATAAACGTTTTGCATAAACGCTTGAGAGTCAGTCTTTAGACCTAGTTTCTATAGCTCTATCCTTCCACTGACGAAAGCAAACCAGCTTGAAATCAGCTGATCTGGAGGTGAGCAAAATGAAAGAGGTAGTTAATTCTGACTCCTTTTGCGTTTATGTAAAAATATTTTACACTTGTTTCGGCGGTTTTGGTAAAGACGCCATCTATTGATCATATATATATATATATATATATATACAAACAAACCTTCCCATAATTCACTACAAATTCCATCTTCCCTTAATATCAAAAGAAGTCTTCATAAGATTGATAGCCTCAGAATCAAGGAGTTTTATCATCAAAGTCTCCTTTATTCTTCTTTTTAACTCATTCTTTTTATAAAAAATAACCGAAGCATTTTTAAACAATATTCTATGACCTGTATTCATTTCATGAATATATAAAGCTGAGTTAAGATACCTATGTTTAACCCTACTTATATGAACCTAAACCCTTTCATTAAGGTTAAATTTACTCTGACCTACATAAAACTTACCACAACTACATGGAATTTTATAAACAATACCAGGAATAGACCTACTATCAATAGACTGCTTTGAATCATTAAGTAATGAATTCAAATCAGAACCTTTCCTCCATGCAACCTTCATTCCACCTAACAAATGACTATTCCTATAAACCAAATTATAAATTGATGCTTTAAATGGTAAAGACATATAATCATCATCCTTACCAACAAAATTCTTATCATCCAAATCACGACTATAAACATTACTATTAAATACCACTTTTTTTAATAAAATCATGATTATAACCCAATTCTACATATTCAGCAGCAAATTGACTTCTTTGAATATCAGCATCATTATTAAAATTATTAAGCCTTCTATTCCAACAACAAAAATTCAACAAAGACATTTTTTTATGTATAAAAGGCTGATAACTATCAGGCCTAATCATATTTCTCAAATTTTTAGGTTTTATAAAATGACTACAAAACAAAACATCATTAATCTCAACATTTAAATCTAAAAACTTTAATTTTACAAAATCAAAACCACCCCCCTCAATTGTAAACTTAATACTAGAATCAAAACCATTCAATGCACATAAAAACTCTTCTAATTTCTCTTTCTGAATAACAAACAAACAATCATCAACATACCTAACAAATAATTTAATAGAACATGAAAACATTATAACGATCGAAATGCAAGTGAAGATCGAATCTAACCGCAAACTACATATCTGCTCTACAGAATGCCATCTAGGCATTTAAACCTAGAAAAATTTATAGAGAAGGCAGATACATGCTGTTAAGATTCCACTTTATTTAAATATTCAGATCGTTAGCCCAAGTCACTAGCTCAGTGGAGATGCAAAGATAAAAATCTATATCTTAATTTATATCTTAAATATAAATAAATAAAAGCCACTGCCAGAAATTAACACATAAAAATATTTATTTACGCACATATAAAATAACATTTAAATTTTGAGGAATAAATTCAACATTTTAAATTTTTATATTAACTTTTAATTTTACATTTAACTAAGTTTCAATGAGTTTAATATTTTATTTAGATAGTCGAGTATGAATAGACTACATATATCTGCATTTGAAAAGAAAATATTCTTCCCTGATTTAACCTTAGGCAACAAATTTCGCAATCAAACCGGCGCCAATCCACCTGATACATTTATGTATTCAATGTAGCATGAAAATACGACAACACAAAATACTATACTGTCAGGAATGTACATCTGATCAGTAAGTAGAATTAGAGAAGACATTGTCTCTCCACCATCAGGAATGTCACATCTGTTGGCAAGTAGAACAATAAACATAAAACTCCATAGGAATGGACTGTGATCCTTTGCCGTCTTACAAACCCATCCATAGGCAAACAGAAGGTATGTGGCATATACATATAATCCTTTCTGTAGCAGATCTCATATTACATCTACAATTACACAAATATATCCAATCCATTGAACCAATTCAACTACAAAATAAATAACCTAAGATTACCCTCCCTTAATATAACTTTACAAAACTATATAGCCATTCACGCCTGACTTAAATTTAACATTTAAATAAGTTCGCACAGATTATTTTTATACAATTTGTTTTATAATGTCGAGTATAGATTGGCTGCACAGATTCCACAGGCAAAAACATTCCAAATTAAATACAACCGATCAAAATACAAAGTCAATCCGATAACGTCAATTGCAAAAGGGAATACACAAGGCCCCATGGCATTCATCGTAAGATGCCCGCATTAACATCGTTGACCTATATATTCCAATCGACTGTGAAAACCACAACATAATCAACTGCTAACAAATCTATGCAACGTCTATACCCAACTTAAATGTAATGCATTTAATGATTTCTACAATAAATATTACTACAAATAAAAATAATAATATGGAAAATGATTTTAGCAAAACTTAACTATATAAATTTAAACAATCAATTATTAATTTGAAAATCAAATAAGAGTTCATTTTAAAATTTAAATTAGCTGAATCTTTAAAAAAAAACAATGACAAAAGTTCTTATTACTTTTTTTTGTTGTTGTTAATTTGTAAAGTTCATAGCTCACGGTAGAAGAGTCCAGGTTTCTGCTTTTAATTCCCGCGATGCCTCCATTGGAAGATAATGTTCTGGAGATGGCAATAACTGGTTCAAGGTATCACAGTCTTTTCATTTTTCTTTTTTAAATAGAGAGGGTGGTATGTGCGTCCTACCGCATCTCTCAAACACACAACGCTGGAACTGTCAGAAAAAACTGTATTTCCCTTTTTATATTATCCACACGGATTCAATCAACAAGACATCACTAATCCATCACTTTCATTAGGGTCCGAGCCAAGGCTTAGTGCTTCCATTGGTCAAGCTAATTTCTCTTTATTTTCTTATCTATCTTTCATCAGATCATTTTAATTATACAAGAGCCCAAGGCTAGCTTGCTTTTCAAACAATTTATAAACAATCATTTCCATTTACAGATTACAAGAATTAATTAATACCTGTTTTTATTTTTAAATCTTGTACTTTTTTTTTTTTTTTATAAAAAAGTACGTTCAAATACTTATTTATTTGTTTTTTTAAAAAAAATATTTTTAAAGTTTGGCATCTGTGCGAATGTATATATGTTTAACAAACATTTTAATTTTAGCGTTTAGTTTTTTACTTTTATTTGCGAACTTTTAAGTTTTTATTTTAAATTAATGTAACGACATATTTATATATCGTTACATTAACCTTCTCAACATTTAAATCTAAAAACTTTAATTTTACAAAATCAAAACCACCCCCCTCAATTGTAAACTTAATACTATAATCAAAACCATTCAATGCACATAAAAACTCTTCTTCTAATTTTTCTTTCTGAATAACAAACAAACAATCATCAACATACCTAACAAATAATTTAATAGAACATGAAAACATATTATTAATACTACACTCCAAATAATCAATATAGACAGCACACATCAATGGAGAAATGACATAACCAATAACCCAACCTTCTCTAATCTTATAAAACACATCATTAGACATAAAATATATTGAATCCTCTAACAGCAAAAGCAAATCATGAAAAATCTTAATCTTATCTGCAGAAAAACATTCTAATTTTTTTAAAATTGAAAGAAAAACATCAATACTTTTTAATCTATTAACCGATTGATACATATTTTCAATGTCTAAACTACCAAATACACAATCATCATCCAAAACAAAACCATTTATTTTCTTAAAAGCCTCAAAAGAAGAAGAAACACAAAATTGACCCAATTTTATAGAATCCTTAAAATATCTTATAATAAATTTTGATATTTTATCAACAATTCCTCCTGTAAAATCAAAAATACATCTCAAAGGAAAATTATCTTTATGAGACTTCAAATTAAAGAAAACCTTTGGAGCCACAATAATAAATAAGTAGCTCTATCAAAAATCTTTTTATTTTCCATAACTTTCATAATCTTAATTAATTTAGATTTTATTTTTTTACCAGGATCAGAATCTAAAATAGCATATTTTCCATTATTTAATTCTAAAGAAACTTTACTTTTAAAATCAATATTATTTAACAATACAAACCGGCCACCTTTATCTTCTTTTAACAATACTACATCATTGGCTTTCAATCTTTTTTAACAAAACTAATTTCCTTAGGGGCAAAAACAAATTTTTCTCTTTTAAGTAATTGACTATTCAAAATAACCTGTAAAGACATTTTATTTTCATCAGAAATATTACTATTACTTTCAATGGCAGAAACAAAATCAAAAACTAAATTTTTATTAGCAAATGGAACAAAGCCAGGACCCTTAGCTAAAATAGCCAAATCAGATACATTCAAAACATAATTTGACATATTTAAAACATATGAAGCAGTAAGTGTGAAATCACTTATAATAATAAGTATTTCAAGAAATTTAAATGGTTGATTGGAAAGGCTGAAAATAAAAGTTTTGTGAAAGGTTAGATTTGGGTTTTATAAAAATAGGCCTGATGCTTCATCTGTTTTAAATTTGTCAAATTATGTTTTGAATGTATCTGATTTGGCTATTTGAGCTAAGGGTCCTGGCTTTGTTCCATTTGCTAATAAAAATTTAGTTTTTGATTTTGTTTCTGCCATTGAAAGTAATAGTAATATTTCTGATGAAAATAAAATGTCTTTACAGGTTATTTTGAATAGTCAATTACTTAAAAGAGAAAAATTTGTTTTTGCCCCTAAGGAAATTAGTTTTGTTAAAAAAAGATTGAAAGCCAATGATGTAGTATTGTTAAAAGAAGATAAAGGTGGCCGGTTTGTATTTTTAAATAATATTGATTTTAAAAGTAAAGTTTCTTTAGAATTAAATAATGGAAAATATGCTATTTTAGATTCTGATCCTGGTAAAAAAATAAAATCTAAATTAATTAAGATTATGAAAGTTATGGAAAATAAAAAGATTTTTGATAGAGCTACTTATTGTGGCTCCAAAGGTTTTCTTTAATTTGAAGTCTCATAAAGATAATTTTCCTTTGAGATGTATTTTTGATTTTACAGGAGGAATTGTTGATAAAATATCAAAATTTATTATAAGATATTTTAAGGATTCTATAAAATTGGGTCAATTTTGTGTTTCTTCTTCTTTTGAGGCTTTTAAGAAAATAAATGGTTTTGTTTTGGATGATGATTGTGTTTTTGGTAGTTTAGACATTGAAAATATGTATCAATCGGTTAATAGATTAAAGAGTATTGATGTTTTTCTTTCAATTTTAAAAAAATTAAAATGTTTTTCTGCAGATAAGATTAAGGTTTTTCATGATTTGCTTTTGCTGTTAGAGGATTCAATGTATTTTATGTCTAATGATGTGTTTTATAAGATTAGAGAAGATTGGGTTATTGGTTATGTCATTTCTCCATTGATGTGTGCTGTCTATATTGATTATTTGGAGTCTAGTATTATTAATATGTTTTCATGTTCTATTAAATTATTTGTTAGGTATGTTGATGATTATTTGTTTGTTATTCAGAAAGAGAAATTAAAAGAGTTTTTATGTGCATTGAATGGTTTTGATTCTAGTATTAAGTTTACAATTGAGGGGGGTGGTTTTGATTTTGTAAAATTAAAGTTTTTAGATTTAAATGTTGAGAAGGTTAATGATGTTTTGTTTTGTAGTCATTTTATAAAACCTAAAAATTTGAGAAATATGATTAGGCCTGATAATTATCAGCCTTTTATACATAAAAAAATGTCTTTGTTGAATTTTTGTTGTCGGAATAGAAGACTTAATAATTTTAATAATGATGCTGATATTCAAAGAAGTCAATTTGCTGCTGAATATGTAGAATTGGGTTATAATCATGATTTTATTTAAAAAAAGGTATTTAATAATAATGTTTATAGTCGTGATTTGGATGATAAGAATTTTGTTGGTAAGGATGATGATTATATGTCTTTACCATTTAAAGCATCAATTTATAATTTGGTTTATAGGAATAGTCATTTGTTAGGTGGAATGAAGGTTGCATGGAGGAAAGGTTCTGATTTGAATTCATTACTTAATGGTTCAAAGCAGTCTATTGATAGTAGGTCTATTCCTGGTATTGTTTATAAAATTCCATATAGTTGTGGTAAATTTTATGTAGGTCAGAGTAAATTTAGCCTTAATGAAAGGCTTAAGGTTCATATAAGTAGGGTTAAACATAGGTATCTTAACTCAGCTTTATATATTCATGAATTGAATACAGGTCATAGAATATTGTTTAACAATGCTTTGGTTATTTTTTATGAAAAGAATGAGTTAAAAAGAAGAATAAAGGAGACTTTGATGATAAAACTCCTTGATTCTGAGGCTATCAATCTTATGAAGACTTCTTTTGATATTAAGGGAAGGTGGAATTTGTAGTGAATTATGGGAAGGTTTGTTTGTATATATATATATGTTTTTCTTTAGATTGATTTTCACTTGAGAAGGTCTATTTGTAGTAGATGAAACCATGGTTGTGTAAGGATTTTGGTAAAATTTTTAAAATTTAATCTAGTATTGTATTGTTTTATGGTTTTGTATTTTTATTTTTGCTAGTATAGTGTTAGACAGTTTTGGTTTTGTTATATATAATTAAGGACAACCAAACAGGCTCTCACAGGCTATAAATAAATAGCACTCTGTATGTTTATCAATTATCAAAAAATTGGTTTCAAAAGAAATTCTTTTCATTTGATGTTCTTTAAATAGTGCTTATCAAATATAAGAATAGATTTTGCAGATTTTACTTTGTTTATTTTAAAATGTGAAAGACAAAATACAGTACACTTAAATATTATACGTAATACTTTTTACAATCAATAAACATATGTGTATAATTATATAATGGTAAGATAAAAATGAAAATTAATTACACTTTTAAATATAAATCTTGCCACTAGTGTAAAAATGTGATTATATATTTATATTGAATGGAAAAACAGATCCTGGATCATATATCATTATTAATGCAGACGAGGCAACTCTTACCTTTTATGATTAGCAAAACTATCATGAGATAATCACTGAAAAATATGCATCCAAATTTACAACTCATAGATACACCTCTAAAATATTTGTAAGATATTAGCTGAGAAAGCATTTTTTGTAATTGACATTTTGATCTATCCACTAAGATAAATGTGCTTAATCATAAAGTCACTCTAGATTCATAAATAAATAACCAAGTGATTTATGATAGTAAATTAAATTTTGTAAGTTCACTAGAATTAAGAAATAATACAAGTGTAACCACTCATTATTGCATTGACTTAAAGATATAATGAATATGATGTGCAAGGTCAAATCACCTAGCCTTTCTTAAATAAAATTTAAGATTCATGACACTTAGTTACAAATTATTAAAACTTTTTTTCTTCTAATAAATAAAGGTCAAATAGATTTAATGTTATGAGTATTTAAATATGTTTATGTATATCTTTTAATAGTTTAATGCCACCAACTTTCAATAGAAAAATATTTAATATTAACCCACAGGCATAATAGTCATTATATTACTTTTCCCAGATATAAGTAAATAAAAATACATTAAAATGATTTTCTTAATCCTCTCTAAGTTAACAATTTAGTCTTTACTCACTCAGTTAATAAGGAATATAAACTCATGGTGTAGATTAGATACTGTCTGAATCTTAAACTAAACACTATTTTGTTATTTGAATTGCGAAAAATGCCTTCAATCAAAAATTTTATTACATCCACTTTTACATCACATTTTTTTAAAAATTGGCCACATATCTAACTTTACTAATACTAAAACATTAGCTATTTTGGGGGGAAAAAAAGGGATTTCCATGATACAAGTACTCATTAAATTAAAAAAATCAGTCTTGAATTTTTTTTCAAATGAAAGTTCTTTTAATAAAAAAATATTTTTTTAAAAAAACAAATCATAAAAATATACAAATGAAGATAATCCATAACTATAATTTTCAGAGAAATGCTTAAATAATGATGTTATTCATATGATATATAACAAATGGCTTTGCCATCAATAATGATAATGATCTGGAAAGATTTAATTAATTTATTTATTATCATTATTTTATGTCTTCCTTGCCATTAGTAAATAAATTAAATAATGATTCGTAGCTTATAAACACATATGGGTTAATGGTGTAAAGATAGATTATTTTGATTAATAATCAAGTCACAAATATGCATATACTCTAATATCTAATTTATTCATATACATTCTTCCCTTCTTTTGCAAAAAAAGTTCTAAAAATACAAATATTAATTAATAAGAACATTTGTTCTAATACATTTTGTTATTATTTTTTCTAATAATGGGAATAAAATTATAACTACAAATCAAATTATAAAATTATCCACCCCCCCCTCTCTCTCTATATATATATATATATATATATTATAATAGAGATTTTAATGGGTATAAGATGAAAAAAAAACTTTTTTTGGGTTATACCAGTTATTAATTTTCTGCATAGAGAAATTATTCTTCCTAGCACACAATGAATCCTGTTTAAAGTTTTTAAATTCTTAAGTAAAGTCTTCATCCATCGAAACAGAAAATTAAGCTGTAATGGAGAACAACTGTGTCTCAAATAATAATGAGATTGCATGTAAATTAAAAACTGTTCATTCATATGTATATTTGATGGTTGTCCAATTAGAATAGGAGATGGATTAACATATATTTTTGTATTTCCTTTTGCTTTACAGTAAGCTGATTTATTAAAAGTGATTTTAGAAGGAGAAGTAAAATCATAAAATGATTGGTTTTTATAAACTTAGGATACACTATATTTCATGACATTTGTTTAAACTGTTGGTCTTTTTAAAATGTCAATAGACTGTCTCATTGTTCTTAAATCATATTTTTTCAATATAGCTAATGTTTTAGATTATTAAAGTTAGACATGTGGCAAATTAAAAAAAAACCCAAAGTGATGTAAAAGCTGATGTAATAAAATTTTTGATTGAAGGCATTTTATACTCTTAACTCTGACATCAATGCATATATTCGATTGATCCACATAACAAAACATCAAGATGTATTCCATGTTTACAATCACCAAGAAGCTCATTATTCAATTGTACTTACATACAGTGTTATTCTCTTTTCCTTGTATTATAATCTCTTTTCTCTATGATTTTTGAAGGAATATTTATTTTAACACATATAATATTTTTTCTGATATTCTTTTTAAGACAACAAGAATCAATTCTTTTCTTTTAAAAAGAACTGGTCATTTTAAATTTTATTTTATTTAGCACAGCATCTTAGTTATCTCACAGAGGCATTAATAAATGGTATAAATTTAAAAGATTAAAAGAGAGCTTCCCCCTATTCGTTGCAACAGATACCATATAGAATATTTTTTATTTGGTTGAAGATGCAATTTTCACAATAACTTTAATTTATATATGTTCTATAAAGTTAATTTACTATAAAAACTATAAATCTGGAAAAATATAATCATTGTCATAAAATAAAGAGGTAAAAAAAAGCATTTTTAAAGTTAGTAATTTTGAATTTATTAGTGCATTGTTATGTTGTTGTATAAATTTTAAAGTAGAATTTTTGTTAGTAGTTTACAAATATTTGTAAACCAGGCACTCTTCACAAACCTGGGAGCTTAATTGTAAGTATAGGGGATTTGAACTCAGATTTTCAAGCATTCTTCAACTATCCATGCTATCTCTACAGCCAATACACATGACCACACACATGGAGAAAAAATAAATAATCATCAATATCCATATTTCATGCTAAACCAGCACTCATCAGTTGGTCCAGATTGGTTTAGCATGAAATACATATATTGGTGATTATTTATCTTTTCTACATGTGTGTGCTCATGTGTATTGGTTGTATGAGATAGCATAGATAGTTGAAGGGTGCTTAAAAATCTGAGTTATCATAAAATCTTATAAAATTTCACCTAGGATGATGTATAACAATAGTCATCAATTAGCTTCTTTCACTTCTATAGTAAAACTAATTATTTCTTGGATTTTATTCTTAATCCTAGACTGGTCTGTGAAAAGCTACATTTAGAGAATGTTTTTCCCCCAGCAAAATAAGTAATGGACTGTGTAATGATTTATCTCCAAATCATTATTTAACAATAGCATTGAGAAATTATAAATTCGAAGTGAAAATCTACATTAGTAGTCTTGCGTTGTTAGCCGAGAGGTATCGCAGCCGCCATGCAAGCAAGTAGTTGGTTGCAGACGGGTGTGGGTTCGCGTCCCGGCAGATGCTATGACATATGAAAAAAAAAAAAAAAATCTACATTAGTAAACTGCATTCGGCAATTTAATTATGCACATAACTCTAGCACAAACATATATATGCAATTGCATTTATAAAATGTAAACAAACTTTTAATAATTTTTTTTATATAAATAATAAATGGTTTTACTTTTTAGAAAATAGATTTTAAATAATTTATTGAGAAATTTTATTATAATATAAAGTTTAATATTAAAAAAGAAAAACAAACAAACAAAAAAACAACAAATAACTTTTTTTACACTGTCCAATTCACACCAATTGCCTAGTTTTTTTCTGTATGTTTATTTAAAAAAAAGTTTTACAACATTCATTAAAATAACTACATGAATTACAAAAATATTGAAATAAATTCTCTATAAGATAACATATTATATTTATGCATAATACAAATTGTGTGTGTGTGTGCTTTTAACATTTAAAGACATTAAATTGATTTTTTTTTTCATGCATACAGGATAGTGTGCAGCCTATATATTAAAGAATATTATTTCAGAATTTGTATTTTTTCTCTAAATAATCTTTTAAATATGTTTCTATAAAGGAAAAAAAAATTGTCTCCTTTTTACAAAAGAAATCCTATTGACCAATCACAATCTCTTACTTTTCAGTTAATTAGATAATTCAAAGGTTGAAAATTAACTTTTTTGTCAAATTTAAAAGAGGAGAGAAAAATATTTGTTACAATAAACAAAACAACAAAACATTTTTTGTAAAACTTGCTTTTAAAAATTTATTAAAATCAAAAAATGACAACAACAATAATAATACTAATACTAGTAGTAGTAGTAATAGTTATTATTATTATTATAGAGCTTATTATTCATATATAAGATTATAAAATGACCTAGATCGTGTATGTGCATGCACACATACTATTAATTGTATATACATGTACATACTTCAGGACACCTATACCACTGATGTTTAATAAATAATAAATCAGAGACATAGACTAAGAAAGAAAGAAAATTATTAATTTTGATCAATCATCTATTAGTCAGATATTATATAGTGTTACTATAAATATATTATTCAGTGCATATATATTATTTTCTATTGAATATGTTCTATATATTTTTTCCATTAAAAAAATATAAACCACTATTTTGATGTGGATGAAACCTATTGCATTGTCTTCTTTTACATGAAAAACAAATGCAATTTTTGACTACATCCATGGATTCACCTATTCCTATTCAGTTAATTTCGCTGTCATTAATCTTAATGTTCAAGTAAAATCCTTCATCTATGACAATATTTAAAATTTTTGCATTATAGACATCTTTTGTTTCATTATTATCTTTAATAAAATGCTTCAAAATGGTGGTAAAATTTTTATAAATATATTTTTTGTTTGAGTGACTTGTGGAGTCTTCACCAACACCATATCAATGACATTAAATGGATATTTAATTAAGTTGTTTCTATTTGCATCAATGTATTTTATTGACTTGTCAGCCCTTGTAATGATGAATCTTTTATAGAGGTCCTCTTATATTTTCACTTTACTGGGTTGTTTTTATTCATGAATTTAATCAAATATTTATGGCCCTACTAGTTGATGAAACAGATAAATCACACATTAATGTTTAGGAAAAGGGTTGTCTTTTCTTTTTCAACTCTTCTATTTGAGATCCTTGATTTTCCTATTCTAATCTTTTTTTATTGATGATGTATTTTGATATTATTTCATTTGTTTCTTTTTATTTCTGAATTTGACAGTCACCTATATCTATTTTTCTGATGATCTCAGTTATCCATTCAACTATGCATCTATCAATTGCAAGCACACTTTTTTCTATATTTTTGTGTAGATTATGTTTGGGTATGTAAATAATCTGTCTTTCAAATAAAAAAAATGCAGCTATGTTTTCAATTTTGAGACATTATCATAAAAAAACTACATGCAGCATTGACCTGAATAATATTTTTTTTTGTGATATTTGGTATTATATTACATCATATACATTTTTTACACAAAATTTTTGTGAAGATCATATAGTGGTAATCTCTTTGTTTATTTGGTCTACTAAACAATGAGTACCAACTACCATTTTTGGTTTGATAAAGGTTATTATAATTATTGTTAAATTCACTGTTTCTTAGCAAATTCAAAGGACAAAATTTCCATCAACTTACTTCATCATGAAATTGTGTAATTCTAATAAAATTTACTGCTAACATTATATCTGTCTCAAGGTCATTATCCTTGAAGTTAATTCCTTTGGAATTGTCATTTCATTTCTGAATCACCCTTTTACAAATTTCCCTTGGGAAAGATGTTTCTTTTAGTTTATATGTAAAAGAAAATATATGGTTGTGGAATATTCTCAATCCTATTTTTTAATAACTTGTATAAAACTTCATTGATTTCCATTTGAATATAAATTAAAACTTTCTCCTGCATTTTTAAAATAAATTCTTCATTTATATTTATCATTATTGCTTCTATGATACTTTAAAGTACTTATTTGCAATTACTTTCTTGATTATTTGCTCACTTTTGGTAGTGTTGATTTTTCCATTTTTTGTTTTGTTTAAATTTGACACCATCATTTCTCCTTTTCTATTTTTCTTTATATTATTCTGAGTCTAACACTTTTTATGGTATTTATTTTAATCTCCCTGTCTTGAGTGTTAACATCTTTTAATTTAGAATTTGCATAATGTTAAAGGTTTTGTTTAAAATAATCTTATATTTTTTTGAGTTTCCCATATATTAATGACTACTTTCTGCTTTTATTTTCAAATTTTTTTATTCATAATTGCTCTCCATAATTACAAATTTTCTTCTAATCTTCTTCATATTCTCTTTCAATTTTTTTTGCATATTTTCAAAATTCTCTATATTTGGTTGATACTACTCCATACTTCTTTTTAATCTTTCTTTAATATTTATTTGATTCTTTTATAGACTTATTTGACTATGTTATTTTTTATACATTTTTTAATCCTTTCAAAAAGTGTAATATAAGTGTATTATTAATTTTAAAATTTTCATGTTATTTAAATATTGAGTTATGAGTGTTATATTAAAAACTACTATTCATCATAAATGTGTCTTCATTATAATGCTTTAATTTCTTTTATATCTTCTAGTTAATATAAATAAATTTTATTTTTTTGTCTGAAAGTGGGCTTCTTTTTACCACTTGATATTAGTTTATTATGTCTATTAGTTGATTTCCCATCTTTACTGTAATGATAAATAGTTTAAACATTAAAATAATTTTATTATTATTCTAATACCAAAATGACTTTTGTTGTATACCTATCGGGAAGCCAACATTTAGAATGTAACATACCAAGTCTTAGATTATGCATATATCCTTCTCTAATAACATGATTTCATAGCACTGCTGCTTCAATAGATTTACTCAGGGATTTAAATCACAGATCCAATGACATACATATTTATCTAATAGGCATCTCACATAATTAACATCCTTGCTTTACATGATAACATAAAAAAAAACTTTATCTGTAACATTATCCAAAATTCATAATTAATAAATAATAAAAAAACTAATTTTATATGATCCTTAAGACGAATGAATAATAAAAATGTAGCCATGTGTAAATATTGTTGTAATAAATACAATTAACAAGAATAAAAAGGACCATGTTTTTATTAGAAGGCAGTATGTAAAGAAAATGCCTATAAGATGAAATCAATGCAATCTCCTTAAATGACATTTAAGATTCCCCATACTTAAATATAAATTATTAACACTATTTTCCTCCTAATAAGTAAAAATCAAATATATAACTTCTACTTGCAAAATATTTAATATTATCACAAAGATATATTAATCATTTTATTGCTTTTGTTCAAAGAGCATCAAGTATAAATACATACATATTGATGGCCCCAAACCTTCTACAATTAATTATCTAGCTTAGATTCATTTAATTAACAAGAAATATACACTAATGGTATGGGTATTGAAACTGTACATATACAGCCTTATAGATGCAGTCAGCTGTCACTAATACAGTGCTATTTAATTATAATTGGTTTTTGGTGCCTATCCAGAAGGTTACAATATATATATATATAGATTATTTCATTGGTAAGGTGTAATATATATATATATATATATATATAAGTGAGAAGCTGGACGGTAAAATTTAAATAAGTTAAAACCTTTTTTATTTATTTTTCCTTCAACCTGATATATGAGGCAGAAATCATTTGTAAATAATTTGTAAAAGTTATTCTGATTTTAAAAGATTTCCATCCATCTTCTCCTGCTGTTTTTTTTCAATAGATATTCTTTAAAAAGAGAAAGAGAATACATTGCCATTTAGTTTAACTAAACTCTAGATTCATTTATAATTACACTGAGAAAGACGTTCATATCGTATATATATGCATCTATTTAATTATTGGTTGTTTTTTTTTTTTGAAAAATACCTCACAATTGTTATTATATATATATATGTATACTTAATCAAACTAAATGCTTATTAAATAAATAGTAATTAGAGAATATGTTATATAAAGCATCTGTTATTTAGTATTTTTGTAATAGAGGGGTGCAGTGCAATCTTTTTCATATAATTATCTATTCACAATTCATCACATTTTATGTGCATAAATTAGTTAAATGATGATAATTATTGATTAATCATGCTAAAATAAAATGCTAGTATAATACCCACATATAAGTTAATATAATGGTTTTAAAGGGATAAGATTTTTATTATTGTACAATGAATTTTCTAGCATAGTAACATACAGGATAGTATATCTATATATTAATGTTAATAACACTTCAATATTTATGATCACTTGACTGCATTCTCAAACTGTGTTACTTGGTGATGGTATCATGTCTCTACATTTTTTATTGCTTTTCCAAATAATTTCATCCAGTCAGCTCATGAATACTGGTTATATCAGTTGCCTGGAATAGTGAATCCTGTTAAAGAGGTAGTGAGGAGAAATTGACATTAAGCTAACCAAAGATACTTTGTTTCTGAATCTGGGTCACACTTCAGCAAATGAGTTCCTTTCTCTAATAATCAATTAGAGGCAAAAAAGCTATCTATTAATAAAATTGGTAAAATGATGATTTTACTATATTTTAAAGACACATTTAAATATGTAAATGATTACTGAGTACCACACTGAATCTTACCGATTTTGTTTACAATTATATCTATTGATATACAATCTATGTGTGTTACTATGGAAATTTATTGTTAAAGATTAGTTAAGATTATATATATATATATTTTCTTAATTGAGGCTATGTTTAAGTCAGCCTCCAGCTTGTTTTGCTTTTCATACCACAGATCAATTTCTGTATCTCCTCTCTACCTAGACAATTTCATTCCTGTGTTTAATAATGTAAATCAAATGTTTTGGTTTTTTTTTATTTCAAAATTTGTAAGTTACAATTGAATCTTATAATAATATTAAATCATGCTTTCACACTTCCAATGTAAAGCTAGAACAACAAATTGAAAACTAAATTAAATGGCTGAGCACTTTCAAGAAGATGTACTTTTCATATTCATAGCCAATTATGATCCTTTCTTTGGAATCATTATATAATTGAATCTGATATGCAAATTACATGCAAATGAGTCACTAAGACCATCTTTTAGGTATCACAAAACATGCATCCTTATGATTAATGGCGAAAGAGTCCTCTGCTATAAAGTATGCTTTTACCTTTTGCTTAATATCATGCCTCTCAGTACAAACTAATTTTGCAGCTGTGGGTTCAAACCCATGTCCTGACAATTTTTGATGTTGAACAAAAATTGAAGTGCATTCTGGATCCATATGTGCCTTATTGTATCTATATTTGTGTTGTGATATCCTAGTAGCTATGGTGGCTCTTGTTTCACCATAATATGATGCTTTGCATCCATTATGAGGGCATGCCACTCTGTACACAGCCTGTGGGGTCTGATCAGAAGCTATAGTATCCTTAGTGTTGTTAATAAGCCTATTAGTTGAGATAGGTGTATGAAAACTCAAATGAAATTCCTTAGAAAAAGTCTTATAAAATGTTTTATGTAAAGAGTGCACGTAGGGCAATAATATCCAAGACCTGTTGTCTTCATCTCCATGTTTTCCAATATTATTTACAAAATGTCTAATTTTTCTATATACTATATTGTGCCTGTATCCTGATTTGATTAAGTTGTTAGTATAATTAATTAAGTTAGACCTTCTGTCTGCCTCAAACTTGTACAAATAGTAATTTCTGAAAAGAAATGATATCAATCCAGCAAACTTGTAAGTCATAGGTGTGTATGACTCAGGGTAAATCTGTCCACAAACTTCTGGTGGCTTCATAACCATTGCATAATTAAGCATACTTCCTTCTCTGTGTACCTTGATAACTATTTTACCTCTTGCCTTATATCTTCCCATGTAATATTTAAATTTAATGATGTGTTTGCTTGTATCTGATTTTTGATGTGCTCAATAATATTTACTGGAGCAGCAACAAATAAGTCGTCCACATATCTCGTATATATTATATTATTATCTACTATGTTGTAATCAAAGAATACTTGTTTTTCATAAAAATTCAAATAGATGCTAGCCATGGTGCCACTCATGGGCAATATCATAGGCCACCCATCTTTCATGTGGTACCATTTGCCTTCAAATGTTGCCATAATATTTACATCTAACCATCTCAGAAATTCTGTTATGAAACTAACCCTAGCTTGAGCTACATTTTTATTTATGAGTTCTTGTATAATATCGATAGACTTATTTCTATTAACAGACCCGTATAACTCTGAAATATCTAACGCAGCAATTTTAAACTCGGGCCTTATTAGCGCATTCTTGATTCACTCTACAAACTCGAAAGACAATTTAATAGTAAACTCTTCAAATCCTAAGTCATCTATCAGCCAATGATTTATCTTCTTAGCAGTCTCAAAATAATGCATGCCTCCAAAGTCCAGCAACAACCTCAGAGTCATGTCAGGCTTGTGTAATTTAGCGTTAGCAAACATTCGAGGGGGTGTGGAAGAAGATGGATACATTAGATAATACTCAGTTTTAGAAAAAGCTTTATTGCAATGTATATGAAGAATCGATGTTATAAACTTCTCCTTATTAATTTTATTATTAAAGTTTACTGTGTGTACGAATTTCAATTTATCAATTTGTATTTTCATCTTATTAACACATTCGTCTTTATTGAATCTTATGTAAATAAGTCAATTATTTTATATAGCGCAATGTTTTTTACAAACTGTAATATTTTAAACAGCATTAAACTGTTGCACATGCGCTTTGGACTTTAACTATAAAATGAATGACTACAAACACTTCAAACACATGATAAAGTCTTTGGAAAAGATAGAATGGCCATCTATCTTTTCGAACCCAAACACTTTTGTATGGGCAAATCTTAAGTGTTTGAAGATATTAAATAATCACTTTCACTTTAAATTACTTTTACATGTTTAAATGAATGACGCTGGTGAAATTTATTAGAATTTACGATATGTCATTCTTATTTGAAATTAAATGTATGTAAATAAGTCAATTATTTTATATAGCGCGATGTTTTTTTACAAACTGTAATATTTTAAACAGCATTAAACTGTTGCACATGTGCAACAGTTTAATGCTGTTTAAAATATTACAGTTAGTAAAAAACATCATGCTACATAAAATAATTGACTTATTTACATACATTTAATTTCAAATAAGAATGACGTATCATAAATTCTAATAAATTTCACCAGCGTCATTCATTCAAGCATGTAAAAGTAATTTAAAGTGATTATTTAATATCTTCATGCTTTCACTTTCAAACACTTAAGATTCGCCCATACAAAAGCATTTGGGTTTGAAAAGATAGATGGCCATTCTATCTTTTCCAAAGACTTTATCATGTGTTTGAAGTGTTTGTATTCATTCATTTTATAGTTAAAATCCAAAGCGCATGTGCAACAGTTTAATGCTGTTTAAAATATTACAATTGAATCTTATGTAAAATTAGGGTACTTTCTCAAATTATTTGTAAATAATCACATTAAATGAAATATAGACAATCATATATTAACAATAAACTATAATTTATAATAGTAACAAAGTTGTACATTTCTATTATTTTATATGTGTAAACCTGATCAGTACTTTGTCTAAGATTCCTAAGAGTCTTGTCTCTACCTGACCACTGGTCTGCATCAAGAAAATTAACTCTTGTGAGGTTAAGGTGAGTGAGTCACTTAAATATGATCTAGAGGGGTGGGTTAGGTTCAAGCCCTTTAACCAAGTCCGTATGATCGAGAGGTGGGTAGATTCAACCCACTTTAACAGTCTCTGGGTTGGGTTAAAGCAACTATACTTTCTGACCATTACAGTTTTTTTGTATAATCGGGCATGCCAACATGGGGCCTTACTGATATAATGTAGACTCTGAAGATAGTTTTGGATATATAGAAATTCCTAGGATCGAGAGAAAAATTTTTTTTTTGAAAGTGGTGAAATATAAATAATTCCTTTCTCTCTCTCTCTTGGCTTTGTTGTAAATATATTCCACATATAATTTTTTTAATTCTTTTTTTTCTATCTCTTGACTTTATTTGTAAATATATTCCACATACCAAATCAGGTGAAACTGATCAGAAGAAAATGAAATAAGATGTATACTAATTTTTTTTTCTTTTTTTCTTCTTTGCAGAGAAACAGATTGATTAAGACAAGGATCAATGTGAAAAAAGAGGGTTATATGGTGAAAACTTTCTTTTTAATTATTTATAGTTTTCTTATATAGTTCTATTATGGGAGGTTTATATATAAATAAAATGATAGGTGTTGTTAAGTTATGGGTAGCAAATTGAGAGATAGATTTGAATTGGGGCATAAAAATAGGTTTATTCAACAAATAAAAACATCATTCAATGGAGAACAGAAGCTGGAGTTCAAGGAAGGACAACAATTCAGGAGGATGATATGGGAGGGTGGAGTAATTAATAATAAAAAAATTACCAAGAAAAGATTTTATTATTTTGCATAGTGGATCACTGAAGAAAACTTATCAACATATAATAAGTAAAGAAAACCAACCATGGATGGCATTGATGAAGAGGCAAATAATGGGATAAAAGCAGATACCAGTGTCAGATTTTCAGACAACATATTAGAAATGCAAATCCCAATAATAAAAAGGCACAGGGATGGATACTCATGGGCCATATTTCTTAACAGAGATGAAGAAGAACAATGGAGAACCATGGTAAGAAAATGGGACAAAAGAAGCAGAGGGAAAGAATGTAAACAAGAAACAGAGAGGGCAGACACACAGAATGATGGAGAATAAAAAGAAAAAGAAGAAGCAGAGGAGATAGAACAAAAAATAAAAGAAGCAGAGGAGAATGAAAAATAACAGAGGAAAGTAGAGCAGAAGAAACAAAAAACTATGGAGGCCATGGAGAAAATGTTCAGTAGATGTTCTAAGAAATGATAAACAACATGGAGAAATGAGTCAAAAATAAAAAACAGAACTGAAAAAAAAGCAAAGAAAGAACATAAGTAAGACATGTACACACCAAGAGAAGATGTGCAATAATTGAAACAAAAGGTTCAAGGATCAATTGAAGGGATAAATCAAAGGCTAAAAGAAATGAAAAATAAAGCACAAGACAATAAACCCCATATTTCATCAAAGAACTAAACCAATCCCACATTAATATAAATAACTTGGATAGTGTGAAGAGTATAGAAAAGGACAACCCACATTAATATAAATAACTTGGAAAGTTTGAAGAGTATAAAAAAGAAGAACAATCCCTTGGTAGCATGGTTTATCCAGGTCAAAAGATTTAGAGGGATTTAGGAGAGGAAAGAGGAAAGTCCAATGGCTCACCTAGAGAGCCTCAAAGAATTACTTTCTAATTCCAGGAAGAAGAGCAGATAGCAGTTACTGGAAATCATCTACATGGCTCAACTTGGGACTGGTGGGGCTGTTTGGCCCAGAGACCAAAGGATTATTGTATGGCACTGCTTAGAAGCATTTGGAATTACTCTAAAGACAGGATGAAATATTACCTTGACTCTCTAGTAAAAAATACTGTGGTTCAAAGAGAGAAATGCACACACAGTTCTTTTTCCAGCAAGTATCTCATCTCAGGTCACTAAATGCATTCCCACTATTGGATGAGCAAATCATCCAAACAATCCAATACAACATGACCACACATCAAACAATTAATGGTAGGCTGCAGAAATAAAGAAATTGGAGAAAAATCAGAATTTACTGCAACAGATTTTGGAATCTAACTAAAGAAGTTCTAGAGAAAATAAAGAAGGTTGATGCACTATGGATACAGACACCAGACATCCAGGGACATTATGATGGTAGTTCTTCTCATGTCAAAAGAACAAACCAAACAATGACAAAGACAAATTATAGCTCTAAGGTGAAAAACTACTGAGGACTCTGCTAGCCCATTCCTCTCAATGGGGGCCCCAGAAGAAAGTAAGGAACGACCTATCTGAAAAAATGAACTAATGATGACTATAATCTATAAAGGGGAAGAACCACTTCACAGATCACCCCACCAATATTGTCCCACAATTAGACTCTCAATGGAAAATTTCCCAGTACTGGCTTTATTGGATACTGGAAGCCATATCTCGCTTGTATCAAAGGAATGGTACACCACAACTGAAGGAATGAGAATGCTGTCTGCCAAATCCAGGGATCTACTCAAATCATACTAGCCAATGATAAAAAGGCCAAAATCAAAACTCATCAACTTCGGCTCAATATTAGAATAGGGTCCACAACCATGAGATACAGGCATTCCTAATTATGGCTGGTCTTATCTGAGATGTGGTATTAGGATCAGATTTCCTGGGTCACCACCAAGGCATCATAAATTATGAAGAAAAAACTTTCACATTCCATAAGGAAATAATTGGATTCCTAAAGATGGGGGGACTCATTCTCTCACCAAATAGATCCCCAATCTATAGTAAAAAAGATAAAGGAATCATTACTCAAAACTGAAAGTGATAAAGAGAAACTGGGCATGATGCTAAGAGAACACAAAAAAGTATTCCCATGTCCCAGGAATAATTAAAAGATATACACATGAGATTCAAGTCAAAGACATTTACTTTTACACAAAGTCACACTCCATTTACTACCAATACAAAAGTGAAGTGGAAGATCAATTAAAGCCATGATGGAATGTGGAATTATAGAAAGAAGTTCACCTTCATACAATGGTCCTATAGTCCTGGTCAAAAAAAGAATGGATCAATGAGGGTGTGCTTGGATTCTAGAAAGCTCAATAGCATTACTATCACAGAAAGAGACATACCTCCACCCAATCAAGAAGTCTTCACATGGTTTGCTAACAAGAACATCTTTACCATCCTAGACCTAACATCAAGCCATTGGAAAATCCTATTAGACCTGCAAGATAGAAAATATACCACATTCAGACAAGAAGGGTGCACTTATGTATTTAAGTATATGTCATTTGGCTTCATTAACAGTGGCACAGGTTTGATATGGTGCTTAGATCAAGCCCTGTCAGAGAAAATCAAACAACACATGGTGTGCTATGTGGATGATGTGGTCATCGCATCCATAAACCCAGAAGAATACTTGGCTCACCTGAAAAATTCCTTCAAGAATGCATAAACAAAAATATTACAATAAATTTTAGCAAAATGTTATTTTGTGGTCAAGGAAATTACTTTCCTGGGTCATTTAGTAAATAGACAGGGGATATTGTCTCACTTAGAAAAAAATAACAGCCATTGAGAACTTTTCAATACCAACTAGTCAGAAGCAAGTGTGGTCCTTTATAAGTCTGTGCAATTTCTATCATAAATTTTACAAAAATTTTGCACAAGATGCCATAGCTCTACTAGAAACTGCTAAAAAAGGAGGACAGAGATTTCAAAAAAATCAAGCAAAATTTCTTGCAGGCTGTTATATTGCACCCACCCAGACTTTACATGCCCATTTTATATTCAAACTGACAGCATAAAAGGGGTTTGGGAATAAAGGGGGGGTTTCAGATTAATCAAGACAACATATATAGGGTCTTGTATTTCTGTAGTAGAACACTCCAAAGGGCTGAAATAAATTATACCGATACTGAGCATGAAACCTTAGCCATAGTATTGGTCTGCCAGAGGTTCAAACAATTCCTAATGGAGTTAAAAGTAATAATCATCACTGAACAACAGTATCTTGAGTTTCTAAACAAAGGATACTTCACAAATGACTGCCTCATTAGATGGAGCTTGAGCATACAGCAGTTTAACTATAAGGTAATTTATTGCCACAGAGTGGAGAATATTGTAGCTGACATTTTAAGCCACCACCCAGTGGATATCCAACCACAGAACCTAGTTGCTGAGGAGATGCAGGTGGCTAGTGATTTCAACAAGTGCGGATGAATTGGTGGAACAGGTTTTTAAAACTTGGCTCACTTACAAAGGAGTGACAAGAAATATGGACCCATAATGGATTCACTTGAAAAGAACCAATTATCAGAACTAAAGCAATGTTATAAAATTAACGACAATCTCCTTCTGTTTAAAACACAATACTATGCCAATCTCTGGAAAATTCTAGTGCCACAGGAGATTATAGAATGTTTGATTGAGCATACTCATAACCTATGTGGACATTATGGCCCTAGGAAAACTGAAAGTGCAATTTGATATCAGTTTCATTGGGAAGAGATGTACTTCAGCATCTACTAGATTAAGAAAATGTCAGATATGTGCTCAGAATAAACAACCTAATCAATCTTATATAGGAGCCTTCACATCCATACTACCAAAGGGCCCAAATGAACTTTTAGCAGTAGATCATTATGGACCTCTACCTACTTTCAATAATTAGGATGTTGTCACTTTTGACATATTTTCAAAATATATCTCTGCACCGATAAGCAAGACTTGCAGAGTGCAATTAAGGCCCTATGTTTGAAACAATTCATCAATGTAGGAAAACCATGAACCATTTTGTGTGATCATGAATCAGCATTCACATCTAAACAATAAAGAAAAGGCATGCAAAAGTATGGCATAAAGTATATCTTTATCTCAATAAGGAATCTCCAATTAAACCTCTGCAAAGGGTCATGAGGAAATTAAATCGCTTGTTTAGGACATACTCAGGAAATAATCACAAAAGTTGGGTAAAACAAACCCAATAATATTGAAATAGCTGAACAATCTAACCAGAATAAGAATGATTCCACTGGGTTCACTCCAGCATGACTTCATTTTGAAAGACAAATACCCTGGGTTTTATAAAAACATCACTCCCAGTGGAGCCAGAAACAATAAATCATGTCCATGCCAGTCCCACATAGAAAAGAAGAGGACAAGGAAAGGGCCTAAGAATCCTTATATATTCAAAACTGGGGAGCAGGTTTGGGTCAGAACACCATGTGTCAGTAAACCATTGGAAAATCAGTTATAAGAAGTTTTTTCCATTATATGAAGGGCCCTTTATTATAAGAAAAACATATGGGAAAATTGCATTCCTACTGGAGAATGAGAAAGAGTGGAACCTTTAATGCAAGCTGTTTGAAGCTGTATCATGGCACAAGATCCAATATAGAAACAAATAAATGGGCAACTCAACTGAAAAATGATCAACTTCAGAGAGGAAGATGCACCCAAAAAGATCGGATAAGAAAAGCGATAGGATAATAGAGCTATCTAATTCAGGCACAATAGAATTTCACCCACTAAAAATAAAAGATAGGATAATAGAGCTATCTAATTCAGGCACAATAGAATTTCACCCACTAAAAATAAAATAACTCAAATAAGATCACTTATAAGTGTATTCTTTGTGTATAGCACAAACTACTAATATTAAACAAATATACATATTGTTTTTTAACAAATCACTCTGTTTGCCTCCAAGCAAAGTAAGTACAACCATTTTTTTACTAATTTTTTTTAAGGGACTGTAGGAATATGAAACTTATATATGCTCCATCATTCATTGTTTATTTAACTACAATCCTAAAGTCAACCACAGTGAATGGATATTAAAATAAAAGATTAATGAAACATATATATATATATATATATTGTGATAGCACGAGGTGATCACATATATTTAATATAATATATATTTTCAGTTGGGTCAAATATTAAGGAAAGGTTAGTAAAAGAAAAAAAAAAGATTTTAGATAAGATGACAGCTGAGTTAGATAAGAATTAGTGGTTGTAGAAGAATTTGGTATAACATTTAAAGATCATTATCAGCTAGTAAATGGGAGTGACAGAATGAATGAGAGTTGTCAAATAAAATAAATGTCGAATTTTGTTGTACTAAAACATTTTTCTAAGAAGGAAAATAATTACTGAGAAATTCATAGAGTGATGGTTAAGGGAAATAAATAAATAAAACAAATGTAATAAGTTTAATTATAGAAAGAATAAATGTAAAAAAAAAAAAATGAAAGGGAGAGTAATTAAATTATTTTAAGGTCAAAGATGGCCGTAGGTGTGAAAACGTGATCCACAAGACAAAGGAAGGAGGGGAGTTTTTTTTTCTACTAAAACAAAAGAGTAGAGCGGTGTAGGAATAAAGAAGTGATTCCAGTTTCTCATAAAGAGGGAAACAATTTTTTTTCTCTAGCGAACTTTTAACTGCCACCCAGGCTATAGTCCAAGAAATGACGATCGAGTAGAAGAAATACTTTCGAGCGCCGGTTCGAAACGCTGCTCCATACCCAAGCCTGTAACACAAACGAAATGAAGATAATCACCTGCTCACCTGCTTACGTCTCTGTGCCATTTGGAAACCGTTACGAGGAAACTATCCGGATTTGAACCGCTCTACAAAAGAAGTGGGACGCCCACAACGCGGTTCGAAGAAGTGACTGAATCAATTGCCAGGACCGTTTACCTAGGTAATCGTATATTAGCATGCTAATTTATAAACTCCTAGTTTAATCATAAGTCCAAGAGAATCAAGAATGCGAATGTATCCCTTTAGATAACTCTAATACATATAAACTTTAATTGAACGAACATTTATAATAAACTTATTTACACCCATTTCATACTATCACTCTATGCACGTATTTATTATTATTGATATATCTCAAAATTATAGAAATTATGTTTTATGTTAGACAACAAATAAACCTCGTTTTAAGATTTGCTTTACTGTAATTATTTGCTATGTCAACCATTTTATATTTTTTTATATCAAGAAGAACAATCGGTTGGGAAATATAGTTTGATTTGATATTTTATTAGGTCAAACTCAACCGGTAAGGTAGTAATTGAATATAATTTATTCTTACTAATCCGTTCTATATACATATTTTGTGTAGCTGGTTGCATCCGTCTGATTATGCTTAATAGCACACCAACCTAGAATGGCCATATAGACAGAACGGAGGCATGCCGGTTACATAAATTTGGGGGCCAGTCCAAAGATTTTGAACGTAACCGAAGCCAGAATTCACATAAAGTGAAAGGCAAATCTCGAAAATGTATTTTTAATGATTATTATATTAGAGACGACAATGAGTTGACGTGGCAAGTAAAAAAAAAAAAAGAGAAAATGTGTATAACAGAGTTTGAACGATTTTGAAATAGAGCGAATGGGAAAATGAAATAGTCATATTCGGGTAGAAATGATACGGGGGTATTTGGTATTAGAGAAAGAGTAACAAATTCAGTTATAATATGAAATAACTTTCACAGGGATAAGTTTGCCGCTAATTTCGTAGCGATTAGATATTGATAAGACATTTTGAATTTTGAATTGCGCGATACACGATTGTGACAAGAACTAGCTAGCTCTAATTTGTTTTGTAATAGTGAAAACGTATTTAAAACCTATTGTTAGATTTTTTTTCGTAAAAAAAAAAAAAAAAACTACAAGGTAGACGATCTAAGTTCGTCAGTGAAATAGAGAAAGGTTGTTAATTTATTTCCGTTTAGTGCAAAAGAAAAGGTAAAAAGAAAAGAAATAGGGGAGGGTTATTCTTAGAAAGAATTACAAATGCTGAGGCATAATATACTTCCATATCTGAGTGAATTGTAGCTATTTATATTGTTGATATATAGATAAGTTTATACCTAGAAGAATTAGAAATGCTGAGCTATTATATATATCTATAACTAAATTATAAATGCGGATAAATAAAATATGACTATATCCAAATGGATTATAATTGTTTATATATCATATACATCTATATTTGAATAAATATTAAAGACTTGCATATAATATACATCTATATCTGAATAAATTATAACTATTTATATTGTTGATATACAAATATGTGTATATCTGAAAGAATTAAAAACGCTGAGATACTATATACATACAGCTCTAACTAAATAAATTATAAATGCTCATAAATAAAATCTGTCTATATCTGAATAAGCTATAACTCTTTATATACCAAAGATGTCTGTACTTGAATAAATTGCAAATGCTCACATATAAAATGTGCTTATATCTTTATGAATTATAAATGCGGGTATACCAAATCTGTTTATATGTGGAATAATTACAAATGCTGAGATATAATATACATCTAGGCCTGAAGGAATTGTAAAGGCTTCTAAGTAAAATATATCTGTACCTGGATCAAAATAATTTTCTATATGAGAATCATAACACAAGGATTAATGGAGAAGATGGATAAATATGTTATCAATGATGAATAAGTGATCCATATAACTTAGGAGTAATCATTAAACTTTCAAAACATACTTAGCTGGTAATTTGAGATTTCTCACACGCACATTGGTACTTTTGCGGTTGTTATATAACCGTATGGAGAGTATAGGATATACGTTGAGATAGAGTTCGCGATTGAGTTGTGCATATGCGAGTGTTAGTTGAGAATTAGTAATAAAGTAGGAGTGGTGTTGGTATAAGTAGAGATACGAGTAGAGGTAGAGACTGAGCAGGTACATAACACATAATTGGGTGTGGAGTAGTCTGAACATTGGCGTTCGAATAGTAAATAATTGCCATAAATTTTAGAATATAAAACAAGAGAGAAAAAATAGTTCGTTTTAAAAAACCATTCAGTTAGTGTTCACAATCGGATTCAATACGTAAATGCTTACTAGGTCAAAGAAAGTCATGGATGTTCAGGAGCCAGAGGAAGTAGAAAGGTTGGACAATAGTGGGAGTTCACTTGGGATGTCAGACCCACAACTAACCACTGGGGATATTAGTAACAGAGAATTATATGACTTAATAAATCAAATGAGAAACGAACAGAAAGAGTTTATGAAACAGCAGAGAGAAGAGCAACAGGAGTTCATGAAGCAATGTAAGGAAGAACAGAGGACATTCATGGAACAGTGCAGAGAGGAGCAAAGAGCATTTATGAATAAATGGGACGAAAACTACGAGCAGAAAACTGTAGAATCTAATAGACAATTCGATAATTATAATAAAAATGAAATTGCAAGTCAGGAACAAGGTGTTGGACCATTGGAAGTAAAGAAAGAGTGGTCGCAGCAAATGATAGATCTAAATAAGAAAGTTGATGAACAAGGGGAATACATTAGGATATGCCAATATGGCGTTAATGAGTGTAATATAAAAATAAACGATGTGCAGAGCGATGTCCAACAAGAAAGAGTGAATAACCGGGATAGTCTAGGGACGTATATAGGTGAGAATAGTAGTATAGTAGAACAACTTAAAGGTGACATAGATAAGTTGCGGGATAAAGTAGAGATATTGGAAATTAAGGTTGGACGTATGCGGAGTAGGCCCATTGATGATGTTAGGCTAGGGACGTATAATTACGATCCGGAAAGGAGCAGCGCAGCCGCAGTTAATCAGTTTGTCAAAATCTGCATGTTTACTGGACGTGAAGGGGAGAATCCATTAGAACATCTAAACGGATTAGAAAAATATTGTGAGCTCAACAAATTGCATGATGAGGCGTGCATTGCGATTGCGTGTAGCCATTTGCGAGAGGAGGCCCGCACATGGTGGGACTCGTTATTTGTAAAACCTCAAACCCTACAGCAGTATAAAAACGTAATTTTGAAGGATTATTGGGGTGAGAAAATACAAGAAGATATATTCTATAGCATAGTGGAAGAAAAATGGAAACCCGGGAAGTCTTTTGCATCATTTTTCCGCCAACAAGTCGCTTCATTGCGAATGCTAACCGCAGACCCTCTGACAGAAAAACAGATAGTACAGATTGTGAGGCGAAACCTACCCACGTACGTCGAACAGATGTTAGTGGGCACAGAAAGGCAGACAGCCGAGCAAATGTCCGAATTACTTAGAATATTTGATAGATCCGGACACGAGGACAGAGTAGATAATGGAGAGCTCAAAACCCCTCCAAAGGATCCTCCCATGAATAGAGTTCGGGATCAAGTTTATCAAAATCAGTGGGACAGGAATGGTCCCAGAAGAATAACAGAAAGAGAAAGGAATACGTATGGGCCGCAAACAAGATGGAAGGAAATGGAGGTCAAGCGACCGCAGACCTTTCAACACTACAATGGGTATAGAGAAAAGGAAGGGCGGGCAAGCACCAGTGGGTATGTCCCGAAAAACCAGA